>CM043712.1:31671955-32871955 GCA_023969325.1 Oryzias curvinotus | reverse complement strand
TAAGCACAGATTATCTGCTTATTTTTAATTGATGAGCTTTTTGATTTAAAGCTCCGTGAAGAAATAGTATCACATAATAAAGAAGAAGGGTGGCTCTCTGTACAGTTTTATTATTTCAATGTTTTTTTTTTAACTTGTTACCGTCCCTTGTTGTTTTTTCTTTTTCTTTGTATTTCTAAGTTTAGCATGAATCAGGTACATGTATCTGTACATCTGTTGTGATCTGGGATGTCTATGCCTTAACGGACAGTATCAGATTGTTTCCAGATGTTCTCACCCTAACATTTACTGTCTACACGGATCAGGTGTCATATTCCGAAATGGAGCTAAAGGTGCATGGGTAGCTAGATAAGAGACAGGCCACCAGAGTTTAAAAATCAATTAATTGGTTTAAAATCAACCTTATGGGACAAATCCATTTATTCTTTAAGATTATAAATTGATTTTTCTCATAAGTCATATACTTTTATTAATGGAAAATAAACTTTTGTTCAGTTTAAATCACGTTTTAAAAATTGCTTTTTGATGGAAATAAAAAAAAAAAGACTTGTGAATCAAAATCCAATCAACTCATCATCACTTCGGTCATCTTTGACTCTATTTGACAACTTTGAACTACAACTTTATTAACAATTAGGGCTGTAACCTTTTAGCGTTGCCATTTGACACTTTTTAAATATCCAAAGTAAAGTCAGTTTTGGTGGGGTACACCCCGGTGGGGTCGACAGTCCATCTCAGGGCCACACACATGAAGCAAGTTTTTGGACTGTAGGAATTCGAGGATACAACCTTCCAGTCACTCTACCGCAAGGTCACCAAGTCTCACTCAAAATCATGTATCCCTCAAACTTTCCTGTTTGGCAATTTTGTTAGGCTTTTGTAAATACATTCATTTGTTATGTTTAGGCCATTTTAAAAAAAAACTAACAACAACAACAACAACTTGTTTCTCTACTTTTTGTACATACATTTATTTATATTATGAAGTTGAACCATTCTCTGCCTCATGCTACCTTTGGCTAATGAACTTAAGCCTAACAACCTAATTGAAGCTATTGATTGCAGCACCCTCTGCTGGGTAAATACTTCATTATTTTAGGAGTTCAACAAGGTTGGTTAAAGAGCAGAATGCCTTACAAGGACAGATTGTGTCGTCTTTGATATCAAACTTTACTTTAGCCTACTTTACCCGACACATTTTCTTCATGCACTCTGGTGTTCCCAATCCCAAACCGTGCATGTAGGTTGGTTGAGGATCCAGATTTTTCATGGTAGCTGCTGGTTTTTCGGCACAGGGTCAAATGTTAGAGTCCAGTTTCACCTGAATAAGTGGACTGAACCCTCAAATGGAGCATTTGTTTTCAAATTTCAGTTGTGACTGTAGCACATTTTTTTTTTACTTTTCAACATTTAACAAAATATCAAGAAATGAACTCCATATATATTAAATTTAGATTTTGTATGTGAAAAGAGTTTTTTTTTCTGCTTTCCAAGTAAGCGAACGATGATAAAAATGAAAGCAGGCCTGTCTGAGGAACTTGAGTCAATGCATCTTTCCAGCAGTTGTAAAAACTGTCTGTATGGCAAATCTAGACGTGTTTCTGTACATTAACCAGATGTGTTTTCCTTCTTTTTCCACCTAAGGTCACTCGTGTATCAGTGGAGAGCTGCGAGCAGTACACTTCCTGTGGAGAGTGCTTGGGATCAGGAGATCCTCACTGTGGCTGGTGTGTTCTACACAACGTGTAAGTGCAGACTGTTGACCTTGTTTTACAAATGCGCCGTGCTTTAGTCCCAGTGAGTCATCTGCAGTTAACAGCAGACCTGCTGTGTTTTACTCATCCTGTTTATGGCCATCATGGAGACCCTGGGCAGCCCTGCGCCAACTACTTCCTTGTATAAACTCTGTTTTTTATAGGGCAGTGGTCCCCAACATTTTTGTGACTGAGGGCCGGTCAAGCCCTGGGGGTTTTACTGCCGCGGAGGGGGGATGGGGTGCTATGAAAAAGAAACAGTATACTTAACACAAATGTATTAATATAATTAATAACGCGAGGAGAACATGAAAACTCCTCACAGAAAGGACCCCATTGGCGTTCTGGTTCAGGTCCCCCAGCCCGGACTTGAACCGGGGGCCTTCTTGCTGCGCCACCATGCAACCCTAGCAGAATTTTGGAAGGACTAGCGACCTGAAAAATAAAACATTTTTCAAAATAAAAGATTGTCTAGACTCAAAAAGAACGAATGGGTATAATTAATGATTTCTGCTGAGGCCCGGTGAAAATTGATCCACGGACCGGTACCGCGCCGCAGCCCGGTGGTTGGGGGTTGCACAAGTATTCCAATAAAGATGTCTGCTAAGATGTAGTGTTTTTCAGGGATTTTGAGTAGATATTGTAGTATTTATGACACATTTTTTAAAACATGTTAATCTTAAATATCTCTGGATTGTATTGATACATTTCTCTCTACTGTAAGTATCTTTTTTTAAAAACTATTGTAGCATCTTGTCGCATTAAATCACATGTGAAGGATTTCATACTAGACATTAACTTAAGTAGTTTGTTTTTTTATTTTTTCTAATTAAATGACTCTTAGGAACATTTTGAATTACAAACTCAGGATTTTAGTTTTTATTTTCATTTGTACACAGAACAACCTCAAGTTTAGGTAATGCAAAAAACTACAAGCAAAATATATGAGTTTATTTCCATAATAAACTTGAACAAGTTTTTTTTGTTTTTGTTTTTTTAATTAAATAATGAAGCATTTAGATGTTTCTGCTGTAAAATAGTATGTTCTACTTTGATTATAATAAAAACACTTCAAAAACACTAATGATTCTTAGAAGAAATATTAAAGCTTAAGAACCAAAATGTGGTTTAATTCAATTACTAAAATGATGCAGATTCACTTCCTACATTTCTACAAAGCCCTTAAAGTTCCACTTTGATCATCTTTTGATCTATGTTCATAACATTCCCAGAAATCTGAAAACCTGTGTCGCTTTCCATGACACAGTTTCTGCAGAGACATTGGAAATTCAGCCCTGAGTTGGCGTGGAGAAACCCCGCCCCCTCTTCCCCTCCACTTTGCAGAGAGCTCAGAGCAGGGAGCTTGTGGCCCACCTAGTGTATTTGTTTACATCACAAATACGATCTTTTTTCAACTCCATTTTTTTTTTGTTTTGTTCCTGATTCACAATAATTTGAACAAAAGAAATACTCAGAAACACAATTTTGAGCTTAATTTTCTTTATTTATGTCCTTCATCATCAGAAAAATGCCACAAAAACATGTTAAAAACCCCAAAAACACAATTTTGGGTCTTTAAAAATGTGTTGAACTTTTGTGTTCACATCTTTAACGCTTGAAACACAGCATCCCGGCACTGTTTAAAGTTTGTCCCATTTGTTTAAGTCAGAGCCTCAAACAAGCGGGTGTGTACACACCTCTGTGAGGAGCATTTTTTTCCATCCGAAAGCTAAGCAGCGTTTGGCCTTTCCTGTCAATCCAACAAGGACTACCTGGGAGGAATGTTGGGAATGTAAAGTTGTTAGCACCGAGGTTTTCTGAGATCTGACTGGAGCCAAATCTCTCTGCAGATGCTCACGGAGGGATCGCTGCGAGCGAGCGGACGAGCCGCAGCGTTTCACCAGCAGAGTGGAGCAGTGCGTCCATCTCTCCGTTCACCCAGAGACCATTTCTGTCACCATGTCAGAAGTCCAGGTACTGACATCAACCACACCTGTTTAGGACAAATGTCTGCTTCTGTGAAGACAGAACCAACAGCGTTAGGAAGATGTCATAGAAATACATCTGCTAGTTTTGTCCTTTTGAGTTAGAGTCACAGAGCGTATTGAGAGTCGCAGATCTGCGCAGCATTTCCTGCTGGGGGGCATCAGTAATGAAGTGGATTGACTTGAATTTCTGCTGTTTCTCATCTTTCTGCTGTCTTCCTAGCTGGTGCTTCAAGCGCAGAATGTGCCCAGTCTGTCAGCTGGAGTTAACTGCTCCTTTGAGGACTACGTGGAGACGGAGGGACGCATCTACAGCGGACGGATCTTCTGCTTGTCTCCTTCTACTAAAGATGTTGCACCCATCACACGGGATCAGGGTAAAAACCCTTTTCAGAAATCAAGTCTGGAAAAAAATACCTCATTCAGGGATGAAAGAAAGGAAGTTCCAGTCGAACCAGGTGATGACTTTTTGTAGCTGTAAGCTCTAAGGGAGTCATCTCAAACCTTTTTTAGACCATGGACCAGTTTTTATGTCCAACGTTTTTTTCATGGACAGACCTGAGACTGTGGGTGTCCAATTTTATTTGATTGTTTTTCCTTTTTGCCTTCTAGTTGCTCTTAACTTCTGAGGGTAAAGTTTGTCTTCATCCTCTGTGAAATATCTGCATCTGGTATAACTTTGTTTCTACAGTAGATTTAATTCAGGAACCATTAAACGTAATATAGTTTTTGCCTTAATCCATAACGGTTAAAGTAGAAGCAAAAAAAGTCAGACACCAACTTCAGCCTCATGTGACCTTTTAGGTGCAACAGTGGCTCTTCTTCTGTTTCTTCTCTGGATGTTTTCTGCCAAAAGAAAATGTCCAAAGATATTTGTTTTTTGTTAGCTTTGCTAGCTTGAGGGTTATGATTTAGGGGTCGGTGCAGCCGCTTTATGAAAGCAGTAGATGAATTTTTGAAACATGACTGAGCCACATGACGAGAATGAGTCGGACGTAGTTCAGTAGTAGTAGTAGTAGTAGTTCTCCAAAACCCTTCCTGACTTACATTTGAAAAGAAGGAAAAAAAAACGTAAACAAACAACTTCCAGTATAACTAAAGCCAAATTCACATACATGTTTGACTTGGATAACGCCAGATACACATTTTTGTCTCCAATCAGTTCCACATCATTTGCACTTATGTGACTGGACACAGGCTAAGCGTGGGAGAAAAGAAATCACTTAGTGACGGGTCACCAGCATGTGAAACGTACTACAAAAATGAGAAGCCAACATCTGGGACCCAAAAACGTCACGTGACGTGTCTGTAAACCCAGGTCCCTTTTCCCACATTTGTGTAAAACTAAGTCACTGTGATTCCAAGGAAAAATTGTTTCTATTTTGAAAAAAAAAATGTCTTCAATCTTTAAAGTGTTGCAGCTCGATGAAAAAAATCCCCAAAATGTTGTGTCAATGAGCAATGAACTGTTCTGACGATATGATGTGATTGGCATAAATGTTTTCAGAATGCAGTGATATGAGCTCACGCTTTTCCACCTTTGTGGTTTGTGGATATGCGGTGTTGTGAGAATCCAGTTTGGAGGACAGCGTCGCTCAACGTTGCCTTCCGTTTCCTCTCAGGTGACCAGCGGGTCATTCGCTTGTACCTGAAGTCGAAGGAGACGGGGAAGAAGTTTGCCAGCGTTCTGTTCGTCTTCTACAACTGCAGCGTCCACCAATCGTAAGTGGATTTCCACTTTTGATTCCGTGTTACAGAGGCATCCTGAGGGTGAGTCCGCTCACACAGAATGACTTTACACTTGCAGGCGGATGCACGGTGGAGAAAAGCAAAGTGAACAAATGTGTGATTGCACCTCCTTGTCAAAAGCACGGACAATAAAACACTGGTCCACGAGTAACTGGTTTTAGTGAGAACAGTGTGAAGGATCTGCTTATTCAGTATTCATTGTATTCAAGCTCTTAACAAATCAATTAGTTAATTAAATCTTAAGCAATGAAGTGACTGCTGGTGAGTGAAATAATAAATCGATTCTTATCCATGCAAGGCCTAGAAGAGCAGCCAAGCTTGGGAGGCTAAAACACATCAGTCATGTTTGCTGGAAATTAATTATCCCTAATTTAACTATAGGAATACTGATTTACTTCTCAGCACTGGTTTAAAAGCCGTTCTCACAGGCTTTTGTTGCCCAAGTGTATTATTCTAAAGTGAAGCCTTAGCTTATACAATAGAACACATTTTTCTTATTTGCTGAAGACAGTAATTGTTGTTAAAAGTACAAAACAGTGGATGAATCAGTACTTGCATTGTGATGGCATGAAGCTGAACACTTATTGTTCAATCAGGAAAAAAAAAAAAAGGTTTTTGCTTGATCGCGTTGGAAATGTTTCAGAGCAGCTCGATAATCATTTGTTTGACTTTTCTGTGGGAGCAAAATGTTAAAATACAAAAAGTAGAGTGGGAGTTAAAGTTTAATTTTAGATTAAAGGCGAGAGCGACGTTGTATGGCAATGCCTCCCACCGGCCCACCCCCATTGTCTGAGCAGCTGCTGCACGGCCTTCACTTTGTCCCTGCCACCCTGGTCAGAGACGCACGTGATAAAGTCATAAGAAAGTTGGTTTCAAAATGGCAGCTTTCATGGAGGTTTTATCTCCATAGCAACCATTTCAGTTTTTGGTCATCTGGGGGGGAAGAACAGATCAATGTCGTTTTTAAGAGAATCGGTGAAAGTTAATTTTCGGTATTCTTCGGCAATGGAGGGTTTCCGTTAACCACGCCCACTAGGCATGCACAATAAATTGCAAATTTATCGTTATCGCGATATCAAGCTGTGCAATACAAATATAGCAAAAGACCGCAAATATGTGTTATCTTAAATGTGCTAAGACAATCTTATGGCAGCTTGAAGTATTTAACAAATCAAATGCATCCATCAATGCATTTGACCAATCAGGATGGAGCTCTTTTATGTTGGATGTTCGCCTCCTATGTCAATGAGGGTCATTTGAGTTTATTTTAAGTTATGATGATTATTATTTAAATTAAACTGTTGCAGTGAAATAGAAATTATGTTTTTGGTTGTTCATGTACCACAAGTTACATCCTCATCGCAATATTGACCACTAACATTGTATATCGCGAGTTTTCCTCATTTCGTGCAGCCTTAACGCCTAATATGTTCAAATCGTTTGGCTTCTTATTTAATTCAGTGAGCCAGGGGTTCATGTAAGAAATTTTCACAGTATTGCGGTAAAACAAATGCAAGCAACAGGGGAATGCTGCTTTTGAACGCTCACTACGCTAATGCTTTTAAAGATCAACAAACTATACAACCGACATTTTTTATCTAGTGGCTTTTTAATTATGTGATAGGTGAAAATCTCTAGGAGGAGCTTACATTTGTAGAAAGTACTAAATATGTTTTATTTTTTTTAAATTCAAGATTGTGGCCCCATCCTTTTGTTTTTTCTTTTTACAGTTTAGTTTGCTGTGATGTCATTTTTTTCTGTTTACTATGTCAGAAATTATTCACCCTCATTGGATAATTTGGGTAAATGTTTTAATTGGGGAGAGGGGACAATGGTTGCTCTAAGGCACAACTGTGAAAACAATCTGGTCCTTGCAATCCAGGACTGTTGAGGATTAAAAAATATAATGCATTACAAGTCCTTCACAAAAACAAACAATAAAAGTACAGATAATTTTACAGGATCCTGGTTTGGACAAAAAGACTATTAAAACAATTACAAGTGTTTACTCCCCAAAATGTCCCATTTTTATTAGCTGCTGTTTCTTTTTTGGTTTATCCGACTGCATCTGATGTTAGCAAAGGATTAGGAGACTCTTATTCTGACCCCATGACATCTGCAGTGAATTATTGGTGAGTTAATAATCTGCTACAAAGGAACATGGCAAACAAGAAGCACAACTAGGATCTTAATTTAAATCCCAGCCCTGAGCAAAAAGGGACAGACTTCTTTTAGAAGAAGCTTTCTGCAGCCATCCATCATCACTATTTCCATTATGCTAATTTATTCATGGATTGTTTTCCATCGTCTGACGTTTGACTGGTCCTTTTTTAATTACATGATCTTGTTGCACCCTCCTTTTCTGCAGTTACGACTGCAAAATTGGTTCCTAATTCGATGAGCCAGCCTTTATTAATTGTGTGAACACCAGAAGAAGATTTTCTTTTCTGCTTTGCAACTGTTTGGGAGACCTTCATGTGGATCTTCTGAACGACAAGAGACAGCAGCAATGAATGTGGGATTTATTCATAATTGTTCTGCCTTGTTAGAGAAAGGTCAAATGAGAATAAATAAAATATCATTCTCTGAATGCAGTTTGGCTTCTCCAGTGAGTGTGAGTCAGGATGTGGGTGGTCACTCCTTCTCTTCGCTTTCAGAGTATCTGGCATTCAAATCAGGAAGTACCTGCTGTCTCCCAGAAACCAAAATCCCATAAAGTCCTATTGAGAAATAAAAAGCTGTTACTCAGTCATTCTGTTGGTCAGAAGAACCATTCTTTCTCTGATACTTTTTTTTAACATAATCCTAATAATCCTTGTTTGTTAATTATTTTTTTCTGTAGTTCAAGTTATCTTCAAGTTATCAATTATCAAGTTAACTGACCAATCAGATGCTGCAATTAAAGTGGGTGGAGCCTGCTGGCTCCCTTGTCCAATATTCAAAACATTTGATGGACGCATTTCGCTTTCAAGTGGTAGGGGTGTGGCCTTTCAACAAGCTCACTCCTGATTGGTGAGAGTGGTTATCATAAAAATGATGATCAGACCGACTCATATGAGTCACTGCTTGCTGATGAAAATTTGGCTCCAACATGGCGGTTGTTTGGATGGTGACATCCCACTCACTTGATCCAGATTTCAAATACAGTCAGTTGATCTCACACTAAGTCAAAATCACTGTTTAAGGAAAATTCAGATGATAAAATAAAGCTTTGTGATTTGTCCGAAGGCTTTATTTGGTTCGTGCATATTCTCAAGCACTAAGAACTAAATTTCTGTCAAAAGAAGTCGCTTTTGATTCGCTGTGTCCTGATACAATTTGTCCCTTCTACCCCCCCCAGTCCTTCTTTTCTTGTCTTGCTCTCCAACTTCTTTTTAGCGCGCCTCCTTTCCCATTCCCCTCTTTGTCCGCCTGTGTCCCCAGGTCCCAACCCCTCTTGGCCCTCTTCATCTCACTCCCCCATTTCTCTTTTTCTTGCCACTCTCCTGTTCATCAGGCCCATTTATTGCTAGCTCTTAGCCCTGCATACATCTGCATAGTAATAGGCTGTTAATTAGCTCTAGCCAGGGTTCATGCATGGAGATGGTCATTATGGAGTGGGCTTAGTGTGGAGGAAAAGAGCTCACCTGAGCCACTTCCCGGGGCCTCCGGGCTCTGCTGATATTTTGTGGAAGCAGAAAGACTTTGATGTTTGGTCTGTGAATCAGAAAGACAGAGATGGATTCTAGTAACACAACTCTGTGTTTCTCATATGTCTCCCTGAACTTGTTTTGACCCTCAAACAGAAGATTATTGTAAAATTGTCAGTTAAGTTAGATAAAATTACATTTTTAAAGTTGTTTTCTATTTTACATGATCTTTTCCACACTATAGGATTTTATATGTTCTTGAATTTCTTGGAAATGCCTTTTTCAACTTGAATAATATGCATTGCCAGATAAAAATAGAGGCAAAAATAATAATAAAAAAAAAGTATGGTATTGCTTTTCATAGAAATTTGAGGTTCTGTTGGAAAGGAATCCAGCTCTCACTGGCTGTTATACTCTGGTAATAATGCAGAACATTCAGCAACCAGCTGTCTAATGTTACAAGGATGCTTCTAACAAAGTTGTTCAAACAGGAGGGCGTTTTTTGTTTTTCTTTTCTTTTTATATTACAGAGAAAGAAACTGGAGGCTAAAAAATAAAAATAAAAAAACAAATAGCTAAAGAAATCTAACCCTTACTTCTGCAGCCCAGTCCATGAAAATATTCTCTGACATCAAACCGGTCAGTGGCCTGAAAAAAGTTACCTGATGTACACGATGTGGAGGATCTGACCCCATTTCTGTGTACGCAATTAAACTTCTTGTTTAGCCATGTGTCACCTGTGGACTTGATAACTGAAGTCTATCACTCTGCAAAATTAGAATTAGATTATCCAAAATTTTGTCTTTTGTCGTGTCCACAAATTTTTAGCGTCACACCGCTGTTCAGATCTCTGCAATGGCTGCAAGCATCTAATTCCAGGAGGAGAATCGCACCATCCACCTGAAGTCCCTTATCCGGGGTCTGCAACCTTTTCCCTGGTGGTCCCTGCACCATGCAGCAAAAGATCACAGATAATCTCTTCAGCTCTGTGATCCAGCATGAATTAATGAACTATCCCATTCTGCACACTGCAGCACTCGGCTTGTGATAATGAAGCTGTTCTGGTGGCTGTGGGCAGGTAGAAGTCGGGTCTGTCAGGAGGCTTTCGGTGCAGATGCACAACAGAAATGCCTTCAGGCAGACACCCAGATGGACTCGTGCAACTTCAGTCAATATGCTGAAGGCTGGATGCAGCACCAGCATCACCAGCCATACAAACAGGGAAAAAAGAGAAAACAGGTGCATGCACAGTGAGGGAGGGGGGCGCTGAGACAGACGGCGCAGACTTGGCTTAGCCAATTACGCTGAGAGCTATTTACATTCGCTTTTACAATATTAGAAATTAGCATTAAAAAGAGTTTTGGAATAGTTTAATTGAACATGCGTGGGGAGGGAGGAATAATGCGTCTTTAAAGCAAGGAATAAACAGGAGGGAGAACGCTGGAGGCAGGAGTGCGACGGGGAGGAAACTCGCATTCCCAGAGAGCTGGAGAGGCATGAAGAGGCAAAGAGAGTTATATAAAGCAGTGTTAGCAAACGAGAGGCAGATTATGTCCATTGTGTCGGGAAGATTGTGTCCCACACAGCTAAAAGGTTACCCCCCACACCCCCCACCCCCGGCTTCAGACCAAGGCGTCATTACAATATAAAAAGGCTGAAATCTTTTCGATGAAAAGAGCCACTCAGAGGACGGGATCGGCCCACACTCCAAGCCTCCAGGAGCGTCTTTCATTTCCAGGCAGTGCTTCCCACCTGCACCCCCCCAACCCGCCGATCCACTAACAGTTTTTAAATTCATCTCAGGTCCAACAGCTCAGAGCTCCTTTAGTTTGCAGATGTTCATGTTGAATTTTATATCCCAACTTTCAGTGAATGCGTTTAATTAAAGTGAGAGTAGAGATTCCTGGATTCACTGCTTTTGGACATTTCCACGACAAGATCCAATAATATAAAGTAATGAGACTAAGCCCCCCACAGAGTATCCAAACTCCTCGTTTGGCCCTTGTGCTGCATAACCTAATGATGTGTGCATCATTTTATTACTGCGCACTCTGGAGCTTTATTGAATAAAACACTGAAGAACCTATTTATAGATCAGACTGCTCATGCTCAGCTTTGAGCCTCAAACTGTTGACATATCTATTTTTTTTAGAGTATTTTAGATACAAGTGTGTGTATTAGATAAAAGACTTCTCTCCTAATTGGGTAAGAACTGCAGCTTAGTAATGATGGGAACTCTATTTGTACATCTCTTAAAAATCTACTTTTTTTTTTTATCAAAACAGACCAAACCCAAGAGAAAAAAACTCAAATTCAGCAGTAAAATGTTTATTTAAAAGAAAAAAAGAAAATAAAAACACACCTAGAACAGAGTTCTGGTGCATTTCAACTGGGACACGTTTGGCACCTCAGTTACTTTTTCTTGACTTTGAAAAAGTCAGAAGAGCCCAACCTGAGGGGTGAAACCTGCAGAGGAGCTCATATAGCATCAAGAATGGACAAAAATAACTTAAGGTGATCATTTAAGTCTTGAAATCAATTCTAAAACAATTAGATAGCCATTAGAGGAAGGAAATGATCAGTTTAAAGCCCAACTGTTGCCTTTTAATTCAGTTGAATGCACAAAGGAGAGCTCATACCAAATTGTTAAGAGAAGGAAGCTACTGTCAATTGACCTACAGAAGTTAAATGATTTAATTCTGTGCAAATTGGGGGCTTTTTGAGACCATTCAGGCTTAGACAAAGACAAAAATGAGTAAAACGTGTCACTCTTGACTTGGAATCAAACCAAATGGCAGTTGTAAGCGTGTTAACTCCTTGGGGTTGTCCTGGCATCCACATCAGACAGCATTCTTGCAAATACTGGAGCAGTTTGAACATGTCCATTTCCTGGAAAGTTAATTTCCAAACTGTTCTCTATGTAGTTTTATAGATCACCAGTCCCTTAAAGAGCTATTGCACATTTCTCCCATTTTCTCACACATCTACTTTGTGAAGAGTTTGGTAGTTTATGGCTCCTGGAAGGACATTTTGGCAGCAAAATCTCCACACATTTTTTTTATTTCACTCCAGTTGACAATCACCGTTTTTCTGCCCAATGATTATAGGCCAAGTGGAAAAGGAGCTTTGCTTCTATGAAGAAAGGCTAGAACAGTTTTATGTGTGGATGAGTTTGGAGACAATCAAACATCAGAACTTCTGCTGTTTTTTGTTTTGTTTTCTGCTGTGTGAGCAGAAGACAGAAACTAATTTAAGGATTAGGGAAGTGAAATAACTGGTGGAGCATCATAAGCCTTTACGCCGGCCAGACCTTCTCACCACTGGTGGTTTATTGACACAGACAGCCCTGTGCTTTAGCACGGCTGCAGGTCACTTAGTCTAACTTCTTCCCTCTCTGGGCTCAAACAATCCAGCCACAGAATGGATGCAGGTTTCCCCTCCCACACAGTAGGTGCCATTATGCACCTGCTTGGCTGACTTACTGTCCACCAATAAGTGAAAAGGAAAATGGTCTGTGAGCACATTGAAAGGAGAAGTCTTGCAGAGTTATTTTCACTTTATAGTGAAAATAACTAAATAGTTCACACCTAACGTGTCGGGGGTGAAACGGTTTGAAGATATAGTCAACAAAAACAAATACAAGTCCCAAACCTGAACTATGTGGTATACCACAACAGTTATGAGCCAAACAAGACTTGAAGTCCAACTCCAATCATCTTTTGATCTTCAAAGTGTTCCCAGTGGTCATTTAATGAGCCAAAAAGCAAAACAAAGAAAAAACCTCTTGTTTTCTGGGACATCGTTTCTGCAGAGCGGCCGGAGTTCATTGCAACACCCCCCCCTCCCCAGCGTATTTTCTAAGGCATTTTTTCGTCTGCTCCTTATTCACACCGATTGGAATAAAGAAAATCTCAGAAATGTAACTTTGAGCTTAGTTTCCTGACTGTAATTCCTCCATCATGAGAAAAATGCCACAAGAACATGCTACAAACACTCACACTACAAACACACTACAAAAACTGCTGGTTTTTAAAAGGATGACCCTAAAGTTTGAAATAAACAACATAAGGCAGGAACAGAATTATTAAAAGGTTTACAAGGATCCAAACAGCTCTGCCTGCTCCACTGATACTGGTATGATCACAGACCATTTTCATTCATAAACCCTCAAAGCATAATTACAACCACTTTTTTTCTCAAATTAATGAAATGCAATGATTGATCTTTGTTTATTTGAAATTTCATTAATCAAGATATTGTTTCAGAGGGTTTTGTTTTTCTCGTGGTAATGAAGTCAAACCTGAATGCGTTTGGCTTCATGCGAGTTAAAATGTCAGCCAAATCAATAAAGTTCTCTGACCAGGTCAAAGCAATAGGTTTTGCCGATCAATTTTAGAGCTTAACTCGTAATTTGATCAGCACTGACCAGAATTAATTGAGGATATGATCCCCTCACTCGCTTCATAAACGCCTGTTCCGGGGCTGTTAGTTGCATATCAGCAGCTTTGTTCCATCGATCCAACTTTGCCAGAACAAAAGCTCGGAAAAGATGAAAAGCGTCTGATGCTTCTCGGCTGTGCAGCCTTGTTAAATCGCAGGGCATTTTATTGACCATTCTGCTGCAGTGCAGCCACTTACCCCAAGACCCCTCTACTGTCGGATTGCTTTGGAGCCCCCAGATGACCCAGAGGAATGGCCCCATGTGGGGGACAGCTCAAGTGTGGGTTTGTTTCAGCTTCTGTGTGGTCTTATCAGGCACATCCCGCCAACCAGAAATCAATAAACCCCCGGGTTAATGGTGAGAGGGAACTGGCTCACTAGCTTTACTAACAAACATTAGACTGTTAGCATAACCTCCGTCTTTCTTTCTCTCTGTGGAAATCCACTGGCATCGATTATCAACCTGCACTTCAGTCTAGTCTCACTGGCTTATCTCTTGTTATCTAAAGCCTCTACGTTCAGACACTGCAGCACGGGCAATTTAGGAGTTAACCCTCTGAAATCTGAATAAACCAAGGACGGAGAGACAAAGACGGTGCAAGGATTAGACTGAAATCCAATTTAAAGCCAGTGTTTCTGGCACCACGGTGACTGAGCAGTTGTCCTTCAGTTTGGGCGACCTGGGTTTAAACCCCCGCTGTGCCTCAATACTGTGGAGATTTAGCACAGAGCATGTTTTTCTGAATAACTTTAGTCTATTCTGTGTGAAAAAAAACAAAACCTTTAGATACAGATAACTAAAGTGCAGTGTTGGAGTTTTAGTAGTTTGCACCAGGGCCGCAAGGGGAACAGCTGTGGCCCCCCAGGAAAAAAACTCTGCCCTTCCAATTTGTATTGGTATCATTATTAGCAAAGATTAAATAATATTCGATATAAGCTTCTTTAGACATTACAAAAATAACAAAATCAACACTTGAAATGAAACCAAAACTAAAAATGTTAGAAATATGGAATTCTGGTGTTTGCCCCCCCCCGAAGTCCCCCCCCCCCCCATGTTGTAGCTGTGCCCCTACTTAGATTTGTGTTGCTCTCTAATGTTATCAAACAGACCTATAAAGACCTTTTTTTGTTTTGTTATATTAAAAAAACATTTACACACTCATTTGGTGTTTTTAACATGTTTTGTGGCATTTTTCTTATGATGGAGGACATAGATAGAGAAAATTGAAAAAAAAAGTATTTGTGACGTTGAAAATATACTGCGTGGGCCACAACCTCATTCCTTTGAGCTCGGAGTAACGGGGAGGGGAAAGGGGGCGGGGTTGCTCTGCACCACCAGTCCTGCCCACAACTCAGAGGTGAATGTTTCATGAACTCCTGCTGCTCTGCAGAAACTATGTCCCAGAAAACAATTTTTTTAATGATTTTAGCTGAAAATGGCATAATCACCACTGGAAGCGCTTTGAAAATATATCAGAAAATGATAGGAGTGAAACTTTCTGAGGCTTAAACTTGACAATGAGTGTGCAATTTTCCTCCAACCCAGTGGAGTTGACAGTTTTTTCAACATGAACAAACATTCAAAGTTTCCAAACATCTCCATCAAATTTGAGTCCTTTGGCACGACCAGTAAAATAACATTTCCTTTAGGATTTTGATTTTTAAGTTAAAGCCAGCCTGGTCCTGTAGCTGCAAGGACCCATACAATTACACTACCACCGCCATGTTTGACTGTTGCTCAGATGCATGTTTGTGGGAGTTTTATTCCAGAAGCAACTGGGGAACTTTCCCAAAAGTTCTCCTTCTGTATCCTCAGTCAACTGATTCTTCCAAAGGTTTTGGGAATAAACCAGGTGGTTTTTTTATGTTATTTATTTGTTTGTTTTCTCAACAGCGTCCTTCTCCTTCAACTCTTCCATTGATCCAATTTTTTGTCTTGAATTCAAAGTACCGGAGACTTGTAAATGTTCCCTAACTCTGCATGTCAGCGACTGCAGTTATTTGACTCAGTAGGTTCGGCAGTAATCAGGCGTGGCTGAATGAGGTCAAATTTGACTTTGGAAAATGTGGCTTATAACACTTTTGCTCACGATTCAACATTGAAAGCAGATACTATTTGAACTTGTTTACCATCAATAAGTGAAATCATTTTTCTGAGCAAATTAGGTCCAAAATTACACATAAAATAGAATTTGATGGGTGAAAGTAATTTTTCAAAACGTAGTGAAAGAAATGGTGGTAAAAAAAAAAAAATGCAGCTGTGTTTTTCTTCTTTTTTCTGGCTGCCTGAAACATGCTGGACCTGCACCTACTGCTCTTTAGATCTGCTTTGGCCCGCCTAATATCTGAGGAAAAATATCATGTTCTGCCATTTAACGCTGTGGAGCGAGAGCACAGCTCCTTGGGTGGATGCAATTTGGCGAGCAGTGACCGTGGATGGGATGTTAGAGGAGGCCTGACTGAGCGCATGGATTCAAACTTATTATTGGAGACGGGCTGTCATAAAAACATCCCACGGTGTGCAGTATTAAAAAAATCTGCTTTTATTTTTGTTTTTTTACATTGAGTTTTTCCGTGGGGGTGGGATGATTGACAAGAGAGCAAGATAAAGGATGAAAACAGGAGCAAACAGTCAATAAAATTAAACTTTTTCTTTTTAGTAAAAACCAGTCATTAACAAACCTCCTTTTTTCAGCATTGATACTTTGGTTGAGTCTCTTACTTCATTCTTAAATGCTCATTTGTTTATTTTGGCTCTTCAACAGTAGAGGAATCAACAAAAAAAAAGAAATGTCATAAAAACTGCTTATCTTGGTCTCCCAGCTTAGTTAACTGTAAGCCTATAAGCATGGAGAATAAGACGGAGGGAGTGAAAGGATCCTTCCAGCTCTATCTGCTGTTTTCAGCATCCGTCCCTGCCTCGCCGTCGGCTGGAATAAAAACTTAATGCATGAGGCCGCAGTTAAACATGTCATTCCAACGTGATTTCTGGAGAGCTGCTATAAACATTTGATGTTCTGCGAGTGTGGCGACGGAGGGGATGCACACCCCCACAGTTAAGGGTTTCCTTTGCTGAATTTCATTTGTTGTTTTCCAGCACAAGAATTCAGGTCAGTTTATCAGCTCCTCAAAGCATGATGGCAAAACTAAATGTAGGGTATGAAATGATTAGGACGCTTACCACCATCTTTCTGTGTGAGTGATATTAGCTAAAATGCTATTTTACACGGATTAGGCAATAAAAAATGGTGTCGGAATACTCTCCTCTTCCTTTACCTCCCCTGACACTTTTTAAGTTAAACTTAAAAAGACTTTTAAATGACAAGAGAAACCTAACTAACACCACTTCAATGGGACTTTGTCATTGCTGAAGCAGCAAAGCTTTGAGATTAAACAGCAGCACCAACTGTTTTCTATCAAGAACATGTTTAAAAACTCTAAATTCTCACGTAGAGGCTGAAAACGATTTTAAAAAACGTCTGTCGTAATGTGTGAATGCGATAGTTTTGAATACAGACACACAGAACAGGCCTGTTTGCATGTTTACATGGACTTTTCATTGCAAGTGGCCGCTGGAACACGTGTTGCAGAGGCCGTGTGAACGTAGCTTTACAGTCACAGCCACATTCACACAAACACACACACATTCACACACTTGTGTCAACGTCAACCACCAGGAGCAATGGGTTCAGTGTCTTGCCTTCGACACATGGGCAGACAAGGTGGGAACTGAACCTGCAATACTCTGGTCAGGGGTCAACCACTGCCCCACAGCCACCCCTGAACAAGAGACAATTCGTAACTTTTTATGAACTGTCAGATTTTTCTTCCTTAGTCTGATGGGATTAGAGTAATCCAAATATCAAGAAAATGTTCAAACCAATTGTTTTCTCCATGTCAAAACCCAATATTGTTTCTTTGAGGGAGAAATGTAAATAAGTGTCAAGTCCAGGTTCAAGTCGAGCTGAAGTGTGAAACTAAGCCAACTGTTTTCATAAAAAGGTATAGTGTAAGTCTAGTTGTAGATAGAAATATTGACTCCAAGTCAAGTCTGTAGTCACTGGTCAAGAAAAGCCTCAAGAATTTGACCAGAAGGCCACATTTTCAGTTTCTAGGACCAATCTGTAGAAATGATGGATTTTAAAGATATGAAAAAAAAGCATCTTCAAACACTCCTGTTAGTACAAAGCAAATATATGGTCAAGACATGTGTCAACCCATCCCATGATGTTTCCTGCTTAGAGTTATCATGTTACGTTTAAGTATCGCAGGAAATATAGGAAAATGTACTTTCAGGGTAAAGAAGCCAAGTGATGGTTAAAATAATGTACATGGTTGCCATGGAGATGTGCTTTGATGGGGTTGTTCATTTTTACATATCAAGAAATACTGCCAGATCTAACTGGGCTAAAAACTCATTCTGACAAGAAATAGGACTACCGCCCAATTTAAAGATTGTTTTTACTCCGTTTGCAGAAAAGCTGTCAAAGTGTGACTGGAGATGAGATGTTTGACAGAAGATGATCTGGAATTCAAAGTAATTCAAATGTTGTGGGTAGATTATAACCCTATCTTCTTTTTTGTCTTTTACTTATAGGTGTCTATCCTGCGTGAATGCAAACTTCCCCTGCCACTGGTGCAAATATCGCCACATGTGCACTCAAGATGCCAGCGACTGCTCTTTTCAAGAGGGGCGAGTCAACACGTCACAGGTGTGGAGTTGGGCATGCTCAAACGTGTGCACACTTGTGATAATATGCAGTCACACATACTGTCCCTAACAATGTAAAAATGCTTTTGAGCAGGAGAAGGCAACACATGGATGCATTTACGATGCATGCATATGGGTGCAGCCGCAGAGTAATGTTCAGGCGTGCAGATGGTACCTGCGCAGCATCTCCATTTGTGTGAATGAGCGCTGCTGTGTGTGGCTCAGTGGCAGATGTTGCACTCTAAGCAGTGCTGGATTTATTCACTTATAAACAAGTCGGGTTTGAATGAGTATGCAAATGGAAACAAGTGCTGTATTTGCATGAAAACCTCCTTCCAACCAAGAGCTGCTTGCCTTTCACAGACCCTCTGTCTCCATCCAACTCGCTAATTTTCTTGACAAAAGAGGAAAGAACATCATAATCCTCAGGAAGTTGGCTGTCTTTTGACCAACATTTATATGAAAATTGTGTTGCTGAGGCATGCAGCCTGATGGATATGACTTCCCTCGTTCTTTCCTGTGTTTCCTCCATGCACTTACATTAATCCTTTCTTTGCCGCTTTCTGTCTGCAGCCTAACATTTTCCCTCTTTTAACTCCCTCCATCCTCTTTTCTGGCAAAAATCGTAGATGTCAAAAGGGTGTAATCAGAAAGAAAAGACGTGCACTTTGGTGCACTCTGTGTGGGGGAGCAGAAAGTAGGTGTGTGTTTTCATGCAAGTTCCTGTTTTCTCTTTGTATAGTTGAAGAAAATCTTTTTGTTTTTGTGTTTTGTGTAGCTGTGCGAATAGGATTTTTGCGATAGTGTGTGGGAAAAGAACAGACTGTCATCACATGTTGCACCCTCCTGCAAACAACCTCATTTTGTTTTAAGAGCCACTACAAAGCTTTGGTTAGTTTTTGTAATCTCTTTTTTCTGGTCCTCTATCATCCTGCATCGCCATGGTTACCAAGACACTCGAATGTTACCAGAGGTTTGTTGAGTTTTCATAAACATGCACATTATTGTTATCAGCACCATATCGCCAATGAATGCAAGCCTTTGGGCGTGTCCTTTTGTCCCCTATCTGCTGTTTAACAGGTGGTATTTTGAAAAAAGGCGTGAGCCAACAACACCGCTTTTTCCCACATATTTATCTCCTTCAGTCTTGATTTTGTTCCAATTTGCCAGTTCTCAGCCCCCGCTGAAGGTAATATTGCCCATCACTGCTGCCTGAAAAAGTTTCCCCATGTGTCATCAGCAGTCAGTTGCCAAAGTGATTGAATTCACACTCCACTGGTTATCTTCCCCGAGGTATTTGTCATATTTCTTGAGGCTGACTTCACTTCATATCTGATAAAAATAAATAAAGAAATAAAAGTCCCAGCATCTGAGAATATGTTGCACCACAAAAATTCACTTTGTCTTGCAAGTGCTTTAAGAGACAACAGCTAATGTAAAATATTTGACCTTTTGAGGCAAGTATAATTCTCTGCTGTCGCTCCCTGGATTTGTAAATATATATAAATCAGCTGTATTGTGACAGAAGATAAACAGAGAGGCACATTAGGGGCGACCAGGCAGAAAATTGCCAGAGTCTGAGAAACACTTGAGAAGGCCATCAACAGAAAGGCATAAAAACACAAACAATAAGAGAAACAAACACTACCTCAAACAAACGTGGAGGCAAACAAATTCGCTGTGCTCTGCTGAATCCCAGCATTTGGCTGGTGGAGCCCACTGGGTCGAGGCTGAGCCCCGGGGCGGGTTCAGATGGCTTCATTTAGATGCAAGAAAATTGGAAAATAATACAATAAAACCAACCAAAGTAATAGAAAACCAGTTTGTTTGCATTTGTTTTGTGTCTGCAGGCCTGCCAGCTTCTTCTTGTACTGATTACAGTTTACTGCTTGTTAATTAAGTCATTCATTCATTTTGCATGTGGTTGTTTTTCACTCAGGATGTTTCATGTCCCACAAATGAATTAATGTGCTTCTTGATTGACAGCAGAGACAGAAAGAAGCTGGCAAATCTTCTCCCCTGATGAGAGCTGAAAAAGATTTCTTTCTTTTATGTGCATTCTCCTTTGTACAACAACTGATCCATCATTAGTCATTGTCTGAAGTGCTGATAATTAGTGCTAAGTACGCCAAAAATGGTTTTATTCATGAATGTTCACACAGTAATCCCAAATAAAACAATCAGTGGCCCAGAAGTGTCAATTTACTCATGATTTCACTGATAAACAAGAAGCAGAACCTGCTTTTACCTTTTTAGGTCTAAAAAATTTAGCAGTTGGTTTCATTGAGCCGGGACCTCCAGCGTGTATTGGGGTGGTTTGCGGCTGAGTGTGAAGCGGCTGGGATGAGGGTCAGCACCGCTAAATATGAGGCCATGGTTCTCGACCGGAGAACGGTAGTTTGCCATCTCTCTGTGGGTGGAGTACTCCTACCCCAGGTGGAGGAGTCCAAATATCTTGGGGTCTTGTTCACGAGCGAGGGAAGACCATAGCGTAAGATTGACAGGCGGGTCGGAGCAGCGTCTGTAGTTATGCGGTCGCTGTATCGGTCCGTTGTGGTGAAGAGAGAGCTGATCCCGAAAAGCAAAGCTCTCAATTTACCGGTCGATCTACGTTCCAGTACTCACCTATGGTCATGAGCTATGGGTCATGAGCGAAAGAACGAGGTACCAAACTCCCTCTGTAGGGTGGCTGGGCGCTCCCTTAGAGATAGGGTGAGAAGCTCGGTCACCCGCGGAGAGCACAGTGTAGAACCGCTTCGCCTCCACATCGAGAGGAGCCAGTTGAGGTGGCTCGGCCATCTAGCCTGGATGCCTCCTGGACGCCTCCCTGGAGAGGTGTTCCGGGTTTGGCCCACTGGGCGGAGGCCCCATGGAAGACCCAGGCCACATTGGAGAGACTACGTCGCTCAGTTTGCTGGAGGAAGTGGCTGGGGGGAGGGAAGTCTGGGCATCTCTGCTTAGATTGCTGCCCCCACGACCCGGTCCCGGATAAGCGGAGGAAGATGGATGGATGGAAAACTTACGGGAAAAAAACCCCAACAAAGAATATTCTCTATTTTATGAAAGAAATCTGCAAGTACAAAAGACAAATGTAACGCATGTTCAGCAAGTCATTGGTGGTACATTGATTTTGTAAAATTATAAAGAATTAAGATAACAATAAGTCCACAGTGTAGTCTGTAGAGGTTTTCTTGACTAAACTGTACACAGGTCCTTTGTTTGATGTCATTGAACGGTGATTGTTCCGTGAGATTGGTGGTTATTCTAGGATCTCAGAAGTACATCAAGCACCTCCAAATGCCCCCTCTTGCAGATGCTATTAGTGGAACTGCGCACACCACAAACTCAGCTGCTCAGTAGTTGACGCAATTAACATAAATCTAGCGGATTCTGAAGCAGAGAAAACCAGCCCTGCGCTGATAGGAAACACTTCCACTCGCGTAAACAGTCAAAGAGTTACAGTACGTCAAAGACTGTGTGTTATGTCTGCCGTTATAGGGTTGACCATCAGGACTATACTAGGTTATTACTAGCTAGGTGGATCTTTGCTTAGGTTGAGCTCAGATGGTCGTCACCAAGTGATCAAATAATGAAATTAACACGTTTCATAATGGACAAAAAGTATGTTTTCCTGGTAATGGTGAAACTTTTAATTCAGTTTTGCCCCTGATTTCTTAATGCTGTTTGAGTGAAGTTGGCCTAATCTGTTCTGAGAAATGTATTATGAGTCCAAGCTTGTTCTTCAGCAGCAGCAGCAGCGCTGAAACAGTTAACCATCGAGGCTCGTTTAAAAAAGCGGCTAACTCTCTCCTGCTTGAGCCATCTTTGTCTTCATTTTCCTCTTTGTTCCACGGTTCTCCTCTCGTCCTCCTTTTATCTCGTTTTTCCACTTGTTCTTCATCTTCCCGAGACCCTGACCTCCTTACACACGGTAAAACTCACTCGGTCCATGATGCATTGCTGTAGCTCTGAGGAGTGATCCGGCAGCCTTGCAGCCTTGCAACCTTACCTCATTTATTATCATTAGCAGACTGTTTAAGGCACCAGATGTACCCAAGGTGAATAAAGATATGTGGATCCATGTTGGGTTTGGTGCCTCTAATTAGAGGATGTATCACCTTGATGAGGTACTTGGTCAGATGGTCGTATGTTCCTGTCAGGCCCACATGATGTTGCAGCAGAGCAGGCATGCGTACATTCAGCCGCACTGACAGCATTATGAGTCTGACTTCATGCCTGGTTGGAAATCTTCGGTCCTTGCGTTCACGTGGTTCCTCCAGCTGTATATGATGCTGCTCAACAGCTGCTTGGAAAAGTCTTCAGGAATCTGACTAGGTGACATAGGTATGATTCCAGTCTAAAACTCTGTCATTTGTGGGGATCCTGCCTTGTTCGTGCCCAACGTGATTCAGTGATTTTAATGTTAAGTCAATGTAGAGATGGGTTGAGAGGTCCCACAGCGTGTTTGGAGCAGCACGGAAGACGAGCAGCAGCGCATTTCGTGACTCCCGAAATGCAATGACGTAATCAGTGGGTGGAGTCCAAAACTAAAAATGGAGAAGAAGCTGATCGTTCCCACCTTGAACTTGATATTTTTCCTGTCTTTCTTAATAAAAATGCTGTTGAGTTTGTCAAATAATCAAATTCATTTAACAATTTTGTGTCGCAATACCGGAAAGAAATCCATTTGGTTGAAGTTGTACAATGTCTTTCTGTGCAACATCTATCTCTTTAACAATTGGGATTATCACAGATATATTCACATACCTCCAAGCAACACCATGCAACAATAGCAACACTCAAATATAGTGTATGTGTTGACTTTGGAGCCTTGAAAGTTACATTGAAGCTGTTGCTACCATGGGTTTTATGGTGGGACTTGATTGTTTTAATGCTGCAGTTTTTACATATCAGAAGAGCCATTTTTTCTCGGTTTAATCTCTGGCCTGTTGGCCTCTCTCTTCTTGCTTACCTGCTCCTGCGGAGGGAGTCAGCTGCTCCTTCCTTGTCTTTCAGCATCTGGCTCTGCGTTGTGTTTCTGTGCTGAAACTCTGCTGTCGTCTAAGCTGGAAGCTCTGACGCTGGCACAGAATGAGCTTCCCTTCTCCCCCTGGGTCTCTTTGGCTGTGGGAGCTGCCTGCCACTGATCTTCTCAGCTGTATATTTGTGTGTGCGTGTTGTGTGTGTGTGTTGTGTGTGCGTGTTGTGTGTGCGTGTGTACACATGTTAATTATTCAAAGTGTATTAAAGCTTAAAGATGCATCTCCAGATGCTGCTCTGATCATCGCCGTGTTTAATGGAGAGAGACAGATGAGATGGGAAGCAAGAGGTGGAGCACCCACATTAAAACATGAGGGGGGGGTTGAGGGGTGGCAGTGCCCTACTTGTTAGAGACGTAGCGAGCTTGCCTGAACCACAAAAGCCTTTTCCAAAACGGTTTTGTGTTGTTGCCACGCACATCTCCCTGTGAGGACTTTTAAATTCTTGACTTGTTTTCCTGCTTTGTGCTCGTCAGTTCACTGCTCAGAAACTCACGTGCGCTAATCTGCCGTCTGTTTACCGGAGACGGGTCGGAGATCTGCTGCAGGTTTGCTTTTAGTTAAGTTTGCATCAAGATTCTCGTTTGGTTTCCCTTATTATCCCGCAAACATAACAGATTGAACAAACTGCTTAAGGCAAATGTGTCAATGAGCTTATTCAAATGAGGATAATTGAAAAATAAATGAATCTTTTCAAAATAAAAGATGAACGAGGCCCTTACACCGTCATTTAGTGTATCCAGCAACATTTTGTAACTGGGCCTAAACCTGTATGAATATATATATATATATATATATATATATATATATATATATATATATATATATATATATATATATATATATATATATATATATATATATATATATATATATATGTTTTCCATTCAAATTGTGCTTTCCCATGTTCCATCTGGTCTCAACCTCTTAATGCCTCATGAATTTAGACACTCTTGCAAAATTGTGGGTCTCAAAGAGTTTGGTTGTTTTTCACCGTTTTCACAGAGCAAATTAAATGACCATTAACCTTTTAACACCGGAGCTTTAATAATAATAATAATAATAATAATAATAATAATAATAATAATAATAATAATAATACATTTTATCTATAAGGCGCCTTTCTGAGCACTCAAGCTCCTGTGTCCACATTCGTTTGACTACAGTTTTGTCTTCAATTATTCATGCTATTAAAGTAATTCCAGCTGATTCTGAAACAGAGAAACGCAGCCTTGTGCTGAGATACAACATTGCACAGCAACGTAAATCAGCTGATTCTCTGTCGTTATGCGACACTTTATGTTACTCGTGTCACATATACAAGACGATATGAAAAGCCGATTTTTCCACATCAGAATAGTGATAGTGATTGCGTTAACGGGTCAAAGATTTACTGGAGGTCAAAGAGCTCGTGTTATATTTGTGTCACTGGGCGACATCTTTGCAGTTGAAGGGAAACCGGTAAAATTTACACAGACACAAAAAAGGCGAGGAAGAAGTTCGGAGTTAACATGACATTTTTTAAATTGACGTTCTTTAAAACCAAAATTCATTTTTTGTGAATTTGTCACAGACAGGTCATCATAAAAAAGTATTAAAAACAAATAAAACTAATTTTGAAGCAACATTTTTGAAAAAAGGTTACAAAGTCTTTCCAACTCAGGCGATTGTGATTGACCCGGATTGGACTTTTTTGTGTTGTAATTTCCTGTTCTTTTATTCTGAGCAACAGTTTCTTTCTTCTTTTTCTGAGATCAACGAAGACATCAGTGAAGGTTGGAGTCGATTAGAATTTGGCCAACGTCCCCCATGGGTGTCCTGAGAGGGGAATTGGCTGCTTTGTTTCAGATTTTTTAAAAATTTCCTCCACTTTGGAAGTGTTCATGAGTAAAATTAGAAAGTTCTGCAGACACAGCAGTAATGATGTCAGACGTGCTTCTTTGATTCACAAACTCTAAAAAAATCAGTGATCCAGCAGAAAAGAGCACATATCTTTATCCCGTCTCTGCAAACTCCCATCAGTGAAAGGTTGCAATGAGTGGGTGGACACTCCAAAAGACTTTCAGCAAGGTTCAAAGTGTCTTTCACTGAGTCGAAGCGATCCCAGTCTGCTGATGGGGCCCTCCCCCCACCTGAGACTGCTACTCAGGAACTTGGTACATTTGTGTAAAAATAGATACAAAGTTTTCTTACTGAAATGAAGCACAAAGGATGAGTCACAAATGTGCAATAAAAGATAAAAGGCATCAACATTTCAAAGACATTCACCCAGTGGATTTTCAAAGTAAATGCGTTTCCAGTTTGGAAAGTTGGAACATCGCTGGTTTTTATCCCGACCTTGAAAGGTTGGCTTCTTCTCTGGTGGGTCAAAGAAGTTTCCTTTTGTTGAACGGGTCGTGATCTGAAATAGGTTGAGTCTGTTTTTGGTGTGCTCCCCTGTGGCGAGGAGCACTTTGTCATTTTCCGTTCCTAAAATAAGGCAAAATTCATCAAGTTTGATCCTGCAGGCTGAAAAGACGACGGCTGAACTCGCCGAGGCCATCCAGTTAAGCTCTTGGTATCTGTCATGTGTGCAGTGTGTCGCCATCAGAAGGGGACTCACTACAGCATTGTGTATTTTCAGAGGCTGCTATTGATCCGTGAGCTGATGCTTATCAGCTACATCCTCCACTTTGACTGTCCAGACTTGATAGCGTCCCAATAGACACACAATCGTACCCAGCCATCTGAGATCTCACATGGACTCTGACTGCACTAATTGGTGGCATGCAATGAAGACTTCTGACGTCCTGATGGAAACCATTGTTTGGTTTTTTACTTGAGGTTTATCTAACAAATATTTGAGGTGGGTCTAGAGCAGGGGTGCCCAAATCCAGGCCCAGAGGGCCTGTCTTTAGCTGGTTTTCCAGAAACCCTGCCTTATCTGCTGCTGATTACCTGGATCAGGTGTGTTCAGCCAATGAGGAGCACCAATGGCAGGTTTGTTGGAGGACACTGGCCCTCCAGGCCTGGATTGGGGCACCCCTGGGACTCTGAGGATATCTTAATTGTAAGAGTTAACCCTTCAACACCTGAGATGTTGCAAGCAACACCTAAATAACACACACTCTCTAACGTGCTCTAACTCTTTGAGCCTTTACGTAATCTTTGTGAATCCGCTGATTTTGACATGGAGAAATTTTATATCGGTGTTCCACTGTTATGCTATATTTTTACACATTACCGACATTAAGTGTTGCAAATGGTACCGTTCTGTTTTAGGAGTGAGGACAGGTAAGGGGACCTAAAACAGATGTTTTTTAAAGTTGCTGTTTTCATTGAGAAGACATAAAAGCAGAGTTAGATCTTCATAAACAGCCGTGTTGTGTTGTCCTTGTGAATGAATGATGAGGTCCCAAAGGATTTGCCCAGGAATCATTCTGCATCTGCCTTCGAGTGTGCTACTTTCTATTAAACCTATTCTCAAGGGCTGCAAGTATATGATTGTCCAAAACCTAGACCAAACAGATGACTCTTCCTCTTCGGGCTGATGCGGTCATATCATCATATCAAGTTGTTATCTTTTGTGTGTGTGCGTTTGTGTGTCTGGAATAGTGGTCGATGGGGTCTCGCCCTCTTTTTTCTGAAACAGTTCATTGGACTGTAACACTAATCCGCTGGGACCCTCCATACTGGAGTGACCCACCCCCCTAGCCCCTGGACACTCACACACATAGACAAACACACTGACTACCTCATCCATCATACTCGGAGGCTGTCTGCGCTTCTCTCTGTGAGGTGGCCTCAATGGTGACAGCCCGCAGCCAGTCGGAGATCTGGCCTCATCTATGACATCACCTCAGGGCCCCCCCCCCCAACAAGCCAGCGAGTGGCAGAAAATAAAATATACACCACAGGAATAAACTTGATTACACTAAACACCCTTCTGCCTGTGCAAGCCACCTTCGCTCTGTGACTCATCGGATAACCTTGTTTGGATGATCTGGTCGGTGTTCCAAGCACTGTAGCCGGAAAACATCCTCTGCAGCAGCCAGTGAGGAGTGAAGGAGACGGTGTGCAGGGGGGTTAAGGAAAAGAATCAGCGAGGCGGGGAAGCTGTGGAAAAGAAGAAAAGTCGATATGAAAATGCAGCGGGGGGTCGGAGGCAGCGGGAGTTCAAGACTGCAGGCATCGTCATGGTCAGAGGAACCTCAGGGCAGAGAAAGAGTCAAGAGGCGATCAAATGTTAGGGAGACACATAAACGGCAACTGGGGAGTTCAGCAGGTCATCCCTGGAAAAATAAAGTAAGACTGATCAAAGTTTTAGTTTATTTGCCGACAGGCCTTACTGTTGCTAGAAAACATACTCAAGTACTGAGTTTGCTGGGATTTTCAAGACTTTGCAAAGTTTGCTATTTGATATAAAAACTCAATCAAAGCATAGAGTATTTTACTTTTTAATCGCACTATATTAACAGAAAGTATAGTTAAAGACTTAATAGATCTAAAACACTCACTTTATCCCTAAAACAAGTTAACCTTTTGAAAAGAGCTGCATTCTGGCATTTTGCGTTTTGTTTTTATTTAATACAAATTATTTAAATTGAACCAATGTAAAAAATAAACTATTTTTCACTCTTAGATTTTTTCTTCAGAATTTTAATTCATTTACATTTTGTCTGCAGAATAATCTTTTTATGACATTAGCATTTAATTTACATTTTTTTCTAGCTTTGGACAAAGTAACAAAGCCTAGTATTTCCTTTTTTTTCTACTTTTCAGCCCCTAAAATGTTATTTCAGTCATGTTTATTTTAAATGTAGCTTCTTTTCAGGGATTGCTTTAACACATTTTTATCAGCTTTCTTCTGTTTTCTAAGACTTAAGAATTCTTTAAGAATCTGATCATGTTTTACTAAAAAGAAAACAGGGTTTTGCAGGACAGAAGTCCTTCTGTAACCCTTGTGCTATCCTAGTTACTTTAACGTTGGGAGTGGGGTCATCTAGACCCACTAGACACTGAAGCTTTTTTCTTCAATGATTTGTGATCTTCACTGGTGTCCATGGATTACATGAAATCCTCTTCACCTTTATCCACCTTTGTCATGGTAGGAATAACATGTCAATGTAAGGGTTAGGGTCATCTGGACCCCATAGGATAGCACAAGGGTTAAGCTACACTTTTGCACAACAGCATGAACTGTGCTGTGCGTCTAACAGACAGCACAGAGTTGTCTCACAGCTGAGCACCTATAGACATTGAAAGAAGCAGATGGAGACCTGATAGAGATTTCACACTATTGAAAGAGAAGTGAAGCTCAGACTAATTTCTTTCCGAAGACTCGCCGTCTTTGATCACAGCATCTGTGTGTTTGGCCCCAAGGCTCCTGTAATACAGTTCCCAGCACTGGTTTACTGCACAAAGCCAGAGGGCAAGATTTGACTTTGGATCAGGGTGTGTTTGAGAGCTGGGGGGCGGGGGGTGAGTGTGTGCACACTGGCTCTGTTCGTGTGCCTGAGCACTTTAGGCCTGTCGAGTTTGGAGTCACAGTCGGTGTTTATATATTAGGCAGTATTAATCACTTGGGAATTGGTTTGGCTGGACAAGAGTTTGACTCCAGAGCCTCGCTCTTTCGAGAGCCTGACCTCCTCGACTCTCATTCCCACTTTAATAAACGAGTGTGCGACCCTCCAGACATTCCTTCCCACCTTCCTCATCACTTCACCTCTTCCTCTCCTTTTTTTTTATCAAGTGGTTTATTGCTGCTCTTCCTCTGCATAGCTTTTCATCCCTGACTTACAGTGCAGTAAATGTAAATCTCAACAAGGCTTTTTGCAGACAATTTGTTCCCAGCCATTTATTACTAGATGTCTGGGATTCTCAAGAAGCTACTGTTTTAGAATATATATATATATATATAGATTAAGAGGGCAGACTTTTCTCGTGAAGAAGAAAAGAGCAAGGTCACAGAGTGAAAGAAGGAAAAAAAAAAGAAAAGCAGATCAAGTGTGATCAGCAGGAGGAGAGAAAAGAAAGCAGAGGATTTGGAGGAGTCCCTCAGGTAAAGAGATTGTTGTGTGTCATTGTGTAAAAGCACTTCACTATCTGATTCAGACGCAGCTCTGACACCTGTCACGGCTCCCACAATCCTCGGCTCCTGAACCTTTGTTCACCCCCTTTATGCTAGTTTTTTTCCCCTCTTTCTTCCTCTGTGGGTTTCTTTGTAATCTCAGTGTTAAAGACACTTTTTGTTTGTGTTTAGACTTATGTGAAGGTTCAAATTATCCTCAGAGGAAGGCTGCACGTTTCATTATGACTCGTCTCTAATGAGAAGATGATGTGTGTGCGTTGTTGGAGCAGGGTGGGCAGCGGGCGGCGCAGATGTGGCCGGACTCTGCATTTGTCTGAGTGGACAGCAGCCAGGCAGGACGTCTGTGCACAATCGCAGCAGATGCTGTACTAGGCTAAAACACGACCTCAAGCTCTGAAAGCCAGTCAGCTGTTGGTTGTCATGGTGCAAACGTGCCTTTCTCCAAACTCCCAGCAAGGTTGCAGGGAACATTTGGTGCGTGAGCAGTGCTGTTTTGAAAAGCTTCACAAACTTGTGAGGTAAAACGCACCAACACATCCTTCAGTCTATGATTGTTTCCTATTCAGGACTCCTTAATAATTTATTGAAAGTTATTCTCACTTCATTAGCAGTCTGTCTGCATTTGAGGATTTTACATTTTAGCTGTCAGCCTCGCTCACAGACAGGCTGCTTCACTGCGCTCCGTGGCATCAGGTTGATCTCTTATCTACTTTCCTGATTTCATTCCTTCTCACCAGCTCGTACACACACCACGGCCAGAGGGGGGGCTGGGGGTGCTACATTTTACTCCCTTTGTCGTATTGAGTAAGTTATGAGCTTTAATAAGGGCTTTAAAAAAAAAAACACATCACTCATAATAAGTTTAATTAATTCTTCTGCTCCCAAGTGGCCTAATCAAAGTTTAAATAAATGCTTTTTTTTTCAAAGTCTGTACACAAATGTTTGGATGGAGGAGACCACCAGAGCTGGATACCTGGCAGAAAAGAGTCCAGAAAAAAAAAAATGTGCAAAAGTACAGACACTTCTGATTTTGATCTGGATGGGTCAACAATCTGATGGAAATAATTACTGAACAGGATGTTCTTGGTGGGGTTGTTGATGAATCTGATATTTCCAAAAAAAAATAAATAAATAAACTTTAAGCATTAAATATTCTTTTTAAAAGTCAAGTAAGTGACTCCTTCATTTTGAAATGAGACCACAAGAACAACTTTTTTCATCGTAGTGTGTAGTGTATGATGTTCCTTAGGTTGTAACATTTCAGTGAAAAAAATGTTGTCTGGTAAGAAATAACGCAACATGTGGGACTTTAATCTACGCCACATTGACCAAAGAGGCACTTTACATTTGTGGTAATTCAATTCAATTTTATTTGTATAGCCCAAAATCACAACAACAGTCGTCTCGATGGGCTTTGAAGTAAAACATGACTCAAAAGGATCATGAATACAAAGAGTCAATAGGAAAATACTAAAATAAACTAACAAACTGACTAAGCTATACTGGCATCCCTGCCCTTAGACCCCCCTTCGCGGTAAGGAAAAACTCCTAAAAAACCGGATTCCGGAAAAAAAAGAAGAAACCTCAGGGGTGTCCACATGAAGGAGGGATCCTCCCCCAGGACGGACAGGCGATTTACCAGAACTCATAGAGAAGAATTAACTTATCTAACTCTACATCTACATATTTAAAGTCCAGCAGACGAGCTTCATCCAGCCGGGGTTGGGGACAGTCAGGGGCGCGAGTCGAGCCGGAGACAGGAACCACAGCCAGGTGTGGGAGCAGGAGCAGAGAGGAGTTCCACGGTCAGGAACAGGAGCACGGATGAACCAACTGGAATCTGGAAGCACTCCCACTCCCCAGGAGGGGAGAGGGAAAAAGGGGACAATACATGAATCACTGCACCAAACAGAGGCATGGAGAACTAAATGATAAATGATGATCACAGATAGAGAAGAGAGGAAGTGTAGAGGTAGATGAGAAAAGAAAAGTATTGGAAAAGGACAGAAAAGAGGACAGAGCCCCAGTGCACCATAGTTACCCCAGCTTCAACTTCTAGCAGCCTTTTAAAACGAATAGTTATTGTTATTTAGTTTAATTTAAACAGTTAACATTAAGTTAAATAATCTCTGAATACTAACTAGTCTGACAATAAGCCTGTCCAAAGAGGAAAGTTTTCAGTCTAACTTTGAATGTAGAAACTGAATCTGCCTCTCTTACATGAGCTGGGAGTTTGTTCCATAAAACAGGGCAGCATGACAATGTACAGGGTAAACGTGACCATGACACATAAACTATTGTTCCATTTCATAACTATAATGCCATCACCGCTTTATTTATGCACATACAGTACTGTTAGGTATGTGGAGGTTGTTTGAGGTCAGATCACTGCTCCTCAGAAAACTTCAAGCAAGAACTTTCAATCGGAAGCGTTCAGTTCAGATCGTTGCTCTGCTCGATAGCCGTAGACAATAGACGGCAATGTGTGAAAATGTTTTTTCTGAACTGCTTTTGTTGCTAGTTAAGTGAAATTTCTGCACAAAGGGGTAGTCTCCAAAGACAAACTGGTAGAATGTCAACTTTGTACCAACAGTGAATGAAATGGACTTGACAATGTTTGCTTTTTGCCATTGTCCTGTAAATCTGTTGTCTGTTTTTGTGCATTGGATGTTTTTATTGCATAGTATGCATGCAATTGTAACTGTTTTTTTTCTACTCTTCATATAACTTGTGGGACTTTACGCTTTCTTGAAAAGAAAAGCTGTATTATAACGTCTGAGAGTCAGCAGCAGAGCTGTCTTCCTCTCTGATGTCATGGTGACATTTTGTTTTGTTGGTGTGGTTTATTTTAGCATTTACTCTCTGAGAAAAACAACACGCTGCTTCCTTTTAACTAAATGTTTGCTATTATAACACAAAAATGACAGTTTGGTAGTGAGGTGGGATTTAATTAAACATTTCTGTTTGTACTTTATGTTTATTTTACTGCCTTTCCTCATGAATACTAAATGTACATTAGAGGTGCATAGTATACCTCTGCTATATTACTTTTCTCTCTGGTTATGGGGCCGTGAATGTCTAAGTCATAATTATATTTCTTTTCCAGAACAAACATATGTTTATGTCCAAGAAAATACTGCCTAAATTACATATCATTTTGGATAATGATTAAAAAAAATAGTTACGTTCTCCTTTGTTTTGGAGCATAAAAACAGAAGAAACTCATCTATTGAAGCACATATTAAAAAATTTAAAACTGAATTTATCCTGGATTGCGTGAAATGAAGAAACACAAACTCCAGCTGACAACTCAATGTTTTCTTATGAATTAATTAATGCAGAAAAAAAGAACTGCTAGAGTCCAATTTGCTTCAATTGAGACAGCTGGTGTAGCTGGTGTTTTGGCCAAATATTTACTGACTGAAGAGCGGCAAAAACTTTGTTCCATTTTTTTGAGCCTCCAGGTCAAAAATCAATTTCTAAATACATTTATTTTGACAATGTGAAGTATAAAAACAACTAAGTCACATTAGGCAGATGCATAAATCTTCCTAAATAATATAGATTTGTATGAGACTCTATTTGTATGTTAGGATATTTGACAACAACCATAAATTGTTTGGTTATGATGACAAATTATTTGGTAGTTCCAAAAAATAGCTATAAGGTCTCCAGAATGGCTCTCATGTCTCACCTCCACTGCCCCACACCCTCACAACCAAACTGAAAAAAAAAATGGTTTTAAACGTCGAGGATGATCTGCACAAGGCATATGGCATTTTCAATAAACATCACTTCATCTCAAGTAAAATCTTGATCACGTTTTACTGTTACAATAGGAGGTTATGTGGCTTCAGACACGCGAGGTGTATATCTGTATAAACCCTTTTTTGGGTACAAACCCAGAGATCCCTCTGGAGCAACCCTGTTCGCTGAGAAGCTCGATCCCTGATGGGGAGGATCCACATGAGGAAACAAAAACGTGAATGGAGTCAAATATGTCAAAGAAAAACAAAGATTAGTAATTAGATTAATACATAAATAAATGCACTTAGTAAACAGAGATAAATCACTAAAAGTGAATTAAAACTATCAAATTAAATGAGTAAACACAGAAGGATGAATACATAAAATAATGTATACATCAACTAAATGGTGCCTAAATTTAGGCTAAAATCCAGATTAAAAGAGTAGTTGTGATTGGAAGTGATTTGAAGCTTTTGTCAATTAAAAAGGTCTGACTTTTCATTCTTTTGGGAAAACAAATATTGATACAAATTGTGTACTTTGAACTGATCATGTAATATAACATTTTTATTGTGTTAAGCCCACAGGCTCACTAGCAAATATGTTCTGTATTTTTGTGTCGCCACTGAATATGGTCATGTGTGTGTTTTGGGTGGAGATTAGAGTTTGTTTGTAGAGACCTATGACATCAGTATGAAGAGATGATGGGTAGGAATAGAGGAGTCTAAGTTTATTTATTTATTTTCCAGCAGCTGACCAATCAGATCAGAGCTGAAGACCTTGTGTTCTGGACAGATGTTGCTGTTGCATCAGGGGCTTTTGAATCTTTGGACATACAAGGTGTATATTTGTATAAACCCCTTCTGGATGTGAGTTTTTATTTATTTATTTATTTTTTTTACTCGTCCTGTCCAGCAGCTGAGCAAACAGATGTGAGCTGAGGGTCACTTGTGTTGGACAGATGTTACTGTTACAATAGGCGGTCATGTATCCGCGGACATATATGTGTATGAACCCCTTTTGTATTTGAGGTAACTTTCCTTTTTAACTATATGCATCAGGCGTCTTTGATGAAGTGTTTCTTTTGATGGACAATGATCTTAGATTGCCTATGATGGTCTGACATTTTCTGGAGAGATATCTTTGCTGCTTTGCTTGACTCTCAAATATTTCATCATTTGTCTCTTTTGTTTTGTCTGCAGGAGTGCCCTCAGATCCTGCCCTCCACCCAGATTTATATCCCCGCTGGGGTAATGAGGCCGATTACACTGCTGGCCCAGAACCTGCCCCAGCCTCAGTCTGGACAGCGAAACTATGAGTGCATCTTCCACATCCAGGGCAGCGTGCACAGCGTCCCTGCTCTCAGGTTCAACAGCAGCAGCATCCAGTGTCAGAAGACCACGGTAAGAAGAAAAGCTCCTTCCTGGCTCTCAAGCTGGTTTTACTTCACAGCTACTTAGTAAGTAAAAGCTTAAAACGGAGCCAAAGGAACACGGGGACCGACTGTTGGAAAGCCGCAATCTCTGACTGATTTCTGCCTTTTAGGCCTGACTCAAACTGCCAACAAAAATGGAGAACAGCCGTTAGAGAAAAGTTAACTTCCTCAGCTCCAATCAGAGCAGGAGGCATTTTAACGATGGCAATTATGTCTTAAGGAGGCGTGCAGTATGAATAACTTGCTGCAGCGCCGGCTCACTGTGATTGGTCCAATGATGAGGGCTTCCTGTTAAAAGGCAGCCTGAAAGAGCGTTCCCCCCCCCTTTGGCAGCTGCGATGGCGCCCTTAACTCCAGCCTGTCACACACCTGACAGAGGCCGCGGTCATTCAGCCAACTTCCTCACCACACAGCTGGCTCCAAACACGCAGCTGATTTGCGACCTCTTGCTGTTTTTGAACTCTGCTACAATGGAAGTTTGCACCCCTGCAGGGAGGGCCTGAAAGCCTTTGTTCCTCAGATGTATGACAGCAATTCAAAAAACAGTTAAAGCAAATGGTATTAAAGTGTATTTTCAGGGTATAATGATGGCTCTCGTGGTTCTTTTGAGGTTTGGAAATTATGCACATTTAATCACATATGTTTCTGTAATTGCTTCTTGTGCTTTTTGACACATTTATTCCTAATTACATGTATTTGAAACCTCCTGAATACTGATCAAGTTGGAAAACAGGAAGTTTTGTACATCCTGTTGAGATGAATGGTGTGGTTCAAAAGTTAATTTTCTAAATTATTCTCATCACTTTGGGTTCCATTCTTCAGCTTTATGGTGGAAATTATACTCGAGCCCTGTGGAGTTTAAAAAAATTGCTTTGGAGTTCAAAGTTGCAGGTGAAGACCTCTATCGGGAAAATGATCATCCAGGACAAAAATGGATCATGAAGTGGTGAACAGTCAGCACTATCTTCATTTGGTGTATTTAAATTCCCTCTCCGATCATCTTTTGATCTATTTTCAAAGTGTTCCCAGTGGTATTTTAATGATTGTTATGGCGTTTTTAGCCAAAATCTGCTGAGCAGCGGTAGTTCATTAGAAATTCACCTCTGAGTTGTGGGCAGGACTGTTGTTGGAGAGTAAGCCCGTCCTCATTTCCTATCATCCATCAGTTCACACTCTTTCCTGCTAGTTTACAGCCCCTCACATCCCCAACCTGACATTAGCGGTGCAACAGAAATGTAGATATCCCGCCGTCCAGTTCTGATTCAGATTCCAGCTCAGAAAACAAAGACTTGCATTGATCTATTTGTCTGCAGGTGGATGCATCAGAATGGAGCGGAGCACGGAGATTGTGGCCCGCTCAGCGAATTTTCTGTTACAAATACAATCTTTTTCCAACAACATTGTTTTATCTGCTACTGAATCACAACGCAGAAATCCAATATGGAGCTCATTTTCTTTAAATCTGTCCTCCATTATCAGAACAATGCCAGAAGAACATGTTAAAAACACCAAAAACACAATTTTTACTCAGTGGGACTTTAATACCACAACACAAATAATGAAAAAAAAAAATCTTTATTTTGTTTCCTTTACAAAAACAGAGAAAACAAAAGGCTGACATTTGCAAAAATCTGCACCAAAAACACTGATCCTCTGTAAAAAGCTGACAAAACAGACCAACAACATATAAAACTCCAGAAACTAAGGCAACTTTACACAGACGGCTCATTTTATTTATGCAGCAGCCAATCAAAACCATCATGTTCTCCATTCGCTACAGAGAGTCAATTACAAGGAACAGAAGTATCAGTTGTCTAAGGTTGCCTTTACGCCAAGATAATCAATAAAGTTTAACCCACTTTAAAATGAATCTAGTAATGCAGGAATAGATCATAAATAAACAGAATTATCCCCCTGTAAGTAGAATGCATGGGCTGACAGTGGAGACGAATGAAGAAAAACACAGGAACATCTGCCAGAAGAAAGACAAAGAGCCAAATTACAACTGCAGTCATTTTATACGGTTAGATGTTTGAAGAGCAGAGGAAGAGGCGAGTGCTGAGTGAGGACAGACAACCAGTACTTTGTAGGATTACTCCCTTGTTTTTTATGGTTCTTTTTCCCTTGTTCTTATAGTTCCCGTCTAAACTTTCTCTTTTGGATTTTTTAAATATTTGATTTTCCATTTTTTTGATTTTTTGATTTTGTTTTTTCATTGACTGTCATAGTGAAGAATGTCCAAACAAAGCCTTTTTGAGAGAATAAACTCAGTTAAAACCCCAAACTATGACAGGGAACTATTGATGTTTTAGTTTGTCTGAGTTTTCTCAGAAAGAGTTTTTTTCAGACTAAAAAATGATTTTGTTGATTTTGGAAAAAAACAAAAAAAAGGACAAATATCACAGTAATTCTTTTATTTTGCTTTGTTTCTAAAATTGCTGCTTAAAAATGGATAATCTTGAAAATGCAAATTCAGTTGCTGATGGAAAGTAACAAAGACTACATCTGACTGAGATTTTACTTTTGTTATGGTAAATAAATGCAAGAAAACAATGGATCAGACCCCGACAATCAATTACAGTAGATCAATACCAACCAGCCCATTAGCAGCCATGTGATCCTGCTTCGTGTTGCTTGTTATGACTTTAAATTGTCTTTTAGTAAAAAAAAAATTAAAAAAAAAAGGCACAAAAATGCTTCTTTAAGTTAACCAGCTTCTTCTTTAAACCCAAGTTTTGGGAGTCAAATCATACTCACAGCTATACGTACTTAAGCTGCAGTCCACGATTAGAACCAAGCTTTGTGAAAAGGTCCTGTTTCAATAAACCTTTGCAGCATTGTTTGTCTCTGCAGGTAGTCTTTGTGACATTTTAACCAGTGAAAGGAACCAAAACTGTATTCTTGTAAAATATATTCAACATTTCTTGTTGAAATAATTCCCCTCAGCATGAAAACATAATAAGGAAGCATAAAAAACAACAATTTTATCTTAACATAGTAAAATGCAAAGGAAATAATCTCGTCTTTCAGTCATGACTTTGTCAGGTTTATTAGTCTTCAGTTATGTTTGCTATAAGAGCGTTCCGTAAACACGTTTTTGTCCCTCCAAAAGCCTCATCAACACATTTTCTGCAACATCCTTAACTTCACATGGACTGACGCTGAAGATCCTGATGCAGAAAATCAGAGGCCTTCCACCGCACAGACGCACTTACCTTTATTTCTTGAGCTGTTGGTGCCCTTTGCTTTGTGACCAGTGAACAGACTCTAGGAAAGCAGGAAACTCTGATTTCTACACAAGTTTGCAGTTGCTGATGCACGTGCTGCTTGGTGGAGCGGGAAGCCCCCTCCTCTGCACCCCCGGTCTCGCCGCTCGTCAGGTGGGACTGTGATAGGATCCAATTAAGGGAGCTGTAGATAAAATGATGATGGATTGCAGTGATGCGCTAGAGTGACGGACTCGCAGAAAAAGCCCGGTGAGAGGAAAACGAAAGAAGCAGGAAGATAAAGAAAGGGAGTGCATCAGAGGAGAGGAGCAAACAATGATGATGCACCAAAGAGAGGATGAGAACAAACCCAAAAAATGAGGCAGAAACAGATGGAGACCGGTTGTTTTGAGTTATTCAGGATGTGATAGAAAATGAAAACATAATCCGTGTAATAGTAGAACAACTGAAAGAAAATAGAGGAATGGAGGCAAGCACACTTGGAACAGTAGGAGGTGGTTAGAAAGTTGTTCACCCGTAGAATGTTTGTTTCAGAGTATTGACTAAGGTTTGTCACAGTCCGCTCCGTAACATATCTGCATGTCTACATATTAAATGTGTGTCGGTTACAACCTTACAGGTTTGTTCTTTATTTTATTTTATTTTTTGTCAAAGTGATGAACAGCAGCCTCCCGCAGGTTCAATAACTGACTACAAAAGTGCAACAAAACAACCTTTGTGAGGAGGAAACAAAAACACTGGAGTTTTGGTTTAAAGTTTTCCACTTTTCTGTGCAGTCAACTTTCTGTAACGCGTTCAATCTCAGGTCCGACCAAAGGTACTTTACAGAAAAAGCATTTGTGACATATCATGAGGTAGAATAGACTGAGAAAATAACATGTGGCTCAAACGTCTTATTTTAAGACAGAAGGAATATTTGTCACACTTTTTTTTACAATTTGGCTTACAGGTCCTATGACCATCCCATAATAATTTCAAAACATTCTTGCTGTGAAACATTCTTTGGAAGAGAGTTTGGCCCCTTTGATTTTTATGTTTTTAAGGTTTTGCCCAATAGTAAGCAGTAAGAAGAAGGAATTGCGAAAGTAATTGGATCATTACAGTCCAGAACGGCGGCGGGACAGAATTAACTCAGTATTTGACCATTTAACTGAAAAGTTTAGACGGGTCTAAGGTTTATGACATTTTTACTGACAAGTCCAAGTTTGATGTTTCATTTAAATACAAATATTTTAGAATAATGTGACATTTCCTTCATGAGAAGATTATTAGTAAAATTGCCATATTAATATTTCCAAATTACCAAAGAAAATAGATGAATAAATAAGCCTGAAAGGGTTAAGGAAAGCTTCCCTAAACAGAAGGCAAATAAAAATATGAATGTTGAGGATCAATAGACGGGAGATCCATCTGTGATTGAGAACCGGCGCTTCTATGATGTTCAATATCCTCAGTGGGGAGTTGTGTGTGTATATGTATCACAGCAAGCAGCGGCTGGGGCAGCAAAGGGTAATAAATCAGAGAAAATTAGCCAGCAGTAGATGAACACTCAGCTGCTCGATCTTACTGTCTCTGAGTGCATTATTTAGTCGCTCACCGAAACACAGAAACATTGAACTCAAATACACCGGGGTCCTCAAGTATGCACTGATGCACGCTGGCCTGCCCACAGGACAGCCCACGGTGGCGTGCGCACGCTTCGGCTGCAGGGATACCTGCTGGTCTGTTCGTGGACGATAATACACGTGCACGCTCTCGTCCTCCCTGGGGGCTTGGAAGCTCAACATGAAGCAGACATATGGAGATTCTCCACATGATCCTCTCCCTAATCATGTGGAGCAGACGGAGACTGTAGGATCAGCAACAACCAGGAGCCTGCTTTACATGATTTATTACACCGACACACTTCGGCTGGTGTGCAGCACACGTGCACGTTAACTTCCTGCATGCATCTGGCTCGCTGCAAAGCTGCACAGTCCCTCCTGAAAAGATGGGTTTTTCTGTGTCTGTGTGTGCTTTACCAAAGGCTTTTTGATGTATGATATCTGACAAATGAGGAGTTCCAGCACAGAGTTTCTGCACAACACTGCTGGTGTGTTTAAGCCCAATGTGTCCGTTACAAAGAGAAAAAGAAAAAGAAATACTCTTAAAAACCGTTTTGTCATTTCCTGTTCTCATATTTCTGGGAAAAATAAAATGTAGTGCAAAAGATTTGCTAAAAAGAAAAAAGATGTAGACCACTAAAAGTTTCATAATGCCTTTTTTTGGAGGGAGGAGTTGTCTTTTTTACCTCTACATGTGTCAGTTCAGACTTAAGTATATAAATAAACAGCTGTTAGTCATTTTATTTGCCATAATAACCATTCTTGCTCTGATACATTTTGTTATCATGTTCCTGATAATCCTAATTTATATTCATGATATTTCTTTCTGTAGTTCAAGTTAGTTAAGTTATAAACTGAAGATGTTTCAGGATAAAAACAGCAAAAGTTGAATTTAACTTCCAAATAGGATCCTAGTAGTTTCATATGTGGTTGAAATTTCCTACTTCAGCATCGATTTCAAGTCAAAGTCATTAGATCTATAGGAACAAGCTGCAAACAGAAATGTGTCTTATTGGTTTTATGAAGTACAGGAGAGTAATTTAGATTTACACGGAGGACAGAGTATGAAGGGAATTGAGGAAAGGATAGTAGTTTTGGTTCCGTTTTTATTTTAAATTGCAGTTGTTTATGGAGCTGATTGATGCGTTCACTGCAAAAATGAAATGGTTAAATCCAAATCCATTGACTTTAAATGAATGTAAGGTGGTTGGTGGTGGTGGGGGGGGGCATGTGTGCGAGCACGGTGAGCTTGTAGTTTATTTTTAACACGCTCTCGGGCATCCTTCAACATGACTAATTACACAAGAGTGACCTGAACATGGATGCAGACGCACACAGTTCCCCGTTTTTCTACTTTCTCCCTCCTCACAGACCAGCTGCTCTGTTTTGTTAACATCGGCAGTTTTCAAATCCTCAGACGCACACACCCACACACACACACACACACAGAAGTCATATCTATTCATACGATCCATGGAGACATGCAACCCATGGAGACAATTCATGTAGCGGGAGAATAAACGAGCGCCGGAGCAGATAACGAATGAACCTGAGCTGGGCTGCTGTTACTGTAATGAGGCCAGGGACGGCTTTGTGCTCACTTTGTACTTTTTGCTGCTCCTCCCAGCCCTGTTTTTTTCCTCCTTAAGTCACCTCCTCTCCTTCCCTGGTTCTCTCGTTTTTTCCTCCTCACCTCCTCGTGGTTCAAGTGCCACCAAAAGTCCTCTTCTCTCCTTCATTCTTTCTCCTCCTGCAGTTGTCAACCCACTGCTGCTCTCCTTTCCCTTCCTCTCCACCCTTCCCTTCTTTCTTCCCCAGGGGGGGTCCGCACTATGAGTTGTCTCAGGTAGATTAATTACATGCAGTGACATGAAGGAGCTGGCCACAGGCTTCAGTAATGAGTCTGATTACTCATCTCCAGCAGCTCTGCACACTCAGGGGAGGAAGTCAGGACAGCAGGCCAGCAGAGGGACGTCTGGGGAAGAGAGGGGGTACAACTCGTACCCACCAGATCCCACCAGTAGTGGTTTGACACCACTTTTAAGTGCAAAGCTACAGAGAAGTCACAAACTTGGCTTAACTCAGTAGCTGCTCAGTTGCTTCTCTTTGAAATAGCAGCTTGAAAAGTCATGGAATGATCCGGTTTACAACAAAACAGAGGAGAGAACAATAATCTCTTTGTATATATGTATAGACTTTCCAACAAAATATCATTTGGTCAAGGTAAGTCATTTAACACCAGAGCTAAACAACACACACTTTTTTTAACTACTGTACTCTTACTCTTCGATCGTTTACGCAATTAACGTAATTCCAACAGATTCTGTTGCGGAGAAAAGCAACTTTGTGCTGATATGAAATCTGCTTTTCTCAGCTTCACAATCTGTTGCATTATTTTTATTGAGTAAGCTGTTGAAAAGTGGGTAATTCAAAGAACGTCAACTCTGGCGCTGAAGTTAGTACTTCGGGGTGAGGGTGGAGTGGGGGGGGGCATGTTAAACTTATGGTGAAAGACATTCTTTAGGGTGTGTCCAAAAGGTCCTGAAGGGTTTAAATTGATCTTTTCTATTCTAGGCGGAGCACATCCAGGATGTGTTCAACAAACGAGCTGCAAAACTCTTTCACGATTGTCATAGAGTTGTTGAGCAGCTGTGCAGAAAACTGACAAGAATATTTATTTTTAGCTATTAAATAAAATGGAATCTTTCTTCAGTAAAGCTGTAGGTCTTGCAGCAGGAATGTTTTTTTGGCGAATAAATGCTTTTAGTAAATAGCATTTTGCTTCCTAAACAACCTTGAATGGCGCCAATGTGGCCAAAATGAACTGAATTGGTGATCTGGAAACTCCACCTAAAGTGTCAGAAAACCTCTCATTGCTACCAAACAAAAGAAATGTTTTTTTTAAGTCATGTTGACGAGCGGATCACTGAGCTCATTTTAGTTTTGGACAGTTCTTTATGCGCAAGACCTTGTTGGATCCATCTTGAAAGTCCTTATTCTGTGGTTTTAGCATCAAATCTCTCTATTGCTGCTTCTGCCTCTTTCCAATGCTGTCCACATTGAAGCAGCGTTCAACTGTTCCTCCCACAGGAAGTGAGTTAGACGGCGGGGTGATGCTCAGTGTGACCGGGTGTCACCATGTGGTTGTGCTGGCATTTGGAACCATGTGACAATATGAATAAACTATGATGTGGTGAGGAGGGACAGACAAGAGAACAAGCTCAACCAGTGTTTTGGTGGACAAGTGGAAGCCCTTAAAGTTTAATGGAGGGGCTCACCACAGAGAGAGAAGTGCCGTGTGGGGGTGTGTGCTGGGGTCTTGTGGTTTCACTGGGGTGCCATGCACTCGGCTTTAGCTGCTGGGATGCAATAGAGATGCTAATAAAGTGGAGGGTCAAGCGTGATGTGATGAGGCGGAGTCCCTGTGCTGCAGTGGGCAGAGAGTCCTCTCCTTCAGCCGCGCTTTTGTGATGAGTGTTTTAGTCTAATCCCACTTCATGACCGTCTGAAATCCTTTGGTTTTATCAGTGTGAGGTCATCTCATGTCCTTAACATCTCAGCAGAGGTCCAGGCTGCTCACAGTTGTTCCTCTGTGGCCCTGACAATGACTTCTTCTTCACACACCTCCTTCTTTCTGTCCTTTCTCTTCAGCCTTTCCTTTAGGTCCTGTGTTTCTCTGCAGGGCTCATGCCAAACTGGGGCCCAGTCCAAAACATTTCCAGACTGGAAGGGTGGCAAATGAGAACCACTGCTCCGCTCGACTCAAAGTGTTGTGCAGAAAACGGCGCAAATAAACCCGCTGGGCACAAAGAGAGAGCTGATCCAGAAAAGCAAAGCTCTCAATTTAACCGGTTGATCTTCGTTCCAATACTCACTTATGGTCATGAGCTCTGGGTCATGACCGAAAGAACGAGTTCCCAAACTTCCTCTGTGGGGTGGCTGGGCGCTCTCTTAGGATAGGGTGAGAAGCTCTGTCACCCGCAGAGAGCTCGGAGTAGAACCGCTTCTGGGGCATCTAGTCCGGATGCCTCCTGGACGCCTCCCTGGAGAGGTGTTCCGGGCATGTCCCACTGGGCGGAGGCCCCGGGGAAGACCCAGGACACGCTGGAGAGACTACATCTCTCGGCTGGCCTGGGAAACGCCTTGGGGTCCCCCCAGAGGAGCTGGAGGAAGTGGCTGGGGCGAGGGAAGTCTGGACATCTCTGCTTAGACTGCTGCCCCCATGACCCGGTTCTGGATAAGTGGAGGAAGATGGATGGATGGATGTCAAGACTGTTTTTTCTTAAAACATGACTTTTCCAAAATGAAGGAATTTCTTCTTCCTAGCATGGACACAGCACGTATTTTGGCAAAGGCAGCCCATCTGCATCTTACTTATACAAGATTGTATTGATGATGTCTTCATCTTTGTCAATTATGATAGTAATATTGACTCAAATGTGGGACAAGAGTGGGGGAGGCCGCCCTCCCTAGCCCCCCTCCTTCCTGTAGCTCCACCCCTGTCCAGATGTCCTGAAAGTGAACAAATGACAATTTGACATTTTCTTCAACCATTTTTTTGACTGTGATGTGTCAACAGCTAGTTGTGGAAAAATCTGCTGAGTTTTTCTGTAGAATTCTCTGATAATCTTAAATCTTTACTGAATCTTCACAAATTCAAGACTCACTGTATATGATGCAACATAGCAGCCCAGATCATAACTGTGCCTCCTCCGTGTTTCACTGCAGGGAAAGTCTTGTTTTGCTAGAATGTCTCAGTTCTGCGTCTGGGAACACAGAGCGGATGTTGCCTATAGCTGTTCCCTTTGGTGACCAGAGGTTTTTCTGTGCTCCTTGTTTGTTCTATTTATTCCCTTTCTTTAATTTTGTCATGAGTTTTCTCACAGCCTCGTTCAGGAAGGATGCAAAAGTAAAACCTCAACTGTCCTGCGAACCTTAAAATTCAGAATAATGTTGCCATTGCTTTTCAATACCCCTAAATGTTTCCTTTTCGCATATGGCAGCAATAATTTAGCTTTTTTTTTTTCCAATAAACTCTAAAGCTATAGAACCCTCAAAACCTTACTTTCTGGGGAATATAAAGGACTCAATGCTCGACTTTTGCAAACAAACAAAATGCAAACAGATGGCTAACATTAGGTTCTATTATACTTTCATCTGGAAGAATTTGCTTTTCCTAAAATTTAGGGGAATCGATTTACCTTCAGAACGTGAAAATGCAAAACAAGTGCATGTAAATGTTGAGATTTAAATGCTTTGCATCAATTTTGGCAAAGATCTGACAAATATTGATATTGGGATGTGCAAACCTGTGTATGTGGGTGCTTCTGTGCTTCCTTTTTTCCACTCCCAATACGGGATGGTCAAGCCATGTCTACCAAATCCAGTGTGTCAGTGAGCAAATTGAAAATGCCAATTTCACTTAACTCTGCTTCCCATCTTATCTTTCCCAAACCCTCATCCCACCACTTAGCTTATGTTTAAATGAAAAGGGTCCTTTCAGACACGTCACTGTGCGATTTCTGGCTCCATACACTTCCCTGACTATCTCTACACCTCCTATTCACTTTCTTTTTCCCCTCTCCTCATCCATCTCCCTATTTTGATCTTGTCAACTGTCCCACTCCCTCTGACTCTCCTCATTGCAGTTCCCATTTCTCCATGCCTATTCGACTGTAACCCATCTTCGCTGTGTGTATCTATGAAATGTGCCTATTTAGGTGGATTTATGCATCAAGTGTTCTTGAGCTGTATCACTGTTTGCAATCACAAATTGTGGCTGAATCACTATGCAAATGCGAACCGTATCTCACCCGATATCCAGTCTGAATGGAAAATCTCTCACGCTCCTCACGTCTCTGTTTCCCTGCTGCAGTACGACTACGAGGGCAGTGACATCAGTGACCTCCCGGTTGACCTTTCTGTGGTGTGGAACGGCAACTTTGTCATCGACAACCCCTTCAACATTCAAGGTAGAACTTTTCCCCTTTCTCAACTTCTCCTGGCAGCAGAAACAGAAGCACATTTCTCCCCTTTTTATAAAAAGCCCTGACGTTTTGACAACTGTCAGGGAGAAAGCAGAAAATGTACCGTTTGTTTCAAAAACCACTATGCTTGTCGCATGGATAAAGGAGGGCAACGGCGACTGATTGATGGATGGTCATAATAGCAAACAAACATCCAACACAGAAATTAATAGGGATTGATGTCGGACAGGAAGCCAAACAAATGGGGAAAGCAACGGGCAGAGGAAAAAGGAAGAGCAGGGGCTGGATGACAGCTTGATAAATGCACTCTGTAATGGCGGGGGTAGATGTGAATGAAGGGACTGATAAAGAAAAACAGAAAGCGACACAGAGGGATGGTATTTATTATTTTAAATCAGTATTTGTGCATGAAGTGGAAAACAATTACCTATTCTAAATTCTTCATCAAGTGTAATATATTGGGAGGTGGAGGCTAATGATTTTAGACGTTCCATTACACGAGATAATGCGAGTCTTGCTCTTGTGTGTCATACAGTCCTTTTTCCTCTTATCACATGCAGAGTCCGATTAACTAGCCATTTTGAATCTGTTAGCCTCTTCTGCTTCTCTGTTCTTTTTGATTTTCATCCTAAAATTGCGTACAGTCTCTTAGCGTTTCACAGATTTCTTATGTACAGTTTGTTCTGCGTCAGGCCTCTTTTGATTTTTTTAAAATGCTTTATCAGTATTACTGGGTTTCAGTCTTCTAAACTCAAATACAAAAATAACTTCTGTTACAAAAACTGGAGAATTGTGTAAATTGCCATGTTAATTTTTAACTAGTAAAACACTGATATATTCAGGTATTCATGTCAAAAAATATTTTGATGACCCAGCCCACTACAGAACCACATTCCACTGTCAATATAAAAAGAACGACTGAAGTGTTTCACTGAAGTCAGTAGACTCTACCAACTACTAGCTGTGTGATGTATGGGACATGAGTCAGCTTAACCCCTTGCTTCTAAAATGGTTCAGGCAGTAGTTGTTAGCATCCCACTAAAGTATAGATAAAGTCTGGTCCATTCAAGCTTCCATGTCTATTAAGCCATGGCAGCCGCTACAATATGAACGCCACAGCAGAATAGTCCTAATCAAATGGAAGTTTAAAAAAAAAAAAAAAAGTTCTGGATTTTTAACCCTTGCAAAGGATGAGGAAGCTGACTGTAAAACCAACAGCTGGTTCATGAGCGTAGGAGCTGTTCCACTGAGTCTCAGGGCTTGGGACCAGATCAAGAAACACAATAAAGAATGTATGGAGGAAAGCCTGCAGCAGACTGTTGAGGAGACTCTCCGGGTGGAAGAGGTGGTCAAGGTTGTCTCTACATCCAAACCCCAAAAGAACAACAGATAAGAGATGAATGGATGGACACAACTGCAGGAAGATGAGTGGGGGGCTCTGAGAAACAGGGTTAAGACAAAAGAACAATCAAAACAACTTTAAATATATTAATATATTATGCTGATGACATGATGTTGTACACTCATCACAAAAACCACCCAAAAAAATTCATGCAAAACTAAGAGGAATATAAAAGTATATATGTGTGGCAACATGAATAATATCTCATTTTTGTGTCAGAAAAAATAAATGAATAAAAGGAATGTATTGTCATAAAGCAATAAAAAGATAAGGAAATTCTAAATAAAATCTTGCAAATTATTGACACAGAAAAAATCTCCTGGCTTTTTTTTTAATCTCGCCAGTTTATTCTAGTAATGACAAAATTGTCCAACATGTAGATTAAGAAAAGCTTTTCTGAAAGTGATGAGCAGGTCTCATCAAAGGGTTTTGGTTTAATCCATGCACTAAGCAATGCAGAAGGTGACCCTAGAGAGGAAAACAACCTGTCAATGGAAGATTAGGAAAAAAGAATCAAGTAGAATCAGACTGGGTGACCAGTAAGTGAAATGTACACAGTCTTAGCTCATAGCGCAATCTGTAGTAGAAGTCTAGTGGTACTCTGCAGATTGTCACCGAAGAACCCAACTGAAACAATGACCAAGATTTTAAAATGAAGCAGAGAAGACACGTCTGAGGGAAACATGGCAAACTGTTCTTCCTTATCTAGAGATATGGACTTGGTCCCACAGTCGTGCCATCAACGTGGCGTGTGCCTGCTTTGACTTTGAATCCGAGTTTAAGCCTTCGGCATCCACAGATGCTCCTCAGAGACAGACGTTCCACACAGGTGTCAGATGGATCGTACAGAGGAACAATCCCATCAGCTCTCCACAGAAAATCTTCATTTCGCTAAACCCTTTCAGCATATCCATTGTGATTACACAAATGCAATGCAACGCTCATTGTTAAAGGTCTAATACCTTTTAAAAAAACACCTTATGAAACTGTCCCCGCTCACACAAATCTCATAAAGACCTTCTCCTCCTTTTCTCTCCATCTTCCATTAATCCCTCATCGCTTCATCCCCGCCTTCTTCTCTCTGAATTGGAGCTGCATTATCCGTCTAAGGCAGAGCGGCTCGGCCCGGCTTTGCCCCGGTGTAAAGTGGAGATGTTAATGTTAATTAAATCATTCATTTGGTTCAGATTAATTAGTGTCTCGCTACTTTTAAGCTGAGGCGTAGCTAATCAGATTAGGCCGAACAGAGGGCCGAGTCAGGCAGATGGAACTGAGAGAGGCTGGCTTTGAAGTCCAGCTGCCTCCTGTCTGCAGGAGGACGGGAACAGACTCTGCTCCGTCCTCCTGCAGACAGGAGAAGGAGGACGGGAACAGACTCTGCTCCGTCCTCCAGCAAACAGGAGAAGGAGGACGGAGCAGACTCTGCTCCGTCCTCCTTCTCCTGTCTGCAGGAGGACAAGGAGGATGGGAACAGACTCTGCTCCTCTACATTTTTCCACCGTCTCTTTTAGTGGAGTGACGCAAACAAACCCGCCTGCAGGTGTTGGCAGCTCGGTATCAACTGAGATCATTATGACACTGATTAAAAGAAAAAAACAATTCTCTCACTCCTACTTTTTGCTTTCCATTTTACAAGTGGCTCTCCTCCCTTTCTTCGCCTCCCGTCTTGGTTTTTCTCCCTTGTTTTTTTTTTTGGCTCCGTTTCTCTGATCCTTTCAGCCTCGCGGGCCCACATCATCTTTGAATTCACAACAATCCCTGTTGCTGTTTTGTTAACCAGCACAGCTGAAATTTATCCTTCCGCTCCTCTCCGGTTCCTTTCATCTGCCTTTCCTTGTGCTTCTCAGGTGTTTGGGTTTCTATTGATTTAATTAACAATTTTTCTTTTTTTTTACCTTTGACTTTTCCCTCTCTGCAGACATGAGCTTTTATTCTTTTTTTTTTTTTTTTTTTTTTTTGCAAGAATAAATTAACAATTCCCTGTTGGCAATAGAAAGCATTACCTGTTGAATTAATTTTTGCTATCTCCCTCTAGTCTCTTTTATTCTTCTTAAAGTTATCAGAGAAAACAGAATTTTCTCATTGTCGGAACCTCGCAGTGCCAATAATAATCACCTGCTGAAGGTTTTAGGTTTTATGTGAGTGATTAAAATTCATTTATGCCATTCTGCTTCCTCTCAGGCCCCCCAAATTTCATTTTTCTCTCCAAGTTTGACTTTCTTCCAAATGAATGAGCCAAAACAAACTCTGTCAATCAGTTATTTAAAGGTTAAAATTGAAATGTTCTTACAATTTTGAACAGTTTTTATTTATTTAATAAACTCATATATTAGGAAAACAAATCCGAAAATATTAACTCTATAATGTATTATATATTTAACAAAATATCTAGAAAGTTCAACAAGTCCATTTATGAAAGAAGTTGTGCTTTTATCCCTGATGGTCTGGATACAGTTCATTTTTCAAAATGAAAATGTTACACACTAATATTAAAATGTTTAAAAAGAGCTAAAGCAAATTGGAAAATTCAACATTTCTCCACAGACTTAAAAAATCTGACCTATTCCAGACACTTTTTGCTGCCAACAGTGCAAGAAAAGGTTCATTTTGGAAGTTTCAGAAAAGGATTTTTTTTTAACAAATCTAAATTTTGCATGCAGATGAAAATGAAGTATTAAAATTGTAGCCCCAGGTGCACTCTTCTTTATATGAATACAAAAAAAAAAAAAAAAGAAAAGGCACCTCTAAATCAGACTAAGGCTTCAATACAATAACGCGCACGTTATTATTTTTCCAATTTCTTTTTACCATTTTTTTGTCTTTTTTTTTTGTGAGAAAAGACTTTTTTTTTTATAAAAAAAACACCATAAAATTCATTTTTATAGCTGTGTTTTTGACACTAGATTTTGTGTTTTTTTTTTTATTATTTTGCTTTTGTCTTATTATTTTGCTATGTGATCTATTTATTATTATTGACTGAAAATTCTTCTTCTGTGTTGCTGCCAGTAGCAAATTCTGGGACACACGCCTACAGCGCCCTCTAGCGGCTACTGCTATTAGTTTTTTTTGAAATCACAAAAAGGTTTCCGCTGAGTAGAATACGCACAAACTATGAAGAAACTGTGACTTATACCCTGACTGAAAAAAATTTGTAATACTTTTAACCTTTTTGTTGTTGTTGTTTCTAATGTTTTCACCTTTTTAATATATGGCGCCTTGTTTGATTGTGTAGTCATGATCAGACACCATTTAAATGATTTTATTTTCTTTGGAGTGTAGTTCGTAAATTTGTTTGCATTTTATGATTTTATCCTCCAGTGAAATAAACTTGAAGAAACATAGAAATGATGAATCAGCTCAGATTTGTCTCCTCTTCCTCTTCTTCTTCTTCTTCTTCCTTTGCCCAGCTCACCTTTACAAGTGCAGAGCGTTGCGGGACAGCTGCGGGATGTGCTTGAAGGCCGACCCGCGCTTTGAATGTGGCTGGTGCATTCAAGACAGGAAATGCTCCTTAAGACAGGAGTGCACCAGCGGAGGAAACTCCCATCAGCCACTGCAGTTGGCTGAAGGTCCTGGATGGATGCACGCCACATCTGGAAACAGCCGCTGCACCCACCCAAAAATCGCCAAGGTAAGCCGCAGACACCAACAGAAGCATGTTTGATGAAAAGGTGTTTAAGCCCAGATAAAGAACAGTTAAGTCTCACAAAGTTTTTTTTTTTTTTTTCTGATCTATAAGCTTTATTTCAGTCTTGCCAGTCAATTATGACACATATTTTACAAAAAAGTGCAGTTTCACTCTTTTGTTGCACAGAAACTTACATGTCTGTCCTCTAACTTTCTGTTATGCGGTTATGTTATGTAAGAAATATTATCCGGAATGTTGTTAAAAAATGATGCTCTTTACCAAATTTAAAACTGCCTTCATGCACAAACAATAAAAAAAACAAAAAAAAAACGTGTTTTTCAAAAGTAGTTAAAAGGCTTTTCTTGTATTATTATTATTACTTAAGAGAACGGTTGTAAGTGGTTGGGAACAAATAGACTTCCTTGCTAAAACAGGCCCATTGAAATTAGTCAAGAAAAAGAAAAAACATCTGCCATTGAGGTCAGAGAAATGGTCTAATTATGATTTGAAGAAAAACATTTTAGTCATAAAGACATGTTTCCTCAAAGTCAGATTGTTTACTTTATGATTATTTTAACAAAAACAGAAAATAAGACTTTTTTTTTCCTAAAACAAGAGTCTTTTTACTTAGTTAGGATTCAGTTTTCAGTTGTTAATTTAGCACTAAACTAAACTAAATATTACTAGTATTTGGCAGTAGAATGCCAGTAATAGTATAGGAATAGCCACTGATAATTATATATATATATATTTATATATATGTACCAAATTTTACATCCATATGCTTAATGCTTTTTTGCACATTATTATCAAGAAGTGTATGTTTACAAATAATTTTTTAATAATTATTCCTTTTTTTAAACATTGCTGATCGTGGATATTTTTAACTGAGATATTTTCAATCCTTCTTTTTTTATTTACACAATTTCCATTTTTTTGTCTGACTTGCATCAGATCCCAAACGTCATTTATTTTAAACAGAAATATTATAGATTATTGAAAAGCAACATTTTTTGAGATAGTTTTTCATCACTTTATTTAAACTATTGTTTTTGTCTCCAAAGTAAAAGCAAAGTATGATGCCGACGTCATGGCGACGCGCAGAAAACTCTGCATTCACATTCCCAGCTGCTCTTCTTCACTTTAAACTTTCTCGTGGGATTGAAGTCTAAAATCACCTGCAAAGATGAGTTGCACTGTTTCTTTGAAAACCAAATTCGACTCGCCACCTCCTGAAGACCGTAGTGTCACCTGTGAAGATCTAAGGCTTGTAAATCTTGATGGGCTGTTGCGTCAGCCGCCTTTGTTCGAGTCCCAGTGGTCACAGAAAGCCCTACGTGTCCTGAACTCACAATGAAAGCGGCTCTATTTTAATGTGCTGCTATTAAAACCCTCTCATGTTGGGACCTTGTGCCTGCCCTTGGCACAGATTACACTCCGTTACATCAAACTGCTGCTCTGGAGACAGACGCACCAAGACGTTTGTTTGGTTTTGATTCTGTTTTTTTTAGCTTGGCTTTTCAGTTTTGTGCATGACCTACAGGTGCTGACTCCATTGAAGTCTCTTTGGATGTATTTATCTTTCTCTTTTTTTCACCTGCTTTGTCTTTAGCCACTCTTAGCATGTTTAAACCAAAAGGAAAAGTTTCACCCTTTTTTTCTGGAGTCTTTTAAAAGCTTTTAGAACCTGAACATGCTTGTTATTGACATGACTCCCCGTTTGCCAGAGCAAAGGGGGTTTAAATGCCTGTTGTCCACAAGGTGCATGCTGCCTTCGCAAGGACATTTGCAATAAATGTTGGTGGAGATTGTCAATTTTCCACTGTGACTCCAGCCAGAAAGTTTAGAAAAATGTGAGGCAACTTTTGGTGGGAAATTGAAAGCTGATTGGGACTGATTGAAGAAGTTGGTGTTGCAAATACTTTTTGATATCATTTCCACAAGTCAAAACTGCAACACACATGAAGCAATCACATGAAGGGTTTGAAAGGATTCAAATCCCATTTGATTGTGTTCAAGCGACAACTGCCGCTAATTTGTGTTTTTTTTACGTGTCTCCATCAAACCCAGTAAGGTTCAAACTTAAACTACATTTTGTATCGACTTATAAAAAGTCACTGATTTTGATCTAAAGCTCTAAACTAACAGGGACACAATACAGTTAAGTTTCAATCATACAAGTACAGAATAGTTCAAATGAACGCTAATATGTGTATTTTACTACTACTGGGTGCCATTGTAGAGATTTGTTAATTTTAAAGGCTGTAGAAAATGATATTTTGATTTGTCAGTTTGCATACATACAGCCTGATAAACATTATGAAAAATAATATAAGTAATTTTTAAGTTTTTGTCAATAATATTAAATTAACTGGTTTATTTTTTATTTTGAATGTTAAAATATAAAAAAGAGGGGGGGGGTAATGCAAATGTACGCTTTTTCTGTACATTTTTGCTAATACATTGAACTACTTTTATTTATTGCACATTGAGTTATTCTATTTTTATTTAATATAAGCAACAAAAAATGTTAGTCTATTTATTATTATTTTACCTTAAAAAACAAAAGCAACGTTGTTGTATGTAATGGTAAATGCACTGAGCCACGCAGATACCGTTTTTTGTAACACTCGATAAACCAAATACAGTCTAAGTTAAATAAAGGAACTCTTTTAGCACAAAAATAATCACATTAATCAAATAGACACCTATTTTATTACTTCCCATGTTTATTTTTTTATATATATGCAAATGCTCAAAAATCTTGCCTGTGCAGCAGAAAATCTTGAATTTTGTTCATACATAATCTTTTTTTTTAAAATCAACGATTTATTCTGGTCTAGTTTGCCCCTTGAGAATGGTTTGATTGGGTATAAATCCACACACAGTGGGTCAGTGTGACTGTGTGGTTGAAAGATGTGCCAGCACAGGTCAATGAGGCAAAAGACCCGGAATGACAGGGATAACCTTTACCTCTACATCAGACACTTTCCTAGTTTCTCCTCTCGAATGGCATTTTCTCCATCTTTGTAGCACAAGGGGTTACCTTACGTGTAAAACAATCATCCCAATTTCTGTGCAAAAATCCTGCCATTAGTTTAGGTTATAGTAAAGAGAAGTGTGGTGTTACAGTTACAGCAAGTGAAAAGAGGAAGTTATGACGATAAAAGTAATGCTTTTCACAATAAAAGTTCAAAAAAGGTGGAATATTATGAGTAACTTTAGTTACAGTTTTCGTATAAATCAAGACAAAACATTTTCCATCTGTTATTGATTATTTCAGATGTTTCTCCTTTTTGATTTTTAGTTTTTTGTTTGTATGTCTTTTTAGAAGACACTTCTTTCAAAGCTCACATTCAGTATAAAGGACAATGTTCAGAGGAAAAAAAATCTATTTAAGGTTTAAAACAGCCCATAAAAACACGTGATGGCTGATTAAGATGAATAAATAAGTGTTAAAATAATGTTTATCTATATAAGTATATATATGTTTATCTTTATAGGATACATTTATAATCTTATATCAAATTGCATCATTTAGATTGATTTAATTGTAATCTAACCTTCATTTGGTGACAGGAGTGAAATAAATAAATAAATAAATAAGTAAATACATAAATAAACAAACATGTATTTCTTTGTGACACTTCATGACTTGCACAGTGGACCAAAACATGATTTGGAGATGAATTTACCCAGAAGCACACATCTGCACAGACAGTATAGAATTTCATATAAACAATGTATATTGAAATAAAAATGTATGTTAATGACATATTATTTTTAAATTGACATAATTGACTCAAAAGCTAAAGAAAGTGGGTCCCACAAATACACCTTGAGGGACACTCCTTCTGATTTGAAACGTCCTTTACTACCCTTTAAAGCTGGTATATTGAAACCAGTTGATCTATGATATTTCAATAGTGTAGTTTTTAAATTTCCTAAATATCAAGGTACTATTGATGTGATCCAGGAGTGACTTTACTTTGTGAATTGAGACATTTTTTGATCTTTGTATAGATGACAAACACACTGACACACATTCTCAAAAAGGAGAGACACTCGCACTCAAAGGTGAGGTTTATTATAAAAACAAACATACAATCTTTCAATCTCCGCTGCACTATCTCTAGTGGATTTCTGTTCCCCATAAAGAAACAAAAAAAAGTCACTTTTTTTACAGTGTTTAAATCCATGTAAATGCAATGAAAGTTTGACATTGATTTTATGATCAAAACAATGGACACGATGAGGAAAGTTCCTCCTTCCTGTTCGGGCTCATCCTAATGGCTGGCTGAAGCTCCGGGCGTACACTGACAGTACAGTTTGCACTTATGAAAGCTACTTGCTGTTCTTATGCAGTTGTTCTCGTTAGTGTGTTTAAAGTCCAATTGTCGTTGCCTAATCTGCCCAGGGCTGCTGCTTAGCTGTGAGGCATGTGTACCTTTCTCAGTTGTTGTGTGTTTGGATTTTGTGGTCTTGTGTCAAATCACTTAATCACGACTGCAAAGCCACCTGAGTTCCCATTTCACCCCCTGGCATCGATGAATTCCCATAGGCTCCGTGAGATTAGGCGATGTTCTTTTGTAGTGCCAGACTTTGGCATTGTAAGACTTCCTGAGCTCGTAGAAGACATGCATACACCGCAGGAAATGTGTAGAGGTTTATAATCACTGCAAACTACTAAGCTAAAACCACCTGGCTCTGGATTCTGACTTTTGGTGGTTGTGATTGGCTACAGAGCAGGAAGTGGCTTCCCCATGTTGTGTATCAGAGATAAAGTTGCTTATTTCAGTGTTTTTCCAGGGATAAACTTAGTGGGAGTTTAAGTTCACAGCTCCTCAACAAATGGTTGGACTCAGCAGGTTTTTAAGGACTTTTTAAATTTGCAGTTCTCTAGAGCTCATTATACTAGGTTCACACCGTGGCACTTTCCTTACACTGTGTAACATCAACTGTATCTGTTCTGGTGTTGGTAATTTATAACACAAGATCAAAAATTGTCCCGACAACCTAAACTACTTGGATAGCATTTTATTTGTATTTTTTTTCTTCTGGTTTTTGCATTGCAAAACCCAGAAATCCAGAGTCTATCACCTGTTAGGCTTATTAAGCATTTATTAGAGGCGCGGACAGAGCAAACTCAGCACATCCTGTTTTTTTTTTGTTTTTGTTTCGCTGTTTGGCAATGCAGGGTCAAGTCCTGGTCCTACTGAGCACTGAACTACGGTGGAATCAAAGCAATGCTTCATGAAATTATCCAAAAATGTTTTTGACATTGTTTTCAAGTTCAAACTTCAAGTTCAAATTATGTCCTTTTCAAGAAGAGACACTGTGTGCTTCTGTGGAGGCAATCAGCTGAGCTGTAGCTCAGCTGATTCCTGAGCTGCATCCTGTGTGCAGGATGTCTGAATTGTTGTTCCCATTTAAAATCCTTCTTTAAAGACCCGCTCCATTAAAAATGGTGTTTTTGGTGTCTTGAGCATGTTCTTGTGGCCTTTTTCTGATAATGGAGGACATAAATAAATACAATTAAGTTTAAAATGACGTTTCCGTGTTTCTGAACTGGAATCTAGATTAAAACTTTTCGGCTGGATATCTCCAAGATTGCTTGCTTGCCATTGTTGTTGCAGTGGTGATGCTAGGTTGGGGGTTTGAGGGGCTCTAAGCTAGCGGAAGGGAGTTTAAACAAAAGGATGATGGGAAATGGGAGCAGACCTACTCTGCAATAGTAATCCAGCCAAAGTTGAGAAAATGACACTTTTTTTATTTAAAATGTTGGCTTAATCCAGTATCATCATAATCAAAAGACCCTAAGAATACTTTAAAAAATACATTTTAAAAAATGATCGGAGTTGGACGTTTTACTACTTTTAGACTTCATAAATTCTGTACATCCTTTTTACCTGAGTAAACACTGACACACATCTTCTTGGAACCTGACAAACTCAAATCTTTTCCTGTTCTTATATTAAAGCTGGGAACCAGACATTGAAGCTTAGGATGCACAACTTTGAGCTACAATGCTAACCAAGTCTTTGGCATATTAACACAGTAAGGTTAGATTTATACTTGAACTTTGACTAGTTTAATTACAGTTTTCTTTGGAAGATATCAAAAGTTTTAGGCATAGTGTTTTGCTGAATGGATTCTATGTAATGTCCATATAATGCTGTTGTTGTCTCTATCCAGAAGTCTTAAAACTAATCTTTTGATAGCAAAAAAAAGTGTGATCTGGTTTTATTTCATCCTACAGGTCCTGCATAAGGTGTCTTAAAGCATTTTGATCTGTTGTTCATCATGCGTGCATGCGGTGTGATAGTATGTCTCCCTAAGTCCACCCACTAACCTCAGATAATGTCAGTAATCTCTTTAACAGCACTCTTATGTCTGTGTCTGCGCTGCCTCTCTGTCGGGGGCTCTGCCAGTGTTTATATCCCCGGGCTTGGTGGCATGCTGATGTTGTGTTTTGTGGTTTCATAGAGTCATTCTTCCAAAACCATCTAAAGCCCCATTTCCACACCAGGACATCTGTTATCCATATCCTACCCTAGAGCTTGATGGCTACTCATTCTGGTCAGTGTTCACCGGCTATTGTGTTTGTGGAACCAAAGTGCTGAAACTCTGCTGGCGCCTGAGGTTCCAACGTCAGATGGTTTCCAAGTAGTCGCCCCCCATTATCCACGGCTGCCTTCTGTCTGCCTGCTTTCAGTGTTGTCCTTCATGTCACTCTCACTTCTGTGTTGACTTAATGATTGTTTTCTAAGGGGTGAATGTAAATAATCAGCTTTTTTACCTCAAGATACAACAGAGCTCGCAATCATCAATCCTCCAGTTGTTCCTTTGGTTATTTCTCTTAAACCCATAGCAGGTATTTAGTTACTAACCTCTTATTGATTGACTGGAGGTGTGTTTTCGTATGCACGTCTCTTTCGTAATGCTGCCAAAAGTATTGATTTCTTTATTCTTTTTCAACACAGGCTTTGGCTTCCAAAATGTGATTTTTCTGCCTTTTTGTTTTTATTCTTTGGTCGCTTGTTGGCAAGAAATTGAATCAAATTTAAAAGGATTAACTACCCATATGTGTATTTTTATGTGATTAAAGAGTGTTTTAAATGGCATCCAATAGGATTAGTTTGTTTGTTGAAACACGAGATTATCCTCCTTTGATGATGGTATTGGCCACATTAAAAAATGGAATTCTTCACCCAAGTCAGTCAAAACAACTTTTTTTTTACTCCCCCACCAATGTCATTTTTGCACAAAAGCAACAAATACTCTCAAAAGAACATTGTATTCCCAGAATTACCTGACATGCACTGCCTTTTGTTCATTATGCTTTTTTTACTCTGCGATAAATAATTCTTGTAAATTTGTATTATTAATGCTTCTTACTCTTTTTTTTTATGTGAAGCAAATACATTTATCACTCACCATTTGTGCCAATCAAAGTTGTTGGGATTTTAATGTAATTATGTTAATAGTTTTTTTTTTTAAATTACATTTATAAAATATAAATTAATCATCTTTTTAGATGATTAGGGCTGCACAGTGGTGCAGTGGTTAGCGCTCTTCCCTCACAGCAAGAAGGCCCCCGGTTCAAGTCCCGGCTGGGGGACGTGAAAAACTACATCAATGGGGGACTTTTCTGTGTGGAGTTTGCATGTTCTCCCCGTGTATGCGTGGGTTCTCTCCGGGGTCTCCGGCTTCCTCCCACCATCCAAAAACATGCTTCATAGGTTGATTGGCAATTCTAAATTGTCCATAGGTGTGAGTGTGAGAGTGAATGGCTGTGTGATTGTTGACATTCTACCCTGTGACAGACTGGCGTCCTGTCCAGGGCATCCCCTGCCTTCGCTCACAAGTAGCCGGGAAAGGCTCCGGCAGCCCTGTGACCCCAAAAGGGAAAAAACAGTTAAGAAAATGAATGAATGAATGAATCTTTTTAGATTTTTATAAATCCTGATATATATTTATGTCTTATTGTCAGACTTAAACTCAGGTCTGACGGGACATATCTTATCTTGCTTAAAATCTTTGAGGCGCTTAGACCAAAACATTCTAGAAACAGATATCTGCTGACTGGAGGATGTCAAAACCACCTAATTTCTCTTCATTGCACTTAAAGCAGAACCTTATTTTTCCACTCAAGTCAACCTTTAACTGCAGCTGACGACCGGCCTTATGACTTTAATGACCTGTTGTTTCTCGGTTTTAGTTTGTAAGGCTTTAAGTAAAGCAAAAAAAAAAAAAAAAAAAAAAAAAAAAAGCTGACAGAATATCAGGATATCTTGCAACACGAAAAAGAACTAAAAAATGAGGTTAAGGAGGAGTTCTTAGCTATGAAGCAAATTGGGACTTTTTTGGGAAACGTATTATCTGTTGACTAGTTTAGGAATGAGGCAGTGTGGACAGAACAGGTATTTTAAGTACAGGTAATACATTTACTATTCAAAAGTAGCGAAGGAACAGTTTGAGTCATAATCAACCAGGTAAAAGCCCATAGAAAATTAATGATAGAGACATTGTCATAGTAGTCCATCAGGATTTGGCTGATATTTTTCAGGAAGCTTACCAGATCCTTGGAGTGTTCTCTTCTTTATTTCAATGTTCTTTGACTGTTACGTCATGCAGAGGTTGACGTGATCTGGTGAAACAAAACGATGGGTTCTTGTTTTCTTCCCTTTGGTCACACCATCTGTTATCACATCATCATGTTTAACAGATTCTCTTCATCAGTGACCCAAAGCTGATTAGGTTTCTGTGGATCCGGTGACTCTGTGAGAGTTTAGCACACAATGAAACCAAGTTCTGATAGCCTTGAAACAAAATTTAGCTCAATCAAAGTTTATTTAAAAAGCGTTCAAGTGTTTTTGAAAGCTAGCAAGACACAAACACTCAAACAATAGCAGAAATGCATTTTTCTAAATGTTATTTTCAGAATTGGGTTTTTAAGTAACCATCAAAATTATCAAAAAAGTGTTTGGTGTAGTCTGCTGCAATAGACAGAAAAATGCAGGGGGAACCTTAAGCAGAGCCAAACCTAGTAAGGGGGGCACCTTCTGGACCAATTGGGTTCTAAAAGAACAGAAAAGAGAGACAAATATAGAGATAGAAAAACTGAAACATCTGTAATATGACAAAAAAAAGATGGGGATTGGCATTCAATGATGCCAGTTTTAACCGAAGGAAATAACTAAATTATCACAATTATCAAATTATGTAATATTGGTGCCTTCTATAAGAGGCTGGATCATAAATTTCTTTGCATAGCTGTTTTTTTTTTCTTCTTTCAAGCAGTATAGATTGTAGGTCAAAGAAAGCCCATGTAACAATTAAAGAGGCTGGTCCATCTTCTTTTTTTTTGTTTTTTGTTAATTAGGTTAGTTTATTTAACTTAGTTTTATCAGTTAAATCTAATCAGGTTTTGATTGCAAATGTTGGAATTCCAAAGTAAATGAATTCTTTTGTTTTTGAAGGAAAATTTGAGTTTATTTTTACCATCTCCATCTCAAATGCTCTGTCTAAAATTATAGTCTTTTTGAGGGAAAACTCTTTTTCAGATTCTTGCTTTGTATTGCTTGCAATTCTGTCGTAGCGATTCCATACCACTGTGCAGCCGCCTCGTAGACTTTCCCATAAAGCAGTGTCTGCTCAGCCAAGCACCACAGCAGAGCAGGGCACCGGACTGATTACCCATAATTACCTTGTTAGCGGTAAAGTTTGTGTGTGCACGTTCATTCCTCGGTGTATGTGCATGCTTGTGACAACCACTATCCATCAGTCACAATATTTGTTTTGTCACAGCACACCTGTCCCTTTAGCGCTCCGTAATCTGGATAGATAAATCACTTTACGGCCCATCAGCACAGCTGAGCTTCGTTTTACCGCAGTCCATTCCACAGAAACAGAATTACAGATTTTTGGATCTGGCTTTGGTGGAAGTTGGTTCTTTTTACCTCTCTGGTTTCATTGAAAGTCTCTGGGGTGATTTTTCTTCATTAAAACTTGGTTCTGCAGACGAGGGCGCTTCAGTGCTGGGAGTCTGTGTATTTTCTGGACTGATGTTTATAGTTTTTGTTTCCTGTTCTTTCTATCTTTCCCAGCTGTATGAGTTTTCTTGATCCTAAGGAATTAACAGAGATGTAACTTAAATGCAGCCTACATTTTTTTCCAGCTATATAAACAAAGGAAACACTATTTTTAGCAGTCAGCATTTATATGCATCCCTACGGGAAAATATTCTTTTTGCTCGTTGTGTTTGGTCTAGACTACAATGAAAATGAAATGCTCATCAACGTTTCTGATGTCCATTATTTCCCGAATCTAGTTGTTCCCTGAGACGGGGCCCCGCCAAGGGGGCACCAGGCTGACCATTTTGGGCGAAAACCTGGGTCTGGAATTCAGAGACATCCAGATGGGCGTCAGGGTGGGGAAGGTGCCGTGTGTGCCCATTGAGGACGAGTACGTCAGTGCAGAAAGGTGAGCAAAGAAACATCTTGAGCGTCTTTTTGAACTTCTGTTTTTCCCTGGATTTTATCCCTTGTGCTATCCTATGACCCCACCCTTCCATTGAGGTGTTCTCCCTACCATGGCAAAGGTGGATAAAGGTGGAGAGGATTTCATGTAATCCATGGACACCAGTGAAGATCACAAATCATTGAAGAAAAAAGGTTCAGTGCTCTGTCTAGTGGGTCTAGATGACCCAACTCCCCATGTTAAAGTGCCTAGGATAGCACAAGGGTTAAATCACAGATATAGTTTCTGTCACTCTAACCTGCTCACAGATACCCAACAAAAGCATCCATGTTGTTTTTTGTGTTTTTGTAAAAGCAGCAGAGAAGAAAGCAACATCAGCTTTTATTTTTATTTTTTTATGTGTGTGTAAATTCCATCTGTTTTTCCTCTCCATTACCCCTTGCATATGCTCTCTCCTTCATTTGTGTCATCCATCCGTCCTAACATTTACTCCTCTGCGGGGTCCTGCAAAGCTGTGTTATTGAGTTCAGGCAGAACAAACAACCTCCCCAAAGCGCAGTTAGTTTGGAAATGATGCATGTTGAGATAGAGGGCGTCTCTGTTCAAATATGGCACAGGCATTGATTGTTCTGCACATTACTTGTGACATCTGTGAACCACTTCCTTGTCAGATTCTTTTATTTGCTTTTTGCTTTCTTTCACCACCCCTGAGATTCCAGACTCCGCTCGCTCTATTGTGTGAGGGACGTTGGTGCAGAGTGCTATTGACACAGAGCTTGCCCCACTGGTGTGACAGACTATTCATACCACATTAGCGTCAGGAAGATGAAAATGATGGGAATGTTTTGTCATATTTCAGAGCTTTTTAATTCAACCTGAAGCATGGAGGGTTTCAGGAATCTGTTTTCTGTCTACAGAATAGTGTGTCTGCTGAACGACGCTACCAGCTACAGAGTCCAAGAGGCCCAGGTGGAGGTGTGTGTGAGGGATTGCGTCAACGACTACAGAGCCCTGTCGCCAAGGCCGTTCACCTTTGTGGTAAGGATCTGAACCGCGGGTCTCTTTCACAGCGTGACAGGTTCTCCTGTGAGTTGAAAAATGCACAAAAGTTGGCACAACTGAGATTTTGTGATATAATTCATTTTATTCCCATAGAAAATGAAACAAATGACTGTTGCCTTTAAAAAAAAATGAAAGATGAAAATTGCAGTAATCAAATGGTTTCAGGATCCAACAAATTCCAACTCCTCCTGTGTACCTTCATGATGTGGCTCCTCCCTATTTTTCCATATTATTACCCCCTCTCGCTCTCTCCGCTCCTCTTCTTCTGTTAAGGTCCCCCGGCTCGGCTTCTTACCTTGTTGTAAGGCTTCAGCTACTCGAATCCCAAACTCTGAGTTCTTTCCCTCCTGACATCCGTAACATGAACTCTCTACCAACCTTCAAAATTCACCTCTTTATTCTGCTTTTTCACTCTGATTTTACTCTTCATTTTCTATCAACTGGGGTTTGTTCTGCTCTTATTGTATATTTTTCTGAATTTATTGGCTTTTGCTCATATGTACGGTGTCCGTGAGTTTTTTGAAAGGTCCTTTCAAATAATAGTAATATTTATTGTTATTACCAAATACAGTGAGCCAAAAAGTATTTGATAGTCAGCGATTCTGCAAAATGTCTCACTAAAAAAGCTGAGTTTAGTCCGGCGTGGTCATCATGGCTACAATTTAACTTTGACAGGATGTAGAGAAATAACCCAGAAATCCTGCTGTATACATTTTAAAGAATTTCTTTGTATTACTGTGCAAAAAATAAAATGTTTACCTCCTACAAAGAAGCAATAATTCTGCCAGACCTGTTACATCTTCTACGTAAAACTCTTCTTTCCTTCACTGGTTGCCTGCATTTCAATAAATAGAGATCATGATGAATGTGAGTAAAGATTAATTTGTAATACAAAAATATGTGCACAAAAACTTAACATAAACTCAGCTGATAGATGAATAAACCTAAAGCAGCCTAAACGCCAATGGTGGTTAAGGGCCAGACTATGCCAAAGCGCCTGGTGGAGAACGAGGGGCTTAAAAAATGTCCAGAGTGCAGAGAGACAACCGTTCATAGATTTAAAGGTAAACGAATGATTGTTATTGGCTATGAAGAAAGGGTAGTAATTTAGCAGTTGGTTCAAACTTGCAGAATGGGTGGCTGAAAAGTACTTCTATGATTACTGAATACTCAAACACAGTTTGTTCTTGACACAATCAACTGATGAAGTCTTATTTCTATATAGTTTAGCCCTTCCCACAGTCAAAAAGATAAACTTCAATAATAATATTTCGCAAACTTATTTAAAAATGTATAAATGTAAATATTTAGGCAGTTGTAGAAAGCAAAGTATTTACTTTGGTATGGATGTGTGTAGATGAGAGAGGTGGGTGTCGGATGTGGACATTCAGGTTTGCTGATGCGGTTTAGCAAACTTTATGAGGATGCTTGAGTTCTTTTGACACTGATGCCTTCTTTTTTGTCTGGTCCAGACTCCATTCTTCACCCGTATCCAGCCCTCTCAGGGACCTGTCTCAGGAGGAACTCGGGTCACCATTGAAGGAAGCTACCTGAACGCCGGCAGCTATGTTTCTGTCAGCATCGGCCTGCAGTCGTGCCATTTCAAGAGGTATAGACCTGCGTACGTAGTTTTCAGCCAATGTACCAAAGACAGCAGCAGAAATAGATTAAAACAAAATGAGCCCAATTAATGGGAAAAAATGTGGAAATCATTGAAAGTAAGAAAAATTTATTCCTGTGACAGGGATAGTTTATTCTACCCAACCCCCTCCACACAAAAAAAGCAGCTTTAACTCTTGTGCTATCCTAGGTGCTTTAACATTTGGAGTTGGGTCATTTAGACCCACTAGACAGTGCCCGGAATTGTTTTCTTCAATGGTTTGTGATCTTCACTGGTGTCCATGGATCACATGAAATCCTCTCCACCTTTATCCACCTTTGTCATGGTAGGAGAACACGTCAATGGAAGGATCGGGTCATCTGGACCCCATAGGATAGCAGAAGGGTTAAGTGACAAACAAAAGCCTGTTGTCTGCTATAAACATAGCTCCACTGATGATGTGAAGTTGACCATTTAATGTTGAAACAGCAACAAAAAAAAATCGGAGAAGCATCTTTTATGGCTCAAATATGAAGTAGTTTGGTTCTTTCCTCTTTTTTATATTTAACCTTTTAGCAGACACTTTTCTAGAGACAAACCATTAACCCAACCCACTACACACTCCTGCAGAATAAACCAGAGGAGCACAAATAAAAAGACTCCACACTTGTGGTCAGGTTTAGTGGTGTGCTTTAAATACCGAACATATTAAAAATGCTGTGTGTTGCACACAACCCAAACTAATTATGGTCACAACTCTGATTAAATATGGATCTTCTCCACACCTTTAAAATAGGCAAAGCTGTAGGATTTGAATGTGTGAGGCTCTTCCTCAACATCTTTTGTGAAAGGGATTGCATTTTGCCTGAAGGTGTTTTTACTCACAGCCAGGTGGAGGTGGCCCGGGTGGTCCGACACCAGGAGAAATATACTTAACAAAGTCAGCCACAAAGTATTGAATGGATTAGATATGTGGGGATCCTCACACGTTTTCAAGTTTTAAATACATCTACAATGTTGGGAGGTGAAAAGTTTTATATCTTAGATTTTTAAAAATGGCCTTCAGCTGGTTTTAGTGGTGCCCTTGAAGTGGAGCCACATGAGACCAGTGCAGAGATCTGAAAACTGCTCTCATGTGGCTCCACTGTGAACATTTTTCAGAGCAGTATTTCTGATGACGCTCTGCAGGAACTATGTCCTTGAAAACAATGCAGGTTTTTCGATTTTTGCTAAAAACAGCATATTCATAATCACAAATATTTAATATTTAAATATGTGTGTCAGAAATTAATGTCTGATGCAGAATCCTAATCTGTTTAACACCAAGTGGAGGCCGTTGCTCCAGCGAAGTCCATTACCATCTGTTATCATGGTCCTGGTAAATCCACAGTGATAATGAATACCTTAAAAGAAAGTCCCGGTCACGTAGCTTAAAGGTTCTGTATCGCTGCCTGGCTTCTTTAAAACAAACGTTATCTTCATCATCTGGACAAAAACAAGCGGGAAGAGGTGAACTTTCTCTCTGAACTGATGCTTTAGTTAAACCATCATGACCATTAGCATAAATATCGCTTTCCTTTGCCGCTGCAGTCACGGTCGGTGCCGGTGTTGTGCCAAGATATGCTTCCCCTGCCAGAATGAGTTTCCCCTGTCTCTGGCATCATTGATTTGTTTCATAGCAGCCATATTTTTGCCCCAAAAAGCATAAAATGAAGGTGGATGTATATGATATTCTTTTTTCTGGTGCTATCATCATGTTTGCATTGTATTCCACATATTCTACGTAAAACAACAGCTTTTTGTGTTTAAAAAAAAAACGAATAATAAAACAGCAATGATAACCTGCAGCTCGCTCTGCTGCAGCTGCTGTATGAGGACTAACCAGCAGAGGAAATGGGCATAGATGCTAAACGTTGTGTTCAGTCATTCAAAGCATCATTTCAGAGAAAAAGTTCACCTCCTAGTTGGTTTAGGCAGATAATAAATCTAAAGTTGTTTCAAAGTCCACAAGTAGTTTCCTGGATCTTTAATAAAAAATAGATGAATGATCAAATGATCAACAAAACATGTGGTCTGAGTTTCTGTTATTCCGGTTACAAACTGACTTTTAGGCCAGTGCGATAATATAGAACATTTAGACTATGTGACCGGAACTTTGTTTCATTGGTGTCCATTATCAGAATTGAGTATTCACCCAGACTATGGCATAATGACTTTGATATCGTACAGATGAGGTCTCACAAGCAGAATTTATTAAAGGCGTAAGAGAAGTTAGTGTCAGCTTTTCCCGGCAGATGTTTAAAATATCTTTGTGCGGACACCCCGCCCCCCTTCCCAACGTAATGCATAAAAACCTCCAAACCATCAGTGCAGTTGCGTGGATGTCAATTGCGCGGATTAGGCTCCGGCAGCTAATCTCCATTTGAAGCAAGCGTGTTGCAGCTCTGATGTCATGACAGTCATTTCTGCACAGCAGTAATCCCACAGACTCCACTTCACGACAAGCGCTCCCTCACCTCCACTCTGTCGTTATCTGTCACACCCTAACTGTGTGACGGTGTTTTGTGTCATCCTGTGAAGATTGCTGGGGCATGAGTTGTTTTCTGATCAGTGTTGCCATGGTTACAGGTCGAGGGACATGGGAAGTGCAGATTTCTAAAGATGATCCACCGCGTTTCTTGTTTGCGGTGTTACTACAGTGTGTGCAGACACAATGGTAGGACTACATAGTGCATACAGAGTAGACACATGCTTCTTCTGTGAAGTCATGACCCAGAAAGGCAGCCACCACTCAACTGTGCTAAATACATATTAGATAATGTAGCTACTGGGGACTAAACTCCAGACTGAAATTCAAAATGTTATTTTGCCTCTGGGACCTCTAAGCATTCATACACAAACACTTTCGATTGTTTGTGCATTAGTGCACCAATAATAATGGGTACAAACTTCATAAAACATGACTAAAATTCAGTTTTTTTCTTTCCCTCCACTCCTCTCTCCGTCAGTACCATCTCTGTGAATAACTATACAGCTGTAGAGGAGGGCTTCCACCATTAACTCTATGCGTTACTGCTTCGTCTTCCTCTCCCGTCTCAGAACCGGCATTTGATTCAAAAAGGATTTTCAGTCTGGATTGTCAAACGTTCCTATTACTGGTAGTGTGGGCTAAGAAACAATGGAGTCTGGATGCCTTTCTGATCTGTCAAAGCCAAGTTTATACTTTATACAGTCTGACGTCCTCTTAAAATACAAAGCTGATGTCCACCTACTTTAATTGTAGATAGAAATAAACTGTGTTTGTAGACTTAAGCTCAGTTTGAACAGCTAACCAAGGCTAAAAATAAATAAACATTTGTATCATTAAAACATCGTGAACATCTTTTTGTTTACATTCTCCGAAGGAAGGATGCTCAAATGTTGCAAGAATTGGACCAAAATTGACCAGATAGACCAAATTGGTCAATTGACCAAATTGACCAGAATTTCTCCACAGCAAGTGGTCTTTGCAAAATATAATAATAGTAATTAATACAGATATTAGCAACAGTTTAATTTAAAACCTCACTAAACTGTCCATTTTTTGGCCGAAGTTTCAAACTTTTGCTCACCTGATGTCACATCTGTGTCTTTGAGAGAAAAGAAAAGTGAGATCATTCAGGTAACACTGCAGACTCTTCATATTTGCAGTTGCCATGGCAACAGAATGCAGGGACAGGACCACGAACCACATCATAGTCGGAAGATAGCCTCGACTGAGGTGCCTGACTTGCTTGGGGGAGGGTGGGGGGGGGGACGGCTGTCAGTCAAAGGGTCATAATGTGCAGAAAAAAAACCAAACACTTGTGGATAAGGGTATTTAGCATCGTTTGTTTAGCTCTCATGTATTTTTTTCTTTGTTTTCTTTAGAAGTTCCAGCTTTATTTACGTATCTCCCTCCAGATTTTTGCATTTAATTATCTCATGTGATGGGAAAGCTTTTGATAAAGGAGCAGGTGTCACATCTTCACATCGCAGATAAAGCTTTTGTAAGAGCACACCGCTCACAGCCGGTCTTCAGTCTGAGAGAAGAGCTGCTGTTCAGATCTTCGATTTGATGGAACACATTTTTCCTTTTGGGCCAACCCTTTGTCTGTTCAGGAGGAACGCCCGTGAGATAGTCTGCGTTTCCCCAGCTGGAATGGCAGCAGGCGGCGCCTCAGTGCTGGTGGACATTGATGACGCGGAGCTCAGGAACCCAGAGGTCAAATTTAGCTACACTGAAGACCCCACGATCCTGAGAATAGAGCCTGACTGGAGCATTGCCAGGTAAGCCATTGTTCCACGTCATCCGACACTGGCGGAGAGTCACGGCTCTCTAGCTCAGTGTTTTTCAACCAGTGTGCTGCGGCACACTAGTGTGCCGTGGGAGATGGTCAAGTGTGCCGTGGGAAATTGCCCTCATTAACTGATCTAACAACATTTCCCATCTCCAGGAAATCAGCTCTTTGTTCATCCAAACAGGCCCTGATAAAACACTGAGGAGTTAGGAATATGAAAGATCATAAAATACTTTTTTCTTTGTGTTTATTTGATTCTATTAAAGACATTTGGATCAGAATCACGGTACCGCGATTTAACTGCAGCTAAAACTGTTATAGGAAAAGTGCCGCCCCTTTAACTGTCTCCACCAATCATTCTTGAAGGCTGAATCACATGTCATCAGTCTGACCAATCAGAAGTGGTTAAAGTCTTCTCTTCCTTGTTTAGATTTAGCTCAAAAAGTCGCTCAGTTCCAACAGAAATACCAGCTAAAGCTCGTGTTTAGCGGTGTTGCTTTCCACAGAATCTGGTGTCAGACCGTGGAACAAGAGAACAAAACCATGAAGCTCAGAGATGAGAGTCTTTCTGCGGTCGGCGGATTTACGGCACTACATCTCCCATGATGCATTGGGTTAGAATGACTGTCTTAGCGCACAATGAGCCTCTCCTCTTAACGTCTTTAAACAAGGAACACACATCAAACAGTTTTGAATCTTTTAACTTAACTTTTAATACAACTTTTAGAAAAAAACAGCTGCAACTTCCAGCTTTTTCTGCCACAATTATCATAAAAAATGCCCGTGAGATTGCGGGGGGGGCTGTCGATCAATACAGACTGAGATTTTGCTTTTTTTTTTTTTGTTTGGATGCTGGTGTGCCGCGGGATTTTTGTCAAGGCTAAAGTGTGCCGTGGCTCAAAAAAGGCTGAAAAACACTGATCTAGCTCATTCAAGAGGGGATGTTCAGCAGAACGTCTGTTCAGACAAAAAAAGGAGGGAAATTAAAGCTGTTCAAGCCTATTACGCGTTGTGTAAAAAAGTAATAGCTCCCTTTTGCAAAATGTTGTTAAGAAAACTAAATTTGGTTTTATGATGTCATTTTGAAAGTGAATTACTGCTGGAATGTTAAATGTAGAAATCTTTTAATGAAGATTTTAAGTAAAAATTAATTTAGGTGAAACTTACTGAAAAACTGTTTAAAAACAACTTACCTTCCAACCTTAGAAAGAAGAAGAAGAAGTTCAAAAACATACGGGACATAAAATTACTGAAATGTTTCTTAAAAAAAAAACACATAAACATCAAATCCCAGTTTTTGGCCCTGAGGACACCGGCTAATTGTTTAGGTTAAAGGGGACGTTACTTCTTCCTATTGGTTCAGGCAGCTTTGGACACATTTTTCTTTTTAATAAAACAAAAAAAATCTTTAATTTGGCTTAACTGTGACTTAATGTGTATGATCTGAATGTTTATTTATCTGAAGTAGTTCAAAGTGAAAAATGAAAATAAAAGACAAAACACCAGAGCAAGTTCAAGAGGCGACTGCATTATTCCTTCCAGAAAAAGCCGCTTTGGACACGCTGTTTTCTCTTTTCGAGCCTCTCAAACCTAGAACACAATCCCAGAAAGCGTTCGAGAGCCCTCCACACTTCCATCTTTCTCAAAACAATTAAGATCATGGCTGCTGGAAAACCAAACTTGCACTCACAGCTAACTTTAGGGACATTTGATGTATACTTTGGGGAACTATGTATTTGAAACTGTTTTAAACGTTATCTGAATTATGTTAATTTTATGTCATTTATTTAATGCAATTTTATGTTACCGATGTACTTTTTTTACTTTATTTTACTCATTTTATTTTATCTATAGTCTCCAGGTGACTGGCCATGGTCAGAACGGGAGAGAGAATGGAAATAAGCCTAGGCTACAATCCTGCATATTTACAGTGTCTCATTACTTTTAGAGCACTCTACACTGTTTGTTGTATGCATTCTACCTTAAATAAATAAATACAACTGAAAATACTTTTATGCTTTTATGAGATGGCACCAAATCTTCTTTTCAAAATCCTCCTATTGTGTTTTGTTTGAATCCAGATTCAGTAAAAAAAAAAAAAAAGCTGCAAAGAAGAGAAGCTGGAACACCGTTAGTTAAAATCTTAGTCAAAATTGTCCTTAAGGGTGGATGCAAACTGTCTGCCGGTGAAAAATCATCAAACCAATACAGGATGTACAGGTTTTTCCGTTGAGTGAAAATCTATATGCTGCTGTTGACAGGTCGTAGTGAATAACACTGACGACTAGTGTGGCGTAAGGGTAACAAATGACAGCGTACGTCATAAGTGCGTGCAACTTCCAGTATCCTTGCAAATACTTCAGGATACACTTAACACAAACACACACACCATTGGTACGTTCCATTTTCGTCACATCCCTTGAGGTGGCTCTACAAGCCTCACAGAACCACAAGACACACCTGCACTCCCCTTAAGATGCAACCGCTCCCAAAAGCTGCAGCACCCGTTCATGTCCCCCCCTGTATTGGTCCATGTGACTGATTCATACACGGGAAACATCTGTTTTCTTTGTCCAAGAATTTTTTTATATTCATATAAAAAAGCTGATTCACCACAGCTCTCAGTGGTCTGCTGTGGTAGCTTGGCAGGGATTTTTACGCCGAATGCCCTTCTTGACACAACCCTTTATTTTCAAGGCTCATTGAGACCCAGACAGGCAGCAGCACAAAGGGTCTTGCCCAGTGACCCACACTGGATTATTTAGCTCATTACGCCCCTGGGAAGCAAACCCAGGATTTCCTGTGTGGCAGTCCTACACCATGCCAACTGAGCCATCCAGCCTCATCGTCAGACAATATTCAGTCAGCCCCTTTAAAGTCATTAGTGTTTCTCCTCCTCTCACCTGCTCGCTGCTCCGCCTCTTCTCTGACTTCCTGTTGTTGGAGAGAGATTCATGGTCCGTCACAGGAGAACGTGGATGCTCGGTTCTGTCCGCTCAGTAGGAACCGGCCGAGAAACAGATGAGGTTTGCTCTGTTCTCTGGTGGCCCACTGTGTGTGTGTGTGTGTGTGCGGGGGGGGGGGGGGGGGGGGGGGGGTCAACACTCAGCCTCTTCTATAGGAAATTCATTCAAGGGTGACGATCCCCACACAAAGACGCCATCATGATTCCCAGAATCCTTGCTGTTTCGCCTTGATACCATCTGGTTCGGGAAAATCTCAAATGGGATGTGAGCTCCATCTCTACGGCACAGGCGCCAGCGGAGCGTTTGTCACCGGGGCCTGGAAGATGAAGACCAGGGAAGCCAGTGAAAAGAGGAAAGGATCAAGGGTAAAGAGAAAGCACATTATCATTACGCTTGGCTGATGAGGATCCCTTTAAGAGGTAGACTTTAAAGTAAATCAATGATGACAGCTCATCAGGACTACCAGAGAAATAGATCTGAACGGCAGTAGAAGGTTAGAAAAGTAATTATGGTGGAAACATTTCAAACGGTTTCCAAACAGCCTGGGAAATGCATCCGCGAGGTGAAAAGCTTTCACCGGCTGCAGTACTCAGAGACGCGGAGCGCTGCCGTCACTCATGTGTCACTTCTGCAGCCATGAAAGCACTTTATGGAAATGGAGTCTTCCCTTGTTTAGGGCTTATTTTTAGAAAAACTTCAAGTGCAGTGTTTTGACTGTAAAATATCTTATCTGAATATTGGATATTGACAAAATGGTCTAACATCGTAGATTTGTTAAAATTCTTCATAGTCTTTTTTTTTTTTTTTTTTAATTCTTGTTCAGTGTTTTGGTGAAAATAAACTGGACTAGATAATCTTTTACACGGAAAAGCAAATTGACATGAAAAGCAGCTCCACCGGGGCTCTGCCTCCGTTACACCGCAGCAGGAACAGAGGCTGAATGAGTGATGGACAAATCAGAATGGGGAAACTCCACTGGGGAAATCTGATGAGTCAGCTCCAAACCACCGATGCGTGGCGCTTTGTCTTCTCCATCAAGTCTGTATGAATTACTAAAAGGAAACAAACGGTGCGCTCTCTTTTGTCAACATGGTAACCGTGCTGTAATGACATTTTTGCTGTTGTTTCTTTATGAGGGTCCATAACAGCAAGAGAGGCTCGTTAAACTCTGCAGCCTGATGTGTATCTTTGAGGTATCAATGTATGACTTCCATCTTCCCGGAAAACAAAAGAAGGTGACGGTAAACCCTCTTAGTTCTGGGTGTTTGGTTTCACCTAATGACTCAGCATTCAGGGACACTGCTGATGAAAGTGAGCAGCTTGTCCAGTCTTTTAATTAAAAACCCACCCTTTCTTTCTGTTTTTTTTTTTTTAATAAACCGCTTTTATTCATGTCTTGTATTTCACTTTTCTGCTGGTCTTAGCAGTTTAAATCCTAATTTCTCCCTTAGGGTCTACAATGACCTCTTGCATTTGATATTAATCCAAGAAATAAATGAAATCTTCCTGTTCGGTCATCGGCAGTCTGCCAACATGAAGATGATGAGAGGACTGGTACCACTATTTTATCTACCTACAGCATAAGAGATATGCCAACATTTGTCATTTCTGCTCTTCCATAACAGTCTACTGTTATTCTACGTCTGATTAGAGTAAAAGATGAATGCCTGGTGTTAAGCCAGCCAGATGCTACGGCCAAGACACGAAGAGGTTCCGCCTCTGGTTCCTCTACTGCTGCTCTAAATGTAAGATGAAAGAAGCAGAAGTGGAGCTTCATACACGCTGAGGGATCAATATCTTAGAAAAAAAAAAGCAATTCTGTTTTTATACAAACCAAAAGATGAAGCACATCTGTCTTATAACCCAACAGAGTTTACATACAGTTGGGAAAAAGCATAAAAGTTCCTTTTTTTGAGGTGGGGAATTTGAGTACATTTCACGGATAAGAACATATTGGTAGAACATGTTTAGGAAGAAATGGTCATGTGATTGATTTGGTTTTATTCTACAGCTCCCCTGCCACACAATTCAAAAGTCTTGAATACGGTAGGTTAGATTTGTATAAGTGGATGAATAAAGTTGCCATCGTCATAACTCAGTAACGTAACCCAGGAGAGCTGCAATCCCAAACCTGCTGCCCGGGAATCTTTGCTGGTCCGTGTGACGTTAAAAGGGCTTAGTCACACCTACCCTTACGGGTGGAAGCGGGATGCTAGTGGGCATAAAATGGGCAAACCTGGATGGGACACGAAGGTACCCCGCAGGAAATATCAAGGTCGTAGACCGCTCAGTGAGCCCACAGAGAGGAAATGTTCATGTACATTTTTTTTTTCAACGGCCAACAGCACCTCAGCAGCTAAGCAAAATGATAATGTAATTTCTCTTTATCCGTTTTTATTCATTTTCTTTTTTTTGCTTAAAGCAGGAAGTACAAATGAAAAGAAACTGTTTGTTCCATAAAAATGGGTTAGATATCCTTCAAGGTTGCCTCAGGTCAAAAGTCAAACTAGCTCCGTCGTTCTCTGGTGCCATCACAGTTTAATAATTTAGAATCTCCAGTCATGAACAGAAAAGAAAAAAAACATGTTGTGATTTTACTCTTTTCAGTCCAGTGACCTTCACTTGCTCAAGGCGCGTTTTCCTACCTGAACCTCCTACACACCTGTAGCTCTACCTTTTATTCTCACATGAACCATACCTGATGCTCTGGGCTCCGAAACATTTTTTATTTCCTTTTCCAAAACTTGATGCAGTACAGTAATACTTTTGCACAGCACTTGTTTCAGAAAAAAAACAACAAATATTTTGCCTTCCTTTTCTTTCTCAGTGGTGGGACTCTGCTGACAGTGAGCGGAACCAACCTGGCAACCATCCGGGAACCGAAGATCAGGGCCAAATATGGGCAGGCAGAGTCCTTTCATGTGAGTCCTGAAGGCACTGACATGCATGCACTCGCACTGCAGCCACAGAATAACAAGTGGGCACTGATAAAGGTGGACCAACAACATGCTGAAGGGAGAATGTGTTCATTTCCCTTCCAGGAAATGTCCATTTTACATAAGATCTGGATTCCCAGATATGTAACGAAACCAACTGCTGCTTTTAGACCAACTTCTAGAAATACTTCAGTAAGCTGCCCTGCTGGCATCTCCACTCTCTCCAGCTGCAAATATCCAACGCTGCCTCAGGCCAGATAGCTTTACAAAATGTCATGGCACCACATGACTGTTTGTCTTGCAGAAAAAGGCAACACGAGACGCTGCATGCGCTTTGGCGAGCAGGAAACTGCTCTGGAGCTTCGACCAGAACCCCCCTGCATTTGTCACCAGCCGCTGAAATTAGTCATCAAGGTTGAGAACTGAACATCAAACACTGAACCACTCCAACTTGAAGATAACACTGCCATTTACTGAGGCAGAGCAAGCCCACACAATGCTTCCCACACAGCCTTTTTACCAAACTTTGCACTTACAGGACCATGCTGCTGCTTTTAAACGTTTACACGCATTTACAGGAAATCACCTCCAGACGGCCATCTTTTTTTTAAGAGCAATACAGCAATTAACTTTAAGTGTTTTAATCTACAAGAGTGATCACTGTCTTTTATTTTCTTCTTTGTTAAGTGTGTGGAGTCATCTTCTTTGCCAATCAAAGCAGTAATTTAAAGGTATTTGTTCGACATCCGCCTCTTCAGTGGAACACACTGATATTCATGTATTCTCCAAAGGCACAGCAATGGCTGGCAGAACTGAGCCCATTATTAAAGGTGATCATAAATTAGCAGCCAATTTACATTTGCAATGGACCAAAAAGCAGAGGGGTTCCTGAGAACACCGACTTCCAGAAAAAAGTACCAAACAGTTCTTTGTTGAATGAAGTTGGAGCCTATGGCTCATTTTCTGCTTCACGACAACAACAAAAACCACCATTCCTGTGAAACCAGACTTTTTTTTTTCAAAGAATATTGTTTCAATTACACCAAAGTCTTTACCTTCAAATCTCCTTAATATCTTTTGTGAAATGTCTGGTTCTGCAGCTGTGAGGCAAAGACTTTTTCACCCGGAACCGCACATCTGAGACAAACCTGAGATATACCTGATAACTGTTTCTCCTTCCAGATCTTTTCTTTAAAAAAAGCAATGGTGAGAACAAACTTGAATCTAAAGGCATGATACCCAGCACATGTTGGAGCCCAAAGGGTTGGGATTGTTACTAAAGTTCTATGATTTAAAAAAGAGAAACAGTTTGAAAGATAAGAATATTTATTCTAAAATAATAATCTGATGGAGAACATTTCTCAGTCGGGTTTCTGTAGTAAAGGACAGAATTCATGGTTTTACCAGTTATAACAGCTTGTCCACACCATTACTCTACCACCTCCGTGTTTAACTTGTTGCTGTCTTGATCTTTTTCTGAACTGAAGAAATGTAGGTAAATCATATGTTTACTTTTTCCCTCTCTCGTTAAAGCAATCAGTCAAACTCCATTTAATAAGTATTACATCTAATGGACTCAATGTGAAATATGAGTGATCTTTAAGTATGAGTGCAAATATGTCCATTTATGATTAGAAATTAAAATGACAAGAACCTTGCATCAATTTATTTTATTATTTTCAAATCATATTATGATTTTATTCCTCAAAAAGATCTGAAATACCTTTGTTTGTTTTTTATAAAGAACTTTTTTAATTTTTTTACTTCATTTCTTTTTATTTCATTTTTTTTGGATCAAAGACCAGTTTTGTCCAGTGTTTTTGGTTGACCCATAAACTCCCTATAGTATTTACAGATGAGGCATGTCTGGTCCATTTTTTTTCCCACTTCAGAAAATGTCCATATGTTATCTCTTGGTAATGGTAACATTTATTTGTTCACTAAATCAATAAAATGTGACATATGTGTAACATTGAAAAATCATTAAGGTGCCAAAAAGCTTTTACTGTAAAAAATAAATAAAAATAAAAACGTTTAAAACATTCCTTTAAAAATCCAGAGTTTTTACAGTTCTTTGAAAATGTAGAACTTGTGATTTAACTTTTATTTATTTTTGTATGTAACTCTTTCAGAACTGTACGGTGTTCAACAATTCTGTCATGGTGTGCCTCGCACCGTCAGTCGCTGACTCTGAGCTGGGCTTTTCTGAGACCGGCACTGGCCCAGACGAGATCGGATTCTACATGGACAACGTCAACGCCCTGGTGGTGGTCAACGAAACTTTCAGCTACTACCCAGACCCTGTCTTTGAACCGCTGAGTCCCTCCGGCATCCTGGAGCTCAAACCGCCTTCACCTCTGATTCTCAAGGTCAGATTAGTTCATCCTCTCTTTAATCTGCAGTTTATGAAACTATGTCAAATTTAAATACAGTCAAAAACAAAACAAAACAAAATAGGGAGTACCTCTTTACTCACATAATGTTCTGACATGATAAACCATCTTCTTGTTAAATTTCAGAAATAGAAAAACAGCAGAAGTTCATAATTTCCTGTATAAGATCAAGATGACTATAACATGGTTCAATAGCATGATCTCACTGTTTTGCAGTTTTTTTAACAGTCCATTGAGTTCTGTGTCCTGATTGGCTGTAGACCACTTCAATCAATCTCTTCCATTACGTGTCTCCTGTTTACAAGATGTTCATCAAATCTTCGGCCGCGATCAGATCTTTACTTTCATCCTATAACACTGGAAATTCTTTTTATGAAGGTTTGAACAAACCAATTCAATTCCACATTTTTTGGGTTTATTTAAAACCAATGACATTTTAATGTATCATATATCTTCCAATGATATGTCTTTTCTAGGCGTCTATTGGAAATGAGCCCAACCACTATTAGAGACCAGCGTCTAAAGTAAAGACCACCTGTCAGACCCGGCGTTTATTGGAGATCGGTGTCATTTAGAGACCGGCCACTATTGAAAGGTTTACTGTTTTAAATCCTTTGTCTAAAAACTTTTAAAAGACAAAAGAAAAGGGGTACCAACCTTTATGATCTCCTCAAACTTCAGATATCAATGCTGCAAAAATACCAGAGTAAAACTTCTTTAAATGATCATACATTCATGCTTTTTCTACTTTTTTACTAAGATTTTAAACAACTTCCATCTTTCTCACAACCATCAACATTTCATCTTGTTTATGAATTAAAATTGTTAATGACAAATCCTTTGTATAAATGGCTTTCCAAATGTGTTGCTGGTACTGTCACTGAACTCACCAAACATCTCATTTAACTTCCAAATGCTGCATCACTCCTGGACTATCATTCACTTCTCATCATCGCTGTCTGGACCCTTTAGGGTTAAGATGAAACCATCAGAGTTTTTGGGTGATGATATACAATAACATCCATATTTAAGAAAACGTAGTTTCAAGAGGCAGCCTTATAAACTGTGCATATTCTTGACTTAGCTGCTGTAGAAAAATGTTAGTCTTTTTACTTTTACTTCACTCTCAAAAGACTAAAGATATTGAACCAATGTTGTATTGATGACTGCTCACACCAGCACAGAAACTCACTCCTGCAGACTGTTTGCTTCATGAAAGGGAAAAGCTCTCCAGTGTGTCTACAAGGTCTTTTTGGACAGAAAAATCTGCAATAACTCATAAATTGAGCTGAAGGTACCTATCCACACTTTCCAGGGCCAATTCGTGTCCTTCACCAACTATCAGCAAGGTTTCTAAAGCTGTCCTCCGCGGTCTTCAGTCTGAAAGTTTTAAAAAATTCTTTAATTAGGTTTGAGTGCTTTTAAAGCAGCGCGGAAGCATAAATGTCTGCAAGTGATTTGGATTACACTGCTTTTTATTTTCATTAAAAGTAATACGACACAAGAATGTGAAATTAATTGGCAGTCTCAGTACTCTTCGCTGAAAAAATTGAGCATGTGCAGAGCAGACATAAACACGAGCCAAAAGCACACTAACACTGCGTGGAGGAACATTTTCTGCCTCTGTTAATTAACTGCACGTAGAAAGCTGATCTTCAGGAAGTATTCACACCTTTATGAGGGGCTTTATACCAAAGCACACGGTTAACTTAATCCTGGGGGGGCGTCAATGCTGTTGAGGAGCTTTGCTGCTCATTTGTCTTGGATGAGGTTGACAGAGAGCCAGAATTGGAAGGAAGAGTGGATGTTCAACCAGAGGCTGAAGAAGAGTCTACAGGCTGCCTTAAATGCTTCTAACTATACAACAACTGTCATGAATGGCAAGTTTCTGGCTTACAAAACAAAAGCACAGATTTGACCACCTCCATAGCCTTCAAATCTGCAAAGATGTGGGAGTGCATGAATGTGAAGAATGACTTGTTTTACAGACCAAGGACTTCCAGCTTTCAGTTGGATAGAAAAGTATTTTCTGTCAGGTCAAATGTGTGCTTTCAAAGCAAATATAGAAAATAACAGCAAGAAAATAAACTAAAAAAGAAATAAAACTGAGGGAAAAAAAAGTAAAAATCAAAGAAACAGGGTGGCTCAATTGGCTCCGTGTAAGAACTAGCACATGGGAAACGAGGGTTCGATTCCTGGGGGAGCAATGAGCTTCATCAAGTGTGGGTCCTTGGGCAAGACCCTTCACGCTAGTGATGGTTTGGTCACAAATGAAACGGCTCAAGGAGTGCTCTTTGGACTGAACGACAGGAGTCGGCTCTATTCTGGGAGCCGTTTTCTTTCTTTCTTTCTTTTAGTTTCTCTTTTTTTGTCTTGAAGCACAGATGTTTGCTCCATAGACATATGCAGTGTTCCCCCATTTATTCGCGTTTTACTATTCGGAAATGTATGTTTAAGTCATGTGACTCCTCTGGTTCACAAAAGCTTAGGCAACTCAAGACGCTTTTATGAGACTTTTGCATCCGAGGGAGGGGTTGCTCAAATTTCTGAGGAAGGGGGGTGGAAATGAAGAGCACGTTGGGCTCGTCGGTCTCCAGGTGCTGGTTCCACCACTTCCTGAATCACTAGAAACGAGGTTTGTGCCCCTGCATGGAGAAATGACATCAGCTGACTCAGAAGCCACCAGAAAATATCCTGATTTGCTGAAGAAGATGGAGAAAAGTGATCGTCCAGATAAATTAATGATGGATGAAACCGGTGTTGTGTCAAGAGTGACACTCTTAACATGCGTTATAAATTATGCCACAGTACAGTGTATTGCTCTGAATTAAAAAAAAAAAAGTCTTTATGTTGAGCAATATTCCAATTTTCTTTATTTTACAAAGCATCAGAAATGTTTCCAAAGGGTTTTTGATGAGGAAGGATCGGTGACGGACATTCTTCGGTGGGGCTGGGTGGTTTTCCACATTTGCGGATTCTGTAGATTCCCGAGGTTTGGGAGCAGAGAGGATTCTGCTCGAAACACTGACCACACGCACAGTAAGGGTACATTCCATTTTCCTGACGTCCCTCGAGGTGGCCAAACAGAAAAACACGCCTGATTCCTTTTAGGATGCGGCCGTTCCTCCCTACGACCCTCCAATGGCCTGGACAACCCAAAAACCGGCAGAGTCCGTACGGGTCAACCACTGTACGGGTGACTAGGGCTTTCTAAGGCAGTCTTAGTTGTAAGAGCAGCAGTGCGCACGTTTTAGTCGATTGATCAGATGTGTGAATGTTATCCCTTTTTATTGTGTCCTGCATTTGTAATTTGTTTTATGTAATATTTAATATTAACAGTTTTTTTTTTCAGGTATTTTATTTTGTAAAGCCTATCTAGGGACAAATACTGCAAAATAACTTTAGCTAAAATCATTGTGATATCGGCCTGGTACTGCTGTTTTGTAGTATGTCTAGGTTTTTATTCTTTTATGTCCTTGTTCAAAAAATAAATTCGATTAAATTCAAAAGGACTGGCTCAGAGTGAGTTCAGTACTACATCCCTGAAGGTGTACATAATCTTATGGCTCCTGGACTGATGCAGGAACCTGCTTCCACATACGAGGAGCATCACAGCTCGATGAATGAAAAGAGTGTAACATGTCGTTGTATGTGAGGCTTTTCATGAAGTTCTAAACATCTATAAAGGGACATTTAATGCAATAAAGAGACACTTAAAATGTGTTTTCTTCAGATCAGTGTCTCATTTATGAGCTGAATTTGCATTAAATCCAGTCTTCAGTTCTTTAATCCTTTAGATGGATGAATTACCTCGACTATCTGTAATGTTATCAAAGGCTGCTGATTTCCATGAAGAGATTGAAAGCAGCGTAACCACTGTAATTTATTTCTTAAAAGATAATTTATTTGCAAAGGGCTTCTTGGTAATTGCCAAATATTCTGCTTGGCTTGTTGGTGGAACTGCTTACCCAGTGGAAGCACTGATGAGATGGACAAAAATGCAATTTGGCGAGATGGGATGTGGGGTTAACAGATCTCAGATGCGTGCACTGTGCCCGCCACCCAATTAATTTCTCATCTGTAGTGTCGGGTTTGTTTTTTTCTGAGGTGTGTAAGGGAATGAAAAAAACCTTCATTTGATCCTGGGGTTTCATGAGCGCTTTCCTGTGTGTTTGTATGGGTTTTGGAGAGCGTTTCTCCACATGATGCCTCTTGCCTGTGGTGTTTATGTGCAGCGACAGCTCAGTGTGTGGTTGTAAATCCATGGCAAGTGTGGCTTAAACTCTTTGTGCTCGCGTGTGTGTAGGTTGCGGTGGAGGAGTGTGCGATGGCGAGATGGAATGGGATGCATGTTTACAGGGTTGCAGAGCAGGGTTGGGTGGCGGCTGCCTGCAGAGAAGATGGGATTGGAAAACGGAATCTGTCTCTGCATCCCATCGCTAAGTCAGCAGGAGATGTGGCAGTTTTCTCTTCCTCCTTATTTCCTTTCTTCTGTACTCATAGCATCTGCTGTTGATTTGACTTTTTTTATATTTACCCCCTCCTCTTTCCTTCCTATTTCTTTCACCTGCTTTCCTGGAATGATTTCCTGTCTTCTTTCCTGTTTTCATTTTCTTTCTTCTTTCAAATCCAGCATCAATTCAGCTTCCAAAGTTTATTAAATGAACTTCTGATGGTCCACAATGCATTCCTTAAGCACAAGTGATTTCATCAAATAATCAAATTATCATCATAAAAATATTATTCATCATGAACCGTTTTATTGCTAAGCAGACAAGAGGCTTACAGATGAAAGTCATTTCCAAAGAAAATCGATGCTTGATGCCTCGCTCATTCCTAGTTCAATAAAAGACTTAATAACCATAAAGCTTTTTACAAATGAGTCCATGAAGCAGCGGCACGCATAAATGAGCTGTGAGGATCTGCTCATCCCCTTTGCTCTGTCTGCGTTTAGGGTCGGAACCTGATCCCGGCGGCTCCAGGTAACAATCGCCTGAACTACACGGTCCTGATCGGAGAGACGCCCTGCATCCTCACGCTGTCCGAGAGCCAGCTGCTGTGCGAATGGCCCAACCTGACCGGACAACACAAAGTCACGGTACAGTCCATCGCTAACTTCCCAAAGCTGACATTTTCTGTCATGTTGTCTTTTTTTTTTTTTCAAATCCTTTATCCTGTCTATTTTTTGAGTCAGGGCCTTTTCATGGAGCTAAGTAAAAATAAAAAAAGACTTCTTTAGCTGCTACATTTAGCTTTATCTAATGGTATAAAACAAGCCACTTCTTGGGTAAAAGAATATTTCTTCTGTTCTATTTATTATTCATTATTGCATTTATGCAATTTAAACTACAAAAACATTATCCTTAATTCTCTTATTTGTTCAACATGTTTAAAATTCGTAATTAAAAGATCAGATCTAAAACGCCAAAACATATTTTAAATGGAATCCTTACACGTACACTAAAAGATTTTAACCCTTAATTTTTCATAATTTTTGATGAATCTGGCTTAATGATTGAGGAAACCAAACGGTTTCCTTTTATTCAATTTTCCTTTACAACTCTTGATAGCAGCACTCTGTGAGCAGCCAGCTTGTTTTGCAGGGAGCTTTTGCGGCTTTTGCTTGGGTCAGTAAAAGTACACAATCATGGAGAAGACTTTCCTTCATCAGTCTTCTCCATGATTGTGTACTTTTACTGACCCAAACATTAGGGATATATGAATTTTTCTGAGACTTAAAATGTTGAGTTTGCATTACCTGTAAGCCAATTATGATCAATATTTCATGAAATACAGGCTTAAATATCTCAATTTAATTTGTCATGATTTAGTATAAAATGTGTCCAAATGGGTTCCAAAAAGGCTCAATCCTAGAATATTTCTTATTCAGGGTTTTCAAACCAAAAATTTTGATGTATTGCATTTGTATGCAAATACCCAACCTTAATAAAGCCTCGTGGAACCTCATGTGATAAAAGTTTGAGCTTAAATCATTGGGAAAGTGTTATAAAGTTAGTATCAGGTAGCAGCTGTTTTGCTCCTCTGTCATGGTCAGCCGTTTTTCGCCTTCCTTTGCTACTTAAATTAGTAGATGTGGTTTATATGTTTACTGGAATGGAAGTAAAATTGCATTCTAAACTTGAAGTAAGTCTTCAGCCTTTGATCTATCCTTAACTTTTCTTTACCACTCTCAGCATCATTTACCAGCTCCACACACAAATGAGCCGATATCCGCTCTGCTACAACAGACCTCTTTCAAAGCAGACATGTTGGCTTGGCAAAGCATGAAAGTGTATGTGAAATCAATAACGACACTAAAAACATCTAAATTCTGTTGAAGTAGGCTACTCCTAAGGTATTGGTACTCTGCTCGCTGTCTGTGTTGGGGCCACACACTGCAGCACATTGACAGCCTGAGTGCCTCTGTATTCACATGTAAAAATGTGAGCTAAAATCCTTTAGCTTTAGTCCCAGACTTGGGGGAAAAAAAGTTTCAGTAGACTTTTTAAGTGTAGATGAGATATCCACACCTTTTTACCAGTACCCACTTAGATGCTGAAATACAGTCTACAAACCCAGACCGTTAAAGTTTTTACAACCAATAATCCTTTTACTGCCCTAAATTACTTTTACTTAATGAATTATTATATTTCCATCTCAACATTTTTAGAAAAAGGTGAAAAATCCTAAAGGCTCTACTAATCTATGATGTTTTCCTTTACTTTTGTCCCTTAGATACTCTGAAGTATCAATAAGAAAGAAAATTAGGTGTGAATAAAGCATCAGCACTTCCTATTTATTCAAGTGTTCCTATTGATAACACTAAGAAGTGCAACAGCAGACTGTTAGTGCTGCAATTGGCATATTTACTTTGATGGAGTAAAGAAACTTTGGAACCGGGTCCACACACTACACGATTTATATTTTATGTGTTTAAAATGTTTTACTAGTTATATGTGATTAAAAAATAGACTAATTTGAGGCAACCCAGAAAGCTATAAAACTTACAAAAAGGATGTGACTTCTAGAAAATAGAAAAAAATTGAGTTGTTTGATACCTATTGGATTCAAGTTGGACCCTAAACTTTACCCTTTTACCACACATGTTTGACTAACACAACTTTGACCAGGAGGACACATGAAAAACAGGCTTAAAATATGGCTGCATATAAATGATGTCTTCTTATTCTTTCTTAAGCTGCGATCTAAGCCCTACAGCAGGGGCGTCTAGTTTCAATGTTACGTCAATGTACAGACGTGATGAGAGGTCCTGCCGTGTTTCTTGACCGTCAGGCATGGCACGGCGGTCTCGCAGCAATGCAGCAAAAGGTTTCCAGATTTCAACTATCTGAGCTTGGTGAACAACTCGCATCGCATCAACCAATCAGGGACTCAGTTTTGGCCCGTGACATGTTGATGATGCGATCAACGTGGAGGACAGTCTGGTTCTCTTCCTGAACTTTTTCTTCTTTTCTTTAAACCAATAATAGAAGCATCTTTTCATTTGATTCTTCTCCTCGGACTAATGCTGGACAGAAAGTCATCAAACTGGGTCCCAGAGAGCCGGAAGCACCGCTGACAGCAGCCGTCATTCAGACGCAGCTCCTGCAGTAGACGGTGAACCTCACCGTACTGGGAGAGTCTCTGAATAATCTCAGACATGGAGACATGATTACAGATGCTTCAAAACAAATAAACCTGACGTCTCAGCATCATCCCTGACTGTATATGAGATGTAAAGATAAACAGTCAATGGTTCCACGCAGTGATGAGGTTAAAAACTTTTGACAGTGGCTCCTCCCACAAGGATCAGAAAGACTAATGTATAAAAAAACTTATTAGGACAAGGGTCCAGCAGCAAATTTGACGCGGGAACAGCATTGGGTGTGAATGCAGCATCACAGTACATCCCTCTCTCACTTTTAGTGCCAAATATTTACATCAGCATAATTACCCAAACATCCCACAACGATAACTTGAACAAAAACAGCCTTTAAATTGAATAAACTCTAAAAACAGTGTTTTAATTTCTATATCACATATTGCTCAAAACAAATAACTACAGAGATTGTCATAAATGCCATTTAATACAGCTCCTGCTCTGTTTTGAGATGTATGGTTTTTGGTTTTAGGGCGCATGTTTTGGTTGCACGTTTTCTTGCACTTGTGGTATAAATACCACTGATTCCACGTCCTTGGTGTTTAACATTTTCTCAAAAGGCAATCGAGCAGCAAATGGTGCTGGATGAAAATCAAAGAACAAGCGTACGAGTCAATCCTGCGGCAACAGTTAACCTTAGCTCGTCCAGGGTGTTGATCTGTCGGCACACTTTACACCAGACTCCCTAATTCAGCCTGACTGGAGCAGATCTAAACTGAGGAAGGTCAAGCATCATCCAGGCGACGCAGCACTCACTGCAAATATATTTGCAGTGATGTTAGTCTAAATATCCTCAAAGTGCAGCCACTCAGCCCAAATGCCTGATTCGACTCCTTTTAAAGCTTATCACCAGTGTCCTTTCACAGTCATTCCACTATATCTTTATGACATTTACTCCCTGCCAGCTACAGCCAATAAACTTAGAAAGCCACTGACAGTGCATCCATGTAATTCAATATGATAGCTCTGGATGGAGGCAGCCAGCTTAAAGGTGGATCTCTTGAGGAGATCTTCTCTCTTTTTTTCCCTGTTTTTTAATTTATATTTATTTTTTCTTAACGGAATGTCATGTTTAATATCGGTGCGATCCGAAGTGTTGGTGTGGGTGGCGGAGTCGGTCCTTTGTGCAACCATAGCCAAGGAAAAAATAGAGCTGTCTGTTCCCATCTCTTCTGCTGCTTGTGCGTTTGGAAGATTTTTTTTTTTTATTTTTTTTTCCTGGTGTTTGTGTGTTAAGGTGCACATGTGTGCATCGTGCATGCGGATGCACAGAAGGACACAGCTGTAGCACAATCATATTCCCTCTGCACAGTGACCTATATACAGGGGGACCCCATTGGGTGTGGAGACATGCTGAGCTTGTGCATGTGTGGGTGTACAGTAGGAGATATTTTATTTGTGAGCCTTTCTTTGTGCGCGCCCCCAGAAGCTCAGCTGTGTGTTGGCAGCTGTTGGCCTCCCTTGAGTTTTCGAAGAAACTTGTTTGTTGTTTTGGCCTTCAGCTTTTTAAGTTTCTCTGCCAGTGCTTTACTCTGTCAGTCAAATAAAAATAGACGAGCTTAGGAAATATGTCAGCACCTCAGCATCGCTTAAAATCTTAATGGCTTAAAAAGTGGGTCTGCTGAAGCTGGGAGAGGGTCTGATCAGCTTTTTCAATGGATTCGGGTTTTTCTGTCCTCTTCGAATGAATGTCTGAACACATGCAGGAAGCCCTCAATAGCACATTTACGTGACCAGAAGGAGCAATCCAATGCACCAGCTCTGTTAAACTTTGAACTTTCAAAGCTGATAGTTTTGGGTTTAAAGTAAACTCAATTATTATTTTAAAAACCTCCAAGTCTTTAATCTTTAGTGACACTTGCAGCTGCAGCAGAGCGCTGATCAACAAAGTGCTTTCCATTTGCCCAAAAACAAACTTATAAACCCTCATTAGTATTTAAATCTGTGCCCGTCAGCATTCTGTTTCATGCAGAGACATTTTAAATAGTTACAGAAAAATGACACTTTCTGAGCTGTTCTCAGGCCATTTTCGTGGCAAACATTCTGACTTGTCATGCGAGCTGAGGCAAAGGTGTAACTAATGCCATTCTGCTGGAATGTGCCAGAATACTTCAAGTACTTTTTGATTTTTTTATAAATAGAGCTGTAAAGAAAAACTGGAGAAAACTCTCCCTTCACAGAAGACGACATTTTGGTTCTTATTTTAACACTAAGTTCTATTCGTGGAGGAATTACTGTTGAAGTGCTTCTTCCAAACCTCAGTTTTCCACACTCAGGTGTGTTACAGCTTGTGACTTAAATTAAATGTTCTTATAAATTCTACTGGACAATATTTGTGGTTTGAAGACGTTCCGCCTCTCATCCAAGCGGCTGTCCAAAGGGGTCTTGAGCTAGAGATTTACAGTATATCCCCCCGCCTGCAGTTTCAGTCCTTTCATGGCCAACAAAGTCCCCGGATGACCGAGTCGTTGACCCCCGTGTCGCTGAGTTTCATCGCCTGTCCTGGGGTACACCTCTGGATAACGATGCCTATTGTTACGCTACGTATGTTTGTGCAGTGATTTCAAAACAGGATTGCAAACGGATGAAAGGTTGTGTCTGAGTCCACCCCCTCTATTCCATGAGCGATTTATTATTTTTTTAAAAATGCTTCCTTGACTCTTCGCTCAAACCAGCGATGTTCTCTGCAGAGGATCTGGGCTTCACTGTCCTTGAAGAAATGTCCTTTGTCTTTTAGGTGGAGGTGGACGGCTGACCACTGTCCACTGGAAATGGGCCTCTTGTGTTGGCTCATGCGTTTGAGCAGTGGCTGCTTAGTTTCTCCAATGTACAAATCATTACACTCCTGACGACTCTTACCAGTATACATCACGTCGCTTAGATTGTGACTGAGTGTTTTGTCCTTTGGGTTTGCCTCTGGGTGTTCCCTGGATTGAAGTTTACCAGGATGTTGTGGAAAATCCTTTTCAGTTTCTCTGATAGACCAGACACATTTGGGATAATAGTGTTGCTTCCTCTGGTTTCTGGTTCCTCTCTGCTGCCAGTGGTGGGTTGCTTATGTGCTTTAGTGAAGGCCCATTTAATGTATCCACAAACCTTCAGCACAAAACCCAAAAAAAAGGATCTTCCACAACCACAAAATGCTGCCGAACTTCAAACCAGGGAACGCCTTAAGGACACATCCAGGTCATTTGATCATGACCTGGACGTCTAAGAATCTACACCGACAGCTTGTGATTTGATGTTTTCACTTTACATTTTACGTTTTTGAGCTCCAAGTCTCATTTTTTATTTTTATTTTTTGTCAAGTGCAGTCTATATTTTTTGTTCAAGATTATTTAAAAAACATAAAATTATTTGAAAAAAGATAACTAAATTATCTGTAACATAAATCTGTAATTATGTTTGTGAATAAAAAACACTGAATGCTGCTCAAAATAAAATGTAATGGCAAAAGTTTTTAGATTTTGGCTAAAAACGGCAAAATCCAAATGAAATTACCTCTGGGAACACTTTGAAAATAGATCAGAAGATGATCAGAGTGGGACTTTAAAGCACATTGGATGATGGTTAAAATGGTTAAAACAATCACTGGTAAACATTGGCGAGCCGGTGGTAGCACCATCCACAGCAAAGACTACGAGCAGGATCCTAAAAGGACTTTTTTTCTGCAGACAGAAACTAATGCTACAGAAATAACATAAAAATAAGTGTTCCTTTGAAATTTCTTTCTTGACGTCTGATTAATGTCCAAGCTGATAATTAAATTCTTTATCCTATAAATCCGGTTTAATTGTCTTTACAACTGCAAATTTAATTTGTAACTATTGACTGCATTGAAATGGAGATATCAGCCTCTTTACTCTTCCTTTTATCAGACTTTGTGAAAGTCAACATGAAATTTCTCTTACAAGAACTTCAAAGCTTATAATCACACTAAATTTAAATCAGTTATCAACCCCCCTGGGAGGTTGCTTGATTTGATGGGTTCTAGTGACACACTGCGCATATGTAAATGTAGTTAGTCAGGAGGAAAAAAGGAACTTTACATTTGTTTGACTTTCCATAATTACCATGGTTCCTTAGGGAGAGATTTAAATGCTAGTGATTACTCTGTTTGATTACCTATACGTGTGTGTGTGAGTAAGCACGACTGAACATCCTGGATCTGAGGAGGGGAAGTGACATACATGTCTGTCCTGCACCTGCTTAGCACGGACCCAAACAGTGCATGCGTTCAATACATAATAGCCACCATTGTTCCAGAGCATCTGCAGATTCTGCAGCGTTAAAAGAGGAGAGCAGGTCGACTTGTGAAGTCTTCATTATCAAAGCCCTCTGAAGTTGCTCCCCTAAAGGCAAGAATGAAAACCCTTTCCTGCATGAAATGTTGGCAACACTCCAGGTGATGTAAGGCTGCACAGAATACGCCTGTCAAAGATCGGACTGTTTAGAGCCAGTACAAAACCAATCCAAATTTAATGACCCTTGCTGTAGAAACTGGGTCAAGCATATTCTCTTTCATCAAATCAACAACTTTTTATCTCTTCAGACCACCTCGTCTATTCTCAAACATCTGTTGCTGAAGAAATGACCTCTAGCTATCTTGTTTTCTCCTTTCAAACAACCGGTGGAACAGATACATATTTATCTGGGCTAGCAATTGCCAATCACTGGCCTGAAAATAAGTTCCTTTAAGAAGCTTTTTAATGATTGTGGGTGTGAACGTTTCTTTATTCTCCACCGTTTGTGTGTTCAGATCCGTGCTGGTGGCTTCGAGTACTCTCCAGGAACTCTTCAGATCTACTCCGACAGCCTGCTGACTCTTCCTGCCATCATTGGCATCGGAGGGGGAGGCGGCCTGTTGCTGTTGGTCATCATAGCTGTGCTGATAGCCTACAAAAGGAAGTCCAGAGACGCAGACCGCACCCTGAAACGTCTGCAGCTCCAGATGGACAACCTGGAGTCCAGAGTGGCCTTGGAGTGTAAAGAAGGTAGGCACCACGGGGTGTGAGCAGTTTGTCTCCTCACTTTTCAAAGATCATTTCAGACCATATCTAATACTGATCTGAAATAATGTAACTGTGTATATTTGTTTGTGGGTGGCCGTTGTGTCGAGGTGGAACGGTAGACTTAGAATGATCGCATGTTTGGTTCCCGCCCTGCCTGCTCTGTGCGTCAGAGTGTCCTTAGAGTAAAATGCTGAAGATCACATTGGTGGTTATACTTTGGCGGCAGAACCGCCGACATCAGTGTGTGAATGAATGTGTTTATGGGTGAATGGGACTGTGACTGTAAAGCCCTTTGGGCCTTCTAAGAAGGTAGGAAGGTGCTAAATAAGTAAACGCCATTTATCGTTTTTCTTCCCATTTTTTTTTTATTATTAAATGTGTGCTAATAGCAGAGGGATCACTTTAAGCATTTATTGTATGTATGAGGACAGTCAGTGTGTATTCCTTGCACATTGCCAGCAGTTTATTGTTTCATTAGCGCATATGAACGATATTGAGATGCAAAACATGAAAAAAATAAGCAAAACTGACTTTGTGCTAGAGGAGCTGGAGAAAGTGACTGGGGCGAGGGAAGTCTGGGCATCTCTGCTTAGACTGCTGCCCCCGCGACCCGGTCCCAGATAAGCGGAGGAAGATGGATGGATGGACTAAATGCTACATGAGCTTAAATAACCCTGCAAGGAAACACACAAGTCATGATGTTTAAACCTCAAAAAACATTTTAAGCATTTGGAAACCTTGATTGTTGATGCTGTGTTTTATTTGTTGGCAACCGTTGCAGCTCAGTGAGACACAAACCTGTCAATATAGTTGTATATGTGTATTTCTCAGATGAAGCATCCTTCAGTCTGTGTTTTTCAGGATGTACCTGGTGATTTCATTGACTCAACCTTATTGATCTATTTTTTATTGTTGTGATGGCTCTGGTTTCATTTCCGGGCAGAAACGTTGGGCCGACTTGCAGAGGCGTACTTGTACTTGTGCCCTGGCACGAATGGCAGAGGTGCATTTTTAAGAGCAGCCAAAGACTGCACGTGATCAACCATGGTCAAATTTTCGGCCCGGCTCTGCACAGATTGTGTGCTGTGCCTAGGGCCTTAATCATGCAATCACAGGGGCTACTTGAACAGGACTTCAGGGTCAAACATACTTTGATGTGGTAGTGCTGCCGGATGCGGTTGAAGTGACACATCAGTGGCTTGCAGAAATGCGAGAGGTCATGTGAGGGGCCCTCTTTGCAGCAGAGCGTGGATGACAGATGTTATAGCAGCCCAGGTATTGACACTCAGTAAAATGCCACGAAGCACTTGAACAAAATGTTAGATCATGAACACATTGCAGAAAATCACCTATACTAGGTAAAAAAACATTAATATTCTGACTTAAGCGTCTAGTTTTACTGCAATGCCAGTTAGAATGCTTTGGGTTTTTTTTTAACAGAAATTTGCAAAATAAATTCCAGATTTTTCTGTAAAGGAAGAAAAAAAAAACATCAACGGATGAAACGGAAAAAAGTAAAACCCCGTACTACATACTTTGTACACTGTTCTCAGACAGACATGAACATTTTTAGACTTTTCTCTCTTGTTTAAACTCTTAAACTTCAAACCGTCATATAGAAAAATACGCCCAGTATTAGAGAATAATAAAAAAAAAAAAGATCTGATTGCGATCAAAGATTTATGTACATTTGGCAAACTGAACGCATTCTGTACTGAAGACAAACTATGGAGAACAATTGACAGTTGCTTATGGCTAATCAAGGTGTAGAACCCAATACGCTGTAAAAAAAAAAAAAGATAAAATAAAAAGGCAGCAGAATTACAAAATTAGCAAAACAGTGACACTGCAAAAGTGAGGGAACACTATATTACCTGTATATTAGGAACAAAGGATGTACCAAAACCTTTGCCTCGCCTACTACACCCACTTGCCCCACAGAGACAGACATGCACATGGGCGGAGTAACAGCTTAAATGGGCGATCCACTGGGTCTGGGATGGCAGAAAACTGTTTGCGGCCATCTAAGATTTGCATTTCTGGAGGAGGAGGAGATGGAACGTTGGGTTTAGTCAAACATGAGTGGTAGACAACACACCAATAACTCGCAACCAGCTTCTGTGCTAAAAGGCAAGCAGCGCTCCTTAGCTCTGGGTTGGTAATAAAGATGCTGTTAAATATCCTACATGACAGAGGAGAAACAAACAAAATGCAAATTGACTTTCAAACAAATCCATGGGCAACAAATTCGTTGTATGCTAATTTATGCAGTCAGTGTCTTACATGTGCCAGACTTGGAGAGCTTTTCTCTGGTTGTTGTCACATCACATGAGGTTTTATTTTCCTGGAAAGATCCACAACGTTCACTGTACCAAATTCAGAAACCGCCGCATCGGCTGCTTGTAGTAGAAAATGAGAAACAGTTCATGTTTTCTTACTGCTGTTTTTTTCTAAAAGTTCTCTGGAAGCTTCCATCTTCTGCAAAAATGAAATCTTTCACCTTAGTTAGTAGTCGATGCACTGCAATATTAATGCATAGTGCTGCTCAAAGTGTCCTCCTCGTTTTGCTCATCGTACTCTGTCATCCTGATCTCCCTGGATGGATCCTATTTACTCCAAACGGTAGGAAACTGCATCTTCTGAAGGAGTTAGCCATGTTTCAATACAGCTGGAGTTCATTTAGAACCAAGTTACATTTCATTGCATGTTTTAAAAACACTTGAATTTTCACATTTTCAGTTGAAACTTGTGAAAATGTTTTTTCATTATTATTTTTTGATTTTTCATGTCCAATTCAAGCTTTCTGTCCCTGGGGAAAGATTTTCAGATCCCTGAAGGCTTCCGTGAATCCAAGACAGGTTTCTGAGAGACAAGTCTCTGGAGTCTCTGAAGTGAAACTTGGAGTTGTTTTTTTTCCTCAGACTGAGCATCTGACTTTTCAAAGTTAATTTATGTTTGTAACTTAGGGCCGTGTCACACAGCCACTATGTACATTTTGCGCATTTTCCATGTATGAAACTTCAGTTTTTCATCATGGTGCGTTTTGTACATAAATCATAAGTATTTCGTACGTTCGTCATCTGTTGATGTGCGCAGATGTCCGTCGAGGGTTTCAGGCGACGGGTCTTTATGTGAAATTGGTTTTTAGCTGCTCAAAATTTCAGGTCTGTTGCAAGCTATGCAGTTTATGCAGATTGTACCTAGTTTATTTGTAATTATCTCTTAAATCTTTCGCAATTGTGTGTGATTCTTGCGAGTCACATATGCAAATTTGTGGCTTTCCATGACCATTCCACGTATCTACCACCAATGTATACCTTTTATCCCTGTAAGTTTTGTCAAGTATTTTTTTCGTCTTGGGAGAGGATCCCTTCTTAAGACGGAGTTTTAGGGTCACACACACAAAAAAAAAGTAAAATTACAAGATTTTATCTCGTAAATTTAGGGGATATAAACTTGTAAATTTAGGAGATATAAACTCTTAAATTTAGGAGATATAAAACCGTAAATTTACGAGTTTATATCTCTCCCTTGGGGAGGATCCCTTCTTACGGCGGAGTTTTAGGGCCTTCTTCATGAATCAGGGATGTCCAGTTTAGTTTAGTCTGTTTAGTTCAGTTTGGCAATCAGCTATTGTATTTTATGTTTTGCACAATTAGTGAAGCCCTTTGGCACAACTGTGTTGTAATATTGGGCTATATAAATAAAGCTACCGTAAATTGAATTGAATTATTTTTAAGTTCCTCAAACTGTTTTCAAAACACATGTTTGTCTTTTGTCTGTATGCAAGAGCAGAACCTTAAAGTTCTAATCCAGACAGTTTCTTTTGTTGGTTGGGGTTCAGTTTGACAGCTATGTGTGTGAATGCAAACATGAAACCGGTTCAGATGGCTTCTGTCTTAGGAGCTGTAGAGTTAGTCAGCCCTCGTGTTCCCTTTCTTCTCTCCTTGTGTCTTTGTCATTTCCTCTGTTGTTGTTTTTGCTCTCAGACTTTTGAAATTCCGGATTGCCGTCACCATTTTGCTTCCTGATCTTTTTCTCGGTTTTCCTGCGTTCTCCTCATCTTCTTTCATCTCTTCAGTGGACCAAACAGTCCAATAACAGCTGGGGGAAATTATGCATGAAAACTCATCCGCCACTCTCTTAATAATCATCCACTCATGCAATTAATTGACTTTCCCATCCAGGAACTGCGTTTTCTGTCTCCTCCTTTTCTCTCTCCTGCGCTCCATTTTTTAATAATTCACATTCGGGTAGAATTTAAAAGGAAAAAAAACATTCAGATTCTTTAGAGTTCTCTCTAAAGAATCTGAATGTTTAGAATTTGTATGAGTTTATTGAACATATACCATTATTATTTACTTTTAGAAAAGCACTTTTATTTTTTTGTTGTCTCAGAAATGTGTCTTTTAGTGTTTTCTCTATAAAATTCACATTTAATTGCTTTTGGATTTGTATGGCTCGTTGTAGAAAGGTCTCTGTAGTTTGTGTTTTTTGAATCTGTTGGAACTTTCTTTGAGTGTAAATAGCTGTTTGGTAAATTGCCCATCGATGGACTACATCTTTTAAAGTGAACCATTTATCTTAGATTAGAATAGATTTGTAGTTTTGTGTGAAAATGCAGGCTGTTCATCAATATCAGGCCTGAGAAAAATACATTTAAATCATAATTTAGAGTCAGAAACAACCTTTTTCCTTGAAGTAGCCTGAATATGTCTTGTGAAGTCACTGTTAATACAAATGTGCGTCTTTACGTTTGCGGTTGAATCAGGCAGATGCAGCTGCCCTCTGCAGGTGCATTCATGAGATTCTGGACCAATCAGCCGGAGATATCTGCACGCAGAGCCATGAACAGCTCCTGCTCTGAATGCACAGACTGCTGATCCTCTAGAAGAGATCAATATGATTCAGGTCATGGTCAATAACTGCAGAAAGTCTGCAACAGCCCCAGAAAAAAAGTTCTGGATGTGTTGCAGTGTTAAAATTAGCTAGAGTGGACTGAAAAGTCTCCATACTCCTTCTCTGCTCTGACTCCCATCTCTTTCTCTTGCATCTTTCTTTAAATGCTTCTGTGAGGTGTCTTTATCAAAACCTGACCTTTAGCCCCCAGTGCTGCTGTCTAATTCCTCTGTGAGACTCCGACACTGCATCTGACGTTTGTCATGATCCCAGACCTTTTTTTCTAGTATGTGTGTCTATGAAGACTCTCATTCATACAGGTAGATTCCATCATAGTGGTAGGTTTAAGTAGGACTTAGTTTTTTTAAACTTATTTAGATGACAACCTTTAGACCTACTACTATTTTTTTCTGGTATGTGGTCGATCCCGCTGCCGTTAACAAAAAAAGTTGCTTTGCTTTTGCTGATAAAATGTGAATCCTGGAAAATGTAAGATTCCAAAGATTCAGTTTGCCTGCAGTGATGAATCTAACCTGCTAGAACCATCAACCTGCTGTCCTCTTACGGCGTTTTTCTGCCTCGCCTTTCCTGCAGCCTTTGCCGAGCTTCAGACGGACATTCACGAGCTGACCCAGGAACTGGACGGAGCTGGAATTCCCTTCCTGGACTATCGAACGTACGCCATGAGGGTTCTGTTTCCCGGGATTGAGGACCACCCTGTGCTTAAGGAGATGGAGGTACGGGTCAGTACACCCTCCAACAAACTTAAAACTGACACAAACTAACTAAGAGCTATCAACTTTGACTGATGCGAGCGGGAAACTAATTCACTAACACCAAAAAAGAAAGAGTGGATGCTTTCGGTGATTTAATGTCACTAATGTCACCTCTTTAGTTAAATTGCAGGTATCTCTTTTAATGCTTTCTCATTTTGAGCTGAAGCACGTGCAGATTTCTCAAATCGATGTTGTTCAGCTGGAAGCAGTCATGTAACCAATATTTGATCTGTTATGTGTTCATCCTCGTCACAGAAAATGCTTCTGATGTGCAAGAATCCTCACATCAGCATGAATGGGATCCGTGGAGAGGAGACTGTCGGCGTGTGCCGAGCATGCTTACAAAAAACGTTTGCTGAAAAGCAGTGTTACCGAAGAGAGATGAGATTTAAAATGAGTGCTGAGAGGTCGAAGTAGAAATCTGGGATTCTGGGACTGCAGCTTGTTTAAGATGCCACCGTTAAGTAAATAATTAGGGCGGTAAATGTGAGTCGGATGGAGATTCTGAACCCGATTTAAGAAGACGTTTCACCTTTCATCCAAAGGAAGTGGAATTAATTGTACATATACATGAACTACTCTCTCCGCCGAGGCTCAGAACCAGGGAGCAGTGTTTGTAATCAGCAGCATCATTAAGATGGAGGAGCCGGTGCTGCTCCATTGACTTTGATTGGAGCGCTGACTTTTTGGAGAAAGGAAATAATTTGTTTGACCTTTTGAAGCTTTATTTAATCACTCTCATCCAGAAATCACATTTATATCCTTTTTTTTTTTTTTATAGCCCTCCAGGTGTTGAAACTGCTGTGTTTCTCACCTTTTCAGGGGACTCTCCTGGGTTCTAAAGTGACTAAAAATGGACAGAACCGTGTTTACCTTAAACTGCAGAAAATGCATTAAAGTGGGACATTTTACTGCACAAACGCACCAAATACAAAACAAATAGTTTTAAAGCCAATGCAGCTTCTAGCAGCAAAAATATCACAAATATCAGAGAGAAAAACACACCTTAAAACTCCATTGACACTTACAAAGGCAGGAAATGCACATTTAAAAATGTAAAAATAAACACAAAAGCTTCAGTGCCTGCTCACGCTGGCCTGCTAACGTTAGCATCCCCTGTCGACGTAAATACAAATCTACATGTCTGACTCGTGATTCGCTGTGCTGACCTGTGAAGGGGGAAGCAAGAAGTAAAAATAATAAAATAAAACATGTTTTTTTTAGCATTTTAAGACCAATGCAGAGGTGAGCTGACACGTTCTGAATACATTGAATTACAATAAATCATATCATGGCCCCAGTGTTTTGTCCGTTAAATTATTTAGCATTATAGGTCAACAAAAAACAGGAAGTGGACACACAACGAGGAAACACACAGCAATCTGAAGACATTGTCTCAGGGTTTCTGTTCTTCAGGACAGCTGGACTTTAGAGAACATCTCACTGCTTGTCTGTTTGGTCCCTCGCTTCCTCAGATTGCTTCAGCCACAGCCATGAATTCACCTCGTTTTTTTATGATTAGTATTTTAGAACTTATTTTAAAACTTGTCTTACAATCAAAGGATTTTACTTATTAAATCTGCGACTTTAGGATGTGAATCATTCCATTTATTCCTTTTTTACATTTTCTTCTTTTTTACTTTAGCAGGATTGCCATTGAACTTTGCATTTTCCACATTTTTTTGGATTTTCTACAACATATTTTCGGTATAACCAATAATTATATTTTAATTATTTCACATTTTTCATCAATTTAGCATTCATTCATTGATTATATGAAATTTGGTTTTAAGTTTACCATTGTTTTGGATTTTACACAGCTTTTCATAGCTTTTATTGACGTTCAAGGGCATTTTTAACATGTAGTAGTTATCGGGACATCTGTACAAAGTCAGTTTTTTGTTCAGCTACTGTTTATTTATTTGTCTAGATTTTTACTCTATCAACAAATGGATTCCAAACCTATAATTTTTGGCATTCATCTGTGTTTCTGAAGCACAAACAGCTCGTTTTACCCTTTTGTAGTTGTAGTGATGTAATATGCATAGTTGGCCTCCTTGTTGGTCACCGTTTGAATTAACTCCATGTTTCAGTTTACGGCCTGCATTAAAGATTTGATCCACAGCTTTTAAAAGGTCTCTGAAGTGTAAGCTCACCTTTTACTTTACAATCGAAGGCACTACCTGGAGTAAAAGATGGTTTTGTTATGTCCCCCAGGGAAGGGGGATGTAATCCAATGACGGGGGTAAAGGACTGTTGGTAGTTTGCACATGCATCTCCATCTGCTTCTCACTTATTTCATTCTGTCTTGCTCACGCACATCACACACAGATCCTCCCCTGGAGGCCCAGGAATCTCATTTAGCACTTGGGAAAGAGGTCCAGACACTTTATTATGGCATGTCTAAAGAAAGGAAGAGTGGAGGTTACAGAGGTTTGAAATGATGAAAATGGAATCTATGGCTGCCTGTAAGTGTTATTGTAAGACGCGAGGCTCACAGACAAAAGAGGAGGAGGAATGAAGGTGAGGGACGGACCGACGGGGCGACACTGTCGACGACGACTGAGGAAGAAGAAGACGGAGCAGGTGAATGACACGCAGGCGTCCTCTGAGGGTGAAGTGTGTTGTTGATAAGTAGTGACAAGTGGCAGGCAGCAGAACAAGCAGGGTGCACCTCTGTCACCAACACACACACACAAGCTGCAGCTATGCCCCGATGCCTCTTCCTCCTCTTTATCTTCTTCTTCAGTCTCTGTTTGACAGACAGATCGCTGTCGCTCTGCTCTGATTTGAACTCGACTGAGAGTCTTCAGAATGAATGCATTGCCGCTTGAATGATTATTACAAAAAAAAAGAAAACCTACACACACAGCCTTCAAATAAACATTGTGTAGCTAATTTCTCCAAAAACAGAAGGGGTGGGGGTTTCAATAAACAATAAATAGGATGAACAATCAGTCTCACAATCACAGTGGGGGTCCAGGCGGTGAAAGTGCATTTGTCCCAGCAGACAAATAATGATTTGTGTTATTGATATTCAGCTGAAAGGAGCTTTTAGCCATTTATACTCTGATGTTGAGAAGACAAATCGTGCCAAACTGTCTGGTAAAATCATTTGACATGAAGCCCATCACACAGCGAAGCAGCAGGGGAGCCAGGAGACAATCAGCCCTACCTCTCTGTTTAACAAGCTCATCCCTGCTCAGCACACAGCAAAGGAAAATGCCTGCTGGTCAAACATTCTGTAAGTTTGTCCCTTAAAGATGAGCAGAGTGGAAGAAATACCTGCTAAGAAGGCTGGAAGTCTGCTCATTTCATTTGAAAAATTCTTCTTCTTATATTTACAAGGAGTCCTAATGTGAGTTTCTGAGAAAAGTTTAAGGTAAAAACTGGTTATTATTTAAGAAAGCAACCACTGCACTTCTGTACGTCAAAAGAAACCTTTTTTTCAGAAAGTGTTGTCGCCTCTCTTCATTCCCCTTGGAATGCTGCTCGTATCGGGTTCAGGGTCACGGCGAAGCCTGCTCGCCAACACTAACAGAGAAGAAGTTGGGGCTATCTAACATTATTTTAGACAGAAAAGCTGTCTACTGGGGGCACCTCAGGTGTATGTAGAGCAACTTTCTAACAGGAAAAGGGCTTTTTGCAAACTGATTAAAGGAACTGTTAGCAGTTCAGAGATGAAAATGTTTGTCATGTATGTTATATATTATAAACTCACACAGGATGTAACGAAGTTTCTTTTTTTTTTTCATTTATTTATTTATTCCTTTAATGAAAATTGCCCAAATGTTTACATGTTTCTCTTACGTATTGAACATTTTCATGATTAGAAGGCAGCAGAATTGAAGACTAGAATTCTTATAATTATCTGCTCCCTTTTAAACATTGCATTTACATTTCTCACACCATCACCTGTGCTCAGATTTCACAATATACAGTTCCAATACACAGTAAATACATTCCATTCATTTAATGCATACATTCCAAACATTCCATTCAATAGTCAAGTTTGTACAAACTAATTTGTTTAACTTTATACATCCGTTTAAATTGGATAATATTTTGACAACTTTTTAACTGATTCTCCTGGGAATTCCACATTTTTACCCCTGCTATAGACAAACACTTTTACTTTAGTGTTATTCGAACAATCTGTTGTTTGAAATCAAATTTTGACCGTGAATTCCTCTCAGGTTCTTTTCCATCCTGTCCACAACTAAATGTGTTTCTTTTTTTGTTCAGCCAGGTAACAAATGGAAGTTTTGTTTGTGTGTTAGCATTTGTAAAACAATCGAATGGATTCTGGATCGGCTGGTGATCCAAACAGGATCCATCCTGAGTGACCAGAGATGGGCCCTGTTTGGATTTTACCTGGTGTTGAACTGGTGCTGAGCAGGGTTTCAAAAATGAAGAAAAACATGCAATTGTTGACTGTAATGAAGCAACGTGACATGGTGAAGTAGAACACTTGATTGCACCTAAGATGCTTCATTTGATTCTTTCTGACCATCTGCACTGCAGCGCCGTATCTCCGTTTCCAGCACACAGCTGAAGTTATCCCAGCGTTCAAACTTTTGCTTGCTTTGTCTTTAACATTTTGACTGAAGCTCCGCCCCCATCACAATCACTCGAAAGGTAAATTGATACCCTGGAATTTTACAGCAATTATGAATAAAATACAAGTGATTGACATGTTTAAAACAAAGCACTGGAATCTGCACATACTGTTAGTACCGTACACGTCTGTAGTGGTACCAATTTACCGCGAAGGGGGGTCTAAGGGCAGGAATGCCAGTTTAGTTTAGTCAGTTTGTTAGTTCATTTTAGTATTTTCCTATTGAATTCTATGTATTCATGATCCTTTTGATTTTATGCTTCACTTTTTCAGTTACCGATACGAAGCCCATCGAGACGACTGTTGTTGTGAATTTGGGCTATACAAAGGAAATTGAATTGAACTGAATTGAATTGGACTGTTTAACCTCCTTCCCTCCGGGAGGCGTTTCAGGAGCCTCCGGACAAGGACCACAAGATTCAGGAACAGCTTTTTCCCTAAAGCTGTCTCCTTGCTGAACTCCTCCCTCTGACACCCCTCAACACCCCCCACACCACCATAGACCCCCCCCCCCCTTCAACATTCTGTATTATTTATTTACTCACAAGCAAAACAGTAACTTGTTATTATTTGCACTACTGTCCATTTGCTCATTGAAATATTTTCTACGCACTTTACTGTCCACTGCAACACTGTAAATTATGTTCATAGTTCTGCCAATAATGTTTATACACTTTTACATAGCCCATCTGAATAGCATGTTCATAGTACACCTATCTGTATATCTTGCATATAGTATTTATTATCTGTAAATCATGTCCATAATACTTACCTGTATAGTTATTGTACATATTATAGACTTTTATTTTATACTTACTGCTTATTGCACTTCTGGTTAGATGCTAACTGCATTTCGTTGCCTTGTACTTACATGTGCAATGACAATAAAGTTGAATCTAATCTAATCTAATCTAATCTAATTGAATTGAACTTGGCACCAGGTTTCAGAACCCATCCCTGCTGGTGACTCCACCTGCTTTGACTGGCAGATGTCATTTAGTTATTGTAGCAATCAGACACATGATGTGAATTTGAACTCATGTGAATCCAAAATCCTTCTTTGGAGACTTTATTTGAACTCAATGTGTTGCCAAAGTCGGACAAACTTTACACACAAACTTCTCCTTTTGTTAAAAGTTCCCAAAAAGGGAAATGGTGACTTTCCAGGTCCATAGAACCAAAATTCTACAATCCCAACAGCAGTAAACACTCCCACGGACTGCTTCTTTCAGGAGTTTGTGTCTCCGTTTCGATCCACAGAAAGTTAAAGAAAATTTTTTTTCAAAAAATGGGCAATTATACATGTAAATATCAGGTTTTAGTTCAATTTACAACAGCAAATTCAGTTTCCCCTCAAACAATGTGAAGGGCTAACAGACAGCTTTATTTTAACCCTAGAGCACTTTCACTTTAAAAAGTTATACACCATCACTTTTGCCGGGTAAATTTTACTAGATATATCCAACAAACGTACTTGTTATAAAACATGACGACACATGATAATCTACAGTGGTTTTCTTTTATTTTCAGCTGTGGTATGTGTAACAAAAAGAAAAACATAGGAAGTTCCAGAAAACATGCTCAGAAGTAACAAGAAAATTGGGAATTTGTGAACAAACAATTCCTAAAAAATAATAAAGCGATACTACAAACTTGGTCTTTGGTCCACTCATTCCTGGTACATGTGAGACATGCCTGGTGAAGGCTCAGACTCCTTGACACGCGACATATTGGAGTTCATGTCAATAGTTTTGCTCAGGTGAAAATCAGCCGGTGATAGTGCTCTAGAATGAAATGACTAATACCAGGACAGGATATTTTTGGCACCAATTCCAAAGCAGCAGACCCAAAAGTGAGTTTGTCAACTTTAGATGTCATTGAAAGTAATTGGGAAGCAACAGTAATGACTCTTCCAGCTTCTCAGCTTCATTTTTGGAAAAACTGAAGACTGGATTTTAGTCCAGAGCTCCTCTATTCCTGAGTGTAAATTTCATCAGATTCTTCTTCTACTGTTGGATGGTTCATGTCTGTAGGTGTTTTTAGATTGCTTACTCTTGCACGTGTCAGTAAAACGCGCCGTTCTGCCCTCTGAGACTTTACTAACTAACTCGCTTTTTGCCTCTGTGCTGTTTTTTCAGGTCCAAGCAAATGTTGAGAAGGCACTCACACTGTTTGGCCAGCTGCTGACCAAGAAGCACTTTCTGCTGACTTTCATACGAACCCTGGAGGCGCAGAGGTCTCTATTTATTTATTGATTTCGTCTGTACACTTCTATATCTTTATATATTTGTTGTAACGTATACATATATGGTGCACAAAGTTAAGTTTTGCTGGAAAAAGCAGCATTTAGCATAAAAAGTAATTTTTACAAACTTTTTTTTTTCTTTAGAGACCAATTTAAAATCAACATTAGGGATACCATTATCATTATTTAAGAAAACTAAAGAAAACATTATTTAAGAAAAATAAAATAAAATGAAGAGTTATTTCTTCAAACTTGAATGTGCCCTCTGACCATCACTGACACATTCATATGCATTTACACACCAGTGGAGCAACACTTAAGTTTTCTTTCCGTCATTTCAGGTCATTTTCCATGCGGGATCGTGGCAATGTGGCGTCTCTGATCATGACGGCCTTGCAGGGGGAGATGGAGTATGCAACAGGGGTCCTGAAACAGCTGCTGTCCGACCTGATAGACAGAAACCTGGAGAGCAAAAACCATCCTAAGCTGCTGTTAAGGAGGTGAGGGATGTGCAAGAAATAAAAAAAAATACAATAATCAGCAAACCCTTATGCTCATTTGAAAAGTCCTAAATGTCGTTTTTACTTTGACTAAAACTCATGTCTCTGTGGGAAAATTAAAAGGAGACAAAAAAAAGGTTTTGTATTGTTTTGGAAAACACATTTCACCAGATATGGAGACAAAGTGACAAAGTCCGTGTCTGAAAGCGTTTGGTCAGAGGTGCTGGGTGTTGTGACGGCGCAGACAAAATCCGACCTCCTCTTTTTAGTAGACCAAGCCATAAGCAACAGAAGCGAAAAACTGTGTTTTTTTTTCCACTTTTAGAAACTTCTGACCTGCCTCAAAGTAAAAGTTTCAAAGTTTAAACCATTTAACTAATTTACCAAAGTTTCTGGTTTTGTAATTTTTTTTGAATATTGTCAGTTTTCACAATTTAAAGCATTTAATCAAGCATTTATTAAAAACTTAAAATAAACTATAGAATTCCAATCAATCTATTTTTTCCCCAAAAATACTTGAGCATATTTTGATCTATCCTAACTGACAAAGCTGTAACTGAAGCTGGAATTATTATTATTTTTCTTTAAAACTAAAAAGTTGTTTCTTGCTGCTTTTTTGATCTCGTTAGAACGGAGTCGGTTGCTGAGAAGATGCTGACCAACTGGTTTACATTCCTGTTGTATAAGTTCCTTAAGGTGAGTTTTCATTTCTAAGTGTTTCAGAAGAAACTTAAAGAATATTTTTGTGCATTTTTTCTGTTTATATTACACATTAACTTTATCATCAAAGCCTTTGAGATGAGACCATTTTCTGTTTTTTGGGAACATTTTTCTTCTTGATCTTTAGATCCCTGAACTCAGTTGTACTCTTGTACCTCACACGCCACCTTCACTTTTCTTCATCTTCTCTTAGCTCACATCTCCTCTTCCTCTGATCTCTCTTTCATGTGCGCTGTTCATTCTAACACTATTCTGCTGTCAGCCTCCTCCACTTTAAGGTCGTTGGACTCGTTTATACTTTCCATTCTTCAGACTTTTTCCTCGCTTCTTTTCTATGATTGCTACATGTTGTGACTATAAACCTTATAAATGCAAGCAACAAGTGTGCACAAAGGCTGAGCATCTATAGATTTAAAATTATTTTAGGACTTTTAACAGTCCTCCAATGAAATAATATTATCATGTATGCAAAGAAAAAAATCTATATCGTCAAATAACGTCTGATGCCACAAAGAGGCAAAAATGTAATATGTCAACAAGAGAAAAAAAGGAGAAATTGGTGAGAAAAAAAAGGCCTGATGTTAAGTGAGCTTAGAAGTAAGACAGATAAATTAGTACGCGCCCTTGTTGTGATCTGGACCTCATGAATCTCCAACACACAAAGCCAGAGAGCGTCTCCCAGAGCAGCGCACGGCCGATCATTAAACTCTTGTCAAGATGAGCCCTGGCAGAGATGTGTCCTCGCTCTCCCCTCTGAGCTGCCGCTGCTGCTTCAGCTTGGAGTGTTTTTCTTGGGCCAGAGTGATGACTAACGACACTATTGATTGGCAAGTGTCTTTGACAGAGAGGAGAATGGGGAGCATGCTCACAGCACAACATCTGCGTCTGCTTACAGGAGCCTGAGCGGACTGCAGAGATTTATGTAACATCGCCTACAGTCTTTCTGGAAGAAAACTGAGCATTGAACGCCACCGTGTCCTTCACCTTTGACAACTGCTTCAAAAGCCTAGAAAATTCTGCCATTTTGTTATATTTTGTTACTTTTTTCCTGCTTGAAAAATCTTGTAAAAAGCATTCATATTATACTAAAGTAACTCGGTTTTTATAATGCTGTTTTTTTCTATGAACTTCACCTCTACTAAAATATTGTAATTTTTGCAAAGGCTCAGACGAAGTTCAACCTTTTACCGATCAATTAATAAAAAAACCTTTTAAAAGCAGCATTTTGTAGATATACAACTTTTAGATGAACTTGCATTTGATCTAAAATAGTTGAATCTTGCACTTTTTTTTGATTATTTTGGGTCATTCTGGGTTTTAGGTGCGTGGGATGACTTGATTCTTACTTCTTAGAACACAGAAGGTTTAGCTCAAATGCAGACCTTCTTTGAATAACCGTAACTCTTCAACTGTTTACGTAGTTTACGTAAATCCAACGAATTCAGAAATGAAAAAAAAAAACAGTTTTTCTGTAATATGGAACCCTTTATGGTAGTAATTCCATTGGTATTGCATTAGTTGCGTTCGAAAAGCGCGTGTAATCTGTGACACCAGTGTCATTTGCGGTATTAATCCTTTTAGCAATGGCAATGTTGCAGGTAAATAAATCCCACTCTTCAAACAACTGTAACTCTTTGTCCTGAATCACCTGACTGGGACGTGGATTAAAGGAGCTTTTCGTATCGGCTTTGCACTGATATGCAACATAACATGAGGTGTTGCATTACGATGCAAAGCTGCTTCTCTTCACACGCTGGAATGACACTGATTGCATCAACATTTTAAGAGTTACAGTAGTCGACAGAATGTCATCACTGTAGCTAAAGCTCTGATATAAAAGGGTTAAAGGGTTAAACATATTTTAGCAAACGTAGGGATGGCCAACGGAACCAAGCCCATATCATTATACTACCCCATCAGAATGAACAATAACCATTTTCCCTCTGGATCCAAGTAACAGTTGTGCTCATTGTTTGTGCAGGAGTGTGCCGGAGAACCTCTGTTCATGCTGTACTGTGCCATCAAGCAGCAGATGGAGAAGGGCCCCATTGATGCCATCACAGGGGAGGCCCGCTATTCTCTTAGTGAAGACAAGCTCATCCGGCAGCAGATTGACTACAAAACACTGGTCTGTATCTTGATCCCAGTCCATCTTCATTGCTCTTGACTGCATACTGAGTTGTCCAGCTCTAGTCATATTCAATTATAATGAAAGTTTTGATCTTTATTCCGCTGTTTGTTTGATTAATCAGCAGTCGATCTTGTGGTGCATTTGGTGTGCTTTAACTTTGCAAAACTGAGCCCTTCAGGTTTGGATTGGAGAATTGCTGGCAGTCAGAGGTGTCTGCTGTAGTAGTAGTTTTGATTTTCAAGTGTGTGTTCTAAACGAGGAAAAAGTCCAATATTTGAAGTAGCTGCAGCCGAAATGCTGTTAGAAAGATGTAAAACGTCAAAACAACAATACAAAGAGGATTCCAGTTGGCAAAGTCCAACCAGGATCAAACATTAAGTCTAATTCTGTTTGATGTCCCTGTTTTGTGTCGCTTTTTCTGCCAGACGCTGCACTGTGTAAACCCCGAGAACGAGAACGCCCCAGAGGTGACAGTGAAGTGTCTGAACTGCGACACCATCACTCAGGTCAAAGAGAAGCTGCTGGATGCTGTGTACAAAGGCAGTCCCTATTCACAGCGGCCAAAGGCCTCTGACATGGACCTGGGTAGGACTAAGTCCGGTCTGTCCGCTCTCAGTCGGGGGCATTTCTGTACAAGGATTTGAACCTTTGCTTCCTCTTTGCATAGAATGGCGTCAGGGTCGGATGGCCAGAATCATTCTGCAGGATGAAGACGTCACAACCAAGATCGACAATGACTGGAAACGACTCAACACGCTGGCTCACTATCAGGTACGCAAGTCTGACCCGAAAATGATGGAATTGTGCAAAAGTCCCACAGAAAGGCAGTTAGTTTGTTTGTTTGTTTCAATGTCCAGGTAACAGACAGCTCAGTGATCGCCCTGGTGCCAAAGCAGAACTCTGCCTACAACATCTCCAACTCCTCCACCTTCACAAAGAGCCTCAGCAGATACGGTAGAGCTCCAGTTCTCCTTTTGAATTAATCCCATTTAAATCGTCCTGTCAATGATTCCCATTTCTCTAACTGCCTACCTTCCCCCTCACCTTCCCTTTCATTCCCTCTTTGTTTGTCAGGGCCATGATTGGACTCGCCTTTTTTTTTTTTTTTTACCTCCCTCTGAGTGAATAGCAATCCTTTTTATCCATTGCCATCAGCCCAGGCCAAGGCTATTCCACGGCTATTTCCAAAGCAGTCCATAAATGACAGACATTAAAGTAGACACCTCGATTTCTGGCTGACAGAGTGAAAGAGATGGGGAGAGAGAAAAAGAGGACACCACAGCCACAAAGACAGATGCCCAATATGGTACACACCACCTAAAAATCAAATTATTTACAGAATAAATTACCCTTTGAAAACAAAAAACAAAAAACTACCCCTATCTGACTGTGAGAGGGTATTAACCTTCACACACCAAGATGCTATCATTGCCACTGATAAGTTGTACACCACAGGCAACAGAGCCTTTCTCCAAATGTGCACCCAGCAGTTTTTCACTATTACGCATTCAAAGACACACTTTTGAACAACTTATGACGTTTTCATCCTGTATTCGCTTTTTCTACTGAATCAGGTTTTTTGGACCAGTAAACTAGTGTTTATGTGATCAACAGGTGGTGACAATAACTTTAAAAGCCTAAATATTACAATGAATGTTGAAGTCTCCTCGAGATTGCAAAAAGTAAGAAACTTGTTTGGCTTTAAAGTTAATCAAAGCTCTTAATAAATGAAAGTGTTAGTTATACCAGGTATCATGAGTGGAGTCCCTAATCATAGCCTTTGTAGACGTTTAGAACATTTAAGCTCAAGCTTCTTGTGAAATAAAAAACTCTAAGGTGTAGGAATGAGAGGTTGACTTTAACAACACAAAGAGAAGTGAAAAAGTCTTCAGCTGCTACAGTTAGTATTTAAACTTCATGCCACTTCTTACTCCCTGATTTTCACTAATGTCTCAGAAATTTTGGATGCAAAATCTTGCGAAAAATGGATAAAAATAAAATCAGGAATTAAATCAGGGGACCTATTTTATTATTGTCTCGATGAAAATCAGAAAAACATCATAAAGTCCAGGAGGCCTGAGCAGACTAGCTCTTCATCCCGCAGCGGGTCTCTGTCTGGCCCCCAGCTCGCCTCCCATGAGCCGGCATAGTGATCGGGATCAGTTACCCGCCAACAGCCCAATGGTAGCCGGACCTCAGATCGAGTCTGAACCATTGACTCAGCATTGAATTTGGCCGTGTGAATTGGGTGGTGTGAACGCAGCTTGACCCTAAACTGTAATCCTAAACTTAACCTTTCCTCTGGGTCCGTGCGGCCAAGAAAAAAGTTGAGCACCAGCCGCACGTATTTGAAAAATGACAAGTAATTCAACAATCTGCATGTGCTAGCATCACATCAGTTCTAAAGCACAGTAAAGCATTTTTCATGGACATAGCAAAGTTCTTTTCGGTGTGTAATTTTATTAAACAGGTACACACATTAGTTTTGTGTTTCCACACATTTCACTCATGCAAGACGTAGCTTGCAGAAAGGCGGGATCGAGGGCGGCGTTACTCAGCTCGACACCAGTGGCCACGCCCATGTAGAGGAGATTTGTGAAACAAAGGCTTTAGATAAACATGAAAAATGGCTTTTTAAGACATTTAGGCTGTGGAATTTAGTTAAAAAGAGTATCATGATTAAAACACTTCTGGGAATGTTTTTATATAAAAAAAATTGTCATAGGGAGACGTAACTATGTTTTTGCATTTTGATCTCATTAGCAGGGATTAAATTTGCTAAATCTGTACATTACGGAACGTTTATCATGGGTTTAAATCCTTGATTAGTAAGAGTGTAAATGTATTCTGACATAATTGCTCAAAGCAAACCTGACTTTTGTAAGAATGCTGAAATATGACAATTTCTTAAAAAAGAAATTGATCAAATTGTGTTATTGATGGTTGTCAGTTGGAGTCAGTGCACAGGTACGACTCTGTGGATGTGTGGTTTTGAACGCGCTGATAGTTGGTGATGATGAGTTTTGAATCAAAGGCACTCAACACCCCACTGGCAAAAGCAACAATAGCACTAGACACTGGCCCACTCAGTCTCCATCACCTTTCAGTGCCATGTACTCCATTACTCTCCATTTCACCCCCGTCTCGTCCGACCTCTTCACCCGTTCAGATCAACACCCCCCAGCTTTCTGCCCATGGCTGCTGCACTTCCTCTAATCCACCATCCTTTCACCTGTCACAAAGCACCACATCATGCATCAGCATCTCATTGTTTTTTCTGTCATCCCTTTCTCTTCATTCCTGCTTTCAGCCTCAAAGCAGCAGCGCCTGCCATCCTTCTGTGCACCTTTCCTCCTCAACCAAAGCCTCAAACGTCTCCCTGCTTCCCTCTGATTCATTATAACGATGGAGATATGGACTCTAGCGGCAAAATATAATGTAAATATAAATGTAAAATGGCATTGTTGTTTTTAAACGCTACTCATTTCTCCCGTCAGAGAGCATGCTGAGGACAGCCAGCAGTCCAGACAGCTTGCGATCCCGAACACCAATGATCACACCTGACCTGGAGAGTGGAACCAAACTGTGGCATTTGGTGAAGAACCACGACCACGCAGATCAAAGGGAGGGCGACCGAGGAAGCAAGATGGTCTCTGAGATCTACCTGACCAGACTGCTCGCCACAAAAGTAGGAACAAAGTCTCACTTTCCTGTCATTTCTCACTCAAAAAACATTTTTACCTAAAGATTATGATCCGCTTTTATTATCAGAGGGTCTATTTGAGAAAAAAAATGTTTTTTTTTTTTGAAGAGAAGTAAACAGATACATTTTTAAAAGCATAAAAAAGAGGAAAAAAAGGTCAGAGGAAATAAAACATTGAGGGATTTCCACTTTTTTCTAAATGTCAAAATGCTTGTGAGACTTTAGATCTCAGCTCAAGCTCTGATGCTATAATCTAAATGCAGATGCCTCCAGTCTGCCATGCAGTTAATTCATGGTTCAAACTGCAGTTCTTAGGATCATTTAGGATCATTCCAGCGGAGGATAATCCTTTTCCTTCATTCATCTTCTTAACCTGTTTTGTCCCATTTGGGGTCACAGGGCTACCAGAGCCAGGGTACACCCTGGACAGGCCGCCAGTCTGACGCGGGGTCACAATCACACACTCGCATTCACATCTAGAGGCAATTGGAACTGGTGGGAGGAGGCTGGAGTCCCCGGAAAAAACCCACGCATGCGAACTCTACACAGAAGGGTCCCCCATTGGGGTTTCTGTGTCAGGCCCGTCCAGCCAGGACCTGAACCGGCCCGCTAACCACTGCTCCACTGCAGAGAATAATCAAAATTTGATACTTTAGGTGGAATAAAACATGAATTGTCAAAGGTTTTGTGCCAAAAGTAAAGTATCTCGTACAATTGTTACATCTTTTCTTCATTCCTCGACCTTCTTCCTGTTCAGGGAACTTTACAGAAGTTTGTGGATGACTTGTTCGAAACCATCTTCAGCACCGCCCACAGAGGCAGCGCACTGCCGCTGGCTATCAAGTACATGTTCGACTTCCTGGACGAGCAGGCCGACAAGCACTCCATCACAGACTACGACGTACGACACACCTGGAAGAGCAACTGGTAGGTTGGACAGCTTGTTGACTACAGATAGAAAAGAAAAAAAAGGTTCACAGGTTAGGAGGTTTTTTTTTCTTTTTTTTCCATTCTTCTCTTTTGTTGCCACTGTCTCTAGCTGCATGTCAGGTGTACTTCCAGCAATGGCTGCTATAAAAACGACAACTGAGAGAGTAGTAATTACTGATGAGTAATGGGATTTAAATGATGTCTGCAGAGTAAACATCTTTGGGAATGTCAGTATCCACAAAGCATAAATCAGTGTTTCCAAGTCTATTAAATGATCGTAAAGTTAAAATGTTTTCTGTTGTGGGTAAATGCTGAAGTTAATCAAAACATTCATCTCATCAACTTTTTTCTGACATTTTAAAGCTTTAAGCGGCTGTAACATAAACGACATTTGGATCATCTGATGGTTTTTATCTGTCGTCTTCTGCAGTCTTCCTCTGCGCTTTTGGGTGAACGTCATCAAGAACCCACAGTTTGTGTTTGACATCCATAAGAACAGCATCACGGACGCCTGCCTCTCCGTGGTGGCTCAGACCTTCATGGACTCCTGTTCGACGTCTGAGCACAAACTGGGAAAAGACTCGCCCTCCAATAAGCTCCTCTACGCTAAAGACATCCCCAACTACAAGAACTGGGTAGAGAGGTAAGGAGAATCCGGGTCAGACACAGGTCAAAAGAGGCCCAAACAGCTAATATTTAAGTTGTGCACTATCAAACAGTTGTAAGACCAAAACTGCATCAGAGGTTGTTTAAATTAAATTAGTGCTTTTTTATTGGTACATGTTACAGAATACTTCACTTACATGTGGTCATTTTTACCAGATGCTTTTAAACAATGTTTTTATTGTAGCTATTTACTATGAAAGCTGAAGGTACTAGTTATATTTTTCCATCTCTGTTGGTTATTAAATTACCCAACATGCCTATTTGGTTTCAGCTAAAGGTTTGTCCATGAATTAAAACCAGCTATGATGCTAAAAAAAAAAAAAAAACAGAAAAAGAAAAAATCTCCTTTGATAATTAATTATTGCGTGGGTCTCCTACATCTTTTTTGGAGAAGCAGTCATCAGAGCATCCTTCATCCTTCATGCCACATCACTTGTATTTTGCACCTGTCAGTTTTTAGTTTCCCAACACGTTTGTCAGCTGCTCCTGTATATAAATTTATTCAGAATTGACCATGGCACAGAGGTAGATTGGAAGGTCACAGATCAGTCCCTGCCCTGCCTTCCCTTCTGTCAGAGTGTTCTTGGTAAATGACATATACTTACAGTACATGCAGTTGCTCTTTTATACAATGCTTTAAGACCCAAAGCGCCAACCTATACCACCAGGAGCAAAATAGGGTTCAGTGTCTTGCCCAAAGACACATATGCATAGACAAGGTGGGATCTAATCCTCCGATCTGTTCTACCTCTGCACCATGGCTTACCCCGTGGGCAAAATACTGATCCCCAAATTGTTCCTGTTGGTGTGACCAGCAACCTGCCAAGATCTGCCACCATCAGCATGTGACTGTGTGTCTTCATGTGTAAATAGGACTGTAAAGTGCTTTGAGCCTTAATGATGGTAGAAAAGCGCTACATAAATACACGCCATTAAGCAGGTGTTGCTGTAAATACAAATCACAGTTTCTGCTGTCTTCTGCTTCCTTCTAGATATTACTCAGATATCTCGCGAATGCCAGCAATCAGTGATCAGGACATGAGTGCCTACCTAGCAGAGCAGTCCCGGCTGCACCTCAGCCAGTTCAACAGCATGTCGGCGCTGCACGAAATCTACACCTACATCATCAAGTACAAAGACGAGGTGAGCGTCCTCTGAATACGACTCCGATGGACAGAGAGGAGTCTGTAATTACTATATAGACGGATTGTCCTTTGTCTTCACCATCACCATGGGGTCATTTTAATTCAATAATCAGTCTTCAGCGGCACATGCTTAAGGTTTTACCACCATTAGGATGCAGATTAAGGCACGAGCTGAACAAGTTATGAACTTAATGAAGCTCTGCAAAACTTTTGTGATTTTCATTTCACTTTCTCTATTCATCAAGACTAACACCTGACTTTAAGCCAACAATTTTGCACAAATGCTTGGAGTTACACGGGGTTGCTAGGCAACCACAAGACATGCATTTCAAAAGCATTGCCAATAGTTTTTTTACAGATGATTATGCCATTTTTAACCCAAAAAAACTCAAATGTTTTGATAGTTACTGCAGAGCAGCAGTTGTTGTTGGCGGGACTGTTGGCGAGGAGCAAACCTGCCCGGACATCCTGTCACCAATCTGTTTACGTCCTCTCCCACTAGCTTACAGCCCCTCACACCCTCAACCAAACATTAGCGGTGCAGCAAAAAGGGGGAGCAATACTGGAGCTGTTCAGCTGTACAGTTTGGAGCCAGATGCCAACACAGATGGTGTTTTTTTTTCATCTGCTCCTTATTCATTTAAATGAAGAAAGCTTCAGAAAAAAAGCAAATTTGAGCTTCATTTTCTTCATATGTTTTCCATTATTAGAAAAAGTAGAAAAAGTGGCACAAGAACATGTTAAAAACATCAATAAAACAATTTTCATCAGATTAGGTCTTTCAAAACACAATAAATCTGAGGAAAAGTGTCTAAAGTTGTAGTTGTTAAGTTTTTTTTTTTTTATTTAGTTTATCTGGTAAATTGTGTGGAAACAGATGTCCAATAGATTCTAAAAGTTTAATGTTTTAGACAAAGTCCAGACTTAAAACTAATTTAATTCTTTTAATGAGTCTGAATCCAACATTTTCCACGCAGTTGTTGCTGCAGAGTGTGGAATAGTCAGTTTTAGGTTAAATCAGTATTAAATGAGTATCACTTATTCAAAAATTGCATTTGGATTTGATCAGGCCCTAATGTCTTTAGTTAAGTCAACAAATTCACAGAAGGGACACAGAAAGATCGGAATCGCAGAGCAAATTCTCCCCGTGCATTAGTGCACAGATGTGTACATAGTGTCAATCTTATTTGCCCACATTGTGCTGCATGGATTTAAGACATTCTTTCCATCCTCCTTTCACTACAGTATCACTGTAGTTATGCTGCAGCTGCCTCCATTTATACTAACTGCACCCTGTCATTACAGCCCATTATCCAGATGCAGGCATCTGCACGATCCCATCGCCTCTGACTCGTGCTCTGACCTCACACACACACACACACACACACACACGCATCGTTAAAGTGGATCCACATACTGTACTATAGCCACCCCTCCACATCCTGTTAATGCTATCCAAATGAACGCACATATCCTCCTGTGTGCAACTCTGTGCTAATGAACATGTAATTACACACATCCCACCAGCTTTCACACCTGGCCCGCCAGCCCTGCCCACCTTGTTGGTTTGAGTGTAGCTGGTTAATGGAAATTAGCGGCAGCGTAACGCTCTTCCTCCCTGTTTGTGTGCAGATCCTGTCGGCTCTACAGAAAGACGAACAGTCCCGCCGCCAGCGGCTACGAGGCAAACTAGAGCAGGTCATCGACACCATGGCTCTGGCCAGCTGAGGACCGGCCCAGTTTGTGCAGAACTGGATTAACAAAAAAAACACACACCTTGTGATTTTTCTTTTGACGTCTGTAAAACTTACAACTTCCAGTCAAGGAAATGACTGGAAGGACACAGGCACCCAGCAGCAGCAGCACACAGGAGCAAGCGCCTCCTTCTGTTCCCCTCAACCTTTCTTTCCTGAGCCACTAATCCGACAAGGGCCACCCAAATCAAACATGGACCTGACATCACTCAGCTGGAGTGAACGCGTAACTGCCAAGGCTGTGGCTCAGACAGTCAAAACCCAGGAATCTCTTCGCTCCTCTCTTTTGTCCTTTTGCTTCTGCTGACCTCCAGAGGACACGAAAGGTCAGGGACAGCTGCAGAGGCGCTGAGGACGGACCTTCTCCACCCCCCACCCCCAGTGCTGTGCCACTTGTGTTACTGCTGAATTTGCACAACAAAGCTAAATCAAATGAGAGGATATATGAAAAATCTATATAGATATATAAATAAAAGCCGCTGTTTTTAAAACAAATGAGAAGTTTAAAAAAAAACGTTTTCCATTTCAGTGTATAAATTTCAGAAGGTTTGATATTTCCTAGATGAAAACTTTAGAAAAACACAAGGAAAAAGTCGTCTTGTGCCATGTTTTATTTTGAATGTCGTTCAGTGCAAAGAAACTCCTTTTCGTTAGATGAAACGTGCAAATATGAAAATGTTGTCATGCCTAGTGACTCAAAGTTTAAATATAGGTAAGTGGCAGGAAAAAAAAGCTTGATTGAAATACAGAAACTCTTTGTTGAAGAAGGTTTTAGGGCCGTTTGTGATACTTTTCTGGGCTCTGAAGAAGACAGTGTGTCTGCTCAGCCAGCTAACCTACAGTGCTCTTGTGTTTCGTTTTAGAGAAACCAAATACATCACGGTCAGCTGATTTCAACTCCTGCGCTCTAAAAGCATTTTCTAAGGTGTGCCGTCCAAACCGAGGCCCGTTAGTAATATCTGTTTTTTGGTCAGCTAAAGAGCCCTTTTCTCCTTTTCTTTTTAAATGTGAATGTGATTTTTTGAAAAGTTAATGACATGTAGCTTGAGATTTGTGAGTGTTTTTGTACACAGTTAAGGCCTTTCTCTTTTTTTTCTGTTTGGTGGTCATATTGGGGTAAAAAAAGAGAAGAAAAAAAGAGTTTGAATGATTTGAAAAAAGCTGGAGTTTTCTTACAGGTCCATACGTCTTCATCAAACGCTTTGAAAACATGGCTCTGCATTTCTGAAACAGAAACCAGTACCTCAAGAACCATGACTTTTTCTTCCGTTCAGCCAGTGCTTCCCTCTGATTTGACATCCCCTCCCAATTTGTGTAGAGTTAGGATTTTCTAAATGAGCTCACACCTTTTCTGTATAATCTCTAAATTCATGTCATGGGTGAAACAGATCTGGATTTTTTTTTTTCTTTCCTTTCGGTCTTAACAAGAGATCAATTGTAAAGCCTGCAAAAAAGAATTGAATCTTCTTTTTTCCATTTTTAAACACACACTTTTACATTTAAAGCAGCGCTGTGAACAAAGAAAAGTGTGGCCAACACCCGAAGGTGACTGACAATTCCGCCTGTGCCGAGTGATAATTACTCCGTCACCTGATTTAGAAGTTTTAAAAGGAACACCTGTGCTATTTATAACCCTTCTTTCTTTTTTATTTTTCGGTGTAATAAAAAAAAAAAAAAGTATTTCATGCTTTGTTTTGTGCAAATTCGTCACACAATTAATGAAGACTTCAAACTGATTTTTAAAATAAAAAAGTGCAGTTTTAATCAAGGCAAAAACAGAAACAAACAAAAAAAAACGTTAACACCTTTCTCTTAAAAAGGTAAAAGTCTAGAAACCCTTTAGGTACTAATCTCTTTTGGGGTCAACAGCTACAATCTGAAAAATCCTCTTTAGTCTTTTACATTTCTGCAGCTACTTTTTTTAGGAGATTCCTAGAATATCTTTATCATTAATAGCAATTACAAAAAAGTAGCTTAACCTCAAACTGCATTATAATGGTAAATGGTGTCTTCTTAATTACCCCTTTGTCTACCTTCCTTAAAGGCCCATTCACACATTTATGGTGGCTCTGCTGCCTTGCATTGGCGCCAGCCTAAGACCACCACGTGGGGTTCCGTGTCTGGCCCAAGAACACTTTGACAGGAATCGAACCTGTAATTTTCTGATCAGACGTCAACTGTTCTGACTCTGCTCCACGGCTGCCCCACATATGGTGAAAGACTGTGAAAGTACAAGCAAACCTACAGGTTTCCCAGAAACCTTAATAAACAACCAAATCTATTCTGAAAAATATAAACTGCATCCACTGCTGGTTGCTATCTAAATAGTCAAAGTTCTGCAGTCCTTCACAGGGCTTTTGGCTTCTTGATAATCCTCGGAAAAGTTCTTTTAAAGCACAACCGTAAAGGTTCTACATAACTCTAAATCTATTGTTAGTTTGAGGGTCTAAATTACTTAAGGTGGACACACATGAATACAACTTAAGGGGGCACATACTTTCAGATCATTCCTCAGTTTCTGTTCATCGACTTCCTCATCCAGACCGTCACCCATCTGAGACTCTGCATTTTTAATCTCACAGCACAAACTTATGTTTGGACAAAACTAAAATGTTCTGTGTGTTCTTTAGTACTTGAACCACTGATCTACACAGGGTAAAACGACATGCAGAGCAAGCTGACCAAAGCCTTTTTTTCGTCCACATCAGAAAGACTGTGAGAAAAAGCCTTTTTTTTTGCTTTTCTGTTCTTCCAGGAAAATGATTGTAGAGTTCAGTTTGTCATTTAAGTATTTGCTGTATTTTTCTTTTTTTTTTCATTCTTGTATAGTGAATTCATTTTCCTTCCATGTACAGACTTGCAAAGACATTCTGCTCAATCTCAATGACTGAAATGAAATGTCTGGGCTTGTGAATACTTACACTGAAGCTTTTTGATGAAAACTTGTAAACATTATTTTGATGATTTTGAAAGACTTTTGAGAGGAGAAAACAAATAATAAGCAAACTGGGGGCTGAGTTGGTCTTTTGTTCCATTTGTTTTTCTTCTTTACCACCCGATGGGATAAAGGAATCTTTAGAAAGGAAAGAAACAGCTCAAGAAAAGTGGAAGAACTACTTTGAAGGCCTTTTCATGATTCATTCTGTCACATCTATGGAGTTCCTGTTTTCTCCAGAGGAAAGAGAGAGAGGGAGAGATGCAAGCTTTAAGGAGAACATAGGAGCCTCGTTGTGGTTTGGTCCACAGACAGTTCACCAAACATGCAAGCATCCATCCAGCCATCCATTAATCTGTCCATCCATCTACTTTTCTTCCACTCATCCAGGACTGGTCTAAGCAAAGATGCCCAGGCATCCCTCTCTCACGGCCACTTCCTCCAGCTCCTCTGGGGGGGCCCCAAAGGGTTTCCAGGCTAGCTGAAAGGCGGGTTCCCCCCTGCATTTCCTGGGGGCCAGTGGGACATGCCTGTAACCCCTCCCCACAGAGCCATCCGGACCAGATCCCCGAGCCACTTCAACTGCTACCTCTGTGAACCACCAACCTTCACATGGTGGAGGGGTTTGAGAGCGTGAGCGATCGCAGGAGCGAAGCTGTTTGGGGCTTATGGTGCCTACACATTGGCCGCACGTTGTGCGTTCCAAAGAGCGCTACACGGAATTTCATGAACGTGAATGCAGCCTGTAGTGTTCACACAGCGGACAAGCAGGGAGCGGCAGGGGTTGGCGTCTTCTTTTGGTTGTCTTTTGTTTACTGACGCTTGTCCGCCACCTCTAGTGGGATGAGGCTTTATGTGAACAGACAAAGTGGTACAAATCCTGCAAATCTTGCTCCAGGCTTTTTTATTTCGCAACTTCATTCCCATTCGTGAAAGACTTGGTGTCATAATTCCAGCCGGGCAGAAAGGGGCAAATACTAATGTCTCCTCTGTGATCATGTTCTAATGGTTGGTACTTCTTTGTTACGCGAAGGACGCTACACACATGTCACTAAATCCAAGTCCCTGATTGGTCACAGTTCAGCGTAGTCGCGATTTAGCGTCAAGAAGTCCAGTTGGTTGAACTTCCAGCGCAGCATCAACGAACACCAGATTTGGATATAGAGTCCAGAGTGGGGAACATGCTGGACAGGTCGCCAGTCTGTTGCGGGGCCTTAATCAACGTCAATTTACTGATTTTTAGTGCATTGCTTTCGCTTCATTTCCATTGATTTTGATTTTTGTTTCAATAATGGGATTAATACTCTGAAAAGGTCCTTTGGTACAAAAACTGGACTTAAAATCAACAAAAGAGCAATTCTTATTGAGAAATATAAAACCTTTTGGGACTTATGAGAAAATATTTTAAATAGCACTTTGCATTAGCTTTCAGTAGCTCAGGGTAAATGTCAACAACTGGAGAACATTTGATTTTGGGCTGTTGAAGAGGCGACCAATGGATTACAAGAATTTTAGGGTCAATTACAAGTTTTGTTTGTTTTTTACACATAAAAGATTGAGTTACAAATACAAATGAAAAAAATAAAACATGGCTAGCAATTTAGTTAGCCTAAGGAAGCCCTTCCTGACCTAAACCTCTGCATTTTGGACTTGAAGGCAGTGCATGGAAACTCTGAAGAGCGCCTCCATGTGGATGTGGTAACATCAGCATTTGGTAGCTCCAAGCGGTCCGTTTTAACAAAGGATCCAACTCTGCTTAGCTACGCTTAAATTAGATCAGGATTGTCCAGGGGGTACAGTTGGACAGTTGAATTAATATGCTTTAACCCCTGTGCTATTCTAGGCCCTTTAACATGGGGAGTTGGGTCATTAAGACCCCACAACACAGTGCGCTGAACTTTTTAATGATTTGTGATCTTCACTGGTGTCCATGGATTACATGAAATCCTCCCCACCTTTATCCACCTTTGTCATGGTAGGGAGAACACGTCAATGGTCATCTTGACCCCATAGGATAGCACAAGGGTTGCGCTCATTCTTAAAAAAATCTGTAACTTCAGACTCCAATTTACAGTTTTGAACGAAAAAAGAAACATCATCTGGCCTACAAAAGAACTTTTAGTTTATTTGTAGAATTTACCAGGTTCTCACGTTCACCACAAATCCAACATTTTGTCACATAAAGAAACAAAAACTGTCAGTCGTTTTCATTTTTTTTTCTATTCTCACAAAAGTTTCTATAAAATCTGTGTGAAATATGTTTTTAGATTGGACTGAATCCTGTGTGACACCTTCTTAGCATCTGGCACAAAAACTTGACACATCTGTCATTTGTGACCCTAGTCTCCTCATTCCTGCATTTCCTCCCTCCTCACCAACACTTTGATCATAGAACATTTCAGAAACTACGTGAAGCAGAGCACAATCTCACAGATTACACAGAAGCCATTTATGAAGCATGGAAGTACCACAAACTTTTAATACCTTATAATACCTTTTTAAGGGTTCAGCTTTGAAGCTGATGTGACAGATTTTAGCCTTTTCACGCTTGCGTCTATTTCCTGCTCTTTTCTATTCTACAGGTTTACTTAGACCTGAATCATGGAGAAATAAAACACGTATTTTTCTTTTTTTTTTTTTTTAATCTCAATTGCAATTTTTCATTTCCATTTCACAGCCATATGGGAATTCAATGTTTCTGGCTGAATGTTTAGTAGTAGCAGCTTATGAGCGTCAACTTAGGGAGAGTTACTGTTCAATAGCACAGCAACATATAAGATCAAATACAGAAAGAACAGTTTGCCTTTCAAAGACACTATCTTTTACAAACGATAAGTAAAAAATGAAGATGGGCGTTCACTTGCAGCCTTTACTGTCAGAAATGCCCTTCTGATCTGAGGCAGGAAAAGGTGAAGCTCAGTTTCAAGAGGACAATCATCTACCTGCTTCTCCATTCATGCGAAAAGGCTGAAATTAGCGCTGTCCGTCAGTGAAATGACTCTGTATTTGCTGTCAGTATGAGGGTTGTGTTTCAGAATGGTCTGCAGGTTGAACCCACAGTGTCTCATCTGAACAGATTAGAAGAAGCAGAGCCATCCAGCATTCTGCAATAGGTAAGACAATATGCATTTAGTGGCTCAATCCACAGTTTAGGGTACAGATTGTTGCTGTTATCTGTCGTAAATACAAATTTCCCCCCGGATTTTGCAGTAGGGGGACCGTGTTGCGACTTCAAAAATGAATTGATGAAGATCAACTATCAGCCTTTTCTGATAAAATGGCTGTCATCTTCAATAAACTCATTAAAAAACGCCACTGTGGTGTCTGATAATCAAGAAAATCTGAACCAATCACTTAACCTTGTGCTATCCTATGACCCCACCCTTACATTGACGCGTTGCCCCCACCATGACAAAGGTGGATAAAGGTGGAGAGGATTTCATGTAATCCATGGACACCAGTGAAGATCACAAATCATTGAAGAAAAAAGATTAGAGCTCTGTCTAGTGGGTCTAGATGACCCAACTCCCAACGTTAAAGTACCTAGGATAGAACAAGGGTTACGGTTTTACCTGAAAGCAGATTTTAAAGTTACAGAAATGTTGTTGTGGCAGCTGATTGACCATCATTCACCAGGTTGACCAACAAGAGAGTTTTCAACTTTTTTGTGCATCTCTTTAGATATTCTGTATGTATTTTGTCTTTTATAATTAAATATAATAAAGCAAACAAACAAAATGAAAATAAAAACAAATAAACATTATAAATATAAAATTTAGGGCGCAAAACCTGAAATGCTTCTGGAATAAAAGAAAAACTAAATAGATTTTATCAGGTTGTAGCAACAAAAGAAAACAATCCGCATACCAATGGTAGAAGAGTAAAACAGGATGCTTCTGCATCATTTTTATGGCTGTCGTTTATAGATTCCTTTTTTCCCGCTATAGTTACTTCAGCAAAACATGTTATTTTTTCACATCACTGGTGTCTAGTTCTATTCTGTTAGTGCCTTCTGTTCTGTGTTGTTTAGGCTTTTAATCTCCCCTAAGCCTTTTCCACAACTACCCTTCTGGGTGGGGACAGCCCGTCTGCCTTTGAAGAACGGGTAAACCTGTACGGGGCACGCAGGTGAGCCATACAAACTATCAAGCTAGAAGGCTGCTCAGTGAGCCCTCGAGACAAAATAGAAATTCATTTTTTTTTCTAGAAGCATGCTGTAAGCAATACGTCATAGTGAACACGTATACAACATGTATGGGAAAGTAAGAATGAAGTAGGTGAGACGTAGGTGTGTCATATAGATTTGTATTTTATTTTTCCAACCCCCAAATCTTGCAGACTGTGTAAGGAGCCCGTCACTGATGCTCACGTGATAAGTGAGCGCTCCTTGCCTGTTGGAACTGAGAAAATCAGACAGTGTAGTTTGCGAGGACATCCTACAGGCATCCTATGGGCATTTAGGTATCACATGCACACCCAACATCATTTGTGCACAATCAGTAAGGAGCCAGTTTTTATCACTTTACCAATGACTAGAGTGTGGCATGAGGACACCGTACAACAGCATTACCTGTACATTCTAAGTGCGTGCAACTTGCATTATCCTAACTAATACTTCACGCTACACTTATTGCTAGCAGAATAATGGTATGTTCTATTTTCATGATGTACAGTGCCTACCGTGCGAAGGTATTCGGCCCACTATGAACTTTTCAACCTTTTGCCATTATTAGGGCTGCAAACATAAATATATAAAACTGTAATTTTTTTGTGAAGAATCATAAACAAGTGTGACACAATCATGAAGTAGAACAAAATTTATTGGATATTTCAAACTTTTTTAACAAAGAAAAAACTTAAATATTGGCCGTGCAAAATTATTCAGCCCCCTTAAGTTCATACTTTGCAGCGCCACCTTTTGCTGTGATTACAGCTGTAAGTCTCTTGGGGTTTGTCTCTATCAGTTTTGCACATCGAGAGACTGAAACTTTTGCCCATTCCTCCTTGCAAAACAGCTGAATCTCAGTGAGGTTGGATAGAGAGCATTTATGAACAGCAGTTTTTTTTTTCTTTTCTGTTCTCTCCACAGATTCTCCGTTGGATTCAGGTCTGGACTTTGACTGTGCCATTCTAACACCTGGACGTATTTATTTGTGAACCATTTCATTGTAGATTTGGTCTTGTGTTTTGGATCATTGTCTTGGTGGAAGACAAATCTCCATCCCAGTCTCAGGTCTTTTGAAGACTCCATCAGGTTTTCTCCCAGAATGGTCCTGTGTTTGGCTCCATCCATCTTCCCATCAGTTCTAACCATCCTCCCTGTCCCTGGTTTAAGGTTTCACTTTGTGATTGCATCCCACTTGTTGATTTTTTACAAAAAAATTACAGTTTTTAAGCTTTATGTTTGCAGCCTGAAATGTGGCAAAAGGTTGAAAGTTTTAAAGGGGCCGAATACTTTTGCAAGGCACTGTACCTTGAGGTGAGCCTCAAAGGGAAGTGCAGAACACATCTGCGCTTCCCTTAAGATGCAGCTGCTCGATCTACAACCCTCCACAAACCTGGACAAGTTCAAAACCTGCAGCACCAATCCAGGTTGAATAAGGTTCAAAGTATATCCTGAGATATCTTTAAGTCTTTGCCGTAACCCTTGTGCTATCCTAGGCACTGTAACATTGGGAGTTGGGTCATCTAGACCCACTAGACAGAGCTCTGAACCTTTTTTCTTCAATGATTTGTGATCTTCACTGGTGTCCATGGATTACATGAAATCCTCTCCACCTTTATCCGCCTTTGTCATGGTAGGAGAACACGTCTCTGGTCATCTTGACCCCATAGGATAGCACAAGGGTTAAACTTCTGTTTCAGAGAAGTAATTGTTGTCTTATGCTTGGCAGTGTGAATCTAAAACACACATTTGTAAATAAAGTTATTGATGCAGGAATTATTACCATCTCATCAAAATCCCAGACAGCTGGGGTAGAAAGCCTGTCTGTTTAATGTCACGCATGTTGGGTTTTGATTTTAGGTTTTTCATCTCAGTACCAACATTCAGTATTGGTGACGCATCTAGAAATCCTATAACTGCATCTATATCAGGGCAAATTTGTATATAAAAACACAGGTGTGATTGTGACCTCCATCCTCTTCTTAAGCTCTGCTCCTCTCTTTATGGATCTCAAAATGCCCATTACACAAATTGAAAATGTTAAATCTAAAATGTGCCCCAGTGTCCCCTTAGGAACAATGAGATTTAACAGGTGAGTCATCGGGAAAAAAAAAAAAAAAGAAATCCATTACAGTCTTAAAGAGGACTGTAATGGATGAGAGAACTGTGCTCATCTCTGTTCTGAAAGAAACCGACTTACTTTTCTTAAGACTGGTTCTAGTTTATGTGCTCTGCATGAAAACATCGGATTGTGGATTAAAAAAAATATTTTAACATCAATAATTTATTTTCCTCCATGTCTTGCAGGATTTTTGAGAAAAAAAAAAGCAGAGTTGGTTTCCTTCTCCCTCATCGTCTACTTTGATACGTCTCTTGCATGTTATTCAGGGTTCCCTGTTGCAGCACTTGTCACAGTAAGCAGAGCACACAACACCTCCCGTCGCCTGCAGCTCCTCTCGGTCGGTGTTCAAATATCTCTGGGCATCAGATTACCATGTTTGAACGAGCTTGTTGAGAAAAATCACGCTCCCTCTTCTTTATTTCCCTCTCCTCTATCTGTTTTTTGTGCCTGGAGGCTATTCTGGCAATTCAATCACCGGCCGCTCTCAACACAAACACTCAGACGCCCTCCAAGACGCCCCGAGACTCTATAAACGACAAAGTCACATTGGTTTGAGCCCCACACCACCGACTCTCAACTGGAGATTAAACTGCAATAAGACTACTCTGTGCCTCCAGAGAGGAGTAGATGGTTAAAGAGGGGCAGATGGAAGGAAAGATAAAACAAAAAGAAGGGTGAGACGAAAGAAAGAAAGAAAGAAAAGGAATGAGTACAAGAGACTTGACTTTGATCGAGACGAGATGGGGGGAGAAAGGAGGGAGTGCCCGACTGAGATTCTTCTTATTCTGTCTTTATGAAGCTTCAATACGTGACGACCAGCAGGGGAAATAAGATGATGGAACACAATCAGAGCAGCAGACGGAGTCACATCCGCGGCGGCTGCTGCTTCCTCCCTGGCAGAGCCGAGTTAAGTGCAGAGCTAAAGTGGGACTGTGTGGGTGCATATCTGGAGTACATTAGAGGAAACAAACAGTAAGTGTACCTGTGTCATTTAAAACAAATCACTCTTATTTTAGTCAAAACATACATTTGCATTGACTTATCTAAATGTCTGCATGTATATAGGAAAGGGAAGAGCAGATTCCAGCTGGAATTCTGGGTAATTTCGTTTTTACTTCCAATTTTGAACGGGTGAAGTTCTAGTAAAATAACAAAATGTGGCAACTTTATAAACCTCAAACCGCAGTGGACAGTCAGAAGGAAGTTGTTTTTATGTTAAAGTTTTTCATTTACTATTTAAAAAAAACATAGATGATGCACTTTGCATTTTTATGAATATTTTATTTGCTTTTAAGTGAAGCGCTTTATGTTTGAAACGAATGACAGGCGCTTAATAAATAAAGTTCAAGGTTAATGAGTGTCTGCCTGTGTGTATTTTACTGGCTGCAGAACCTTGTCAACCAAATAGCAACAGTTGCAGATTATGTAAAAACCTTAATGTTTAGTTATCCTACTGTTTACTCGTTTGATTACTTATTCATAACATGGATTTCATGTCTGAGCATTGATGTTGGCTCTGAGTGATTGAGAAGTCTGTTTTTAAAAGCTGTTTGGACCGTTTCTCCCTTTTCCTTCAGGAAATGACCTGTAATTTTGTCTACATGTAACCTCGAAGCTTTTTGGACACTCTTGTTTAAGGCTTAGCATCCACTCTTTGAGTCAATACAACTTTAATAAATGTTTACTTGTGTTTTTTTTCATGGTTTTTCTCTTTACTGGGTTGTTTTACCTCTGCCTCACACTCTACACAAGGTGGACCTCTAAATTGGCTAAAGTGGGTTTATTAATTTATCTTCCTCTGGCTTAGACTGCTGAGTAGTTTGATCTATCTGCACTCTTTTTATCAAACATTCATGGCGCATGCTTAAAGGGCTGAGTCAAATTAACTTTTCATTTAAATTTTAAGTTGAAAGATGGAAAGTGCAGAAAGCAAACAAGGAGGAAGTTTAAACTCTGAGAAAAATGGTTCTCTGAAAACATTTGTATTCAACTTAAGCAAAAACTGCCCCTTTAGCAGCACAGTTGTTGGTTTGCACCATGTTCCGCTCTTTCCAAGAACCTCCTCTTGGCTTGATAGGGGCAACTTCTTCAAGGTTCCCTCTACCCTCAAATGCTGAGATGGTGAAACTTTTTCTTTGATTTTGATTAAAATTGTCCTGGCTTGAATTTGAATTTTAGCTTAGGGACCCCTGAAAAAAACATTCCCAAACTAAAAAAGTTTGGAAAACATGTTTGAGACTTTTCTATAAGGGAATTAAAAAAATCAGCATTGTGCGAATCTGTGAAAGCTTATCCGCTGTGGTGACCCCTGCAGGAATATGCCCAAAGGTGGACTGTTCCCTGAGGTCTGGTTTGTGACTGTCTTCACATGACTTAAGAAAATACTTTGCCCTGAAGTAACAAAAAAACTTGACATGCAAGATTGTATTTGAGTTTTCTCCATAACTGTGTTCAAACTGGACAAACAACAGATGCCTCTTATTTTCGTGGCATAATCTTGTGGTGAGTAAAACACACCATTGTTCTCTGATGGGTCTTTTTGAATGTCTCCATGGCCCACACGGAGGACTGATCACGGTGACTTTCTTTTGATCCACTGATCACATTGTCGTTAAATTGAGATTTGCAGCTTGACCTAAACTTGTGGGCAGAAAGTTCTATGTCATAACTTAAAACCTGACTAATACAGATAATGGAACATTCATTAAAGTAGTGCAGTCATCTGTCTGACACTGTTCCAAACAAGTCTATTCTTTTTTATTTTTTGTACTTGCAATTTAAAAATGGAGTAAAAACTAACGAGCTCAGCTGAATCATAAGGTGGATTTGGAACAGAATTCCAACATGTTTAAAGGTGATCCTTTAACCCCTTGACGCCTGAATTTATTTCCATCTATGAAAAAAATAAAAATTTACTTTGGTTTTTGCTTTCAATCCGATGCTGAATCAAGGTAATTTTGGAGCCAAAGTGATTTGATGCATATTTGCATAGCTGTCAATGGTTATCCCTTTAACACCGGACCTGTAGCTCTAATGTTGACGTTCTTTGAATGACCTTAACTTTCTTAACCCTTGTGCTATCCTAGGCACTTTACTGTTGGAAGTTGGGTCATCTAGACCTACTAGACAGAGCTCTGAACCTTTTTTTTTTCAATGATTTGTGATCTTCACTGGTTCAATGGATTACATGAAATTTTTCCACCTTTATCCACCTTTGTCATGGTAGGGAGAACGCGTCAAAGTAAGGGTGGGGTCATCTAAGATAGCACAAGGGTTAAGCATTTATGCACCTTCTATGGATTCTGAAACTGAGAAAAGCAGCTTTAATTGATATGAAACACTTCACATTAATAAAAGTAAAGTAACACAATGTGACAAAGTAACATAACATAACATTACTCAAATTAACATAAAGATTAATCTAACTCAAGGTATCTTAATCTAAAGGTATCTAAAGTAACATAAAAGATAAATTAAAGTAACATGACAAGTTCACAGAACGTAAAATGGTAATGGTAAATGGTAAATGGCGTATACTTATATAGCGCTTTCTACCCTCTTACGAAGGCCCAAAGCGCTTTACAGTCACAGTCCCATCCACCCATGCACACACACATTCACACACTGGTGGTGGCTCCGCTGCCGAACACTGGCGCCAACCTCCCACCAGAGGCAAGGTGGGGTTCAGTGTCTTGCCCAAGGACACTTCGACACATGGGTGTGCAAGGCGGGAATCGAACCTGCAATCTTACGATCATGAGTCGACCGCCCTACCACTGCACCACGGCCGCCCGTGGTGTGATGTGACAAAGGAACGGAACGGAACCCAAGTTCGTGTACTGTAACATAAAGTAACATAACTTACAGTGCGTATCGGCCCAAAGCCGCTTTTCTCTGTCAGAATTTGTTGGAATTCAAAACGTTCAGAAATCAAAACGTTGTAGTAGCTTGGAAAGCGTGTGTTCTTTTGCCGTCTCTCTTGACAACTGTATTGCTAACGGGTTAAACACAAAAGCTACAACCATGTTCTGACAGCTGGGACACGTTTGAATTGTATCCCATCCTAAACCCCTCTCACTCACAGTTTGCTCCATACGGAGAATAGTCTGATTATTTAATGCATCTTAAATTTTCTCCACACTTCAGCGAAAGAAAAAAAACACAACTATTCCAGTAATTGATGAAAACCCCCTGCTAACCAGAGTTTATACTGTGCCAGAGGGCGTTTGGTGCTGACACGTGACATAAATGAGAGGAAACTCTTTCAATACAGCACCCTTCAATAATCATATTGATAACTTGTAATCTGAAATTGGGTATTCCAATCCATTAAGGTTCATTTTTTGTGTGTTTGCCCTTCAACAGCATGTCAACTGCTGTATTGCTGATGAGGTATTAAGAAGATGTCAAGTTATTAAAAAAGTCAATGTATACATGTGTTCGTTATCTTCTAAAAAACTGTCCCCTAAAGTAGTACGAACTTTTAATGTTAAAACTATTGAAAGCCACAAAAAAAGGCAAAATATAAATGGAAAAAAAACATTACAAAAATGAAAAAAGGCTGTTTTCTTAAATGCAAGATAAATAGTAAAACAATCAGAGCAGCATTCTAAAATGTATTTTAACTCTGATCTAACTCTCTTATTGTACTTGTGCTATGGTATTTGATAAATTTGTCTTTATTTAAACAACAATAATCCAACTTCCTGCCTCTGATTTAATGTAATACACACTTTTTGGTCTAGATAAAGAGCAGAGATGTGTTTGGCTGTCTCCATTCAGTGTCTCTGGAAACTCCTGTGACTGCCAACTAAGCACATGACAACAGCACTACAGCATTTGTGCAGACAAGGCAAAACAAGATATGACTGTATGCTTTAGAGGCACTAGCAGGCACTTTTCCAAGCACTGATCGAATATTTGTTCTTGTTTTTATGCTGAGACAAGCTATCAAGATGTAACCTAAGAGAGCGGAGATCAGCATCTGCTCTCATTCAGAAGCAAAGAGGATGTACATTTGAATGAGAGCAGATCATCGATAAAAAGCAAATAACTGCAGACCTTTGGACCTTTGGAGGTGGGTGTTTTTTTCTCTGTTGGACAGTAACTGAATCTTAGTTTAGTACAAAAAAATGTATCTATAAATATCTAAAACTTGGCGTGTTCTGATCCAGCTGGAGCGTGCATTCACAAATACAGTCAGCAGAGCTGTCCAGGTCAAGGGAACATGCTGTTAGACTTTGAGTCACTGCAGCAGACAGGGGTAGGCATGAGGGTCTGAATATGTCGCATTGATTATCAGACATTGTGCAACAGCCAGCCAGCGTGCCTAACAGACTTGCAGGCTGCAAACCAAACAAATAGAAGCGGACAGGAGAAATGCTGCTTGGTACCTAGCAGACAGGTGTGGCTGTCAAAAACCGTGAGGAAAGACGGTAAGTCCGATGGACGATGCCAGCGAGTCAAAGCGAGGACAGCGCAGGTCCTCCTCCACATAGCAGGGAGGCCCGTCAGAAGACAAACTAAAACGAGGCAGACTGCAAAACAAGCAAAACATAACGGCTCCAAACCTATCAATGGACTTGCAAACAAGCAATCTCAGCACATCACAGTAGATTTGCTGACAGCTAAGGTTGCATTCAGCTCCTTTTATCTACTCCTTTTCTTTTTAAAAACCAAAACAGTTGCATTTTGGATCACCAGCAGCTGCAAATGGACAGAGAAAGTTCAGAATGTGATGATGAAGATGAAGGTGTTGAGTGACAGAAAGACAAACAGTTGCATGAGCAGATGCTAACTGGTTAAGTTGAGCTTTGCAGTGAAGCCTGTTTTCATAAATATCAAATTCTCATTGACGAAATGCAAAAGACAGAAAGAAAGTCAGCAAAACAAAATTCAGACTCAAGCAAGATCCATTAGATGCTGTGTGAGCTTATAGTTAACAAAACCCAGACTTGGTTTGATGTTCTGTGCTATTATTAGGGTTGCATTGAACAAAAACAAACAAGCAAAAATACATCTTTAAGTCTAAACTCATTTACTCCCCATTCTTTTTGTGAAATTGACTCCACAACGTTTTTGGCAAGATGGACTGAATGTTCCAAGGCAATCTCAATAAACGTTTCTATGACAACCACTCTTGCCAATCAGGAGTGAGCTTTTTGGAAAGCCGCACACCTACCACTGTAAGGTGGGCTACACACACTCTGTCAAATGTTCGACTGTTGGACATGGGGCCCAGCAGACTCCACTGACATATCATATGAGGCATCTGATTGGTCAGTTTGTAACTTGAAAAACGTGAAGAACAGGAAAAAAATTAGCGTGGGAAAAAAAGAAGAACATGTTAAAAAAAGTGGCAGAGCTAGAATGGTTATTCTAAGAGAATGACTAAGTATTTGCTGTTTATTTCTCTATAGAGGCCTGTGGGATTTTGTCTTCTTGACTAAATCTGTTTGGAACGCCAGGGGGGAGGAGTCACTCAGTCCACTTCCTACCTTTGATGCAGACAATACCTGAATTTGTTGACCTTGTTTAAAATTTCTAGCACAAGCAAATTTTTTTAGTGTTATGGATTTTAAAAGAAATATACAATCCTAATCATCTCTCCTTGCATATCATTCATCCTCTAAGCATATAAACAAAAAAAAGCTAATTCAAGCAGACTTTTTCACTTCAGCAAAAAAATGCACAATTTTACAAGCCTGGTTTTTATCATGCAGGAGTGAAGTCCTTAGTTTCTTATTTTTTGCCTGGAGCTAACAGCTCTATGCCTGCAGCGCACAAAAAAACAGGTATCGAGCCTTTTTACAGAACAGATATGCTTTTGCAAATGATGCTTCTTTAACACAAGGTTACAACTATTAACATACAGACAGGTTAAATAGTCACTATGAGAATTTCCGATTGTGTAAAGTTAAGAAGTGCAAGCAAAGAGCCTGATTTCTAGGGCTTCTGGTATACACCAACTTATTTAGCTGGAGGAGGTATACAGCACATTCAGCTGCAGCAGATTTAATAATTCATTGTGTAGCACCATTCACTGATGATGTTCTACACACAAAGTCCATTAAGCTAGGCTGTCTTAACATGCTTGTAAAAAGCAATCTTAATGTATATTGAGTTGACAGAAACACAAACAGCTTGTTTTTCTCTCTCCTCTGTTCTTTTTTTTAAGGGCAGGACCAAACTGAAGCTGCAATCCCAGCTGGCAGTGTGCGGTTGTGTTTTTGAATGAAAATTAATCATAATGCGGTGAAAAGAAAAGCCTCTGAGGGGTGTAATTTGGAGGAAAACAAGGTTAGACGTCCAATGGGTCACACTGACAAGTTAAATAAGAAGAAAGCATTTTCATTTTCCTTTGAGTTTTATCATTATAAGAGTAGAAGTTTGTTTTCAGTATGGTTTTGTTGTTGGTTAAACCAAGGCTCAAATCTCTCCCTACAAGCCAGCGTATACGGATGTGTGGTTTTGATTTCGGAGCTTTGTTGTTCTTGGAATGGACTAGCCAGAAACTGGAATTATGCAGAATTTTACCCGCATCCTTTTCTCTGTTAAAGCCGCAACTGTGAATCAACACAATAATTGTTCTTGAAAACGTTCCATAAACCTCAGCATGTAAGGAATGCTGGCTAAAAAAGAAGGCATTCTTCTCATAACTTTTCACAATACAATAACTGCTTAAACCTTAAACCTTAACCTTAAAGAGACTGGAATATGAGTCTACTCTGATTTGATGAATACCCCATTAAAAAATAAAAATAATTCATTTATAAAGTTTTGGTGACAATGGAACACTCAATCATTATAGTTTTATTTAGTGTTCTGATGTGTTTTACCTTTTCTCTCAAATAGTCTTAGATCTTTTCAATACAATTCAAATTAAATAGAAATAATGTCCAAGCGACTGCCATGGTTATTCTGGAATGGGATTCCCACGGATTTCAAAGCTGAGAAAAGATGGTTTTCACTGATCGGCAGGACTTTGCAATAGTAAAGTATTTATGCAATTAACTTAGACCAGCTGATTCTTTTTTTTCTTTAACTTGTCCTGTCCAACAGCCGAGCAGACAGTTGAGAGCTGAAGGCCTCTTGTGTTGGACATATTTTACTGTTACGATAGGGGTTATGAAACATTTGACACACTGGGTGAATATTTAAATAAACCCCTTTTGTAATTTAGGCTAAACTTTATTCATCTTACTCATTTCTGTAACAGTCTTTTGTTGGACCGGACGGAAAAGAAAAGAAGGGAAGAAGAGAGAGGGATGCCGGGGGGTACGATGGTAATAAAAGAGGAGGGGGGTAGAAACGTGAAGCAGCATAAGGCAACAAGTTGCTGGATGTTTACAATCATTATAGTCGGGTTTATAAGTAATGTAAATCCAAAAAAGGGGCGGGGCCTGTTCACACAGACACAAACATATCTGTGGGTTCCATAAAAGCCCACATACAAAACATGTCAACATGTACACAATACTGATGTTCATACACGCATACTTATGCATTCGGGCCAACACGTAAAATATTTCATTTAATCACTCAAACTATTTGTTCAAAGGTGAGATAGCACCTGTGCTCAAGTGGGTCTTTCTGTTCTTCTTAAGTGGATGAAGGATGTAAAAAGAAGGATGGTCAACAGGTTTTTCGGTTCTTACCTTTTTTTTGTAATTTCAGTCAGACAACTCTTGCAGTAAAGAACTTTTATTTCCATATTTCTTTTAGTTTGGCACAAGGCTCCGGTCAGATGCATAAAATAAAGATCTCCATAGAAAACATGGAACACCTGGAACTTAAGTAGGACGCTGAGCAGGTGAGTTAATTAGACTGAGCCACCCGCGGGGAGGAGTAACCAGGTAAACGCACTGCTCGAGTTGCCTGCCTGAAATACTCCCAGGGTCGTTCATTGTGACACTTCTTTGGTGTAGTCTCTGTGTTATCTAAGACAGTAGCCGTCTAACCAGTGTTTGCAAGGTTGTTGAGCTTTAACAATAAAGCAACATTGTGTTTTACCTATTATCCAATGACGTTAGTGACACACAGAAAGTGTATTGTGAAATTTTAGCTGCCATTTTAACATGTCTTTGTTTTAACAACCGGTGAACTTTGCACTGTACACAGGGTAATCTGAAAACTTTCCTAATGCGTCATAAGATAACACTGAATTAGTGATTCAAAGTGAGATTTTTAGAATAGGACAGGCTCTTATTGTCATTCTGAACGGTAGATACACTTATAAAGCACTTTACTACCTTTTTAGAAGACAGTTTTGGTCCCATTCACCCATAAACACACACATTCACACACTGATAGCAGTTCTGCTGCCGAACACTGGCACCAAACTATAATCTCCAGAAGCAATGAGAAGTTAAGTGTCTTGCCCATGGACACTTCAACACACGGTTAGGCAGGACGGGAACTGAGACTGTGGTCTTCCGGTTAGAGGTTGACCGGTCTCCCTCTGCCGCTATGAGCACAGACTGGTGATAAAACCTTTTTTTTGCTGAAGTAGTTCAAAATGAGGTAGGAAAGTGTGATGATGATGAAAGACAAGAAACTTTTGTAACTGATTTACACTCATTAATTATGAGTGATTAGAGGGTTTTTTTGTGTTATTTTCTCTAGGGAATCATGCTTTGTTCGGGTGTTTGAGCATAAAAATCAACACACTACAGTAAAAAAAAAAGTTTATTTATAAGTCAGTGAAAGAGCAACCCACATGTGCAAAAGTGGCTGTGGGGGGGCACTAATGAAGTGAGCTGCAGGCTAAGAAAAGCAGACTGCTGAATGAGTGAGAGTCCAGACAGCGAGTGTTGCAAAGTTCAGAACTCCCTGCCTCTGCTCTTTCACTGCAGTTTTCGCTCAGGCAAACTGACTCCACCACCTCCATGCATTTTTCATGACCCATGTTGGCTGACAAGCTCTCCCTCCTCTTCCACAGTGGCCCAAGACACACACACACACACACACACACACACACACACACGCATGCACGTGCACATGCACGGTCTGGTACGCTCCACCACATTCTTTCACTCTCAACTAAGCTATCTCCTGAAACCCTCAAAAACCATCAGTCTCACCAATTCACTCCCTAATTCAGAATGGCGTTTCATTCTGAGACGACAGCAAGGGCACAAAAGATACTGAAGTGGATGAAAGAGAGGAGAAAATGAGAGTGAATGAATCTAAAAAGAGGCTCCGCTAAGCATGACATTCTGCCTTTAGCTTATCGATAATAGTAGCTATGCTGCAATTTTACCACAAAGTAATACTCTACAAGTAATGGGATTACAGGATTAAAGAGCCTTTCTAAAAAAGCTTTTTTTGCACATTATATAAATCTGATATCTGTTGCATTGGGCTTAATGTAAACCAGCTGGGTGCTTTAGCCATGGTTTTTTGAGTGTCAATACACACCCTGAAGTAAATATTTTTCTCACCTTGAGAGGTTTTTTTGTTGAAAAGCTGGGTTGTTTTTTTTTATCCTGGAAAGTGAAACTTTTTATTGCTGACTGCAGAAATGTCTCACATGGATGAACCAAACAGTCACTGTGATTAGGAGCTCTGGGCCTGGTAAGACCAAGACCAAAGCTAAACTGAAGGTATTCAGTGGTCCTGCAGCATATTACTGTCGTTCAGATGCAGGATTATTAGTTTGCAATGCAGACGGTGTTCATCATTTGGCCCTCAATGCACTGCTGCACCCGCGTTAACAAAAACACCATTGTTTGATTTTTCTTTTTTAAGATCCGTTTTTTGTTTACACTGCTGCGATTTATGCAAACAATATCAGTATTGTTTATTTCCACTGTTGTTTTTGCTGTACAGTCAGGTTCTTTGCCCCGAACTTCCAATGAACAAGGCGAGTTTTATTTTCTTTATTTATATTTTTACCACAATAACTTACAAGAGTAGAAACAGACTTGTTTTTTTTTTTTTTTTTTTGGGGGGGGGGGGGGGGGTAACTGCATTTGTTTCATTTTCCACGTTAACATAAAGGTTTCCACTAAATAAAGGCTGATATGATCGTTCCAAAACAGCATTTTTCATTGTATTTCTATTAATATTCCCTTTCCCATGGAGGAAAGAGGTTTGATTTGTTTTCTTAGACATATTATTAATTTGTGGTGATGCATAATGTTACTTTTTTATATATCTGACCTAACACTTTCAAAACACACATTGCCTTATGTATATATATGTGTGTGTGTGTGTGTGTGTTAATCACAGAGACGTAAATGATCAGAACAAAGGGCAAATTGAAAAGAAAAAAGTACTCTCACAACATTATCTCAAAATCACAAAAAAAATCCATACATTCTATTTCTGTTTTTGAATATGTAGTAAAAACAAGAATCAACAGGAATTGTTACGAAATGCATTGTCACCTTAAAGTCTCACGTACTCTTATAAAGACCGTGTCACACAGCCATTTTGTGCATTTTCCATGAATGACATTTGGGTCTTTCGTGATCCATACGCGTTTTTTTTTGTGTTTGTTTTTCGTCGATGTGCAGTTTTCATTTTCACTTAATTACTGCACATAACCTATATGGTCATATTGTTTTTGTGCTGATGGCTTTAATTTTGCTGTACATGTGGACAGTCTGATTCCTAAACCCTAAAAAATGTTCTGCCTTTGTTTTTTCTCGGGCCACGTACAGCATGGCAGACACAACCAACAGTGCAAAACTATCCCAGAATCCTAAAAATGGGTTTATGGATTAGATAAGGAAAAATAACAGATGCCTGACTGCAAACACAGTACACACAAATGGGTGTGTACTGTGCATTATGTCTTAAATGTTAGTCGACAGGTTCCAACTCTTTTTTTTTTTTAATTTCATTTTTTTTGATGAACTTGAAGACAGGGTCAAAGCTAAAGTAATCCAGACCCATCACAGCTGAGACATTGGCTCCAGTTGCTGGTGACGAAGCTTACAAACCATTGAACTGAATAAAATGACTCCAAGCATGATAAGTTTCTCGTAGCATCAAAAGCTAAACTTCAGGTCTGCTGCAAAGCAAACAACATTTCTGCTCAGAATGGACTAGAGCGTCTGCAGTTGTATCACCGTCATAAATCCTGTTTGGAATATTCCTCCAACGACTTTGACCTTTATTAGTTGTTTGACTGTTGATCTCTTATGATATCCATTAATGAGGGCCCTGATACATTTGCTCTCTTTTTTTTTTTTATAAAACTTTCAAAACATAGATATTGCTTTAGACTTTCTGTTCTCAAACAGGATTTTCTAAAGACTCACTCCAATGAAAATCATGTTTTTGGTGTTTAACATGTCCTTGTGGCATTTTCCTGATGATGGAGGACACATATGATGAAAATAAAGCTAAAAAAATGCTTTTTTTTATTATTTCTTTAGACAAAAAAATAAAAAAAATTCCCTTGGGAATAATAAAGAATAATTGAATTAAATTCAATTCATTTTGAATCAGAAGCAAACAAAAAATATTCCATTAGAAAAAGATCTTTTTTGTGACAGGGGGCCAACAAGCTGATGCATCAAGTGTAGAGGACGACACCCATGTACGTCTTAGTTTTCCTTGTCTGAGCTGGTATGTGGTTCCAAACTGTACGGCTGGATGGATCCGATTTTGTTTGCCATGTTTGTTGCACTGGTAATGATAGGTTGGGGGTGTGAGGGGCTTTAAGCTAGTAGTAGAGCGTGTAAACAGTTACGGGTGAGGCCCCATGCCAGTCTCACCCACAACTCAGAGTTGAATTTCTAATGAACTCCTGCCGCTCTGCAGAAACTATGTCCTAGAAAATTACAGTTTCTTTATCTTGGCTGTAAATGGCCTAATGATGCTTAAAGAACCACTGGGAATGCTTGAAAACAGATCAAAAGATGATCGAAGAAGGACTATGAATTCAACATTTACCAATACAGATGCACTTTTTTTTCTGCCATGTGCTTCACCTCATTTGCTGCACGTCCTCGCCTCTTCCTCCTCCTTCCCTCTGTCCCTCCTGCTTCTCTAGCTTGATCAAGGGTCATCCTGTGGAGTCTCCATTAGTCACGTCTCATTTCTTCCCGACACCCCTGCTGTGATCCAGGGTCAGGGATTGCCCCGGAGCCATTTCCCTTCCTGCCAGGGCATGGATGTTCAGGCTGACCCGCTGTCTTATCTGTTGGAAGTCGGTCACTCACTCCATCGGTGGTCCTCTCATCATCTTAACAGCTTCTCCTCACACTTTCTGCAGCAAACACATACAGCTTTACCGGCTATGGATATCCGCATGGAAAATGAATGCTTCAATATCATATTAACGCTAACTTTTTGCAAACAAAGCAGTCTACTAGATAATATGGAATCTGTATGTAATTATGCGTCCCACATGGTTCTATGCGTGTTTTGATATTTCTAAGTTTCTAAACAGTAACATCAGAGAACAAAGTATTAAAGGTGGATCATTTTCTACCTAAAAGCTGGCAGAACAAGAACAAAGTCCTTTTGTTCCAAGACGTTTCAGGCTTTAAGAGAAGATCAAGGGCAGGACTCCAGTGAGGACCTAGAAAAGTGCTCCAACCGCAGCGAATGCCCAGAGCTTTAACACGAAAGAAGTGAAATTACAAAAAAAAACAAAAAAACCAGCAGCAGCACAGCAGCAATACCATAGGTAACTGTCTTTGAACTGGTGAAAAAGAGAACCATACGTTTGAAGCAGACTTGAAGGTTACAGTGGGACAGAAAAGTATTGAGTCATCTACCAACTATACCAGGGGTCGGCAACCCGTGGCTCTTTTATCCTTCTGTTGTGGCTCCCTGTGACTTTGGAAAATAATTAGTATTTTATAAAAATTCAAATTTTTTTTAGTTTGTTCATTTTTCATGGCATTTCAAAGGTGCTGCTGGCTCTGTGCCTCGTGCCACGTAAAAAACAGGTTCCTTGGTGGCTCATGCTTGTCGGGCGAGGGCTGCGGAGCTGATAGCAGGAGGACACGCGGGGCGGCTTCAATAAACACTCCGGGTCTGGAGTGATTTTCTGCGGGGGCTTGGCGTGGCGCGGAGCGGGGAGCGGCTTTCTGGTGACGGAGAGTTTGCGCCGGTGTTTTGGACTCGCGTGTGCGGTGATGCGTGTTTCAGAGCAGGGGAGCTCGTGGCGTCGGTCCGACCGGTCATCTTCAGGGACGTGGGGGAGATTGAAGGGGAAGAGAGTGCTTCTTGAAATTCCACCAGCCAATCAAAATCCTCACCGACAAGTACGGGACTTGATTGACATGCAAAATGGCCAATCGGACATCCTCTGACACATACGTCACTGCAGACGCGAGTTTAAATTCACTCAGCGCAAACTCTGTCATCAGAGCGGCTTTTTCTCCCCGCAGCACATCATGTCCCCGGTAGAAGTCCAGCAACCGGAGTTTATTAAAGCCGCCCCGCGTGTCTCCTCCTGCTATAAGCTCCGCAGTTCTCGCCCGATAAATACGAGCTCATCAAGGAAGCTGCGAGGCCTTTATACTCTTGCAGAGTGTGTGTTTGTGCTGAGCGGCGCGCGGGCCACGAGAAAGAAGGGGGGGGGGGCGTGCAGGTGGAGATGGGGGTGTGAGCACGGAGGGAGGTGTGTGCGTGAAATATATTGTGTGTTCGGAGGACGGAGCACTAAATTAGTAGTCTTCGTTCCCAGAATAACTGTTCTGGAGTCAGTTTTAATCCGCTCTGGAGGTTGAGGGTTCGAACAGGGAAGTGAACCCCGAAGGAGAATTGCCTTCGGCCCTGGAGGAAATCTCCCCTGCGCTTCTGACCATTATCGGAAAGACGAAAGAAAAAGAGAAGTCATCGCGCAACGAAAGGTTCAAAAATACGGAGCGAGCAGCACCAAAAGCCTCATAATATGTCATGATGCTCCCCGCATTGGACTGTTTACAGCAGAGCATGAATACGATGGTTGCTGCTTTCTGTCTTTGTAATAAAACGTCTCATCTGTTAATACATAAGTATCTTTATGTAAACTCACTGTGTAGTTTTTAATCATCAGTACATAAACAATAATATTCAAATAAACATGTAACTAATAAACATGACGATGAAAAGAAAGAAGTACTTTTTTATTTTTTTTAATCTTTTCTGGACCGTGATCTACACTCATGTCCTTGAAAATCGATCGCGATCGACTTAATGAGCACCCTTGATATAATATATACATGCATAATATATATAATGATGTCAAAATGGGTTGTGGCTCCGAGTGCTTTTTTTTCATTAGGGGCGGTCCCAAATGGCTCTTTGAGTAAAAAAGGTTGCCGACCCCTGAACTATACAAAACAATGAAAGAGGTCTGTCATTTTCATAATTTCAGCTATAAGAGACACAATGAATCCAGGAATTCAAATTGTGGGATTTTTAAAGAATACATTTGCGTAATGGAGCAGTTTTTAGCTCCAACAAACAAACAAGCAGAAATTCTGTCTCTCATAGACCTGTAACTTCTTTAAATGTTCTTCTATCCTTCAGTGGTTATCCGTTATAATTCCACCTGTTTGAGCTGGTTGTCTGTATGAAAACCTGTCCACACCCTCAAACCAACAGACTGCAACTGTTCAAACATGACCAAGACCAAAGAGTCGTCTAAAAGCACCAGGGGCAACATCTGAACAATACTACAATAAGCAGGCAGCTAGATGAGGAGATCAGCTGTTGCAGTTATTATTAGAAAAAGGGAAAAATACAAGATCACTAACAATCTCCCTTCACCTGGAGCTTCATGACAGAACTCACTTGGTGGACTACATACGATCATGGGAATGTGTGAGGAAACAGTCCAGAACTACACAGGGGAAGTAGATAATGACCTGCAGAGTTAACAGCACCAAAGGTTATTATAGTAACACACAACTTCTTCATGGATTCAAACCCTGCAGAACTCCAAAGATCCACCTGCGTAATACAGAATGTGTCCAAAGTTCTCAAAGATCATCTGGATGATCCAGAGAAGGATTTGGAGATTAAGAATATAATAAAAGAAATAGTTCAGTTTGGTTTGAGCGGAAAATCCCTCACAAATAATTTTAGAAATTCAAAAACCTGTAAAGAAAAATGTGTAAAAGCATAAGTGATGCATAACTCAACAAAACTAAATCCTTCCAAATGCATCTAAAGAAAAGACCAAGCCCATTCTGTTTCCTGATTGTGATCAATAGTCTGGCCTTGGTTTATTTTAATCATTCATAGTCTAATCTGGAATTTAATGGTGCCTTTAGGGCATGATAAGCAAAGCCTCTTGTCTATAAATGATGGTGCATCATTAGCCATAGGGGGCAGAATGACAGGGAATCAATAGGGAGAACCGTTTTGAAAATGCAAAAGGATATTTACGTGCATCACTTCAAATTAATGTGAGTGTATGCACTTGAAATTCAATTCCAGAGGACTTTTGTCCCCCTGTTTCAATTAAGTGTGTTATATTGACTAATGGCATAAGCTTGTTCATGTTCTGCTTTTATTGTTTCCTCAACTTTTTATCTTTTCCTGTTGAGTATAAGTATGTGTGCCACACCGAACTGAACCGGCAAGCTTGAAAACTATGCTGCTCCCTTATCAGCTCCCTTGTGCTGTAATGTATACTACATGCACGGGGAAAAAAATGCAAGCTTTATGCATTATAGAGAAAAGCAACAGTGTGATGTGTGCACTGAACACAAAAGGTGAAGATCGACATCTCCTGTCAAGATGCATACAATCTCTGTCTGACACTGGAAGAAATTGGGTTAAGAAGGACTGTATTTCATATCAGTGCTTCTTCAATTTATCTTGTCTTGCTAACTAGCAGGACAGATTCAAGACAGACAGAAAAAAGTAAACTAGATGAGAGAGAGGAGCTGGAGCTACAGTTTGTTCCACCAACACAAATATGTAGTTTATTCATTTCTGCAAGATACAGTAAAACCTAATATTGTCATAATTGCACAGTATATTCAATGCAGGTTAATGCTTGTACATGAAAATCCTAAAAAATATAAAAACTCCAAAGCACTGTTCACCATTTTTACAGATCATCAGAAACCTAGTTTATGACATTGACATTATACTCACAGTGTCCAATAAAATGATAATCAGGAAGAGCTTTCCTAAAACCAACACGCACACATGAAAACAAATGGCACAGGAACAGCAGCAACACTGGAGGGAGCTTCAGAGCTCTCAGCTCAGAGGAAAACAAAGACACAGCCTTTCCTTGCTATATTGTGGTTCACCTTTTGTGGTCTTTCTGCTTTGTGGATTTTTTTCAACACAATTTTGTGTTTATTTTAGTTATTCATTTTTAACAGCACTTTGTGTTCTGCATCCTCCTTGGCTGTTGACCTTGTCAATCAATCTCCTCCGTGCCATGTCTCCATTTACAAAAGTCGTCAATCATGATCGATCTTTGTTTTTACTCTATTATACTAAACTCATTTTTGTGCAGAGTTTTGAACTTTGAGAGTTTATACAAGAAAGAAACATGTGAATCAAGTGTATCAAGTGTTGAGTGAGGATTTTACAGCCTTAAAGCATCTCTAACCATACTTCACAGGTTTCACCTATCGCTGGTTATTTTGAACGCCACTCTAGCAATAAACGGAGGACAAAGTGGTGGATTTCAGACAGGGAAAATACTATTGTCCAAGAAAACACTGGACAGTTCCCTTAAAAGGTCTATACCATGCAAAAAGTGTTTACAATGTTCAAGCTGAGCAGTGAGAACAGCCCCTTCCAGGAAGAGTACATGCTGTCAGCAACACCCCCAGGCTAACACACACACACACACACCACTTTTTAACAGACCTAGTGGTGATCGGCTAAAACACTTTTGTTTTATATATACAATATGCACATCCATCTTTACAAAAGTATGGATGCTACTTGTTTTTCGTGGGCGAAACGCAGTGGCTCTTGGGAAACTGACTTGTAACACGGGTGCCAAAGCCAGTTTTGCTGTATTTCCTTTCCTGCCTGTTGAGTGTTTACTACGTATCTTGAGTCATGTGACTGCAACCAACCAATTGGCTAGCTTTATAAACCCCTAACCTGGAAGCTATAGAAACTCATAAGACGGGAGCCGAGTTATGTTGCTACAAGGAGCCGACTATCAGTCCAAACCCGCCGCAAATGAGCTGCGTATTTGACAAACTGGCCATATATTGTTGGTGAGCTAAGCCTGAGCATGAATGAAATCAAGCATCGGAACATTCTGAGGAACTAACTTCCTCCACCTCTTTGCTCAGTCCGGGCTGGTAGGAGGCTCCTGTAGCCTACAGGCTCTCGCACTTATGCTCTTCCTACAGCCCAGTGCCATCTTCATGACGCTCACTCACTTCCTTCACTTGACTCTTGCCTGTGGATATTACAACTATTGATGGGTTGTATGGATTATGCGTCAGCTGCTGGTATACTCCAGATCAATTAAGGAACGACTCTTTTGAACTTTGTAAATCCTGGATTTTTCTTATTCATATTTGTTACATGCGTTGTCTTTGTGTCTGATTAATACATGGTACCTACCAAAAGTAAATCTTACAGTCTCTGCTTCCTCTCTCCTTGAGTCGTACCTAATCATCTGAATATTAGTCTACAATATATATTTGTTCATATTGTGTTATATCTATTCACAGGTTGTAATTATACCCAGCCCCTAAGGCAACAAATATATAAATGCTACAGACTTGAGGTTAAATTCCTAATCTAGGCAACATATTCTAAGAGCTGGAAGGGTGGGGTTTTGGTTCCCTGTGTGAATTACAAAAGGGATCAATTATTTGTGCAATAAAAACACTAATGACATGTCTAAAATACTATTTCTTTTTGTGTGAGCCCAGACATATTTCTGTTTTATTATTTGTTTTCCATCACTTTGGGAAAATTCCGGCCAATCTGTGCTCGTTTCTAGAAAGCAGCTTTTCTTTCAGCTGATTAAAATGATGGGGTGCTGCTGCTGAAAACCAGGGAATAAAGAAACATGTGCAATCAAACTGTCAACACTCACTTCCCAATTCACTTTCTACAAGTGTGAAATTGTGGACACTTTGGTTTTAACGTTTGATATTCAGTGCGTACAAAAGGTTTGTTCAAGTTTGCTTATATGTCAGCAGTAAAAAAACATCCTGGACACAGAGCTGTTATTATGGATTTCCAGAGAAAAATGTAGGCTTTTCTCTGAAGAAAAAATCTATTTTGGCCCAGTTTGGACTGCAAATATATTGGATCTGTTTGAAAAGATCATCTGATAAAGGTATTCTCTAAAAGGTGAACAAAATGCCTTGGTTTAAACTTACAACAAGACTTCAAAGTACCTTATCCTTTGGAAAGACGAAGCAAAACTCCAGTCTTTAAGACTCAGTAATATCTGCAATGTGTGTCTGGATATGTCTGGTGCCTTGGGTTTTCCACTGGTGTTCTTTTGTCAAACTGGTAATATCCAGTCAAACATTTTTATTTCCTTACACCTCAGGAAAGAAAGACTTGTAGGAAGCCAGTTTTTTTTTTTTTAATTTCATTTGCAAAAGATTGGAATGAAATCTTTTCACTCTACTACACCCTAAAGTATCATATTTTTTTATATTGTTCTCCTGTTTGACTTTTAGCGGTGACAGTTTTTGAAATGATCATCCATTTTGTGGTACAAGCACCAAATTTGGCATGGGTGTGCCTTATGATCCTCTCCTAAATACGCAACATATACGTTTACATATACGTAAATTAGAATTGGAATTATACCTTTCTTTAGATAAAATAACACAAATTTATAATCTGTAATTGAAAAATTGACCTGATTGATTGAGAGTTGTGCATAGTATACAATAATGTTTGTACTAAAGAACACAACATTCTTTCTAGAATGTACAGAAAACTATAAGACTTAGACACATGCACCAGTATGGGGGGTTAACCTGTAGGGGTTCTGCAGGTTTTTGGGTTGTCCAAGCCCATGGAGGGTCATAGAGAGCATCTCAAGGGGAGCGCAGATGTGTCTTGCAGTTCTCTTGAGGCTTGCTGAAAATGGAACGTACAATTGTTGTGTGTGGTAAGTGTACAGTAAAGTATTTGTAAGACTAATGTAAGATGCATGCACTTAGGGGTACAGGTGATGCCGTCGTTTGCTGCCCGTCTATCGCACTGCAGTCGCTAGATTTTGTATTTAGTTGCCGTCTGTGGCCGAAAAATGGCTAAACCTGTACGGGGCATGGAAGAAGCATGCATTTATCGTGGCACGAGCCCCTTGCACAGTCTAAAGGATTTGGGGGTGGTGGAAAGAAAGAAAAATCTGCACATAACACTGTGTCTTACCTACTATCCCAATGTTTTTCAACCTTTTCTGAGTCACGGCACATTTTAACCTTGACAAAAATCCTGTGGCACACCAGCATCCAAAAAAAAAAAATAAAATAAGGAGAAACTCATAGTCTGTATTGATCTACAGCCCCTCCGCAATATCACATGCATTTTTGTGATAATTGTGGCAAAAAAAGCTGGAAGTTGCAGCTGTTTTTTTTTTTTCTAAAAGATTTAATAAAAGTTAGTTTAGAAGATTTAAAAACTGATGTGTGTTCGTTGTTGTTTCAAGACGTATGACAAGGAAGACTCATGTGCTGAGACGCTGTCAATTTAACCCAATGCATCATGGGAGATGTAGTGCGAACAGCCGGCGAACGCAAACAGACTCGCTTCTCTGAGCTTCACTGTTTTGTTCACTTTTTCCACGATCTAATACCTGATTCTGTGGAAAGCTACACCGCTAAAGATGAGCTTTAGCTGGTATTTTTGTTGGAGCTGAGATTTTATGAGCTAACTCGGAACAAGGAAGTGAAAATGTAACCACTTCTGATTGGTCAGACTGATAACATATGATAAATCCTCCAAGAATGATTGGTGGAGACAGTTAAAGGGGCGAGACTTTTCCGAAAACAGCTGTAGCTACGGCTAAATCGCGGTACCGTCATTCTTATCAAAATGTCTTACATTTTTCTTACAACAAACAGCCACAAATGGTTTATCAATGAGTACATTAGAGATTAGCTGCAGTGTGTGTTAATGTTTATGAACGTGTGTTCCTGTCGGGTACTGATTTTTGACAAAACACAGTCTGTATTATTCTGTATGGAAAAATTATTCTGTATGGAAAAAACAGAAAAAAACATCTTGAAGTATTTGTAGGGGGACTTGATATCGTCTGATTTTGGAAGGCTGGCCTGCTTTTCTGGGTAATTAGTGATGTTGGCATTGTGGGGTGTTCTCCAACGGGGTAAGCGTGGAACATCTTCCTGTGATGCTTCATCCTCATTTTCCTCTTCATCCAGTGACTCATTGTCATCAGGCATGCCAGCTATATGTTTTCAAAAGAAACCAGTAAGCATAAAATTAGAATAGGTCATATATACCTCTCTAAACGCACAAACACACACATGCATGCACACACGCACACACATATGTTCATTCCATACAGTATATTACTCTGCTGACTGAACCCTAATCTCCTAACTCTCCCTCAAACTTGATTCTGGAGTCCACTCTTCCTCACTGTCAATCTCCTCAGGCTCACTATCCTCACTGTAGGAAGGGATGAGCCTAACCTCTTGATCATGTTTCTTAGACACATAAAATGTTTGTGCATCCACTTCCTGTGAATAATAGTAGATAGTACAGCAAAAAAATGATTATGTTGATAACTATGCATCCCTGCACATCTCCATCCATTAGCATGTTATAGTTCACACAAAAGTGATCTAACTGCACAATGTTGCCCTGAGGCAACGAATGAAAAACTGCCATTTTAGTGTATAAATGAAGACAAAAAGTATCTTTACTCAATCAAATATGCTTCTCTACTTATTCATGCACATCATAGATATTTTTTATACAAAGTAATTTAAATGTAAACATGTTAAAAAGTGAAATTTATCTTACCTTCTGCTAGCAGTGTGTCCAAGTCGGCTGTGGTCCCAAAAAGGACTGTGTCAGCTTTAATAGAATCAAATAAACACAAAGAAAAAAGTCTTTTACGATCTTTTATATTTCTAACTACTCAGTGTTTTATCAGGGCCTGTTTGGATGAACACAGAGCTGATATCCTGGAGATGGTAAGTGTTTTTAAATCAGTGAACGGATCATTTCCCACGGCACACTTGACCATCTCCCATGGCACACTAGTGTGCCGTAGGTGTACAGGTTGAAAAACACTGTATTATCCCTGCATATTTCGTAATTGTTCAGTACAAAATTTCTCTGAAAGCATATAAAATGCCTGAACACTTTAACTTTTAAGAGCTCACAGAGCAGTTTAGGTCCTGATATTTTCTGCAGACCACCTGTACCCCATACAGGTTGGCCATTTTTTTGCCTGAAGAGAGCCATAAAGTTAGTTGTGACTACGCAATTAGCCACAAAGAAACACATTGAAGAGAACTGGAAACCGACACTGTTTTAATGAGTTTTTAAATGTGTTGTATAGCACACCCTATATTATAGTCTAGATAACAGCATTTTTGAAAAATACAAAAAAGGTTGCCTTTTTCAGAATTATTTTTTAATGCATTTAACAAAGTAGTTGAGAGCAACAGATCAGGACAAGCTTTTTCTTAAACAAAAACTGTTTCTTTGTGTCCTTCCAGATTCAGTCTTCTGTCCCATTTTTCATTTGCATTGTTGTAGCCATCTTTGACGTAGAGTGCACAGAGTTTAATTTAATTACAGCATCTGTGTTGACACAGGAGAAAAGAGAATGTTATTAGTCTTCAACAAAGTGGGCAAGATCCCACAGCACAAATACATTTTGTGTGCGTTTAATTAATGAAGAAAGTCAGTCTGACATTGTAATATGCCAATGGTTTGAAAGGATGTTATGCCCTTTCCTTTGTGTTTATGAAAGTAGAGAAACTGTCTTTTTTCTAGTTTACAAAGCAGTAGAATAACTGTTTGTTTTGCACTGGTTCTATTATCTGTGCAAAGTTTAGCAAAAATTGAAAAACAGGAAATCTGTTCCTTTGGTCCAACTTAGGAAAGTTCTGGTGATTAGTCAAAAGGAGAGCATAAATCAGGAATAATATTAATTTGAACTGCAATTATTCGAATGAACTCGTAATCGTCCCCAAATTAAAAAAAAAAAAAAAAACTGTCTGTTTTCATCAATTAGGCCTGCCGCCTCTGCAAGGAGAAAGAGGGATCTGGACTGGACCTTCCTGATGCAGTAGAACATCTTCTGTCTTGCTGATGTGCTCAATCTAACAGTGACATAAAACTGTCTTTAACAACCTCACTTTTGTAGCAGAGTTTGGCTGTTCCCCTCTCAGATGTAAATCTCCTACGTAGTTCTGCTGTAGGTCATGGGTTTTTAAATCTCTATGTGACATTGATGATCAATAGCATCTATTTGGTAGAATTTTTTTTATTTATTTGTTTGCGAAAAGGCAAACAAAAAAAACCCCAAATATTAAGTTATTTTTTTCTCTTTAGTTTGCCAACTTTACATTTTATTTAAATAAGCAATCAATTTTCAGCAAGTCATCAAACTGGGAGTACCGCTGAGAGCCGCCATTCAGACGCAGCTCCTGCAGTAGATGGGGAACCTCACCTACTGGGAAACTCTGAATAAACTCATGACACAGAGATGTGTTGATTACCGATCCTCTTGTAGAGCTCTACAAAATAAATAAACCGATCCCCAAACATTATCCATGTCTTCCATATATTGCAAAGGAGACATACAGATATACAGTCAATGCTTCTATGGAGCAATGAGCCTAAAAACTTTTCACAGTAGCTCCTCACAGATGTGTTTGAAGGTTATGAACTCATTTTATTTATTTTTGATAGTGTTTTTTGGTAAACTATTTTTGCTAATGCAACTGGGTTTTCACAAAAATCCATAGGGTGTTGATTTCAATAGCTTCAATGAAAGATCATAAAGGCCAAAAGAAAAGAAAAAAAAGCATAATTTCGATGTTGCTTCTAAAAACGTCAACAAGATTTTGAGAAACATCTGAGTAATATTGTTGTGTTTCCATGAATTGGATGTAAAATTTGTTCTTTTTACTTTCAAGTTTTTGCCAAGGTAAGTCAGTGGTCATTACAAATTTGTAAACATCCACACAAAAAGGTTTAGTGTCTTTAAAAGTTTTGCTTGTATGAAGCTTCTTCTCCTTTATTTTGCCCTCTGCATGTCCCCTTTATTTTTGGTGGATTAGGTTTGTTTTACTTTGTTATTGTGTCTTTGTGCGACACTTCTAAGACAGAGAGAATGGGCCAGGATAACAGTACAACAATGCAATGATGGATGAGGTTGGCTGCTAAAATAATACGAGGACCAACAGGTATAGCAACACAGAAACAGAGAGAGCCGGCCTGTGTGGGGATGATAGCGCTCATCCCTTGTTTGGTTTCTTTCAGCATCGCTGTGAGGACGGCAGGTTTTTAGAAACGCGGAGGATACACATTTGTTCCCACAATCACCTGAGCACTCATTCAACCAAAACAAGTACACACACTATTGTTAGGCACTCTTGTAACTTATTGTACATGGTGGCCTCAACGATGATTTCCATGCAATAGTGTTTGTGATAAATAACTGCCAATTGACATGGATGAGATGACACTGAGATGAGGACAAACATCACTCGGTTTTCCCACTGGAGTGTATTACTAAATTATTGTCACCGCCAAAAAACTAAAACAGACAGATTCAGGTCAATACACAGGAGAAAGAGATAAAAGAGAAGGAAGAAAGATGAAAAGACTTTGAGGATGTATTCCTGCTCTTTTTTTCAGTGGTGTTGAACAAGATGAATAAAAGTAGTAAGAATCAAGCATAGAAAAGCGGAAGCTGATACAGAAGTAGACAATGGAAAAGGTTGGGACATTGCTAACAGAAGAACTGCCAAGGCAGCTTGGAGATCACAAAGGTTGTGTCTTAACTTGATTGTCTCCATCATTACAAGCCTAGGAGTGATTTAAACAGATCTGATTGATGAGGCAGAGAAACTGTACATCAGTAGAGCCACCCATCACTCTGCCAGACTTATGATCAAATTCATCTTTGTGATCTAACATTTGCATGTGTAGCACTGGAAACTGTTGAAAAGAAAAATTTGGCAAACATTAACCCAGCTCCCTTTGTGGTTCAGTTAAAAAAACAACATTAGGTGGTTAGGTTTGAGGAAGTGCTACTTCCCCATACATAGGCAAAGGTGGAGGGTTTTTAAATGTAATAATACTTGGAATTAAAATGTGATGATCCAAATAATCACTGCACAAAATAAACAAGAAAACAGTTGAACCAGAAAAAGATAAATTCACGGCGTTGTAACCATTTATATCAGAGCTGTATTAGTATCTGAATATTTGCAATCTGTTCAGGAAAACAAGTATTACACATATTGGGGACGTCCAAAATCGCTGATATAGTTGACAGTAAAAAAAAACACACGTCATGAAGAGTAGTTATTGCCCTTAAATTTAAAATATTGTTGCATTTTATGAGAAGGAACTGCGGTAGACAAGATGGCGGCTGACATTGGCTGAAAGTAGAATTTATACAGCTTACCCTAACCCAAAAGTGTTCATGATAGTAAAAAAAAACTTTTATTGAATCGTAAAACAAGAAAAACTGTAACAGTTAGGACCACCAGTTAAAATAAAGTTCTTTTTCAAGTGACGTGGGAGTAATTTCGAGCGACAATTTGAAAAGGAGCATGCATTAAATACTTACGAATATTACAAATATCTTATTAACACAGTAATGCAATGTCATGTTACTGTCTGCTACCATAGTAAAGAAGCTGTACCAGAAAATGTAAAATATTAATTTAAAGTTTTGGAGGTTTTTTTTGGGAAAATCAGTTTTTACCATATATTTTCTGTTGGAACCTCTGTTGTCAGTTTAGATGAAAGGACTGAGTGTTTTTTTTTTTTTTTTTAGTTGATCCATTTCTATTAAGACGTTTTTGTGTCTTAATTTGCCATCTTGTTATTGATCTATTAAACTGTAATTATAAGCTAAACTTTGAGCATGGAAAAACTGTGGAGAACATTTTTTAGGATTTGTTCATTGATCCCAAACGACAGGGATGTTCATGTCTTGCAAACGTCTGAAGTTAAGAGTATGACATTGTTTAAAGTGAAAAATACTATTTCTTTCTTTCTAGATCTTTTTGTTTTTATCTGTTATGTTTTGTTGATTCTGATCTTACAGTAAAGGTCAGCTAGTAAAAAATAAAGTGTTTTTTAACATATTCTAAAAACTAAGGATTGTGGTTGGATCTGTGAATTGTTGATCTTGATTTGTGAATTCCCTCGAGTTCAATTAGCTTTTGTTTAAATCTCATAGAAGCAAACGGCTGTTTTGTAATTTTTTTCATGAATGAGTGTAACTGGACTGTTTTAGGAATCAGTAGGTTTCCTGATCCGGGGGGGTAAGTTAGCAGTTCTAAGGTCCTCCAGAGTTGGTTTTGCCTAAAGCCAGGGAAACCATTGGCATACCCCTATGTACGTAGAAAAGCTAAATAAATCACTGAGAATAACAGTCAAACATATGGTGACCTTAAGACGAGAACACGCAGAGCAGATGATTGTGAGCTCTCCTCAACAACCTTTGCATTTCTGCGGAAGCCTGACTGCCTTTGACCCCAAAGTCATTGAACTTTACTTCACTGTCATTTATCAGCTCACTCTTCTTCCAGGGCTACGACTTTGTGGCCCCACCGAACAAGGTTGTCCCCCCGCTGCAGTGCAGTTCATCATCATGCATATGTTCGAACACTCATCTAACCGCACCATAACTAATGAGCTGATTATCCACACCTTGTCTGTGCGTGGGGGTGCGAGAGTGGGGGGAGCATGGGGTTTGTGTTTGTCATTGTGCGTATGACAGAGATGAAGGAGGCAACGAGGACGTAGAAGGGGGTTCAGACACCCAATGCATCAAAATGTAGATTGACTCCTTTAGACCTCTCCCTTACCTCCCAACACTGTTGTTGGAGAGCAGTCCTGGCCCATGATGGCCCCCCAACTACCTGGAAACACAAGAGGACTTGCACACAAACAATGTAGAAATACATACAATAACAGCAAACAATCCCTGGAGCTTGACCTACATTGTGTGTCCTCCTGACTCACATGCGACTATTCATCACCTCGTGGCACCAGTTCCCAGCCGGGAGGGTGGTGGGTTGTTTTGTGGAGTGCACAGCATGCTACACAGTTCAGGTCCCTGACAAAACCCTCACATGTTTAGGAACCTACACTTTATACGGATGACTTATTACAACTATTTAAACAGAAAAGTATCTCAAACATTATAATTGTGAATTTAACAGACGTTTTTTAGCCTGACAGTGTGGTATTTATGAAGGCGGAATGCTTGGTCACAGATGATGATGAAGATGGAAGAATAATGTTGATTATGTTGGACCTGTAATGACCTAAACTGACCACAACACATGAACAATTTGTTTTGATTCAGAGCAAAGCATGATGAGACAATTAACATGAATATGATGCAACAAAACGGCAAAAATGTAAAGCTTAAATCCCAGCATTCTCTTCTGTTGGGATTTTCCAAAGGCACCTTGGTGAAGAAAGGTTCTCACTTTACATTGTTTATAGTTATTCTTGAGCAACATGAGTTTCTGTTTCCTCATTAAGGCACATTTGGGTAAAAATCAAATCTAGAAGAATGTATCTATTGATATAAACATTTTTTTAAAGGACTCTGATACACCTTTAAATTAGCTAAAATTGAGCAAGGAAATGAACTACTATATTTTATTTATTGATGGGTGGTTTGCAGGATCTCTGCAGCCCTTTGATGAAGACATCGGTATTCCTGCAGATGTCCACTTCAATCCTTTCTTCCTCCACTACTACTATTGCGAGGAAGTTTTAGCTTTTCAGTTTGAATATCAAGATAGTAAAATACAAAAAGTGGAAGGTGGGAATACTTTAGAGGCCTTCCCAAAACTGTAAGCAACATCATAGAATGTATTTTACAGTACAAATCAGGCCTCTTTAGTCACTTTAACGGTGAAGATAAACCTCATCGATAATAAACCTCACTGATAATAAAAAAAATAAATAAACAATGAAAAATAACAGAGAACGCTAACTATTATTGAAACATAAAATGTGAATCATACTGCAGGTTCAGAACAGCCAGGCAGAAATAAATCTATTAATCAGTTTGCCAAGTACCAGATTCATGTGTTATAGTCAAATCAGTGGAAATGATCTGTCATGTATCCTCCTGAATATTTGCAGGATGTGATGCCTGAGGAGAATTTTACGATATGTCAATACTTCATTTAGACTCCCCTAGCAATGAATTTCTACTAAGTGCACTATTGGTCTTTCTGCTTGTGCTCCAATGGATGCAAATACTTTGTCCTTTACTGATCTGTGCCCTAGATTCTTCTTAAGAGAGGGTCCCATTAAGACCGGCCGTTCTTTTGTCTATCAGCCTCCAAAATAGGTTTCTCTGATTGAAATAAGATTTTTATTCATTTCTCTTTCCATCCCAGACACAATCTCTGCCTCCCAGTTTTCCCTCTGGAGACAGAAAAGGAGAACACAGAAGGATTTAATTGCTCCTCTCTCATCCACATCTGCCCCACCACATTCATCAGGACCCCCCCCCCCCTCATCTGAAAAGGGGCTGGAGGGTTGGTGGGGGTAAGATAACAGCTTTCAGTTTTATAATTTCAGCTTGATGGGGGATTCTCTCCTGGGATGGGACACATCTGGAAAAGCAGTGGTGAAGGAGAATAAACGGATAAGACAGACAGATTAGCATTTGTCTAAGTATAAATCTGTATGACCCATAGTGGCGAGGGAACCAATCCTTTGGGGATCTGCCTTTGATGGGGGAGATGGGGAAATACGTGATTGAATAAATAAACTAACAATTTAAAAAAAGTATATTCTTGGTTATCTCAACCATGCAAACTGCACAGGAAATACTAAATAAACCAAGACAGACATCCTTGTGAAAAAAAAAAAAAAAAAAAAAAAGAATTTGAATGCAGCACAAATTCTAAAAACCGGTTTTAAAGAAATTGAATGACTCGACTCTTGAAGAAAGACTACAAAAAATAAAAAAATAACATTTTAATGGGTAAATACTTAGATATCTCAAATTGTATTGATACGTTTGTTGGTCTATTCTTAACAGAAACTGACAATGACCCTATGAAGGGTTAGTATCATGGGTATTAAACGCGAGTCAACTCAACTTATGTTGTTTTTTTAGTCTCTGCAGTATCCTGCAGAGGATGAAGGCCATTCTTGCTAATCCATAAAAATCTCAGTGACCCGAAGACATGTGGCCGTTGTTGTCCTGGTTGTGCAAGCTTTACCAGTTGTATGGAGCTAACAATAACTGTGCACAAAAATAAATAATAACTTACTTCGAATAAAAAGAAACGCTGCAAAAAAAAAAAAAATTATGTTCCAAATAATAGCAAAGCTACAAATAAAAACACCACAACAAAAGTGGATTATTGGGAATTGTGTTTGCAGAGTTTTTTTGGTTTGTTTCCAGAGTTTTTTTTATTTATTTTTGTTTTTGTTTTGTTGCAATGGCGGATTTTAGCCAACAAAGAAACTACATCTAATTAAAAGATAAAGAAATTAGGTGAATCTGACATGCCTGTACAGAGTGATGACACAAAACAAGGATTTTTTTATTTAGAATATCTTCGGCACAACTGTGCAAGACTTTGGTAAACTGTGCCAAGTGCATCTACAGCTCTGTGCTGTAGATGCATTTTGACACTCTTGTCAGCACAGGAATGACTATTTTAAAGTGGAATCACTGCTCAGTATCCCAGTAACCCTCAGTAACTGCTTTGTGGATCTGATTGTCATTTTCAAACATTGGATTGCCATCGTTCACGTGTGGTTTAACGGTCCGTTATTCGAATATACTCTCCCTGTTTTGTGTTAGTTAGCCATGCTTAACTACCAAGACAAGTCAAAATAAGAAAAAGTTTGGTACTCACAACTGGGGAGGGAAAGAAAGTGATAAAAGACAGAAAAAGAAAGGGCGGGACTCCCAAAGGTCCTGTACCAAATGCTCGGAGTCCTTAGAGGGCCCCGCAATGATTGTTTGACCCAACTTTCTTTGTGCTAATCAAGGGCAGAGTCTGTGTGTGGCTCTGAGTCAGTCTCTCATGAAATCATCAATTGTTGTTTTTTTTCATAGTCCAAACTTTTACTTTTTTGCAAATGTATGAAGGAATGCAAATAATAATATTTACTTTGATCATTTTAAAAGACACAAACGTTGTTTAAACAGCTCCTGCGCATTTTGCCAGAGAACCTATTTATTTCAGTAAACCTCATGCATTTTTCAGCAACTCAACCTAAAGGCAGTTGACTCAACAAGCAAACAGGGGCAAAGAAAAACACACATTAAAAAGCAGAGAGGAGCACAGGAGCGCCAGCTTAGTCCTCATTATGCAGGGTTAATCATCTTTAATCTGCTTTTAATCCAATATCTTCACCTCACCCTATTAATAAGTCATTCATCAAGACTTGATTAGACTGCAAATACTGACTGCAAAAATGAAGTGCAAGTAAACTGAAGGATGACAGAGGAAGTGCCATGACAGCTCCTGACATGTCTGCTTCTGACTGGGGTTTCACTTATTAGGAGGGACTTTTTCCAAGGGTGATTGGTTCGAACTAAACTCATTTTCTTTAACAGTATCAACCCAGAATAAGGAAAGAATAACTATAAACAATGATAAAGTGAAACCTTTCTTCAGCAAGGTCAAATTAAAGCAGTGCTAGACAATAGCCATATTGTCTGAGAGGCAGGCTAAGGCTTTGGTAGAACATGATGTTTCTTTGTGCTTATTGTTATGCTGCAGGAGTGAAATTAAATCAACTTTTGAGAAAATATCAAGAAAAATTGGCAAAATGTTGACATAATGTAAAACTGATTCTGAAATGTCCCCGTTTATGACAGTCAATCTTTTCCTGTGCTTAAAAAAATCCCATGTTCTTTCATTTTAGGTCTTTCAAAAAATTCCCCCTGCTTCTCACAAAGAGTCTCATCTGTACTCATAAACTTTTAGGATGTGTGTTTTACAAAGATTTAGAACATCCAGTGACATAAAATGAGGTTAGATGAAATAATTGAAATCCCCACTATTATTTGCATCCTAATGAGATAAAGACCTGAGCCCTTTAGGTCTACTGCTGTAATGTAAAAAAGTGTTTGCGCCCACAATTGGTCTCAGGCACAATCAATCCCGGTGGAATATGAGAACTTTGACATTCAGGGCGACGTTTCTTCAGTTTGAGGCATTGGGGCAAAGCTGGAGTCAGTAACAGCCACTATAGATTCCAACAAATCATTCAAGACAGAAAGAAAGCAGAAGTGCAACTTTTTTTTTGTTTTCTTTGTCATCACTCTCTCTCTTGTCAGTGTAACAGTACTTAGTGTCGCCCCATTGCTACACATCAGCCATTGTTGGGATAAACCTCAATATGAGCTAAAGTAGTTATTTTTGTGCATATGGCAAAAAGTGGATGTGCTTTTGCTTTTCTGCTTTACCTTAAGAATGATTTGAGGTTTAAATACAAAACACTCCATTAGAGCCAAGAGGTTCTTTGTTTCAGTGATGTTGAATTGTATTATTCACTTCCAATCTCTTTTTCTGTCTGCCCACCTCTGCGCTTTGATTTGACCACGGTGGCCAGCAGAGCAGAGATATTGCTTGTTATCAAGAGGGTCGATTCTTCATGGGGTTCCATAAATTGCTTGATACTGGCACTCTGTCAGAGTTGGGACTCTTATGTTAACCCCATGTCTGCCCGTCTGATGGGAGGCATCTTGAACTACGTCAGTCAGTCTCTCTGTACTGTTTTTATATCATCTCTTAAAATGTTCACAATTCCTAAATACCTAAATACAATGCAAAATGCTTCAGTATAAAGTATTTAAAGTGGTCTGAATCCATAAAAATATGACAAAAAAGGGAAAATGTGCAAAAACTGTAAAATTATAGTGACTGATGGTACTTAAAAGTACAATAACAGCATGAAAGCCACTTATTCAGGCCTGTTTTATTTAAATTTTGTCAAATTTAAAATGAGCTTCAGTGACTAAATTACATCTTTCTTGTCCTAAAAAAAACCAAAATCGAATTCCGTTAACACCTTCTCTCACACAGCACTCACTCCATAAAGGGTCAATGAGAACAACAAGTATAGCAGGTTGTGCCTTGGAAGTATTTGCATTATTGTTCTACATCTCCATATAGAAATGTTGCTACTGTGGCATAAATAAAGTCTTATCTGTTTTTTTTTCTACAGAAAATGAACTGAAATGTATTTAACATATGTTCATAAATATTGCACATCATTTTGTTTTGCTAGTTCTAAGATGTGGTGTCCTGATTATAGAAGGTTCGGTTATCACCTTGTCTGCTCCTGGTTACAGATTGGTAACATTACTGTGTGATTGTGTGAATGCCTGTTAGGGGGACTGGAACTGGAAAGCACTTCTGCCCTAACCAAGGTAGAAAGGCGACAAATAGATACCAATTACCAACTAGTGTGAAGTAAAACTTGTCCAGCACTTATGCAAAGGCTCACTGTGTATTTGACAGTACTACAAAATACTGTTCAACTGATATTAAACTGCTCAAAATAAATAATAAAGTATCTCTTTAGTTTATTCTGTTGATTCTTCTTAAGACCCAACAAGAAACATTCAATAACTTGCATCATCTGCTTGGATGCTAACATATAAAACAGCCTTATAACATGCTAGACCGTCTATTTTTTCATCATTGAGGAAGGTAACACCAGGTACTTTTTGGTACCAATTAGATCTCTAGGTCAAATTTAGGTGAACCTTCCAACTACTGCATCTCCTTTTTTATCAGTTGTTTCTTTTGAGGTTACAATTGATGCTAAAACATTACTAAATTGTTAACGCAGTAGGAAGTTTGCTCAATCATAACACTGCATTTATAAAATGTTTCTTATTTGCAGTTAATATGTGTATAGATATATTTTTATACCAATAGTATCCCAAAGAGATTTCACCATCTGCAGAAGGATTTCTGGAGAAGTTTTAGAATAAATTAGCTTTTTATCATCATTCAGTGTTTATTGTATGGAAGGTTAGAGACACATCCGACTATGTTTTTCCTCCAGAAAAACGCTAGAAAATAGGGAAAGGTGAGGCAGACCAACCCATTTGAGCCGGCTTCTTGTACCATTAGTGGCATAAATGCACCTTTCCTATATGGTGATGTGCAGACAAAGAGGTGCAGTCCTGTCTGTGATCAGCCTCTATTTGTAAAGGTCAACTTTAAAGAAATATCTCATGGCAACAAACTGCAAGGAAACCAGAAAGGGCCAAGAAAAGGAGGAACGAGAGAAAAAAAACATTTCCCCCAACACAAAGCACAGCTCTTTTTCATGTGGAGAGTTGAAATATACTCCTCTCAGGCACATGCTGGGTGCTCTCATAGGATCTCTGCTGGAGTCAACTTCATTTTCATCTGGTGGGAGATGGAGGGGGTTTGCAGGGCTAGGCTGGGAACCTTGAAGTGACACCTCAGATAGCAATTTCTTGACTTTCTAAACTTGTTAAGACATGCCAAGTTTTGCAAGAAAGAGAATATAAATAAGCGTGTTCAGTTCGTTGAGGATGTGCATTAATCAGGTCTTTTTTAGAAATTTACAACCAGGAGTTCACAACCAGGTTGATTTTATGACTGCTCTACTTTTTTTTATTCAGTATTCATATTTTGCAACATAGGTGAAAAATATGTTTTCATTTGGTTAAGTTGCTATAAAGTAACGGTCACAACCAAGATTATCTCAAGGCACAAACAAGGTAGATAAACGTATCACAAATTTTTACAATATTCAGTTCAGATCATTTCAATTAGGCAAAATTGTCTTTTAATTATAGCCAGTAAAAGCAAGCTATCTGGTCTTTGATACCCAAGTCAAAACTAGGTTATGATAGACCAGACAGCCCCATTTGTAATAGGAAATGATTGACGCTTGCACTTCTTGTTCAAAAGCACAAGAACTGACTTGAACTGTGCTGTGGAAACATGAAGTCTTTTTGAAACTCCACCAATACCAGAAGCATGTGAAAAGGAATTCAGGGACAGTCTTTCAAACTATATCAATAAGGGGTAGCCAAACGTTTTTGCAAAGAGGGCCAGACCTGGTTAGGTTTAAATGAGTGAGGGCCAATATGAGTCACCATGACAAGAGCTTGTGGGCTGCATGTGGCCCTATGGGCCGGACTTTGGACGTGCCTTTTTTAAAGTTTTTTGAATGGATTTTTATTTGCTGGATGTTTTTTAAAATGAATTGTTTTACATGGTTTTTTATTACATGATGAGTAGTTTGCATGACTCTGCCTTCTCGCCACTTAAAATATTTGTTAATATGACAGTTTGGTCCTTAATGCCAGCATTTATTAAAAATTACAGAATATATATATTTTTCCCCTTTAAATGTCTTGGAATGACCAACACAAAACATGTTTTCCTGGTTTAAGGAAAAGGCAAATGCAATCTCTTGTGTTTTTGCAGTTGCCATAGTGTCTAATGCGGCTTGTGATTTTTGTTCTTGTCCATCAACAGACTGCCCCGTCCTGAAGTGTGTGAAGTTTCATGAATTTTTGAAATAATAATGGTATTGTTGCTTTTAGAAGAAACATCAGCAAAGCTAGGTGAGACTTTAGCTTTTATTTAGATTTCCTCATTTTGGCTTCCTCCATTGATGATAAATGTCTACTTCCCAAACTTATGGACATACATTAACAGCTTAGCACTTTGCTCTTCACGCAAGTCTCCCACTGGGTGCCGTCATCGTGAAAGAGGGACAAATGAGGCATGAAAAAGACAAAGATGAAGAGGCATTAAAATCTCACCTGCTGTTCCATTAGTTGAGTGTGTGTATGGGTTTGAAGGCTTTTGCATCAAAGTCTGTGCACTTTACAAAATAGTTGACCAGTTTTTTTTATTTATTTTTTTTGTTTCAGCCTGTGTAGATTTTTTCAGAATTCCAAAATCTGCAAATAAAAACAAATGTTACTTTAGAGACCAGTGGCCTGTCTTTACTTGTTTGAGAATGTGTCAGAATGTTTTTTAAGTAAGTGATGACATACTGTCAGAGATTTAGACTGGCTCTATATATTCACTCTAGGTACAATTGATATGTTTTTATCTCAATTTTTCAAAGGGAATATGGGTGTTAAAACTGAGGCTAGAATCCAATTCACTCAGGAAATACAATTCAACCTTTCAAGCGCATGTCTCTGTGGACAGTCAGCCTACCCAGCAAGCGACGAAGGCGGAGGAGATGGAGGAAGCATAAACGAGGCTGCCGGTCTGGCCCAGACGCTAGGCTATGTAAACAACCACACAGACGTGAAATTCCAAGCCTCCTCCTCTCAAATGAGAGATCTATTAACAAAATGGACGAGCTGGAACAACAGAAGCCAAAAACAGCTTCACATGGAACTGCAGTCTCATCCTTATAACTGAAACATAATGCTACGATTGAGCCAACGGGCTGCACGCTACACGGAAAGGACAGAGACCACAGCTTGGGTAAGAGCACAATCAGTGGTGTATCAACTGATGGACACTGACTGGGGACATTGTCGGGCGGTGGAGGGAATACTTTGAGGATCTCCTCAATCCCACCATGCCTTCTTTTGAGGAATCAGAGGAAGAGGACTTTGGGGTGAGACTATCACCTGGGCTGAAGTCATTGAGAATAGTCAATGAGCTCCTCTGTAGCAAGGCTCCGGGAGTGAACGAAGTCCGTCCTGAGTACCTCAAGTCTCTGGATGCTGTGGGAGTGTCTTGGCCGACACGTCTCTGCAGTATTGGTGGCAGTCGGTAACTGTACCACTGGACTGACAGACAGGGGTGGTGATTCACCTTTTTAAGAATGGGGGGCCGTAGGGTGTGTTCAAACTACCGGGGAAATCACACTCCCCAGCCTCCCTGGGAAAATCTATGGAGAGGAGAGTCGAACCTCAGATCCACGAACAATGGCTTAGGCATCTAGTCTGGATGCTGGGGAGACCATCTCTTGGCTGGCCTGGGAACATCTCAGGGGAGAGGTCCTCCAGCCAGGAGCTGGAGGAAGTGACTGGGGCGAGGGAAGTCTGGGGCATCTTTGCTTAGACTGCTGCCCCCGTGACCCAGTCCTGGATGAGTGGAAGAAGATAGATGGATTTATTTCAGTAGTAGACCTTTGATGTGTTTACCCAGGTCTGTGGAGGACATTTGATATATAGGTTTCTGACAATCCGGGCGAGAGGATATTTGATTTACCAGGCAGTTTCTAGGCTGATGACACCACGAAGCTGTAAAGATTTAGACCGAGAGACAAAATTAATATAAAGTTTAGTCATAAATACAAAGAGAATTATCCAAATATACACCTTGTGTGTCAGAAGATCCATAACCCCCGATTGTAATAATAAAATCTTTCCAACACTAGAGGCCTTAAGCTTTTATCTGTTTGCTCAGCTGCTAAACAGGACAAGTTAAGAAACAAACAAAAAGGATTCTGACCGAGAGACAGTTGCAGCTCAAACACTGCAGAGGAGCCACTGCGTGGGCTTGGAAGGCTTGTGGCCAGCAACTTCTCCAGAGAGGTCTTTGCTGTGAGGAACACCTTCATGGTCCACTCTGCTTGGAGGGAACAGTGTCCTGGCATTCCACCTAGGACTGACCCAAAATGGCTCTATCAAGAGCTACTACAAACCATTTATAGCTCCATTCTCTCCACGTTTTTTCTATTGAACAACCGATCTAAAGTTAAATAAATTCTGCCGTATAAGAAACCTTAGCTAAATTATCATTTTGTACAAAGAAAACACCTCAATCGATTTGAAAAACATATGGAGGTCCTGAAGGCTTTACCATGTTTTTTTGTACTGATCCGCTATTAGGTCATGTCCTCACTATATCCTACATTGTGAGCAAAACAGCTCAAAACATGCAACCAACTTAGTGATAATTTAACCTCCTCCGAAATATTGCGCCAGTCTTTTTTCCTTCACAGCTCTAGTTCCATAAATGAAGGATTTGGTATCATACTTCTGGCTGGGCATAAACTGCTAAAATTAATTTCTCCTCCACGATCAGATTTACAATCATTTGGCACTTTCATGAATTAAAAAGGACACTGGTAGACAAACATCACTACCAAATCAGAGTCTGATTGGTCAAAGCTGAAATGCTTTAACGTTTAACGTGCACTGAATGGCCGCACGTTTTGTATGTAAAGCCCAGAAACTGACTTAAAACATGGAAGCCTATATCGCTACATTTCTGTGCGTTTACATACACCTTTCATTGAAAGTGGTTGCTCGAACTTGTGTTTCCAAATGTTGTGTTAACGTGCCATTTAAGCGACAGTGTTGATAGCCTGGAGAATTTGTGGATTTACTGGGTCAAGGTCACCTGTCTGGTGCAACCAAGACTCTGGAGGCCACCGCCCACCATTTCTATCTAGACTACAGCTAAAGTTTCCCTGGAAAGTTCTCTGACCTCTTAACCCTCTTCTGCTGGACTAATATTACTTTCACATTTATGTTTTATTTTAGAAACGTATATTTACTAATCTAACTTCATTGATAATTTAAAATAATTAAACACAGCAAAAAGTGACCAAAGGGAGAAAGACTTTGTTTTACTGAGTTGCAAAAAAAGTAAGTTTTCCAAAAATATAAAAAAATATTCCTAATGCCCCATATTTCTTTTTAGGATTGTACATTTAGTGTTTGTTTTTTTTTTTTTTTTAATTAATTAAACCACAACGCTGTCAATGTCTTAATTGAAGGAGAAGTAGGTTTATCTCAATTTAAAAATGGTGGGAATTAATTTCACACATTTATGTAAATCATTCATGTAAATATCTTTTATGATACTTTAAGATTGCATTTTTAAATGCTGTGGGATTCGGCTATAAAGTGCAGTGATCCTAAATGGCCAAGTTAAACTAAAACTGTTGTTCAGTCTCCATTGGACAGATGGATGCTCAGATAGGGCAGGTGGGGTGTGAGACAGACAGACAGACAGACAGGGAGGGAGTTCTTCACTCTGTAGTCCGCAGCATCTCATCACCGTCCCTCATGGGATATGATGCCACCTTTTTTTATTCTGTGCACCCCATGTTTTACCCACATGTAAACAAGCTTGCACACATACAAACATTTGCAAGTTCATGGTTTGGTGTGAGCTGTGAGAAGGCAATCACTGCCATCTGTTGTGGAGACTTGAGGACTTCCCTGCTGAAGCAGACTGATCCCTAAGGAAGAAAAGATGAAGGGATACTTTTCCTCTCCTTTGTCTGGGTATTAAACTTTGTGCCAGAGAATTAGTTTACATTCTGAAAGGAAGCATGGCAACCCATCACAATGCTAAACAAGTACAGAGGCTCTGTCTTATTATATCTGGTTTTAGGACTAAGATTCCCTTTGGGTAAAAGTTGAGGTAATGTTTTACTTTCTCTAACTCAGAGGTCAGGTAATAGATAAACCTTATCTGGTCATCATATATTTTATCCCACTGCATTTGAAATGTGTTTGGACCATGAGCTGATATTGAACCATTATTGCAAGTTATAATTGTATGATCTACATCAACTAATTAAAAAGTAAATAAAACATTTGTAAAATAATTCTTGGTTGTGTTAGGACAGGAGTATAATAAAAAAAGAACCACTGGGACATTTGGTATTTTTAGATCTTTTCAGAGGCACTGATAAAAAAAAAAAAAAAAAATCAGATCCTGTATTGAATATTAAAATACGGAATTTGTAACCAGAGGATAATGTCTAATAATACATTTGGGTATAAACAGACTATGAGTTGATATTGAACCATTATGGTAAGTTTGGTGATTAGACTAATATATTTGGAACCAGTGATCAAAATTGTACATAGCCTAGATTAAAACTGATTCTAAAGTTAATAGAAGGGATGGTTTTGTAAAATACGATAGGAGAAAAATGAGATTTGACTTTTTCAAAAACGTTCACAGTCCCCTTTTTAACAGAAAGCTGAAAATGGTTTATATCAAACTAAATGTGTTTTTATATTGAAAAAAAAAAAGACCTTGGAATAGCAGCCATGAAAAAACTGCGTCTGAAACAGAACACATTCATTGTTATCATTATATGAAAACCATTTTAAAACATTGTTCTCTTTGCGTTGTTTATTGTACATATTCAAAAGACCATCTGTGCAGCTTTGTTTGAACTATATATTCTTTAGTCATGTTTTAGTTTTTTTTTTAATGAATACAAGAAAGTAGTTTTCTGCAATAAGAGTTTTTTTTTTCCAGTCTTGTCTGCTCTCTGCACAGTGAAACCTTTATTCTGAGATTGTCAGCACGTGTTTCTGGACCCAAAGTGGCAGAGTCCAGACTTGTGACAGAAACAAAAAGTTTGAAAAATGACTACAATAATGACAAAACTATTTGAATTCAAAAATGACAAAACCATGACACTAAGAGAGAAGCAACAAACAGATGACCAGAAAAGCCTGGACTGCAAACCAGACACTTAAATACTCTGAGGAATGATTGACTTAACTGAAGGCAGCTGTGGATGATTCTCTAAGTAAACCAGCTGAGACTGTGACAGTAAGGACACAAAGCCTGAAAAACAGCACAAAACCAGGAAAACTGAGAGAAAACCAACCAGCGTTAAGTAAAATAAACATTTTATATTTTTAAAGTAAGATTAGGAGGAAAAAGTGTTGCAAAGCTGCATTTGAAGGTCTGTTTTCTTCTTTTTTTTGTTTTTTGGTACTGTAGCTAAGCAGGACATCTGTGTTAAACCAATTTATATTTAGAATTATTAGGGTTATGCTTTTATACTTGTGCAGGCTAAGTGCATAATTGTAATCTGAAGTTAGTCCTTCTATTGTTGTTCTATTCAATTTTATTCTGGACCACACGGGAACAAGGAAAACATGGATGGGGAGAGGGTACAGAAACACTAAAGATAAGAGGAAAAATAAACATAAATGATGCAGAAGAGAGCAGGCAGGTGTGTTCAGTTAAGCATGTGTTCACTAGAATGTAAAACAAAGCAACTGAATGTGGAAGAAAATGCAAATGAGAGACCCTCTAGACCTTCCGGAGTCCTGAGTAACCCCCATGACCTACCGCACAAGCAGAAAATGCGCAATACATTTGATTTTGAGGATCTACCAATACTGAGTCCAAGTCTTCCCCTATTTTTATTTTATTAGCCTTCTATTTGGCATGTTAACACTTCAGCCACATACACAACAGGCCTGTGATACGTGTTCAAGAACCCATGCTTGGCGTGTTCTTGAATGGATTTTTGGCATACAAAGTTCAAACTGGACTGTTGCTACCTGATACTGGCGCGTGTTCTCACAGTTGGAAGAGATTTGGTGCGAAATCTCAAAGCGGTGCAAATCTGGTGAATCTTGCTCCAGGCTTTTTCTTTCACAGCTTTAAATATGAAAGACTTGGTTTAGTAGAATTCTGGCCGAAGACAAACAGCAATCATTCATTTTTTTCTTAATGATCAATTTACAAACGGTTGGTACTTTCCTACATTGGTCCCTACCAAATCGGAGTCCCTGATTGGTCAAAATTTAACAGGTTTAACTTTTAACACACGTTCAATAGCAGCGTTTTTTTTTCATGGAGCCTGAAAAGTGACGAATGAGCAGAAGCCCAAAATGTGCATATACATGCATGTATATTGTTCACATTAAACAAACATGTTAGGTGTTTGTAAATGGAACAACCCCACTTTTCCAGTTTTTTCAGTCTGCGTTTACATCAACTTTACATTGAAAGCGGTTTCTTGAATGCTCGTTGGCCAGACTCATGTGGACATAAAACAGAGCACTTCCGTGAAGTCAAGTAGAAACAGTGCAACTATCAACTAGAAAAAAATAGGTGATGATCTTGAAATATATAGTGCTGATCATAATAATAATAATTATTTAAAAAAATCTGACTGACTCCTGATTGGGATACAACGTCTGATTCCAATCAAGTCTGAAACCATGGGATTGGGCTTGATTTCCAATCATGTGATCAGATCCCTAGTTTACAACTAAACCCTCTGAGGGAGCAGTAATGTTGTCTTTGTATGTCGTTGCTTTATTTGTGCCACCAATAACATTAATTTATTTTCATATAACTTTTTTTCTGTTTACTGAAATCTTTTGCAGCAATTATTCTCTGGACAGAAAAGGTTACCAGGGCAACAGTCTGGGCTTTGCATGATTTTGAAAAATAGAATGAATTTCAAACGGTGTCTCTTATTAGGAAGTCTGCTCATATATAGTCCCTTACCCTTCACCCCCCACTTGCCATATATGTATTGCTTCTAACTCTCAATTTACTTTTTATTTTTTAAACATAAAACATTTGAACTAGTTTGACTCTTGACACATGTAGACAGACCCCTCCCCTTACTCGCTGTTGCACATGTTTTTCCTGTGATTATTTTGTCGTCCTCACACTCAGCATCTCTTTGTGTGACCCCTGTCAGAAGCAACACAATCCATTCACATTGTAAACACCTCAATATTAAATTGTGCCATTCAAAGCATGAGAATATACCTTGGAGAAATGTCAGAGAAGAAGAGGGAGGGAGGGCAGTTACAATTCGCTATCATTATGGTGTTTTGGTTCGAAAATCCTATTATGATGTTTGCAACATGATTGCATGTTGTGTGGCATGAATATCTGGCTCTCTCTTTAGACACATAAATTAGAGGCTATTACATAACAGCAACTGCATCCATTGTCTGCCGAAGACCACCTGTTGCATCCACCAATCAGGGACTCGGCTTTGGGCATGTGACATGTTCAATGACGCAATCCAAAACCAACAAGAGAATCTGATTGTTCTCATCCTGAACTTCATGATATTTTTCTTATTTACATTGAGACGAAAATGTAAAGGTCCTCTATAACTTCATTCTTTTTCTTTTCCCTCCTTGGACTAATGGGGGACAACTAGTCGTCAAACTGGGTCACAGAGACATGGAAACACCACAGAGAGCGGCCATCGTCAAGCTTAAGCTCCCACAGCAGAGGTGAGGCTCACTGAATGATCCCGTGAACCCAGACATGGAGATGTGATTACCGACACATTTGTAGAGCTCTTTAAAATAAATAAATAAATCTGATTTCTCAACATCATCCGTGAATGAAATCGAAACAGACACTGCTCCATGTAGCAATCAGGCTTAAAACATCTGGCAAATTTGCTGCGTGTCCAAATAGAGGCGGCCGAAGGGAATTTAACGCGTGAATCATATTCGGTGTGATCGTATCATAAAAATAAAGAAAAAAAAATGACATGAGGCAAGCGCAAGATTTTATTTCTGCAAAGTTGTGATCTAGAATATAATATATATCATATAAGCAAAATAAGCATACCCAGGTTACTAGTTAGCAATGATACATAGTAGGGTTGTCCGTGGTGCAGTGAAAAGGGCGGTTGACCTATGATCGGAATTTTGCAGGGTTTGGTTCTCGCCTTGCCCGAGCCCTTGAGCAAGACACTGAACCCCAACCTGCCTCTGGTGGTTGGTGCCAGTGTTTGGCAGTGGAGCCGCCATCAGTGCGTGAATATGTGAATGGGACTGTGACTGTAAACCGCTTTGGGCCTTCGAAGAAGGTAGAAAAGCGTTTTGTAAGTATACGCCATATTTTATTTTATTTTTTATATAGTACAACTTAACTCTAATTAAATCATTTGTGAACAGTAACTATTACTACAAGTCTGCTCACACTCTCCAATTACGAATATTCCCTGTAGAACATTAAAGTTTATCCTTACCTAGTCATGCACATTTCATCCCAAAATGCTGTTCAATTAGCGATGTGATTGCTCCATTTTGTGCTCAAGAGGGTAAAATCTTTTAAAGTTCTTTGAATCCTAGTAACTCTTCAACCTGTTACATAATTAAAGTCTTTGCAATGAAATCTAAAGCGGTGAAAAGCAGCTTTGCAATAATAAGCAACACTTTATATTAGTAAATCACTGTAAACCAACAAATTCTGAGGTGGAGAAATACGCAAAGATGCTTTATGCAAATCTACTTTGGCACCACATTTTACCACTGTAAAGCTTTGCATATTGGCCCAAAGCTGCTTTTCACCGCTTAATAATCCTTTGGAATTACACAAATTGGGTTCATGATTGAGAAGTTACAGCAGTTTGAATTCATCGACTTAACTGATGAATAGATTAATATTCCTATGATCCAACCACATCGATTTGTCTTAGGCAAGGGGTTAATCAAATCGACCTAGAAAATCATTTCAAAATAAAATAAACCAATTCTATCTATATTGGAAAATACCATTTGGATTGAGGTACAGTAGGTTTCTTTTAAAAACTTTTAAAAAAGTGCATCACAGCAGACGATACACATGTGATAGGAGGAAACACTGATCAAGCCATCATTCCAATCTGATGTGTGGAAAAACACGCATGACCATGCAGTGTGGTTCAATGTTCCAGTAATTTTCTGTGCATTCTGGCATGGCGTGGACCTGGTGTGGTCACTATATGTTCCAGGTTATAGCTCTTCACAGATACAATGCCAGTTCTGTAACTAAACAGCTCAGTGTTAAACCGCAACATAAGTACGGCTGAAAAGTGCTGTGCAGTTAAAAATGTGAAATGTGTATCTAGCTTTGCTTATTCTTCAAAAGTCAGAATAGACATACGGTCATCTGGTGATGAAAACAGTAGCACGGGATCTCAGCACACATCAGAAGGATAAACTAGGGCCAGGTCAGAGGGGAGACTGGACAGCCAAACGTATCACACGGGTCAAGCAACCATGTCTGATTTAAACACTAACAGAGACTGACTTGCAGGTTTCTGCTCTATCGTTGGCTGAACTTCAGATCTCACAGGAGTTTTAAAAACAGAGCGCTGTCTATTGAGGAAGATTTATATAAAAGCTTCAAGTTGGAGACATAAGATCACACTGTGACCTGCATGTTTAAGGATAACAACAAATACAAACCAAATCATCTGTACCGTGGTGTCCTGACATGTAATTCATGGATCAAGTCACATCTAAAACCCACATTAAAGTCCACTCTAACCATCTTTTGATCTATTTTCCCAGTGGTCTTTTAATCGTGATTATGTTGTTTTTAGCCAAAAATCCAAAAACCTGTGTTATTATTCGACAGTTTCTGCAGAGCGGCAGGAGTTCATTCTAAGTTCTCCTCTGAGTTTTGGGCAGAACTTTTGCCATGGAGTAAGCCTGTCTTCGTTACCCATCATCCCTTTGTCTACACAATCTCTCGCTAGATTAAAACCCCTCACACCCTTAGCCTAACAAAAATGGTGAGCAATATTAAAGCCAACCAGCTGTACGGTTTGGATGCAGATTCCAGCTCAGACAAGGATGTTTATGAAGACAGAGTGGAGTTCATCGCTTGCGGTTATAGATTCTACATCACAACTACAAAGTTTTTCAAACTGCATTTTTTGTCTACTCCTGATTTTTTAATCATTTAAATAAAGAAATACTCGGAAATGCAATTGTGATCTTAGTTTTCTAGTTTTCCATCATGAAAAATGTTACAAGTACAAGTTGAAAACACCAAAAAACAATTTTAATGGTGTGAGTCTTTAAGGTTTTACTTTTGACCTTGTTTTGCTGTTTACAATCTGTTGACGTCTGTAAATGACTCTAAGAATATATAAAAACAAATGTTCTCATGGCAGTATTTTACAAAAATGCAACTTGGACAACATCATAAAGAATGATAGAAGATTTTAGTTCATATTCAAGGGTTTGCTTGAAGTCTGTACATGGAGAACAAATGCAGGACTTCAGGAACTGTCAGCATTTGCTCATTAAAACTCTTCATCTTTGAATCACTTTTCAGTGCAAAGAGAAACTCCTCCATTCTGTCATGAAGTTCTGTTTCTACCCCGAGGCACATCTTCATACTTTAAAACAGCTTGAAATACTGTAAACAGGCTCTCACTTGAAACAAGTATGGTGAATAAATAATGGATTCACACATCAGTGTTTTCAGGCAAACTGTGGACCGCTGAGGTTTTGAGGCAACTCGGCTGTTTATTTTCTGTTTTAACCTTAAACTCACACTGAAGGATTCTTCATTAACTTGGAGTTAGAGGAATCACAATCTTCAGTTTGTGTTAATGTTTTTTAAAATTTATGTTTGTTTTGAAAGGTCTTCGTAGTACAAAGCAGATAGACCAGATACACAAGAACATCAATCAGACTAAGAAGATCAGCTAACTCTATGCTGTCCTAGTATTCCGTTGCATCCATGTTGGATTTTGTTACTCTTGCATCCCTTTTTATTTTGTGTCTCCACCTAACATCTGGCTCAGCAGCACAGAGGGTGGAGTCGACAAAAAGAAACGCCCCGGGGGAGACTTACTTCAAACACAGGATATAGAGACAGCGTGTCTTTGATTGCTCTATTTTAACACTTTGGAATCATCTCCACTGATGTGTGGAGATGTCTTTGCCAAATAATGAGGATAAAAGCAACATTTTTCCTCTTTATTTACAGGTAATATTTGTTCCAATGAATTCCTGGCATTAAAATGCTGCTGCAGAGGCTGTGTTTCTTCTCTTCGTGTTGGGAATAGATTCTTTACAGTAAACAAGATGTTCTTGGTCAAGTCTGAAATGCAAAGAGTTATCTTAAAAATATGGGAATTTAAAATCTGTTTATATACTTATTTCAGTAAGCAGTTACTTTTAGTCAATTTGAACCACAGAGTCTTTTCTTGAAGTTGGATGCGAGGTTAAGTTGGGTTTCCTGCTTAAGCCTTGGTCAAAGGCCAATACGGGGGGTAGACCTGTCCCCACCTTAACGGACATCGTGACATTGGAATGTACCATTGTTGTGCGTGTGGTGAGTGTATTATGAAGTATTTGTGAGACTAATCTAAGTCACATGCACTTATGAAGTACAGGTGATAGTGTCGTACAAGGTCCTTACGCCACTCTCTAGTCGTTAGGTGCAAGTCCTTACTGACTGTGGGTAAATGCTTTATGCACGGATGTGCACGTGACACGTAACTGCCCATTGCACATCCTTATGACGCCCACACAAACTACGTCTAATTTCCTAATTCCTAACAGTCGGACAGCATGCAAGAATGCACAAGGGGCACGCACTTTTCACGTGAACAGCACTGCAGGATTTGTAGGGTTGGTAATTTAAAAAATCTGTACTTAACACGCCTGTGTCTCACCTACAGCACTTTCATTTACCCTTGTGCGTAAATAAAAAACGTTCACTATGACCTTTTGGCTGCAGCATGCCTGTAGAAAGAAATGTGCATGAACATTTTTGTTTTACAGGCTCACAGAGGGATCTACCATAGTGATATTTTGCACAGGCCACCTGCATGCAGTGTATGGGATTGCCCTTTTTTTCCACCTGCAGACATCCCAAATCTACCCACAAGGGCAGTTGTGACTAAGCCTTTAACAACACAAACTCTTATATCCGGGATTTCAATCCCTGATCATCTTAAATGTGGTATTTTCAGCGGTTAATTATTCTCCCCGACTATCCTCCTCAGCGTGTCGGGATATTTTGCGGCCACTTCTGAGTGGGCTGATGCCGTTTCTCCATGTAGGGGCACAAATGAGCGATTCAGGAACCAGTGGAACGTGCACGTGCTTGCTGTGAAATTTTCTTTAGCAGCCAGCGAGGAAGTTTAACAGACCAGCACGCTCTTCATCTGCGCTCCTCTCCTCAGAAAATTCCTACAACACCTCTTTCGGACGCAATGAGCTCATGCAAGCATCTTGAAATGTCTGAGTTTTTGTGATGAACCAGAGGAGTCATGTGACCAAAAAAATTCTAGCGACTACGTGAAACCGGGAATATTGAATCGCAAACAAGCAGCTGGTTAATGCAAGTGGTTCATGCATCTGTGGCATGAAAAGTCTGTTGGACATACGTGGAAAAATCGTGGACAGCCACAAATTTCCATATGCATCTTGCAAGAATCACACACAATTGGGTATGATTTACGCCCTGACAGGTGTGACCAACCTGAACTACCCACGAACTGCTTAAGTCTCAACCGACCATAACTTTTGGACAGCTCAAAACCAAATTCCTGTAAAGACAAATGACAAATGCAAGAAACACACATTAATTACGTATATCACACGTGTCACGACAGACCATAATTTTATCCGTGGACAATGCGCAAACTGTATAGCGGCGGTGTGACACTGTCTTAAAATTAGAGTTGAGTGCTTGGTAGATGCGTCTCAAAAGCATCGAGTGCTGTTAAAACACGGATGCTGGTGTATTTAGAAAAAAAAACTCTTATTTGGAATTCTCCGGTAAGTTTTTTTTTAATCAGAATTATGATTATTATTTATAGGGCAATTCCTGTCAAAAGTGGTATGACGGTTTATCAAAGGTATTTTGTATTCATTATTTGACAAAAGAGTAAAAAAAAATGTGTTTCTATGAATGTTATTTGAATGTGTGATGAAATGTAAGACATACATGTGCTGGTAAGTGTCAGAAAATCGGTTCAAATCCTTGTAAGTTAGGGTGTTCAAACTAACTGTTGAAGGGGGTGTGATTGTGTGGCTGTTTTTTTACCCAATGTGATGGGACCCTGTGCTCCTTGACCTCAAAGAGTACAAGGTAGGTTTAGAGAATGAATGAATGAAAAAGATCAAATGCTAAGAAATGATTGCACTTAAGCTTGCAGAGGCATGAAATCACATAGAAAAATGTACTTACAATTTTCATCAGCCTTCTTTTCATGCTCTTTTGTTGTGCAGCTTTGAGCTGAAGGCCACGAACTAGCTTTTTTTCCTTAATTCCTTGGCCCTGCTCACAGAAACTGAAGTTGCTCTGTGTCCTTCACGCTGCCTGAGCTGTCACCGAAACTTCGATTTCCACTCGAGTTTATTCTGAAGAACTCGAGGAAGAGAAGCTGTTATGGCGGGGTTTGGTTACTTCTAAAATTTTCATCAAACTAATGTTGCAAATCAAATCACTGCTAAAGGTAATGTTTTTTTAAACTGCTTGTTGGTAAAGTGGCAGCATTGAAAGAGACAGAATTAGGCAGGTAAAGGCCAGGGAAGAACAAAAACCTCTTCAGCTCCTACATGGGACTGTAAATCCCTGAGTTGCCCCTATGGCAGACTGTTACCGCCACCGTGCAGGACGGACAAACTGCCGGTCCTTCAGTCCATCAGCAGACGGGACATGGCAAACGGGGAAAAAACTATTTATGCATGTATGAAACCCAATAGATCAGTGGTCCCAACCCAAGGCTATGGACAACTACCAGTCACTTATTACCAGGCTGCAGAAAAAAACAAACTGATTTCTATTTTATCTGTTTTCTGAACTTTCTTTTTTTTTGTAAAAGCTAACAGTCTCTCTGTAACTCATCTGTCCATGACTCACTCCTGATGCATGCTAAGACATTTGCCTCTGTCACGTGTCTTAAACTCGTCGACTACTTTCTACGATGCTGCTGCAACTGCAAAATAAAAATCCTGAAAATAGCAACTTTTCTTTGCGCAGAAAGGAGTAAGAGAGGAAACAGAAGATACAAAAAGATACATTTAACCTCTTTAGACCTGGCGTCCAGACGCATAGATATCACAATTTAGGGTATATGATGGCAGTAGTTCCTTTAGCTGTAGAGGCTCTTAAGACACATTTGTCTTATTTGAAATATAGATTTATTATTTTAGTTGTACCAGGTCAACTCATCATAAAATGCAGCAACTGACTCCAATGTTACAAGGTCAGTGCTATTTGTCTATTTGTCCACAAATGAATTCATCAGAATGGAGCAGAGCAGGGAGCTTGTCATAGCATAGCTTCTATGTCACGTCTACATGTCTACATCTCCTTCTGCTTTACAAAGATTTTAAGAAAAAATACAAAAAAAAACCCCAACAAGAACTTTATACAAACATAATTAATATAAAAAGTTTTGACTGAAATAAAAAGGGGGTTTATACAAATTTACTGCGTGTGCCAGAAGATTCATAACTCCTTGTTGTAACAGTAAAGTCTGTCCAACACAAGAGGCCTTCAGCTCTGATCTGTTTGCTCAGTTGCTGGACAGGACAAGTTAGAAAAAAAAGCAAAACATCACAAATGCAACTTAAGTATTTAATTTATTTATATTTGATCTCATAATGAGAAAAACACCACAACAACATGTTAAAAACACATAAAAAGAAACCTTTTCATTGGAGTGGGACTTTAAGGGAAATCTTTATCACATTCTAATTGTTCCGACACAAAATCCAGTTTACACTGTTGAAACTGTCTGAACATGTTTTACAGAGGATGACGATTCCATAACATAAAGTTTCTTAGTTGTGGATGTTATTTATTAATTTGTGAAAACTTGTGTAAAAGACAAAGAGTTTCATCATAGCAAAGTCTAATTAGACAGTCCCCTATTTGGAGATTTTAGCATAGAAAATACTCCTCTGTGTTAATCAGATTTAAGGAAGAAAAATATATGAATAATCTTTTTGCCCTGAAGGATAATCTGTTTCTGAATTAAGTTTGCCTCAGTGCTTAAACGATGTTCTATGAATTCTATAAAAACATTGAGATTTTACCTTTAATGAATTTTTAGAAATAAAAAAACAACTTAAACAGATCAACAATCTCTGTTCATATTATTATTATTATTCATATTACTGTGAAAAAGAAAAAAACAACTTTTTTTCTGAAACCAGAAGCTAAAAAAATCTGATGCAAACATCAGGCTTGTAAAGTCTGGTCCATAAAATCATTTCTATCAAATTAATTGATCTGGTCTTTTTAATTTAATAATAACTTTTACAAAAACAATAAAAGATTGTGATTTAATCTGCAATCTCACAAAAATGTCTATTCAGGGAAATCAAGGAGAGACTGATAAATGAAGATTTCCAACTTTAACTGATTTGTCAGTTTGGGGCCCAAAACTGACAAATCCAAGAGCATCCAGCCCACACACATCATTACTGGACAGCAGGAGCATTTCTTCCTAATTAACTTCCATGTTCATCCAAGATGTGATTGCTGAAAAAGTGAGAAAGGCTGCCATCTTCCTAATGAGCTTAATCGAGCACGCTCCGAAATCTCATTTAAGCCCGTCTCCTCGCTCATGAATTAAACTATTGTTAAACCTACTTGAACTTAACTGTGGGTTGCTTAATCACTCTAATCCTGGGTGTTAGAGAAAGACCACGCAGGGGGTGTGATGCACCCCAGGACTCATTGTTTTCTCTGCTCTCACTCACCTGCAGACATGTAGCACAAACTGCAACACCGTGGAAGCATCAGAACCCTCGTCATATCTTCATGTCTCTGTTTTCCCTGTGGGGGTGCAGTGTTTATTGTCTCTTTGCAACCCCCCCCTCCCTCCCTCCTCTTTTGCTTACAGACTCTATTCCCCCGGAGCACGCTTTGATTCAACAAAGCCGATCGTTCAATTTTCTGCTCTCATCTTTACCGTCTTTCTCTTCTTCTCATTGGCATGCTTTGTCAGCTTCGTTTTGCTGCTCTGATCGCAGACGGTGACTGTGTTTCATACAAAGATAAACGCTCAACATCAAAGAACATTGTTCATAATTTTCTCTCTTAATCAACATCTTAACAGAGATGCATCTCAACCCCCTGATTTTTCTTTTTTTTTACATTTAAAACAAACAAAAAATGCATAATTAAACAATGATGATGATAATTTCCTTTTTCAAGAGGAATTACAAATCCAAATTTGGAATTCCACAAATAACGTTAAAATACTACTAATTAGGAAAGGTTAATGAATGGTTCAAGCTACACAGAGGAAACATTGTGTGGGGGCTTTGGATGCAACCCCCTCATTCACATGCCAAACAAATCCATCCAGATAGTTAATATTCCAAACACCTGTACAAAAGAAACAGTGTGTTCCAAGAAAAGATGGTGTGTCTTAAAAAAGACAAGCTTTGTGTGGAATGAGCATGACCTCCTGACACACTTCTCGGAGCAAATTTGATCAACATAGATGTGGCTACAACATTAATCTAACTGGAAAAAAAACTCTTAAAAAACAAGTTTATCTAGAAAATCCCCATTCTACATCATTATACTTCCACCAATAAATATCTGTACAAAACTAAATAGGTTTTACTTTCACAATGTCATTGCAATGTTTTGACCACATTTGGTCCCTAGGATTGCCTGCTTTGTGTGGCAAGTGTTAAACTCAAATTTGGGTTAAACTAATGAGTCCTGGTAATCTAAAAACAAATAGGATCCAGAATCACTTGAGGAGAGAATTTGGAACGGTTCACTTTAGTGTAAATGCAGAAAAATCCCCTTTGGACCAGACATAAAACGTTGATCCAAAAGGGATCAACTTAATATATGGGGTTAGGCGGGATAAACGTTTGAACTTCACCATCCCCATGTATAGGTATTTGCTTCTTTTCATGTTTATTAGTTTGTTAACCAGTTGTTTTATGGTTCTTTTAGGGAAAAAAATAGATTTACTTCAGTTTTCAGCTCTGTTGGCAACTTTACATGTTCATTTTTACTAACTTTATGAGGTAGCCAATGGCTCCTGGTTTAAACCACCAAAGAAACAATGAAACATCTCCAACAATCTACCTACTTCAGATAAAACTGAGTTGTGTCGTTGTGTCATTGAGCTGTGGAACAACCAGACAAAAGAGTGAACATTTACTGTCAGATGGTTCACGCGAGATCTTGTTGTTGAAAGAGGCTTTGTGGTACGCTGCCAACTAGTGATCAGAGGTTTAAGTGGAACACAAAAGAAAAACGCTGAGCTAAATGTGTACTCGTAAAAAACTCATTTAGAACTGTTTCAACCGCATATAGAAGAGATCTTGCCAAATAGAATATCAGTATATTCACGAGAATCGATTCTTTTCCCAATCCCTGAGTTTCTCCGTAATGTATTATGAAGCTGTGCGGTATAGAACTGGGACTGTGTCCAACTCTACTGCTGCCTCTGAGCCCAGTGAGAAATTCTTTTAATGAGCTTTCGGCTGTGGGTTTACTACGAGACCCCTCTCCTCCCATTGCACTCTTTCTAGCTCTTTTTATCTACTGGTCAGGATTTTCCTGCAGCTCTCTGACAAGCAGACTCCCTTCTATGTCCATTAGAGAAACACAGGAGTGTGAGATGCCGCTTGTGGAAAAACATCAAATATACAATAAAAGCAGCATCTGCACAGCATAACAAAATCCCCGTCTATGATCTTAACAATACGCTGGTATTGAGACCAACAAGCTCTAACTTTGGTTTGTAGAAAAGATTTGAATGCACACCTCTCTGATACACTGAACAAGAATGAGATTTTATAAGCTTCTCACAATGCAGAAATATTGCTTTACACCGTACAGATTGTGCTTTAATCCTGTTATTGCATCCTATTTTTCTATCTTTGCAGAAACTTTTCACATTAATGCAAAACTCTCCAAACACACACTCAGCCCTCCGGTTCCCTTCCCCAAGCACCGCTGAACCCACTCAGACTACTTTTCATTGGACTTTAATTTCCAGCCGTGATCGACCACATTTCAACGCTGCACTGCTGCTTCTCTTTATTTTATAAGAGTGTGGAAAAAGTCAACCAAGCTCTGAAGCGGGAAGTAAGGAAACTAATCAACTTGGCATTAATTAATGATAGTGGAAAGGCTTTTTAGTGACTGGGTTTTTTGGGGAGAGTGTTCTAAAGGAGGAGAGCAGATAGCTGGAAATTGTTGACTGTTTGGAGTCAAATCAACCCAAGAAAATGAAATAAAAAGAGTATCTCTTTGAAGATTGATGTGAGGTTTAATTATTTATGCAATGACTAGGCGTCTACTTGGATTCATTGATTATTGTTGCAACTCGAGGCTGGTTGAGGATGGAGCTGAGTTTTCTGAAGATTCGATAGTAAAGGTAAAACCAAAATCAAGACGTCGGAATTGTGTATCATGACTGCAGACATGATAGGAGTCAGTATTTCCTTCTTCCTTTTCTTTCCTTTCTCTCTACGATTAGGGCTTGATATTAATATATAGAGGACTTGAAACCAGATTGGAGCCATAACCTCTAACAATATTGTAGTGTTGTAGGTTTAAGGCCTTATTTCCAGTCTTTTTTATTTTATTTTTTTTACTTTTCATTCCATTTCTGTATATACACACACACACACACACACACACACACACTATACCTAACAATTCCAACCAGCTAGTTTGGTGTAGCACCAGTGAGTTCACACTAATTGCCAGTTGGCTTGTTCCAGTAGGAGTAATAGGTCACCTTGCCATGTATGAAGGTAAATCCCTCTGGGAGCCATAACAAAATGACAAACCCTGAAGCAGGTATGCTGACCAGCGTTTTGTTCTCCATCTTTTATCACATTTTTCACCATGATTTTCCTCCCTCCTCTCATATTTCATCTCTTCAGCCACAATATGTTTTTTTTTTTTTTCCCTCTCTAAGGGGCACTTGTCCTCTCCCTCTGGGATGTGCCCCTCTCTTTCGTTTTTCTCGTTCACTTTGAATTTTTCTGCTGCCATCTCTGTCTCCGCTTCACACGTTTCCCCTGCCAGCGTCCCTGACGTCCTCCTCCCACCTCCTGATTCCCTCAGCTCCTTGTTAGGGGGCAGGCTCAGGTAGCTGAGGGAGGCTGAGATGGATGAGGTGTCGGCCAGAACGTCGACCCGGCGGCATTCTCAAAGAGCAGCACCGCCAGCCTGCATCCCGCAGGCCTGTCAGCTCCGAGCGAGGCGAGTGACAGGCATACACCGCTGCACCTTCGCTGTAAAGCGCAGAGCATTGCTCTGGTAAAGGGGGAATGTTCAGGATGGAAATCACAAAGGAGCTATTGTGGTGCGTGACGGAAAAAAGAAAGGTGAACTTTGACCAAAGTTAAATTACTGCTCTCAATAGATCTGATGCTCCTGCTCTGTTCTAAAAGATTGTGCTATTGTGCATCAAGTCCTCATACATCATGGAACTACTACAAAACTGCGTCCTTCACTGCACACCTGCCTTTGGAATTGCACTCCTTTGTGAGTTTACTTTTCCACAAATCAGTATGAGAACAATTACTTCCAAAAATCTATTTATGTCTAGAAAATTCTCAGTGTGAAAGTAGAGACCGTAAAGACCGTTTAAAAGTTTTAGGATACGCGACCTCTACTTTATAATCTTGATTGTCGAACCTCTTCCTCCTGGTTTTTCTTTAATCAATTTGCTGCTTTTTTTTTTACCCACCTCAACATTTTATAAAGCATCTTGATGCAAACATAAATAAAATCAATTTTCTATTTTCCAGTGAAGTGCTCTTGGTGAGCTGCATTTTATTGCTAATTACTGGTAGCTATGAAAAAAAAAAGCATTTAACAAGGAAAAAGGAGGAAAAAAACAACGTTGCCAAGAGTTCTGCTAGAATGATGATGTTTGGCCTCCCAAGAAACTGTTAACTCTGAACAGCTATTGATTTGCTAATTGCCTTCACTTTCAATTCCATTGTTCCTTAAGGTGGTATTTAACCCCTGTGACTTGCAGTATTCACAAAGGAGGAGGAACCAGAATATTTGGACTAAAAAATAACAGCTGTACTTTTTTTTCAAATTTTTTTTTTAATAATGATTCATTTTTTTTTACATATGTTTTTTTTATAAAAATCCATTTATAAATATACAGTTATTACAATTGACTCATCTGACCTACAATGACAGCAGTACATTTAACCTGTCACAACACCAGCTGGCTTTAAAAACCTCAATTAAGAAATGAATCTGTGAGACTTCCAGATGGCAAATAACAAAAATCATGTTCTTCCAAGCAGTACAATTAAAATTAAAACCCTTTGACATAATGAACGTTAGAATGTTCTGAAAAACAGCCTTTTCACAAAGTTTTTGGATAAAGCACAGTTCAGGCACAATGTAAAGAGCCTTACAGTGAAAAAATACAACAAAAACCAGAAAGAACAGGCTGTCTGCAGGCCAAATATAAGCAAATGTGTGCACAGATCGCAGGTGGTCCGCATGAAATAACAAGGTTGTAGACCACTTGGTGAGCGGAAATAGAACGTAGAACATAAATGTTCAGGCACGCTGCGGTCGTAGTGAACTCTTACGCAACATGGAAGGAAGTTGAATGGATTTTTCATTTTTTTCAACCTCCCCGAATGTTAGACTTTAGTGCTGTTCATGTGATAAATGATATTAGAAAATCAGACATCTTACAGGCACTGACAGTACTGTGTAAAAACACACAGAAAAGCATGTAAGAAGTGTTTTCAGCTGTGTTAAAGTCAACTTTCCAACAAGTAAGGAGTTGGACCCTTCTTTCTGTTTGATAACACGACAATCGTTGCTTAATATTGTCGGCTGCTCATCTCTTGCTACATTCTTACCCTGTTTACGTCGGCTACGGTGGCCGTGTTGGTTCAGTTCTTCCGCTTTGAGGACAGATTGCATTCAGACTGAGGAAAATCTGGACTACCTCCAAAGATGGGTACGAGAGCAGTTCCTGGTTCCAGACCAGGGCCCGCTCGAGTGAATTCAGACTGAAAATTTGTTCTAGATTATCGGGGAAAGCGAACTCTGGTTCACTTTAAGTGAACGAAATGCATCCTGTCTGAATACACCCTTAGAAAGAACGTCAACAAAAAAGCAAAAATTATTCTGTGAATTTGTCAAGCGTTTCTGGTTTCATTTATTTAACTGTTTATTTAACTAAAAGACGTTAGCAAAGAAAATTCATCAAAACCTAACCCTCAATCCTGGAAGTATAGTCGATTATGAACGTTAACATAATGATATATATATTTAAATAATTTGTTGTTTTGTTCCTTTTTTTTGCTGTAATGAGCTTTGTTCTGTACTGATGAAGATGTGGGTGGATGATATCTCCAGATAAAATTAAGATTGATCTTTGAACAACAATTCATTTAAAGGCTAAGATTGAATCAATATTAACTGTTTAGTGCGAGGCTTTATTAGCCTCTGGGCTGTGCAGCTCCAGATCCAGCACATCCTGATGTCTGCTTCTCTTTTCTTAGATCTCTGAGGTTAGATATAAGCAAAGACAAAAAAAAATGTCCTTCAGGCTTCATGTTTGGCGTTTTATAGTCAGCTGATTTTAGCCAGACAGCTTTTATGTCATTCTGAAGCAGTTTTCTCTCCATAATTGATATTTAATATGGCTGATTTCATGACACATGTTGGTTATTGACCTGAATGTCACTGTTCTCTTTCCTACATCAGAATTCTAACAAATGTGGGCTGTAACAAAAGCTCTGCATGGAGACAAAAGGCTCTTTTCACACACAGAAGACAAGCGCCACGTTTACTGTTCTCACTTTCCTGTTCCACATTCACACTGATTCTGCGAAGGCGATAAAATGACTTTGCTGGTTGTTCATGTGTGATGTCGGTAATCGATTAGAGACATGATTATAACAATGGCAGATGGACAAATTCCAGTTAGCTGTATTTGTGGTAAACCTTGTTTTTTTTTAACAATTTGCAGCTTTTTTATGTGGACAATTTACCCTCAAACCATTAATATGAATAAGGATGCAGTTTTGGATTATGCAAGATAAATAACGTTTGTTTTTGTTCAATGTGACCTGCTGAAAAAAAGGTTTTTGAACTGTTAGTTTCCAGCAGAGCAGTCTTTGTCTTTGCCACATCTGAATACAGAAAAGATGGCTTGTTATCTTTTAACAGGATTGATTACAGCATTTGGAATATTTCCTACATACATGTTGAATGTATATATTTTCTTTTATTGTAACTGCTGTTTTTAAAGCAGTTTTTCTTAAGTTTTGTTTTTCTTACACAATTATAGTGGTTGTGTTGGGATCTTTCCATGTGCCATTTCAGAAAACTGATCACTTCAGCAGAATGGAAAGAAGTGTCTGGAATGTGAGTTTGGTTTAATCTTGTAAGATAAAAACTTCTTGGGACTTCAGCAGAAAATTATGGACAACTACCTATAGATAATTCACTCATCATGTAACTAGGGAGACCTGAGTATAATAAAAGTGCGAGGTTGGAACAGAAGGGTTGACTGTTTCTGGCTCTTGGTGTCGGTTTCCTTTGTTAATACTGTCTTGTGTTTTCAGAAATTACCTTCACAATAAAGTTTTGATAAATCTTGTAAAGCCGCGAAGAAATGTGAAATTCACAAAAGTTCAGTTGCTTCTAAAATTTAATAGAATTAATCGGATGATTGTACAATCACGAGTCTCTTTTTTCATGGTTAAATATTTCAATATTCCACATCTTTCTCTTTAATTAATATCCATGTTCTTTCCCTCCTCTCGTATCATTGTATCCCATTTGGCCTTCCTCAGTCAATGGATTCATCAGATCTCTGACTCCTCCAGAGACGGTGGTGGGTGGGAGTTAGAGGGGGAGCACCGTGTTGATCCCAACCCCACTGTTGCATAATTCTCTGTCTTCTTCCCCCTCTAGCTTCTAACAACACACATGAACCCTGCATCCACCTGACAGCATAGCAGCTAAAAGTATCTCTCTCAGCCTGCCTGTGTGCGTGTGCATGCGTGTGCATGTGCATGCATGTGCGTGTGCATGCGTGTGCGCCTTCATCTCTGATCCTGTTAGCTTACAGACGGATCTGCTACAGCTGCCATGTTGGCACGCTCTCCTCTGCCTATTGTGTTTGTGTCTGTGATCAGAGCTTCTTCACATCTTGGTGTGGAACAAAAAAGAAAATTGTATTGAGTGTTTTGTATTTTAACTGCACATTGTTCCAAAAAAATTAAATAAAATAAAGTAAAGCAATCAATGAGTTACCCTAAGGGATTTATTTCATAATAAAATATTAACCTATGAAAATCAAATATATTTATATAAGTCATTTATATTTATACTAATATAAATGACTCAAGATGAGAGATTCTGTGTTTAACAGTTTGTTAAATTTGGAAAAATAAAAATAGTTTTGGGGGCTCCAATGGCGACAACAATATCAAAAACATTAAAAGAAAAGGAAATCTTGCATTTAAAAAAAAACCTCATGCAGCTCCTGTTTTCTGGAACATTGTTGAATTTAAAATGAGCCCAAATGTTCTCCTTCACAGAGGACAGACATGGAAGTCTTTCCTAATTGGACTGCCAGCTTTGGCAAAACAACGAAGGGAGTAGAGTCGGTGTTAAAAAAGAGAATTCACAATTTATAATTCTTTATTCCCACAGAGGAGGGCATATCCAACGTCCCATGACAGCAGCGAAAAGAGATTCATTTTTGTTTCTTATTGCATGCTACTGAAATGAAAAGAGGGAAACTTTCAAATCACTGAAACAGTTTTTTTGTATTTGTGATAAAGATAAAGAAATAAAAGTTGTTTGCTGCAGATACAGCTTATGGCTTCGGTAAAAAATATCATAAATAATCTTAATTTTTAAACATATCATAGTGTTAACCTCATTTTACCATAGTGTGATAAATGTTTCCATCCATTTGTTTGTCTTCATCATGTCCCTAAACCGCTGCAGACTTTTCTTTTATCACTTCAGTTTCAGTGACTTTGTCTTTGTTCTGTTTCCTCATGGCAGCTGTTGCTAACAGTCTTCATCTTCTTATAGATGTTTAAGGGTTTTTCCATGTTGGTTGTCCATTTCCTGTCCTCTCTGATACCAGCCGTCTGGAGCTGCTGCTGTCATCCCTATTTTTCCAACAAGAGGGAATTTTCCTCTCCACCGTCGCCCTTTGTTTGCTCACATGACTAACTTCAGTTTCAGTTTCAGTTTAGTTTATTTCAAACACAAATGAAAAGTCAACACACACAGTGGTTTAAAAGACATAAAATAATACAGTGTGCTTGAAAAGGAGTGGGTTGAAGATAAATCTTGTCTGCTCCCACCCCTTTTTACAAGACCTGAAGACGTATTCAACACGCGTATTGCTATTTACAGATAGGTACAAAATTTACAGATAGGTACAAACTTGCTAATGTTAACCCTTTAACACCAATACACCAATAATATCTCCTAACTGTTCATGCACTTAACAGGACTTTATTCCTTTCTGAAGTGGAAAAAGGCAGCTTTGCGCGTCTATACAACAGTAGTAAAGTGTTTACACAATCAACGTATCCCAGCTGATTCAAACTTGAAGAAGAGCAGCTTTTCTCCACAAATCTGGTAGCATTACGCTATTACAGTACATCTTTACAGTAATTCAAAGAATGTGTGTTATTTCCTTTTTGCTGGCTCCAGTGTAAATGGGTTAAACCCTGTGCTTCTTATACAGAAGGTTTAAACTGCGCTGGCGTTGGCTGCGCATGTACAAATTTCTGCTTTACATCACTGCTGTTTGTGTGTTTATAATGATTGTCAAACAAATGTATACAAAGTTAACAAATGAAATCTATTTGATATGACACTGAAATGTGTTAACACTAGTTGTTTCCCATAATTTTAAATGATTGCTGATCCTAAATTAATGAAAGCAAAAATAATAATGATAATAAAAAATCTAAAGAGCTGTCTGGGAGCCGAAAAAAAGCAGTCTTTTTTTAGGGAGCCGAGCCAAAAGAGCCGGTTCTCCTAGAAGAGTTGGAAATCTCATCACTACTTAGTGCCACTGAATGAATCAGAGAACTGGAGTGACTGTGATGTCATTCACAGAAAATGGTTTACTTCTGCGGCTCCAATCAAATGAAGTCAATTCAATCGCCTTTTTTTCGGCCATATATGGCGCCTGTCTAAGCCAGACGTCACCAGTAATCAGTCATTGGTCCAAGTCTGTCTGTGTCATTGTTTCAATGGGAACCACTTTCACCAATCAGAAGTGACATTGTTGGAAGTTCACGCTCCCACCGGCAAATGTTTTGAATGATGGACATGAGATCACCTACTTCTATTGAGGGAGCTGATTGGTCAGTTTATTACTTGAATAACTTTAAGTACAAATACAATATCACGAAAAAAGTGAGGATTATCAAGAACATGTTGAAAAAGTATCAGAGCAAGAATGGTTCTTCTGACCAATAGAATGGCTGAGTAACAGCTGCTTATTTCTCTATAGAATGTGAGATTTTGGCTTCTTGGAGGCACTTCCTGTTTGGAATGCCAGGGGGGAGGGGCCACTCAGTCCAGATTGCATATACAGTCAATCTTTGCTAAAGAGTTCTTTTGTTGAATCTCTAATTTAAAATATATTGCTACGCGCAGTGTAATATATTTTAATGTAGTTGTATGTCAGAGTTGTATTTTTGTCATGAGTTTTCTGTCATTTTTCTTCTGTAATCTGCTATGTAAACACACCTCTGACACTAAAGTATTCCTTTATTATTTATCATTGTCATTGACAAAACTGATAAGTGATGCAGTGACTTTGGTTCACAGATATTTATACAGCAAATCATAAGAAAGACCTGATGTCAACAAACTCTATTTGTTGTTTGGTGTTCTGGCTGAATATTTCTTAAATTTAATCTTTTTTTAAACCTTTTTTTTTGTTTTTGCAAATTGTTCCACCTTTGTGAATTGTTTTATAGCAGACATAGAACTTGAAATGAACTAATTTAGTGCATCAAGTGCAAAATATTATAAGCTACAAAATGTATGTTAATTATGGTCTGTTAAGTTCTTTTTTTTTTAAATATATTCAAGTAATATAAATGAAACACATTTCAAAATTTCCAGTTTTTTGTAGTTTTGATCTTATAGCCGTCTCTGAAACACATCATTCCTGAAGGGCGGGACGTTCATCAGATCAATAAACCGAATGCAGCTCTGACCAGAATCTAATAAAGAGATCATTCCAATTGGTTAAAATCCTCTATTGAAGCAGCAATAAAGAACAGTAACGGGTTCCCCCACTGTGCCATATTCATCCACATGTCTGGCCATAATAAGGGTGACGTCCCACGAGGGAAACCCTGTTGATTTGTAACCCAGGTTGTTCCTGGCAGATCTTCACACACCTCTCATAACATTCATGAGGAAACCTCAATGCACCGGTGTAATTATGGCCAAACAAGTCCCTCATGGACACGCAAAGGCACAAACACATCACACAGACGTATGACAGCACACACACAAGCTTCAGAGTGTGTATGGATGAACACGCAAACTCGCCACATTTGAGGGCGTAATGGCATGCTAATTAATGCAAAGCCCGTGATGTAGAGGAGCAGATGGCCTGAGGATGGGCGGCACAGAGCTGGCAGGTAAGCTCCTCCTCTACTTTTATCCTTCAACTCTTCTTCTGGACTTATTCCCCACATTTTCCTTTCGTCTTTTTTATTTTTGTCTCCACATTTACGTGCCAGTTTGTCCATTCTCTAATCTGAGGGTTTCGTCCTCTTTCATCACTCTGCCCTTTCATCATAACTTTTTTTCTTGTCTTCCTTTAATGGAGTTGATATGAATAAATCGAGAGTGTATGAATAGGTGCTTAGAGATGCTGGGACTGTAAACTGTAAAAGCGAAGTCTGGCTTCCTGAGGGCAGCTCTTTGGAAAGCTCAACACAATGAATGAAAGTAAAAGCTTCAAAAATGAAAAGTTCTCACTGCCTTTTGTTTTAGAAATGTCAAACACTTTTTAAAAACACATTACTGCCTCTCTCTAATGAAATGTAAATGGATGATATTTCCATTGGAAAAGCGTGACACGCGTGGGATTTCAAAGCACCTGACATGTTACATACTAAGTGGTTTTTAAGAAGAAAAAACAGCGAGTAGTTCTAAACCGACCAAGTGATTCATGTCATATAACAAAAACCGACAATCACCTTATCATCAAAGGAGACTTTTCCCTCTACTCTGTCCTTTCTAGTAATGCAACGAAAGTCGGCAGATGAACCCCAGCTCTCCCACGCTTGGCCTTTCACGTCTTCTCCTTTCACTCTGCTGGAATCAGATTAGTGTCCTCCTGCCAGCAGAACGTGTTCCACCAAAGAAATACAGATCAGTCATTGAAATGTTTGACTTACCTTTTGGAACCTGGGAAGTGAAGTCTCATCCTTCAGCTCCTCTGGATGAACCATCGGCAGCAGTTGAAGGTAAACACACCGTGGATCAGCCCCATACATGATATTATACACGGATGGGGTTTCAATGCTCATTGGGCACTGAAGGAAAAAACACAGCAAAAACCTGAAAACATTTTAGTGAAGGAGAATAATGCCCGGAAAAAATCTTTTGCATGTAAGCAGAGTTATGTCATTTTGTGCTCAGAGACAATTCAAGGGGCTTTACATAAACGAAACATACGATAGCAGAGGAGTAATCAAAATAAATAAATAAAAAATGAAAGAAAGTTAAAAATAATTTAGAGTAAGCCTCAAAACTAATCAAATGTGGCGAGTATTTAACCTGGATTGAAATAAACGAAGAGTTTCAGCTTTTTCTAAGGCTTATTGGCTACAGGGGCAGACTTAACATTATTTAAAGGAAGCCCCCCTCAACACCTTGGGGGGGGGGAGCTAAATGCGTACAAAAAAATGTCTAAAATAACTTTTTTTAAACTCTGCCATAAAAACATGTGAAAGTGTTGATGCAATAAAAGAAAAGAAAGCAAAAGAAAACCAGCTAACACTCAATTCTAACAATGTCATTTGAAGAAGAACAAAAGTATTGTTCAAGAAGAAAGACGAAATGGGAAAAACAATCGATGGAAGCTCAAACAGAAAATGGTCAAGAATGAGAGAAGAGACAGATAAGAAGAGAAAAGGCAGCCGCACACTCTCCATAGTGTACTGGTTTGTTCCATCGTTCAAGTATTTGTGTGTTTCTTTTGCATCCTTATAGTAAAACCGGAATTTATTCACTGAAAAGACCGAAGATCATCATTTGTTCCTTCTGGAAAATGAAGTGGTTACAAATCAGCACATTAATAAAATGTGTTCTTTTTGGGGTACAAAACTGTGTACAAAATGCATTTCTATAACATTTTAATTTGATTTCACTTATTAGATGGTTATTAAAGCATTTGGATTTTTGTCATTGATGCGGTCTAAAAGTGAACCAGTGAAGACGGGATTAGACAGAAGTTTACTAACTGTCAAAAGAGCAAATCCAGATGAGCAGAGAGGTCGGGCTGATACAGACTGGGTCAGAGGGTCAGTCATGCATTTTGTGATAAACCATTCAAAGCTTTAGAAACCAGCAAGAGAACCTCAAAGTGTTAAAATTATGAACGGATTTTAATTAAAGATCACAGTAGAACATAAATAAATGTTCTGCAGAACCTCCACACCACAATTCACTAAGAAGGACACAGGTAAGTAAGTCAAGGAGATGATAAATCGGGGGAATGTTTACTAATGTGATTATTCTTGATGTCAGGGTGGAGTTCTCAGGAAAAAGTGGAAGGACACTTAGAAATGTGGTGGAAATTGGATTTCTTTTGGATGCAGCCAGAAGTGCTCTGAGAGACACAGACACTTGTTTGGGCAGATCAACAGATAATTGAGCTCAGGTAGGAAACAAACAAGCAAACTCTGGTTTACCCAAAAACAGGGGCTTGGCAGGAATCAGTGAATGATGTGTTCAGTTTATTCAGGAGAATAAAGAGTAGAAGTTAACCCAAGAAAGACACGAAGTTTGGGAGCATACTACACATTTAAAAACTGCACAGAGGAAGCAAAATTGTTAAATGGAAGTAAAAGAGATCATGAATGGATTCAAATCAGAATCATAAAATCTAAATATTATTCCGTTCCTTCGAAATAATTTGTGCGAACAGTTACAGCAGTTGTTACAGCAGATACCTTCACATTTCTGTCTGTGTGTGTCTCGGTACATTGCATGGAAGACACCGAAGATGTTTAGAGATCAGATTTATCTATTTTAAAAAACACGAAATCATTGGTAAAGATGCCTCCATGTCTGCGTTCATTCACATCCCGGTACGGTCTCCGTCCTGCTGCAAAAGCCGCTTTCTGCCACTACTTCCTTGTCTCTGTGACCCACATTCGTTCAAGAAGGGAAAAATAAAAACAAGAATGATTGATTTATTATTGTCTCGATGAAAATAAAAAAAATATATCATAAGATTTTGGATGCCCAAGCTTGCTGCTCTCCATACCTATGAGCTATGGGCTCGCCCCGCAGCTCTTTTGCTTGTCATGCTGGCATTTGGGCAGCTGGCTGGCCGGTAGACGGGCAGCGGAGCCGCCACCAGTGTGTGAATGTGTGTGTGACTGGGTGAATGGGTCTGTGACTGTAAAGCGCTTTGGGCATTGTAGGTAGAAAAGCGCTGTGTGAGTATACGCCATTAACCATTCGACCCTGAACTACAATATCCCATACCACAGCTGACTGTCTTTTACCACTGATGTAGTTTTATCTCATTCAAAAAATGTGTTTATGTGAATCCTTCCTTTTTTCACCATGTGAAGGAAATTGTTTTATTATTATCATTGTTTAAATGTATTGGTTTAAATGTTAACTCAGATTGACCCTTTCTGAAAGCAGTTGTGGGGTTGTTCATCTGCTTCTCATCCCAATCCCAGCAAGGCTGAGGGGGTTTTACAACACACTGTCCAGAGTTGATAAGGGATCCTGTTTGAAGTTAGAATTCACCAAATGGGTCATTATACGACACCCCCTAATGAACTTTTTCTCTTTGTCTTGAAATTGTTACCTCCTTCTTGTGTTCTTAATAAAACGAGCGCAGGGAGAAGCAGACCTTTGAGAAGAGCAGCGTGGTGGATGTCTTCTGTCAAACTGGTTTTCTTCTCCCTTGTGCATGAGAAACTTGATTCTTGTTGTGGTTTATTGTTTCTAATTGTGTTTTTCTTTAATGTCTAGATGTATTTATCTGACACACCGTCTACCGGCCTGCCAGCTGCCTGAATGCCGGCATGACATGCAAAAGAGCTCCACGGCGGAGCCAGAAGCTATGCCCGGAGAATCGCTGCGGTGTGGCAAAGCAGCAAGCTTGGGCATGCTAAAACGTATGATATTTTTCTTATTTTCATTGAGACAATAATAAATCGATCATTCTTGTTTTTATTTTCCCTTTCTTGAAGGAATGTGGGTCATAGAGACACGGAAGTTACGGCAGAAAGCGGCTTTTGCGGCAGGACTGAGAGCATATCTGTGTTTATGAATGACTTTTGACATGAAGAATTATTTCGTTCGCATGAATTAATTATTGCATGGGAACGAGATATCAATTTGTGGGAATGAGATATTTTTTATTTTATCCTTGTCAGGACACGACAATAGAACTCTGACAAAAAACAAAAACAAAGCCATAACGCCACAACTCTTATCTACTATGTTACGAGGTTCGTTATCAAAAAGGAATGGGGTACACGGAGGGCTGATCGCGTTTGACAGTAAATCAGGTCTGCAACATACTTTGATGGGTGGGAGGAAGCCGGAGTCCCCAGAGGAAAAAAAACACACGCATGCACGGGGAGAACATGCACACTTCACACAGAAAGGACCCCATTGGTGTTCATGTTACAGGGGAAATAAAACATTAAGGATTATCAATGTCATTGATTCCAGTTTCAGGGTTGTAGTTTGCCCAAATCTGTTTTAAACCAACAGTAATGGCAAGGTGGGCAATAATTATGTGCAAAAGGCAGGAAACGATGGGTTTAGGGCCAATTGGCAGAGGTAGTACTATAGTGTGGGCTCTGAATCCAGACTTAAGGCCCGTACACACCGGGACGAATTTCGCCGACGTTTAACGCCTCCTGACTAAACAAAGGGCACCAATGTGAGTGTGCACAATGACGCGAAAAAACGCCACGCGTCAAAGCGTCACTTTTTAAAAAACGCCTCGGGTTCGTTTTTTTGGTTTGACGCGCTGCGTCAAAAACTATATGACCAATGAGAATGGGGCTTTTGCACACGTGTCTGGAGCTTCTGAAGTTACAGTAAAACACAACTTGGGGGCGCTCAAACACAACACTGCTTTTCTGAGCACACATACCAGCAAAGAAGATAGACGCCAAGTAGCGGCTATACTGCTGCAAAGAAATAATGACGGACATTCTAAAATATCCCCGAAAACGCTCATGATACATTTTCAGTGCTTGTACCAGTCGATAAAACTCACCATGTTCTTCTCTTCTCGTAACTATGGGATGTACCCAATATCGGCGTCTTTTCCGGCGTCTCTCATCATTCAACAGAGCAATAATTTCTTCATCATTGGAACTGGAGCTGGAGCTACTGGTGCTTGAAATATTCCTGTTTTCTTTGTATGATTCTGACAAGCGCGTAAATACTGGCTCTCTTCTTCTGAGTGAAAAGCGACCACCTTGTGAACAGCGCCATCTAATGTCAGGGAATGAAATTGCATGTTCAGTCGGCTCATCGTCAGCGAAAATCGCCTGGGTGTGAACCCAAAAGACGTGGCGAAAACCGCTGGCGAATATTCGTCCCGGTGTGTACGGGCATTTAGAATGGGATTTCCTCCAAAGCAAACTTGCTGCAGCTTTGTCTGTTTACAACGGAACTCACTATTTCTTCCCCCAGCCAGGACTTGAACCGGGGGCCTTGTTGCTGTGAGGGAAGAGCGTTAACCACTGCTCCACCGTGCACCCGAAAAAGAGTTGATTATTTTTTTTATTGTTTAAGCAGACAAGATATTGTGAAAATGTTATTAATATGGGGTGTGTTGGCTTCTCACCTTCTTATGGTTTTCATGCCTTAAGGTCTAAATGTGTGTGTAGGTGTGTGTGCGCGTGTGTTTGTGCGCAGATTTCACAGCAGAAAGTCAACAGAGATTAGCTGCAGGATGACCCTCAGACAGGAACTCCAAAACATGCACGTCTATCCAGGGACAAAACAAAATCGCTGAGGACTCCACTCACACTCTCCACCAGACTCACGCCTCTTCACTGGACCGCTCCATCATTCAGCAATCTGCCGTCAGCTCCAGGAGTAAAGAAGCTGGAGATGAAGAGAGAGTGGGACAGGATGACAAGCAAACTGCTTGCCAAAAAACCCGTCTGATTTAAAGAGGGGGCAGCGCAGACAGATCGGAGGGGCTGTAAAGGTGCCACTGCTTCTGTGGGTTTTATTCTATCACTCATTTGAATTCAAGCCAACAGAGAGTCAGAAAGTACCACAAAGCACTTTTGATATAAACACTTTTATTGTCTTTCAGGGGAGCTGATAAATAGAGTGAAACCTTCTGGGATGTTTTTGTGCTTTTGTTCAGTTTGTCTTGTTAACTTCACTGTGGTACAAGGACAACATGCTTTAAAAAATATGGAGTAGAATAAAAAACACATCAGATTTGGAGGTGAAATGAGGTTTTTGTGCAGATATGGTGTACAAAGCTCTAAAGTTATGTGGAAAAACTGAGAAAGGGCATCATGGTGTGACCAAAGGGGACTTATGCAAACCTCTTTCTTCATATGGTTGAATACTTAAACAATGGAATATTAAGTATTGGACCACTTCAGAGGAACGTTTGAGGCGTCAGGTGCTCACAATTCACAAGCTGTCAGAATTTTATGCAAATATTTTCTTTGTTTGAACCCTGAATTGAAGGTAAAGTGAAGGTGTTGAGATGTTGAAAAGTGTTCGGTGTGTACAATTCTGTCTTTTTTGTGTGATAAACAACTTGAACTGAAGTGGTTATTTGTTTTGCAGCCTGAAAGGCTGCTGCTGTTGTCTACATGTAACATATAAAAATAAAAAAATAACCCTCTGTCATTTTTAATTTAAAGGTCAGGGTTTGTTCTTTTTCTCTCAAGTCCTCTGCTTTTATGAATCCATTTCTCCACTACCTATAGTCAATGCTGTGTTTTTTTTTTTTTTTTACAATGCAGGCTGGAGCAACTCTATTTTAAGGGCAGGGATGCCAGAATAGCTTAGTCAGTTTGTTAGGTCATTTTAGTATTTTCCTATTGCTATTCCTATTCCTATTGCTATTCCTATGTATTCATGATCCTTTTGATTTTATGTTTTACTTTTTCAATTACTGATACGAAGCCCATCGAGACGACTGTTGTCGTGAATTTGGGCAATACAAATAAAATTGAATTGAACAGTTTTATTTTAACCCATGTTAAACAACATTAACAGATATTATTATAAACAAAATTATATTTTTGTAATCTTATCCCTTCACGAGTCTTTGGTTCTGTGTTGCTCCCAGAGCCGACTGTAACTAAAAGAAAAAATGGGGATTGTGTGTCAATAAGTAGCTGTGTTGGTGTAATGGACGGTTGCAGTATCTGTATGTTTTTATCAAAACTCCCATCTTAATTATGTTGCTGGTGAAGAGAGTTTCATCTCCTCAGGGTTCTGTGGACCTGGCTGCGTTGTTGTTCTGTCAGAATCTGATCCTTTTACTCGGATGGGTTGAGGATCCTCTTCCAGGCTGTTAGCAGGTGAAAGGTCGGGCAGAAGCTGCAGGGGGGGGCAGACTTTGAGGTGAGGTGAGATTAGGAGGTGGTTTGGATGTAGAAGCCACCCGACAAGTTAAATGTGTGCACCGCGTGTGTTTTGACTTCATTTCGATGTCAACCTGATTTTTTGCACAATGTTCACTTGATGAAGCAACATTTTGAGTTTGAAAGTCAGTGCTGTGTTTCAGTATGGAGGGGGCACATAAAGGGGGTGGGACGCCCCTTGTAGCGGAGGTTCTGTTATGAATTGAGCTGATTGACAGGAAGTGATGGTGTGGGACCCAAAACGGAGGAAACCGGGCTTGGTGGTAGAAACTTAAAGATGTAATAAATAATCCCAAACATGACAAAAAACCCCACGGAAAAACAAAACTGGTAACAAAGCAGATGTCCTGACAATGAAAAACCGAGAACATGACACTGAAGGTAATTAACTAAATGAAGACAGCTGAGGATGATCAACCTTAAGCTGCTGTGACTGACAGGAGGACAACTCAAAACAGAACATGATAAGAAGTAAATGCCACTAATAACCCTCACACTGATGTTTTCTGGAGGTCTGCATTTACTTTACAGTTTTTTAACCCTCTATGATTTTTAGCCCTGAGTTTAACAACAAAATCATCTTTGTTACCTTTGCCATCCAGAGGTTTTTGTTTTATTCCAAGTCAAGAGTGGTGGAGGTAGAAGAGCTGGTGCTGTTGAAAGGACAGAGGGCTGACGCTGAGGAACACCGGAGTAAGAGCAGGTCGATCCTTCATCCTACAATCTACTCAAGAGGCTAAATCAGTGCTCTCCTCCAGGTTCCTCCACGTTCCTCTAGGTCATTTGGTGTCTCTCCGGCAGCCAGTACACTCTTAAGAAAGCCAGAGAGGCCTTGGAGGACCACGTCAACAGTAGACCTGCAGGAACCAGCTTCATCTCGTTACGTTAATCTGAAGAGGGTCCTGCCATTTTTGTCTTTTCATAGTGATTAAGGCAATAAAAGCTGTAAAAAAAAGTGTTACTTAGTCACTTAGACCCACAGTTATGAAAATTGCATATTTGGTGTTTTTAACATATTCTTGTTGCGTCTCTAATGATGGAGGACATATATAAAGGAAATTAAGCTTAAAATGTAATGTCTGAGTTTTTCTTTATTCGAATAATTGTGAATCAGGAGCAGACAAAAACATGCAGTTAAAATAAAGCTTGCATCAGTAACCTATAGGTGCTACAATATGTGGGCCACAAGCTCCCTGCTCCACTTCATTCTGATGCATCCACTGTGAGACAAATAGATCCATGAACGTCTTTGTTTTCATCGTCTGAGCTGGAATCGGGATCTAAACTGAACGGCTGCATATAGCTCTAATAATCTTTGAATATGGTGAAAAACAGCATCATCATAAAGAAAAGGCCACTGAGAACGCTTTGAAAGTGGACCCATAGAGAATGTGAGTGGGACTTTAAGAACATATACTTGAGACATACTTGAGGAAGGTTAAAAGTCTGAGTATTATTTAAAAAAAATTAAAAAGTGGTGTAAATTTCTGTGGGAATACCTTTTTTTTCGTTTAATTTTAGTGCATTTAAGGCAATCTTCTGATCAATTAGAAAATGATCTAATAAACAACTGGAAAAAGATCAAGATTTTTGTTTTTTGTAATATTAGCTTAAAACAACAAAACACTGCAGTCTTACAGAAATGTGAATATGAAACAAGAAAACATGGATCTCAGCAATCTGAAAGAGTTCTAAATGTAGAGGACTTGAGTTCTCGATGCTTTATTCTGAGATTATAAAATAAAAGCTTTGACAAAAAAAATGGTATCGTAGTGTAAGAATGCAAGAGAAGACGCCACGCAGGCATAGAGCAGCTGCAGTTCTCAACTCTATTTACCGCATAAAAGCGTAAATATTGAGAAAGGCAATTTCTAAACATGCCACCAAGAAGAAACCCAGTGTCAGAGGAATATGAGGACTTGAGGAAGATGCTTGATTTTGTGCTGGAAGAGATCAAAGCTATGAAGATTGTCCACGGACAAATTCTGGATGCTATCGGAGAGGTGAAGCAGGTCCGGGCTCTGCAGGAGCAGTGTTTCAACAGGATGGATATAATTGAAAAACGAATGGATGACCAAGAGCAGATCTCCAGATCTAACGACGTGATAATCACCGGATTGAAAATCAAACCCCGGTCCTACGCGCATGCAGTGACCGCCGGGAACGGTGAGGAATCCGACGAGCAGGAGACGAGCTCTGTGGAAAAACAGGTGGAGGAGTTCTTAAAGTCCAATTGAATTTCTCTGGACACCAACAATGTGGAGATCTGCCGACCGCTTCCCAGGAAAAGAGACACCGACAAACCAGCGATCCTCTTAAAGTTTGTCAATCGGAAACACAAAGCAGCTTTATTGAAGCAAGGAAGAAATCTGAGGGGAACCAAAGTTTTCATGAATGACAATCTCACGAAAAGGAATGCCGACATCGCCAGAAGAGCACGTTACTTGAAAAAGCAGGGGAAAATTCAAGGAACCTGGGTAAAAGACTGTAAAATTTATGCCAAACTCTGTGGCTCCCCTGAGCAGTCCAAGGTTGTTCTTATCAGGAGCCTGCAAGATTTGGAAAAATATTTACCCACTACAGTCTAAACAAGAGATACGTGAAGATGCTGGTCTTACGAGATGAGGAGACGAACTCTACTATCCATGGCTTCTAAAAAAAACAACACTCTTTCTCCAACAGTCACCTGCAACCACAACTCTCAGAGAGATCTGAATGGTGAGCAAACCGACCTTAAAATATTCAGTGATAATGACAACAACCTTCAAGACATCGACCCTGATCAATTCTTTTCCACTGTTAATATGGACTGCAAATATTACAGCATGGATGACTTTAAAAACTCTGTTAACCCAGAAGAAAAACTGTCAATCATTCACTTTAACAGCAGAAGCATGTACACCAACTTTGAAGACATCAAGGACTATTTACAGAACATCGGGCATTCCTTTGATATCATAACCATATCTGAGACTTGGTTCAGCCGCGACAAGGACGCTGACTTTGAATTGGAAAACTATGAACTTAACTATGTGAACAGAGTAAGCAAAAAAGGTGGAGGAGTCGCAATATATGTGGAAAAAAACATGAAGTTTACGGTAATTGATAAATTGTCTGTCGCAGTGGATGGAATACTGGAATGTCTTACAATTGAAATATGTAACAATTCAGGGAAAAATGTCATTATAAGCTGTGTTTATAGGTCGCCAGGGTCAAGCTTAGAGGTGTTCAGTGACTGGATGGAAAAGATGTTTACCTCTCTAAATAACAAAATATTATACATCTGTGGAGACTTCAATATGGATCTGATAAACCCCAGCAAACATAAAGCCACCGACGACTTTATCAGCAGAATGTATGCTATGAGTTTATATCCAACCATAACAAGACCCAGCAGAATCACTACTCAAAGTGCTACTCTTATTGATAATATTTTTACAAATAATATAGAATACACTCATATGAGTGGATTAATGATATGTGACATAACTGATCATTTACCAGTTTTTGCACTATTTGACATCAAGGTGAAGACAAAGAAAATTATAAAAGAACCAGTCTACAAAAGATTAAGAAATGAAAAAACCATGAATGCTCTAAATAATGACTTATCCAAACAAAACTGGAACTCTGTGTACAGAGAGAAAGATGTCGATATCGCTTATAAATGTTTTTTAGAAATATTTAGCTCACTTTACAATAAGAACTGTCCAATTTATAAATTCAAAAACAAATTTGCCAAATGCCCTTGGTTAACTACCAGTCTACAAAATGCTTGTAAAAAGAAAAATAACCTCTATAAAAAATTCTTAAAACAGAGGACAAGAGAAACTGAACAAAGATATAAGTCATATAAAAATAAACTAACTGAAATAACACGGTACAGTAAAAAAGTGTACTTCAATAATCTACTGAATGAAAATAAATACAACGTAAAGCGAGTTTGGGAAATATTAAATAACATCATTAAAAATGGGACAAAAAAGCGAACTTATCCAGATTACTTTACAGATGAGAAGGGTCAAGCCTATGACATCAATGTAGCAGCAAACGGTCTCAATAACTACTTTGTAAACGTGGGTCCAGATTTGGCAGCGGAAATTCCAAAATGCAAAACCAACAAAGACAATAATCCACTTATCGAAAGGATCCCACACTCAATCCTTCTCTCTGATGTGAACGAAAATGAGCTGATATCAATTGTGAATAATTTCAAGAGTAAAAACTCAAAAGATTGTGAGGATATAGATATGAAGGTGGTGAAAAAAGTAATTTATAGTGTATCTAAGCCTCTAACATACATATGTAACTTATCATTACGAACTGGGAGATTCCCAAACCAAATGAAAATAGCCAAAGTGATTCCTATCTATAAGAGTGGAGACAAACACCAATTTACAAACTATAGACCTGTTTCTCTTCTTCCACAATTCTCAAAAATTTTAGAAAAAATATTCAATGATAAATTAGCTTTATTTATTGAAAAACATAACATTATAAATGAAAACCAATATGGTTTTAGAGAAAATAGATCTACCTCATTGGCTATCATTGATGCTGTGGAGGAAATCACAAATGCTCTGGACAAAAAGAAATATGCAGTTGGAATTTTCATTGACTTAAAAAAAGCATTTGACACTCTCAATCATGACATCCTACTTGACAAACTGGAAGTGTCTGGGATAAGAGGACTAGCGCTAACTTGGGTCAAAAGCTATTTAACGGGAAGAAAACAGTTTGTCAAGATGGATGAATATACATCAGAAACCAAAGAGATAAGTTGTGGTGTCCCACAAGGATCAATTCTGGGCCCGCTGCTTTTCAATATTTACATAAATGATATATTCAATGTTTCAAAGCTTCTGAAACTCATATTATTTGCTGATGACACAAATATATTCTATTCTACAGACAATTGTAGGAAACTTATCAAGGTGGTGAACACAGAGTTAAACAAAATAAAATCATGGATGGATTACAACAAATTATCTTTGAACCTAGATAAAACCAAAGTGATGTTTTTTGGAAACTACAATGCAAATGAAGAGCTCTCAATTGAAATAAATAATGTCTTAATCGAAAGTGTTACAGAAATCAAATTCTTAGGGGTTTTTATCGATGACAAACTAAGTTGGAAGCCACACATCAGACACATACAAACTAAAGTCTCAAAAAGTATTTCAATCGTAAATAAATCTAAACATATATTAGAATACAACAGTAGATATTTATTGTACTGCTCCTTAATATTACCATATTTCACCTACTGTATAGAAATCTGGGGGAATAATTATAAGAGTTCACTACATCCTCTCTTTTTACTTCAAAAACGAGCCATCAGAATTGTACATAAAGCCGGATATCTTGATCATACAAACAATCTATTTTATCAATCAAGACTTTTAAAACTGCATGACCTTGTGGATTTTTACACTGCGCAACTTTTATACAGAGCCAGTTGGAAATCGTTACCATTCAATATCCAAAAACAGTTCTTAGAAAATGAAGGAGGCTACAGACTGAGGGGATGTAGAAACTTCAAGATCAAACTGATAAGAACCACTAAGAAAAGTTTCTGTGTGTCTGTGTGTGGCACTAAACTTTTATATTATATATATTAAGAAACTCTTATATCAGGATATGAAGATAAGAGGATTTAAGGATCAACAGGTGGTGAATAATTCCAAATACATGTGTGAACTTGATTGTGGTGAATTAATCAAAGCTCTTATAATTACAACCAATGAGTGTTACATTGTAATGTGCAATAATGATTTCTGAAAGGGTTGAATTACAACCAGTAAGCTCTAGTTTTTGTTTACTTGATCTGCAATGTGTAACAATAATTACTGGTTTAATGTGATAATGTGTTCTAAAGATAATCAATTATTATTACTTATCGGTATCGTTACTGTTTACTGAAATCATGAATGAATGTTTCCTGAAGATCATCAATCATTACTAGGCACTGGATTTAGTTACTTCAAGAGAATCTATCGGATCAGAACCGGAGTTAAAACACTGTAAAACTATCAAATGAATTAACTCAGTAGGGGTGGGATTATATAAGCTTGCTTCTTCCCACTCCTTTTCAAGCAATGAATCAAACTCTACTTATACTTCAGTTAATGATCACTGTATTTAATTAAGCAAATGTGATTTAAGTGACATTTTTGTTTTGTTTTCTGTCTTTTTAATCTATGCATTTCATCATTTATGTAATGAGTTTGATAAATATGTGTAATTTCTTTATTGCTTTGACTACAATGCTTGAAATAAATCAATAAAATCAAATCAAAATCAAATCAATAGTAATCTGAGTAGACCCCAACGGTGGACTAGAACAGCCACACGCCATTTTTTTTTTTTATTTCATTTTCCCAAAGTATTACAAATTTTCTTGAGACATTGAGTTATTCCGTCACAACTCCCATTCGGTCATTCAGACAAACATTCCCACTCTGATAGTGGCCGAGCTACCTCTGACAACCAGGAGACACTTCAACGCCCAGGCAGGCAGGGTGGGGACCAAACCTGTGACCTACCGATCAGAAATCAGTCGGTCTTCCTCTGCACCACAGCTGCCTCACATTGTGATGTCCAGAAACTGAATTTTGTTTTCTAAAGAAATGAATTTTCCTTGCTGTGCTGAGTTTGTCAGTCAGAAACAACTTTAAAGTCATTTCGAAGAAGGAGAAGTTTGAACCTTGAGAAAAGGAAATAAAAAATACAAAAATATTGGTCACTGTTGTCCTCCATAAACATCTCATGTTCTTCAAATTAAAGGCATGTTGGCTCACTGCTTCTAGATTTATGTGTGGAGGATGTAGATCACAAGCAGGGAAACAGTAAAAAGAATGAAAACATAGCGCCAACAATAAAAGAGCATGCCCTTAATTAAAAGCAAGCTTTGACAAATGGCGTTCACCAAAGTTACCGAGGTCAGTGAGTGAGTTGAATGTATTTTAGATGAAAAACATTTTCTGTTCTCTTTTCTTTTTGATCTCAGTCTCTAATTTTCTCATTGTCACTGTAGTTCTCTGGTTTTATGGTTTTTTTTTTCTTCCCCAGCTTTCTGTCTCCTAACTAAACAGTTGTAACTCTGTAATTGGATATGCGGAGGTCCTTAATGAAGCGGCTGACGGCCCCCTGGCTGTCCTGTCGTCTCCAACTATAAAAAATGTGCTGACGGTAGAACCTAGAAGTTATGGGCGAAGTTCAGCAGGGCGGCTGTTAAACTTTCATTCAGCTGCACAGCGATCTGTATTTATGTATGTTCGAGTCTGTGAAGTGAAACACTTGTTCCCCCGGTGTCGGGAAGTGTCACTTTAAAATGTTAGCTGAAGGACATCATGGTCCTCCGAGTTAAACAAAAACACTTTAAAAAAATAATTGAAAGGTGTGTTCTCATCAAGCTTTAGTGTACAGATATGTGTGTTTGTCACTCAAAAGAATGAATGTAAAGGTGTTGGTAATGTCTTACAGGGACGTTACATACAATTGATTAGAATTCTAATTAACGCTGCGAGCAGCTCTGAATGGCTCTTTTTCAGTGTGCAAACAGTATTCAATGTTTTGTGTTGTCTAATGCAACCTTGTGTTGGAGCTCCTGTGTGTCTTTTGATTTTCAGCCTCCACAAAGTTGATCAGTTCATAGCAATCATGCATTTTTATGTCTTTGTAGATAAATGTGTGCAGCAGTTTTCTCAAACTCAAGAGTAGTTTTTAAGTGATTTTTTAGAGAGGAGTTTAGAAATTCATGAGGGGGAAAAAATATCATAAAGTAAAAAAAAAAGCCTTTAAAACAAAAGGAAAAAGACAAAAAAAAACACATAAACCCATACACTCACACATTGTGTTCCAGCACACACAAACTTTTCAACCATTTGCCACATTTCAGGCTTCCAACATGAAGATATAAAACTGTAATTTTTTAAATGAAACACAATCTTGAAGTGGAAACGAAGTTTATTGGATATTTTAAACTTGTTTAACAAATCAAAAACTGAAATATTTGGGGGTTTTCGGCGGCAAGACCCATTCTTTTTGGACCGGATACTCTATTGGTTTTAAATGCATTATTTATTTATTTATTTATTTTTAAAGATACTGTCTTGACCAGTGCTCACCAACTGCTAACAGGTAGCCTTTTGTCAGTTACTTGATATTGGCAAACAGGGGAAATATTCAAAACTTTGATTTATAATTTCTGCCTATATTTATAAAGAGGTTCTGAAGGAAAATGTATTACCGCATTCTCTTCACCCAATCCATCGATGACTCAAGTCAGATTGTTGAGCTCCATCGTATTTTAAATACATCCCACCGTTAAATTGAAAGCCCTAAGCGGGCAGAGTTAACCAAAAAAAACGTCATGGAAAGTTTTTTTCACAGAAAAGTGAAGGTGAGGTAACAGAAGAAGAGCCTCAGGTGGCAGTCAGACATGACCCCCCACGAAAGGCCGTCCGGGGCCAAAGACAAGTACTCGCTTGAAGATTTTTTTCTCTGTAGTCAGAAACAAACAACAGTTCTAAGTTCCTGGATAGAGGTAGATCTTTCTGCACCGTGGGGCAGTGGTTAGCACTCCCTTCTCATATCAGGAAGACCCTAGTATCCTGATAGGGTTCTTTCTGTGTGGAGTTTACATGTTCCTCTTCTGGACATGTGAGTTTTTTTGTTTTTTGTTTCTAGGGACTCCAGCTTCCTTTTACACGACATAGGCTGATTGGTGACTCTAAAATGTTCCTTCGGAGTAAATGTGAGTGTCACTGACCTGTGTGGTCCTGTGGTGGACCGGTGATCTGTCCAGCGTGTAGCTTTGCTGGAATAAACTCCTCCAATCCCCATGACCCTGCAGAGGACTAAATGGAAAGAGAAAATGGATGAATGGATGGAAGAAACATAAACTCTCATCAAAACATCATAATGTTAGCATGCTCCAAGGTCTTGGAAGTCTTCAGATTTATGACTGTGAAGCATAACAATATTAAATATAAAATAAAATATATTAAAACACACTTGCACATAATTGCATTGTCCATAGAGTATGATTACAAATCTCAGAACCTCAGTTAACCTTAATTTTGGCTGTATTGTTCAACTGAATTGACTCCTGGCTTCATTTTTCAGCTGTTCTGCATCACGAAACTTACTTAGATGCAATTTTACTTTTTAATAATCATTTTCTTTAAAGTTCAGGAAAAACAGGCGGCACGTGAAGGTGATGTTTGACCCTTTTTGTAAAGAAACAGGTCAGATTCAATAACTACAATTATTTCGGAACTACCGGAGGCTAAGTGCAGAAATGTTCACCTGTTTGGTTTGGGTAACCAAGGGTTAGAATGCTACGAAATAAAAACTCAAAGCGGATCCACCTTAAAACGGTCTTTAAACTTGTTTTTAGAGACTGGCTTTTAAGGTTTATTTTGTTTCATTTAGAATTCATCTTCGTTTTATGTTTTTACCTTTTTTTTTAACGGCATAAATAAATTTAAACTGATCTGTATTGAAAGTCAGTAGCAGTTAGGTGCGTGAACTGGCCACTGATTTATCTGAAGACCTACCGAAAACAACTCTTTAATTCTGTTTATTTAAGGGGGGTCAGTTTGAGCGCATCTTTGAACTAAATCTTCAGAAATCTTTATGAAGATGGATCAGTGAATCTCATTCTATAATCTAGATTTTTAGTACTAGTGTTTGTAAAGAGAATTTCAAAGGGTTGTGGGAGGTCGCGACTCTTTGGCGTGCGGTCAGCCGCCAGCGGACTGGATGTTTTTAATGGAGGATAATCAGCAGCTGCTGTGCTCTGACCTTTTGATTAACCCCCGTTTTTGCCCTCACACTTTGCCGTCCTTGATGGGTTACATTTGGGGGCGAACCGCCAATGACTGCTGCAGGTTTCCTGTTTGACCAATTCTATGATTGCACCTGCATTATCAGTGGTTTAGAAAAGCAGAGTGTTGCTGCCGTGTCTGCAATCACAATAACTCTCAGCGTTCGCTAATCGTGTTACGCACCACCTTCTATCTGCTTTCCACCGTCTCTCCTCCCTCCTGTGCTCCTTCTTTCACCCTTTCCAAAATGAGAAGGCATGATGGACTCCTTCATTACATGAATGCTATCAAGGGAGTGGCTAATGAGAACAGATAAAGCTCCTACTATCTGTTAGCTGACCCATTATCGTTCCTTATTGTGGCAAAATCTAATTTGGCTGTGTTTTAATTAAACAGTGCAAGCTAAGTAAAAGGCCGTGTCACACTCAGCTCGGCTGAACTCGGGTCAGTGCGGCACAATTCGCTTGGCAAAGGTAACTTTTAATCTTTGAGTTAAAGCAACAGGGACTGTGACTCCTGTGTGGCAATGTAGCTACTTTAACACAGACCTTGCTTGTCTGCTTTTAAAGTTCTGCTTCACAATAAAGAATCAACAGAAAATGTAGAAGAGGGAGAGAAAGGTGAGTTAAAGAAGAAAAGCTCAGTGAAGCATTGAAACAAAACTGGCTTTAATCACCCCTGACATACACTTAAAGTTTTGTAACAAACCCAGCAGCTTTAACAATGCTGGAAGCTGTCACGGTGCAAATAAAAGTTAGCAAGTGTTGTGCATTCATCCTTGGAGGACAAAAAGTACTCCTGAAGTAGGAAAAAAACATTTGAAGATTCAAGAAGAAAATGAGCAGAGGCATACAAGCTCAGAGTAAGGAGCTTGAATCTGAACATTATTATTTTTTAGGAGCATCTGTTGAACTCAACTCAAGCTTTAGTTTGGATTCCTGCTAAGAAATGAGGTTCCCTCATTAACAAGAGTTTATCTCAGCCTCTATGAGGTGTTCTGGAATAATGAGGTGTCAAAATGAAGGGGATTCATTGTGATGTAAATTGAAGTGAGCTTTTTATTTAGCTAGAGAAAAAACACTGTTCATCAATTGACAAACTGATTGTTTCAAAAGTCAAAAATCTGGAAATTCATCAACAATCAGAGAAATATTGATACGCAGCTTTTTTTTTTCCACATTCAACACATACACTCACCAGCCATTTTATCAGGCAAACCTGTCCAACTGCTTGTTTCTGATCAATTCAATGCATTTAGGCATGTAGACATGGTCCAGACAGTCTACTAAAGTTCAAACCACCATCAGAACGAGGATTAAAGGTGATAGAAGGAACTTTCAACGTAGCATGGTTGTTGGTGCCAGACGGGCTGGTCTGAGGATTTCAGAAACTAATGATCTACTGGGATTTTCACCCACAACCATCTCTAGAATGCTCCGAAAAAGAGAAAATATCCAGTGAGCAGCTGCTCTGTGGGTGGAAATCTCTTGTTGATGCCAGAGGTAAGAGGAGAACGGCCAGACTGATTCCAGCTGATAGAAAGACAACTGCAACCCCAAGAACCACTTGTTCCATCTGAGGTCTGCAGAAGGACATCCCTGAACTCTCCCACTTTGATGCAGATGGACTACAGCAGCAGAAGACCACACCCATACCACTTCTGTCAGCTAAGAACAAGAAAATTAGGCGACAATTCACTCAGACTTACCAAAACTGGACCATAGAAGAAGGAAAAACGTTGTCTGGTCTGATGAGTCTCCGTTTCTGCTGCCATAGGGTCAGAATTTGGCATCAACAACTTGAAAGCATGGATCCATTCTGCCTCAATGGTTCAGGCTGGTGGTGGTGGTGTAATGGTATGGGGAATATTTTCTACTTCAAGCAGGATAAGATAGAATAATCTCAGACTGGTTTCTTGAACATGACAATGAGTTTACTGGACTCAAATGGTCTCCACAGTCACCAATACATCACCTTTGGGATGTGGTGGAACCGGAGATTGGCATCATGGATGTTCAGCTGACAAATCAGCAGCAACTGTGAGATGCTATCATGTTTATATGGACCAAACTCACTGAGGAATATTTCCAGAACCTTGTTGAATCGATGCCACCAGTGATTAAGGCCGTTCTGACGGCAGAAAGGAGCTCCAACCCGTTACTATCAAGGTGTCCCTGATAAAGTGGCGAGTGAATGCACCTGCAGTTAAAAATCAGTAAGAAAAATGATACTTCTGGGGCAGTTTGAGCTGAAACTAAAAACATAAATAAATAAAAATACAACACATAAGCATGTTTTACCTGGCATTTGGAAACATTCTGTTTTTGTGTTTATTTCGGAATTGCATGTTTAGACTTCAGATATAACACATTTTTTATTATTCTGTTCGTCAGTAATTGAATCTGTCAGATGATTCCTCTGGTAATGCAGACTCATGAAAGAGTTATGTAGTTTGGGATGCATCTAAACCAGGTTTTGAAGCCACGAGTGGCTCTTGTCTCTATTCATCGTGGCTCTTTGGCGTTGAAGAAAAAGGCTTATTGTTGAAATAAATGAATGGGTTTATAATTTGGGTCAATTTGCTTAGTTAAATTAGTCTTGTAATTTATGTTTACAGATAAATCGGATAACTCATCAGATAACAGATAAGTTACTACTTTTTTATTTGGATTTTAAACCAGTTTTTTGTATGTGCATAATCAATAGTTAAAAGAGAAAATGGATGAATGTAGACCAAAGTAATAATGATAAAAGACACCATGTTTAACTTGGCTTTCTTATATTTTTAGTTTAAGGGACTTGTTTGACACAGAGTGTACTTTATTTTGGAAGGAACTTGGATGTGTTGCTGTCAAAAGTAAAGGGAAATCAAATATTATGTTTAGAAAATCACAAAATTTGTTATAATTCAATTATTGTAAATATTTAGAAGCTACATTTTATAAATGAACGGTTTGATGGCCACAAAAACATAAACATTGTATTTTTTATAATCGAGGAAGTGAGACTTAGCGGCTCTTGATGGTTTATGGTCAGTAGGAAATGTAACCAAATGGCTCTTTTAGTGTTAAAGGTTGACCAGTGCAGAGGCCTGCAGGAGGGGCAGTCTTTAATAACAGATTTCCCTTTTGATAATACTTTTCTGTGCATTAAATTATGATATTTTGAAGGCTGCACCTCACCCCACCCCTTCCCCCCCAAAGAAAAAACATTTGCACTGAGTTTCTGATCAATCTCAGAGCTTCAGAGCCCCAAACGTGTCTGCTTAGCAGGGACTCGCCTTCACACTCACCTCCACTGATTGACATTTTACTGAGGCTAATGAGGGAGACATCTCCGTGGTGTGTGCTAATAAACTCATTGACAGCGGTAGCAGGATGGCTTATTTAATCCAGTTACTGATCTTTAAAATTAGGGGCCAACAGAGCCTGGAAATCCAGATAAATGAAACTTTTTTTAAACTACGTTTACTGTTTTTATAATTATTTACACTGCATTTTGAAAATCTCAGGGGGCGTCAACATCCTCTCTGTCCTGCGGGTTGCACAGAGGTAACTCTTTAATGTGCTGGATATGGGCAGCCTGCAGACAAAAAATAGGCAACCCTTTATGGGACACGCAGGCGGTCCGCTCAAAATATCAGTGTCGTCAACCGCTGATTGAGCCAGTAGAGCCTGACTGTTACAAATGAGTAAATGAAACAATCAGAGTGAAGTTTATGAAGACATCCTACGGGCACTTGCATATCGCATGCACACCCTGTGAGTAGGGCATTTGTGCACGGTCGGTAAGTATTTGCACCTTACTAACGACTACAGTGTGGTGTAAAGACACCGTAAAACAGCATCTGCTGTACGTCATAAGAGCATCCTTACATTCACTTTCTGAATACTCCTTGATACATTTACCACACGCACGTCAATGGTGCGTTCCATTTTCATCATGTCCTTTGAGGCGGCCGTAAGAACCTCAAGGAAGCTACAAGACACACCTGAGCTTGGTCCTCTCTATGACCCTTGACTGACCAGGACAACCCAAAAACCTGCAGCATCCGCACTGTTTAACAGGTGGATGTGACTAAGGCAAAAGACATTTAGTCCTCCTTTGAATATTAAAGATTACATCAATCCTAAATGATGGCTTTTGTTTCATTCTAATTTCTTCTTGAAATATTTCTATATTTGAGCTCTTTAAGGCAGCTTTTGAAATTAATCATAAATAAGCTGAACTGAATCCATAGATGTCTCAATCGTCCATATTGTCTCTTCTGTTGTACTGCTGCCTATTTTGCACATTGGGGTTTGAAGGGCTGTGCTCCCACTATCTCTGACAGTCTGCCCATTTTAATAGCCCATTCTTTACACAAAAACCTCATCCAAATTGATAGAGATCTAGATTTTGTTTGTATTTCTTAGGTCTCTCTTTGGATGAAAGTTTTGCTTTTACCCTCCTTCAAACCCAGAGATTTCAGCACATCGATCCAAGCTGTGCATTTCCTGCGGATTGCTGCTGAACATTCTGATCAAGCATAAAAACGTTATCAGATATTGAACATCCAGAAAGCTGACATTTCCTGGGCAAAGCCCTGCAGCGTTGGAGAAACCAGCAGCATATTTATCAGCGTTTTTCCATATTCAGCGCCAGATGAGACCATGTGGAGTGAAGGTCAGCACTCATATTCAAGTCAGTCACACTTTCTGTAACATAATTCCTCGGGCTGTGGGCTGCTTTTTCTCCACTGCAGTTTCATTCAGGATCATAGAAGCTGGCACAAAAGGCCGAGCTCAATTTGAAGGCCTTGATTTTGAAAAGCTTGCACAGCCGCTCAAAGAGTCCTTTAGCTGTTGCCAGGCAACAAGACAAGTACAACTAAGGCAATTAGCCAACGTAAAGAGGAAAAAGAAAACTTAGGATCCATTTCAGATGCTGCATGAGAGACTTTTTTCAATGTATTTAATGAGGTGGGATTGGTTGTAACAACATTGTGCAGCTCTTTGGTATCATCTAGTTTAATCTAATTGGGAAAAAAAAATCTGATTGGAGTCTATCAGACTGGTCATTATCAACTCAGAGTGCAGGTGGTTCCTCAAAAATAAATAAATAAATATATATATATATATATATATATAACAAAAGAACCCAGGATGACACTCATGGATAAGTAAAGGATGCCTGGAGCACAAAAGCGAAATTCACGGTGCTTCAAACTCATTCAAACGGTGACAAAAACATCTCCTGCTGCTGCAAATGTACGACAGTGATTACAGCGCAGGGACACAACACGCCAAATCAAGAGTAATTGTTCCAAAGAGGACAGGAAGGTCACTGCACTGGCAGATCTGCAACTCTTGAATACATTAAAACCCTCAAACAATTTTCCAGGTAGTGCAAATGTGATTATCAGTGTTTTATCATAAATATTAAAAAAATAACTTCAAAAGAATAAAGTTGCGTTTTTAACATTAAAAATCTAAAACTAAAAATGACGTTTCTCGGAACCCCATGATAAAAACAGTGCAACTCTGTTTTCCCACAATGCTTAGCTATTTTATTGTAAATTCCTGCACATGATGAACTTTATTACATACGCTTTCAGTTTAAACATGTTGGAGATGGGGTGGGGCAGTGTTAGTGATTCACTTGAAATAGAATCTCAGTTAGAGTTACATTCAAAAGTTCCTGTTTTGTCTCATCAGTCTTTATTGCTGAGTCACACACATGAAACATTATAGTTATAGGTATATTTTTCACCAGCACTTCATTTGGGTGATGATTTCAACTGTCTAGGTGGGACACTTATTTAGTAATCAGGCAGCAAAGGGCAACACTACATCTGTGTTTCCATCTTGTTCTTCTCAAAGCAGGATGAATCAGAATTTAGGCTGCAGTTAAATCAGGATATGATTTTTTAAAGGAAGAAGTTTGTGGCATCGTTTCTTGCGCTGACTGTGTTGACTGATGTGTAGAAGTTTACAGACTCAAAAACGTTTCTTAGTCTTTTTTACCTTAACGTTCATCTCATTAAAAGATACTTATCACTTAAATCTGCTGCTCCTCAAGTCTCTTAGTTTCTTTCAGCATATTTTTTCTTCAAAACATAATGAAAAGAAATCCTGTGACTCGTCTTCATTGTTCCCATGGCATCATTGACAGAGAAGTTGTCTCAGAAAAGAAATCCTCAGATCTTTCTCAGGAACTTTCCAAAGACCAAACTCACGCCGTTTCTGAATGAGTTTATGAATTCTGAGCCAGATATTCTTTTGAACAGGTTTGTCTTCTAAAAGTTTGCCAAACTGTTTTCCCCTTTTTTTTAAATAATCCATCATAAAATGAAGAAGAAATAAAAGGTTAATAAAAACAAAACACAATCGAAAGCAGGAAAGTGAGTGATTCTACAAGGATGGATGGTTTTCCCCATTGATATCCATCCTCTATTAACAACTTACTTTTAATAAAGACTAGAGTAGCTATCCTCTGATAGACAATGAAATACTAATATAAAATTAGTATATATTAATAACAAAAAGATTCACTTGAAGAAAACCCTACAGAACATGAAGACAGCACTGATGATTTCAGGAATAATGAAAGAATACGTTATCAAGCAAAAGAAAAGGCAGAAGTTGCACCAAAAAAATAGGTCATTATTTTCTGGAATAATGCAAGAACAGCCTAAAAATATTTAGTTAAATATTTTCAATCTTTTACATGTTAGTGTTGATAAAAGTCAATCTTTTATGAGACAGGGCGGAGATTTACAGACGTTTTCTAAAGAGGAAACTTTCTAAATGTTCATCCATTTTGACACAACTTTACTTTTTCAAATTTCTCATGCAATCACAAAGGGGTACACTTGTTTATTTGTGTGTGACTGTTTGCAACCTTATTTTTAATATTATTACATCGACATTGGGGTGTAAGAAGCAAGAATGCCTCTCTGATGTTGGCAAACCAAAGCCATGTTTTGCTGCGTGTGTGTGTTTAAGGGGTAAGGCTTATTGCTGTTATTTTTCTTAGTAATTTTAGTGGCTCCTGGTTGATGAAAAAAAGAGCCTGTTTTCATAGGATGAAAATTACATTTGGAGTTCCCCAAGGCTCCATCCTGGGGCCACTTCTATTTAATATCTACATGGTCCAACTGTGCCAGGTTAAAAATGACCACAACATTAGTTAACGCAGATGACACACATATACACTCACTGGCCACTTCATTAGACACACCTGACCAACTGCTCATTAATGCAAATTTCTAATCAGGCAATCTCATGACAGCATCGCAAAGCATAGGCATGTAGACATGGTCAAGATGATCTTCTGCAGTTCACACCAAGCATGAGTTCACTGGACTCAAATGGCCTCCACAATCACCAGATCTCAATCCAATAAAACATCTTTGGATGCGGTGGAACGAAAGATTGGCAGCAGGAATGTGGAGTTGACAAATTCCACAGCAGCTGTGTGATGCCATCATGTCAATATGGACCAAACTCTCTGAGGGATGTCTCCAGTACCTTGTCGAATCAATGCCACCAAAGACTAAGGCAGTTCTGAAGGCAAAAGGGTCCACAGACCAAAATATTGATCAACACAGTCACAAAATCAGTCTACTATCATCCTAAAATATTCCAAGGATTAAAGATCAGATGTCTAAGCAGGACCTTGAAAAACTAGTTCATAATACTACTGTATTACTGTTTTTACAAGATGACCCCCAAAAAAAAAATCTATCAGGAAACATCAGCTTATTCAGAACTCTGCTGCTCAGGTACTCAGAAGGACCTAAAATGTAGATCCGCATCAGTCCAGTTCTGTGGTATTTCCTATGGCTGCCTGTCTGCCAGAGGATAGACTGTAAAGTTATGTTGCTGCTGGTTTATAAACTTTGAATGGATTATCACCAAAATACCGGATTGACCTCCTGACCCAGTATTTACCAGCCAGACCTGTCTGGTTATTTGGATCAAGTCTTTTGTCAGTTTCTAGAATCCAAACCAAACACGGAGAAGCTGCATTCAACTTCTATGCTCCACAGATCTGGAACCGGCTTCCAGAAAGCTTTAGATCTGCTGAAACACTTTGCGTTTGATTAGTTTTTATTCTAAAGTTTATCCCCACTGTTACTCTAGGCTTACTATAAATTCAGTTCATTTTCAACTTTACATTTCTATTTGAACAATCATGCCTTTAATGTTTCTTTTGATTGTTTATTTTAATGAACCCTCTTTGTACATGAAATGTGCTCTACAAATTATTTAGCTTTATTGTTTCGTGTCGTGTATTACTGAAGCCTTTTTATCAGTTAGTTTGAAGCTAAATCCGACTCTGCAGATCTGTGGACAAAACCAACGGCTGCAGTGGTTAGCAGCCATAACAAACAACACTTTTTGATGTTTGGGCCAATGTTTTTAGCACAGTTTACATGTTACTATGCATTTTTTTTTCTAATCCAACCTTTACATTGTAGCATCATTTCCTTGACAAACCTTCAATGCAGGTTCTTTTAAAGTTGGAGACAGAGTGACAAAGATGTTTGCCGTTTTCCCTTTGAAATGTGCTAGTTTAGAGCACATTACTGTTTATTATTATAAACTCTTCATTTTAAATAAAATATACCTCAGTGAACAATGCAATCAAACAGACTTTGAATAAGCAAACAACATCAAACCTCAGTGTTGCCTACATGGTATTTACATCTTCTGACTTAACATGGAGCTCTGGTCAGATCAATAGTCCATTTAGTCTTTCACCTGACATTCTCCTCTCAGCCTGTACAAGGCGAAGCGTGGAGGGCTGCTTCACACACTTGCTGCCCTGACATTTGCCAGAGTGCTGATGCGATTTTAAAATGAATCTGGCTATTTGAGCCTCATAGGTGAAGTTAGATGTGGATTTGATGTGATCTCAACATCCCTCAGCTGCACTTGAACTCTTACCTGTGAATATTGGCTCTCAAGGAGGGAGGGGGCTCTCAGCATTTTTCCCTCCACTGCTGTAACGAGTGATTTAGCGCGTAAGACACTGATTAGTGAGAGGAGGAGGAGAGAGGGTAGAATAAGAGAGATGGAGGAGGTGGGTTGAGATGAGGAGGTGGTGGTGGTGGGGGGGCTCATGTAAAGTGGGTTAAGTTTGAGCAGAGAGAAAAACTCATGGAAGAAGGCTTTAAAGAAGAGCTGCGTGGGCGGAGGTGAAGATCTGAGGCGACATATCAAAGTGCGGATGAAGTGCAGGAATGATTAAGAAAGAGGATGAATTGAGAATAGCAATTAAGAGCACAGTAGATGAATCTGAGTGAGGAGAAGCAGCTGTGCAGCTTGTTTGCTGGAGCTGCTAAAAAAGATTACAGTTCATAACCTTCATTTACAGTCTCAGAATATCCACATGCGTTTCAGTGCCGTTCTCAGCTAAGCAGATGGGTTCTTTGTGCTGAAAGTCTCGTGTTGTCTTTAGTAAAAACATCATAAAGAAAAAATATGAAAGATGTAAATTATGTGACCAAATTCTACTTTTAAAACAGTCAGCCACAGAAGTAAATCATATTAAAAATGAACTTCATTTAAGGAAATATTGAGTTTGAAAAACAAAACTTTCCGAGAAAATATGTCTGACTACTGATAGTAAATAAATACTGGGGTCCAGTGATGCATCTAAGCTTAAAGTTAAAGCAAAAACAGATGAAGAAAACCAGAATAACAAAGAACGAGGAATCAAGTTAAGTGCAAAACAAAAATAATTTCCATTACCTACGATAACGCAATAATGAATCTTTGAAGTGAAATGTGGTTGCTGAAAATGTCAAAGCTGCTTGCTTAATCCAAATATAGATGTTAAAAAATGAACATTTTATTTAAGCAGACTAAATCTGCAGAAAAAAAAGGTTGTAAATGTATAAAAAAAACTTGACATGACCGATAATAGTAGTAGAACCTTAATAAATTATCTAAAAAAAAGGAATTAATTGGTAATTTCAAGTCATAAATGGCAAAACATACAAGTGTTTAAATGAGCAACATATCCTCATCATTTTAAAGCAAGTGTCAAATATTCATATTTTGGGCGACAGTGGCTCAGGTGTATGAGCGGGTCGTCCAATGATCGAAGGGTCGGCGGTTCGATCCCCGCTCCCACCAGCCAAATGTCGTTGTGTCCTTGGGCAAGACACTTCACCCTCCTTGTCTCCAGTGTGGCCTCCACTGGTGTGTGAATGTGCATGGATGCCGGTGATGGTCAGAGGGGCCGTAGGCGCGAAATGGCAGCCACGCCTCTGTCAGTCTGCCCCAGGACAGCTGCGGTCCCAACAGTACCTTACCATCACCAAGTATGAATGAGTAGTGAATGAATAATGGACACAATGTAAGCGCTTTGAGCGTCTGGAAAAGCGCAGACAAATCCAATCCATTATTATTATTATTATTATTCAATCAAATGCCAAAAAAAATTTCCCCAAATTGTTGTTATTGTATATCTGATCTATTGCAGAAAGCTCTATGTGTACATTCTATTGTAAGTGGAAGAATAAGTAGTGAAGCTGTCAGTGAAGCGTCTCCAGTGTTTCTAAGGGCAGGAACTGCAGCTGCTGATTGTTGTTGAGACACAGAACACAGGAAAACATCTTCACCCAACTTTACCCATCTTTAAAGATTTACCGAAATATGCATTTGATCTGTCTTAAGCCAAAATCCTTTATGTAAAACTGATTATGTGACGGAGTTCTTCTTGCAGTGAACAAATCACTCTGGAATAAGATGACCAAACCAAACAATGGGATTTTATCGATCCCAAAACAATGACGAAAAAAAAGAATACAACCGATCCTGGGAGAGCCTGTTGCCACCACTGCAAGACTCCAAGACCGCTCTGCTCTCTCCCACTGGGAAAAGTTCACCCCTTATATAAGCTTAGCCCCTCCCACAGGCCAATCAACCAAACAATTCCTTAAAACAAATACCTGGAAGATCCTTTAACATAACTCCAAAATTAAAGATATTTAACAGAAAAAAATAGCAATTGAAATTCAGAAATAGGTTTGAAACAAAATCAATTAAACAAAAAGGTTAACAAAACAAAAAAGAGCAATTCTGACATGTGAAGTCACTTCCTGTTTCCTGTTGATATGAACGCTGATGTGTCCATTGCTCTGGTTAGGCTGTTGGTGGAGGAAGACTTGGATGGTGAGTGAGATTCTGTTTAAAACCAAGTGTGCACCCTTAGAATTAAACACAACATGAAATGTGAGTGATTTGTGTCCAAAAAAAAACCCTACAAACTGTTACTGGGCTGCGAGAAAAAAGAAAAAACAAACAACTTAGGCTCATGTTCAGACGCTGTCCTGCAACCTGTGACGCTACTTCGTCACAGATTAAAAATGTGAAAACTAATTTCTCCCTTTGTGGAAATGTTCTCTCCCTTATCAGAATCAACACCCTCGTAAGGAATGTCCTGAGTAATGTAATTGACAGACAGAAATAAAAAGAGCTGATCTTAAGAGTACAAAAATGCTAATGAAGGCAACTTTCAAGTTCAAATAAATCTTACCTGGACAAAAGAAGGAAAAAATCTGTTTTAAAAAGCATTTGTTTTAATACACATCATCTTACTTTGATGATATGTGCATCAAACATTCAGATGTATTTACATTAAATAAAAGATCCATTTATAAACTGCATTTTGTATTTTTATACAGTTCTATTTGTATAAGATTTGGTGCTTGTCCATCAACTGAATCATTTAAAATTATTAAAAAAAAAAAAAAGTAGCAGATTCAGGTGTGTACGTTTTATCTGAGTAAACTTAGTAAAGCTTCCTTTCACCTCACCTCTGATCTCCTCGGTGGAAAAATGGAAAACTATCAAACACCTTACAGTGCAATTGATGCGTTGAGACCAGTCGTGACCTCACTCTACTCTGATAAACCAGAATTTAATAAAAGAGGATAAACGGAAAAAAAAAACCCCTCAGTGCTGTATCTGCAGTGCGTCTTGACAGCAGCACATAAACCTGTTACGCTAATATGGAATCAAAATGAAACAAGTCTCATTACTGTTGCCAAGGCAACCAATCCAACATTCTAGTGATGCCTTGACCTCTTGTTTGTCTCTTCTCGTCTACCTACCTGGCTGTGTCAAGCTGTCAGTCATAAACCAATCGTAAGCAAACATCTCCCTCCTCGGGTCTTCTGTCACCTCTGACCCCACCCATGAACCCAGGTCTCCTCCAATAAGGCTTAATGTCACACCGGATCGTTCAACCATAGCTGCAGACAGAGCTGCCAATCATCTGGGATAATCAGATATGGTCTGACCCTGAGGCGACCTGGCCTTGCAGGAGGCTGACAGCATGAAAGGCGCTCAAGTGGAACTTACGGGGTATTTTCACAATCTCTCCATGAGGCTCCACCGCAGCCTCACACACACTCCATTCACCTACAGCCCGAGTCCAGAGACGCTGCTCTGGTCACAGACTGTTCTGTCATTCAGATTGGAAACTTGCGTTCGATAACAGTTTATTGTTTCCTAAAAATGCAGTTATATTCTAAAACATACATATTTTTGAAACATTTAGACCTCTAAAAGTTGTTATGAGACCCAATAATAAAATTTCTAAAACGTGAACTTGAGGATTCACGAGAAGGAGGGTCTAAGGGCAAAGATGTCCAGGATCTCTCTAGTTTAGTTTAGCTATTAGCAGTTGTTCATATTTTATGACTGATTCTAGATTTTTGCACAAGTAATGGTGGGAAGCCAATTCAGGCAACTGTGTTGTGATATTGGGCTATATAAATAAAATTGAATTAAATTAAATGTTATTGAAATTCTTGAAGATGAGTTACCGAACCAACTGTGATGGAAAAACAAAAGTGAACGCTAATTTAAGGCAAGCTAAGAGTGACAAAAGAGGCAAAGAAACATATCCTAACAATAACATTTTAGATTACAAGATGTGTAGACGCCAGGAAGCATTAAGCTTTGTTAAGCTACAATTGCACACCGAACGCAGTTTGCGTGACAGAGACGTCCAGTTTCAATGTTGATGTAAATGTACCGATTTATTGAGAGGTCCATGAACCCAGGCATGGAAGCGTATTTACTTAAACTTTTGTAGAGCTCTGCAAAATAAACCTATTCTCTCAGCATCATCCATGTCTTCAATACGTTGACTGTACAGTATATGAGACATCTAAATATCAAGTCAATGCTTTGATCTTTTAATAGTCTTGGTGTAGCGTTGAGCAGCGAATTCCATGCCCAAATCGCGTTCAGTGTGAATACAGCCATAAATACCATGCAGATACAGGATGGAAGTGGTAGACAAAGGTTTCAAATGTTTAGTAGCATTCAACCTTTAGACCATTCCCTGCTCATTTGTTCCATCCTGATGCAAATCGGGATGGTCGTCTAACAGAGCCTGACAATTAGATTTATAAAAATAGAGAAAAGCAATATGAGCTTATACAAAAAGAAGCCAAGAATTAGTTAAAAAAAAACACTTCAAAACCTGGGTTAAATGTCATGCTGTTGCAAACCTTCACTGTCACTGCAGGCAGAAGACTTGCATTTGTCTTTCATGTGCTTTAACTTTTTGGGCTTCACACTGTAAATGTGTGGTGGTTAAAATTTCTTTCATTTGTACTTACAGGAGGGAAAAAAAAGGGGACGGTTTGATAAAAACACAACATAGTGGTTTCGATTTGTGTCCCATATGAACAACATCGCGTCAGTTCTGCAGACGTTTGGACAGACAGATAAACAGATCTCATTGCCCCGTGAAGGACATTTATTTTCATTGGTGACTTCAACAAAAAATACAAAACAAGAATGTTTCACCCAAGTAGGACAAGCACACCCAGCAACAAAACTGTTGCTGAGAATTGCTCTCCTCCACCTCTGTAGCCTGTAGCTGCAGCTCAATGGCAGCAGTGTAAAGTGTTGGTTGAGAGGCTGATGGGAGTCTCTGGGTATTGTCCACGCACAGCGTGAAACATCTCTATGGTTGGGCTTTGAAAGGTCGAGGAGGGCTGGCTGTTGTAGACTTTGTGTTATTGTTGTTTCTATTAGGGATGGAAACATCAGTTGTGTGCAGCTTCAAAGTTAATTTACTTAAGTGGCTAGACGTGTCTCTGTGGGCTCTTGTACTTACCCTTGAGAGTTAAGATTTTCTGCATGGGACAAAACAAAACCAGCATGCACAAAATTAGCATAACTTTCGATTTATTTTGGCCCATACTTTACACAATAATATTACCAATTTAGAGTATTTCTAGAAAGTTTACAGCTATTTCCCATTTTGAATTTGGTGTCCAGTGAGTAATCATCTTCAGTTGTCAGAGGGCAGCGCCTTGTAGACCAATGGCTTAATGAACAGATGCTAGTGCTGCACTAATACCACTTCTTATTTTCCTTCATGGCCAAATTCAGCAAGAAGCAAACAAATGTTAGAAAAAGACTAAAAAGGCTTCTAGTAGTTTTGTATTTGTCCTTGCAGGTACAATTTCTAACTTTTATGAATTTCTCTTTCAGCTCCTGAAACAACTTTCCACAGGCTGTGTTGCTTTTTATTCAAAAACAGAAGGATCTTCCACCACAAATAGACCTGTTCATTGATTTAAATGGACCACAAATGTTTTGATTTCTTTAGTTTACTCCCCGATTCAACATCATCAATGTTGCATAAACAACACCTGTGATTTACATAGCATGACAGGGAGTGGGAGAAAGAAAATTAGTTTTTTTTCCTACTCCGATACCGTTCTTAAATTGTGACTTGAAGCGTTTATGGTTTAGAGCACAATATTACATCACTGTTATCATGCATACCATTTTATACAAATACATATTATGGTATATAATACAAATATGTCATTAATGTATCATTTTTATCTGTTCAGATACTTGGACTACTTATATATCTTTACATATTACCTGAACATCAAAGTTATTCCTTTACAGGTTTTATTGTCCATTTCTGTCTATCTTATAGGTTGACAAATAAGTTTTGTATTTTTCTTTACATTTTTGATAGATTTCTTTACATGAGTCTCAATGATTTTTCACAATTGTACTCCACTCACTGACACGGACATACCTTTTGAAATTGTTCTGATTAGTCATTGTTTGTGCATCTGAAATACTAATCACCCTTCCTTTGTGTAAGTAGTTGTTGATTATTGTCAGGTGGTATCATATTACTAACTTTTTAAGCAAGCTTTGATAATAACTAACTAAATCATGTAGTTTTAATAATTTAGACTATAAAAGTAGATACTTTGTTTCCAACATGATGTTTATTTCTTATTGCACATTTTTGAAACACGTAAATTGGCTGTGATGCTATTTTATAAATGCTTCCCGATACCTCAATATAGTAAATTAGACATGGCATAACCATGAGCAGTACAATATATGCAATGGTTTGTAATTAAGCATATATTTAATTTGATTCATTTTTACAACGATTTTGGCTACTTATATATTTGATATGTGGTTTCCAAGTCAACGTCCTATTAATAACCAAACCAAGGAATGGAATTTGAAATCACTTCTATTTTAAAACCACCATATTTATATCCATCCGTGTTTTTAATTTTAAAAATTAAAGTAGTTTACTGTACTTGTGGGATTATTATAATTGTCATCTGAAGAAAATATATTGGTATCATCATCAAACATTATAATTTTTGGTAACTGTGGAATTTTCAATATATCATTGATATAAATATTGAACAATTTAGGGGCTAATACTGAACCTTGAGGGACACCACAAACAATGCCCAAACATCTCTAATGGTACTCACCAATCTTAACAAACTGTTGCTTCTCTGTTAAGTAACTTTAAACCCAGTTCCATGCCACACCACTAATATCATGTTGTGTCAAAAGCTTTCAGTAGATCTATAAATAATCCTGCTGCAAATCTTGTTTTGTCCATGCTATCTGCTATTTCTTCCACAACCTTTACTAATTGATGTGGACATTTTCTTGTTGACTGGCATTTAATAAATTCACTTTGTCTATATTTTTTTCTGATCTAATATTGTAGAGTTTTGTAGACTTTGGCCTCTTCTGATGTTCCGTTGAGCTTGATGAATACTTTGCAGTTATTAATCCATGTTTTGGGGATTTTGTCATTCATTTTTGAATGGCTTTCCTGGCTATATCTGCATTTTTTTTGTAAGATGATCATTCGAATACATGTTGGTGCCTTTTAATTACCTTCCTTGTTTCAGCAGCGTAGGCTTATGTTTCCGGTTTACAAATCTCAGGGTCAAACCCAGTCCGTAATCCATTATTGTTTGCCTAAATCCATGTCCAATGTTCCCCTGAAAATTCAATCAGTCTAAAAAACCAAGTTTTACTCCACGCAACGGTAGCTCTAAGTAAAAAGTGCAGCTCTGCCACACCCAAACAGGAAGTTGGACAATAGAATTGACAGTGAGTTTGTCAGTTTTTGAACCTTCAAGTGAAGTTAAGGTCAGTGTTAATGTTTTGGGGCAGTTAGTTATCATTATAAGACTAACCTAAAAACTGTTCTAAGCTCTAACCAAAATCTCTGTGGTCAATAATCAGTTTTCTTTGAAGAAATCTGAAACTGAAACTTGAAACTGACTGACTCCTTTTCTGCCTACTGAAGGTTTTTATGCATGTTTGAAAAGGTTAATTCCCTGGAGTTTGACCTAGAGGATTCCTATAGAAAAGGCCTTAGACATACACCGGCAACAGAACATGAAAGCGCTGTTTGAACTGCTTTTCTGTCATTAAAATGTGTGTGTGATGCACGTCTTAGCTGCCATGGTTACTCTGGCCCACATCATTCAAATCTAGACCACACATTTCTAATTTTGGACAAAATACAATTTCTTATTTTTATTTTACTTTATAACATCTAATCACATTATATCAAACCAGTAGTGCACTGTTTAATGTGTGAATATCATGAAAAGCATAAACATCTCCAAACGGACTTTTGGAAGAACCAGGAAGACCAGTTTAAACTTGAGCACATGTGTATCATCACATTACAGGAGCTTGACAGCTCTGCTCAATTCTGACCCTTAAGATCACTGTATGGGTGATGGTCAGGTCTTTGTTTAAAAACCAAACAAAAAATGAATGTGAAAATCAGAATCCTTTTATTGTCATTGTACATGGTGATACAATGAAATTGCAGCAGCCTTGGAGTAATGAAGATAAATTAAATACATAAATAAATACAAATACTGTAACTCACATCTCTAAACAAAAAATGTACACTATGTACAGAAACAGATAAATATTAAATAGTATGAACATAATAGAATGGAATGAGTTGAGTTGCCATGACCGCAGCATAATAAATATTGTGTTATTGCACAGAAGTCAGTTATTGCACGTAGTAGGCACACAAGCGACTAAATACTGTACATTTTTGTTAACATTTATATGACTGTTATTAGACATTTTTCAAATATCATCCTCAAATTTTTTATTTGTAGATGGTTGAAATGTTGTTCAACAAACCTAAAAATGCTAAATTCAACGCTGCTCTACGGCTGTCACTGGTCACATCAAGGATTCAGTCTGTGCACCCCAGAAGGATTTTCTTCACTTTACCATTTCTAACCTCCAAATGTTGTATCTTGGGATTGTCCTGTTGGTGACAAAATTAGAAAGAGCACTCACTAGAAAAGATCTTAAAATATGTCAATGTTTCTGCAATGGTTGGCTTATATTTTAAACATTTTATAAATGAAGATAACTTTTAGATTTCTGAACCGTCCGCAGATTGAATCTACAAATATGAGCCAACAAAGTGGACTCACTGACTTAAGAGCAGCACACACTCCATCCACTACAGCGCTGTGACCGTTTCCACAGCGCTGTAGTGGATGGAGTGTGTGCTGCTCTATATACGACTCTCTTAAGCTATCAAGTGTGGTCACACCAGAAGTGTACCACTGTGGTTCTAAGCTGGTTGAACAGTATTCTACAGCTCTAAACACAGACATTTCCCAATGACTTGTTAAAAAAAAACTGCATTTTAACTAGTATGTTAAAGTAACTTTTGTAGCAAGATGTCTTGTCCACCAGTGACTCACACAGTTGAGTAATGTGTTTCAAAGCCAAAAGAGACTGTTGGCTAAACTGATCCAACAGATTTGATTAATAATTCATCCTGACTGCAGCTGTTAAGACAAGTCAAGCAAGATTTACAAGAGGTAATTTATTGCAGATAATAGTCAATTTATGACAAAGAACTAAGGCAATTAGGTAAATTTCCTTTTTTATTTGTCAAAAGACAATTTAAATGAAATTTTGTTTGATTTGCCCTGAGTTATTTGTCTTCGTCTCGTGAAATCTTCATACCAATAAATTGCTGTTCTGTTACCAAACATGCATGCTTATGCAATCATGTCTTAACACATCCACTTCAAGAGAATTTTTTTCTCTCCTCAAGTGCAGCCTTCAATTTCATTTCATATTCAAATCATAATTATCTTTGAGCTGATCTGACCTTTTTAAGGTAGGAAGTGATTATCTGGATTGTGTTCATGGGCGTAATCTTCCAATTTTTTTTTTTTTTTTAATGCATGGAAAGTTCAGAATGTGTTAGGATGGTGTAATGATGTTTTTGTCTGTCGTTGGGGGCCTTTCATGTGTCCTTGCTTCCTCCCTGACAGAAAGAAAAGTGCAGGGGTGGGTGACCCAGATTATTGTGAAGAAAAGGCAAAGGGGAAATTGGGTAGATCACAAAGGAGAAGAGGGAATGAAACATTTCTGGGTAACGGAGGAATATTAGTGGCAAAGAAATAAGTGTGCTACATTGGTGGGGAAAGAAGTGGATGGAGGGTTAGAGAAGAAGATATGAGGGAGATGAAAAGGTGAGAGTAGAGGGAGAAATGGAAGTCACCGTCCATAGATGATGAAAAGATAAATGGTGGGTAGTCTGTAAGGGGAAAGTTGTAAAGAGGAAAGAGACGAGGGGTCCTGGGTGGAGTAATGAGGGTAACACGGAGAGAAGATGGTGAAGAGAAGGAAGTAAGTAGTGTGTGAAAAATCTTTTTTTACTCTTCAAGAGACGATTTGACTGAAGTCCGCGATTTTTGGATGGGAAGTCCCAAAACACTTTCAGAAAGGTATAAAGGTTAATGAGGTATAAAGCCAGGCTCAAGAATACTTCTGTGTCTGTTCTTACTCTCTTTGGGCTTTTTCAAACTGGTTGTTATTATTATTTTCGTGCTATGTGTGCCCAACCCTCAGTCAAAACCATGTTATTGTATGGGACTAATCATAAAGATGTAATAGCAACAGTTACTCCTTTGCTGTAGGTAACAGCTTTCCATTGTCTCTGCAAATACAAGCTTAATAAGGATCATTTACTGAGAAGGTTTGAGCACAAACTTGGTGACTTTGTCATCATATTTAACAAGTTTTGGACCCATCCAGCATCTACATTTCAGAAAAGCAGCAATTAACTTTTTTAGTGTCAATGGAGGCTTGTTTTTATAGATGTAAAATCAAATACAAATCAATTTAATTTTATTTGTATAGCCCAAAATCACAACAACAATGGGCTTTGTACCACTAATTGTAAAGCAAACATAAAAAGGATAATTGATACATAGAATTCAATAGGAAAATTCTAAACTGAACCAACTAAAAAGACTAAACTAAACTGGGCATCCCTGCCCTTAGAACCTCCTTCTCGGTAAGGAAAAACTCCTAAAAAAATCAGATTCCAGAATAAATAAAGAAACCTCAGGGGTGTTCCCATGAAGGAAAGATCCTCCCCCAGGACGGACAGCGATGTACCAGAACTCTTAGAGAAGAATTAGCTTATCTAACCCTACAACTACATATTTAAATAGTCCAGCAGATGGACTTCATCCAGGTAAAAACATTCTTTTGACTAACATAATAACAACCATTATCCCAGCGGATTCTGAAACTGAGAAAAACAGCTTTGTGCTGATATGCAACACTTTACATTAGTGAAGTGCTTACGCAATCAATCAAAAAGTTAATTCTGTTGTGGTGAAAAGTAGCTTTGAATATTGGTACAAACCTATTTTTCTCCAGATCAGAATCAGCTAATTCACGTTGACCGTGGAATGGTCGAAGAGTTACGGTAGGTCAAAGATCAAGTAGGTTTTTGATGCCACCAGTGACATCTTCAGTGTTAACAGGTTAAACCAGGTATAACCCTGTCGTTTCAGCTGCTTTCAAGCAAAGAAACAAGTCTATATTCCTATTTTGTTCCCACCAGATGCACTGGTGCAGAACACTAGTTGTTTCTTTCTTCTTTTCTTTGTTTCTTTCATTTATTCAACAGTTATTCTGCATCCTGAACCTATTGAGAACCATTAAATCCAACAAACTAATCCAACCTTTCCATGTCTACATTATCCATTTAATCATGATAAATCACATACATTTTTACCCCTAAAAAAATTGCCTTTAAGAGCTAACAAACTATTCACAACAAAAAAAGTTGCTGGTTTGATTCCCATAAACTAAAACCACCACAGGGTCCGTCTAAACTATCATCTCCATTTAACTCCTTACACAAAAAGCCAAATTTAAAAATGTTTCTTTCTATATTTACTGACAGAGGAGCAGCTTTTGGTTTGGAACTGTCATCACATTCATTTATTTAATCAGCAGAGACGTGTGTGGGCCTCTTGATGCACATTTAGAACTGGTAGAATAAAGCCTCGTTTCCACCAAGGGATACAGTCCTATCTGATCTGGTTTAGAATGGTCCAAGATATTCAGGTGGGACAGTCAATACGTATGGGGGGTGAAGCTAACAATAACAGCAATGGAGATCATCCAGCAGGTCCCTTTTCCTGCTTGGTTGTTGGTTCTTCGTGTCTACAAAGCATTTAATTTTGTTTGATGTGTAATGTTGAGGATTACAGCGTTCTTGGTGACTTCTTTTGTCATAATGACCCTCAGCCAATCAACAGGTTTCAACTGTAGCTCCACCCCGTTGTAGAATAGACTAAAACAATGCATTTTTGTTGTATTCATTTTGTAAATTTTGTGAGCAAAGATTGACATTATGACCACTCCCTAATGTTTTTCTACACTGCAGCTCACATTGCACTTGAGATAAACCAATTAGAATCTGACCCTGCACTTCAACAAGTTAGGTTATACAGAGAATTAGTTTACCTTCAGCGTACTGGACCGAACAAATGTCTCTCTTAAGGAACAGGCATGGAGTGGCCTTAAAGGACAAATTTCTCCTTTTTGTTCTCTCGAGTGGCTAACTACGGCCCTTAGAACGACCCCCTTGTGTGGTGTGGATCCGTTGTCAATGTGTCTGAACCCTGCTGGAAATGCAGGGTCTGATACTAATTGGTTTATCAGAAGTGTAATGTGAGCTGTAGCGATGTGTTTGCAGCTGGATGCAGAAAATCAATAGGGAGGGGTCATAATATCAACCTTTTTTTCACAAAAAGTATACCAAAAATACATTATTTCAGTCTGTTCTACAACAGCCCTAACCGGTCTGTTTCATTTTTTATGGACCTACAACCAACGGGGGCCCAAAAACATTACGGTTCAGTCCGGCTTAACTGGTCCAATTTATAATGGAAACTCTCAGAATGCTGGACTGGACTGGACCGTACCGTACCGTTCAGAGGAAAGGAAACATAAGTTATTGCAAATTTCACAAAATTAGAAATTATCTAAAATTTGTTTAAAAAAAAATAACAACATAGACCTTGAAGGCCCTTTGTGAGCAGGCCAAAACCCTTTGCCACCCCAGAGTTGTTTGACACATTCAGCCCAGTTGGTCAATTATGGCCCATATCTCTTAGTTTGACAGGATTGGTCCAATTTGTCAAATCATTTGATGACAGGTTTTTCTCTGAGCCGCATCGAGTCAGACAGAATACTGCATTGTACAAAACCTGAACAAGAATCTATGGCTCAACATGTGCACATGTATGACTTTAAGGAGGATGAAGAGCAGCAAAGGTCAGCCAGGTTCCATAATTACTGTCACTCAGTGCTCAGAGTGCAGGGAAACGATCAAGGATAAAACGCTGAGAGAGGACAGCTGGTGGTTCTTCCCAAATTTGTTTCTCTCTCAAATGGTTTTCCACATTCTTCCTCTACTCGTTCCAGCCAAGCAAAGAGGAAGATGAGGAGTTAGGGCATTGTTCCCGCACCACCTTTTTCTCCTCTCTCATTTATTTCCATTTGTCGTGCTTTACTCGCCTCCCTCAGAGCAGGAGGGCGGAGAATGGGCAAAGCACTTGGTACCAGCTCTCCTGCAATAATGAAACATTTAGATGCAGGAGCAGCAATGCCTCTGCATTAATGAGAGGGAAGGTAAGGGTTGATGGAGGGAGGGGACCAGCGTCGGGTAGTCAGAGCACTTCACCCTAATGACCCTCAGATCCGGGTCAGACAGAAATACCTCCAGATAATCGGTGATGACACCTTTCTTCAATAAGCTGCTCCTGCAAGAAATGAGTCCCATTTTCCAAAGTGACAAAAATGAATATTGACATTTTTCATCTAAGACAAGGTTACACTAAACTTGCTTTAAATTGTTCCTGAAATTTTGACCATTCCATGTGTCCTTCACTGATGAAGTGATGGGACATTACCTAAAAAGAATGATTGCTGGCTGGTTAGACCGTCAAATGCAAAAGAAATGAACATTTGATGAGACCTTCCAAATCCCCCAAAACATTTCTGCAAGTTCTAAAACATTGTGAAACTTGTAAAAGCGTTGGCTGCTGCCTGGAGCCATCCCACAGGCCTTATGGGGCTCTGAACTGAAATCACAACACTTGCTTCACAGCTCAGATGTGGCAACTTTTAAATGAGGCTGTTTATGAAAAACTGGCGTGATTATGAAATAGAAACAAAAGCCATCTGCAGATAAGAGCTTTGTTCTCTTTCAAAGATTTTTTGTTACCATTTGAGCCTGTTGGTGAGTTTCCCAGCAGCCAGCAGACTGTCGCGGGAGCGAGCTCGCCCAGGATCTGCCCTCAACACTTGTCATTACAGATCTGTCGCTTAATGTGTACCAGTGTTGCTTGGAGTCTTTGTGCCGTTATTCATCACTGGCCACTAACAGAATATGACGCTCAGAGACAAAGGCGCGCCCCTTTAGAGGCATGCAGACCAAAGTTCACACTTCAGACACAAACTGGATGGAAGGGCCAGAGTTTATGCAGTCTTTCTGCTTCTGCAGTGATTCCAGGATGGACGCAAAAAAAGATTTAGGCTGTCGGTTTTATAAAAGGCTCAGTTTTAGGGTATAAATAGCATAAACGTGACAATGACATCTACAAGAAGCCAGTCATTACTTTTTGTCAGAGGAAGCATTATTGATGGCCAAACGAAATACTTAATTGAAGCTTTGAAAGAACAGGAATCATCAGCTTTCTTTGTATCTGCTGGAAGCTGGACACAACTATTGTGCCGTCAAGCGTGAGTGGTTCGATCATATAAATGCTCCTCTTGACCTAAAGCAACCTCGTTTTTTAGACACAGACTTACTGATGAGTATAAGCAGGATGTTAACCCTCGATGTTATTATGTCTTTTTTTTAACCCATCTGCTGTTTTTGCTGATCTGGCTCTTTTGTAAAAAAATGTCCACACATTTTGTTAATAGTTCCTAGTTTTTTGGGTGTCAACATAACTTATGGGTGTTTCTTCTATATTTAGGAATATTTCTACCAAAGGTGTTCTGACAAAGATGACATAGTTGCAAAAATGTAAATCAATATTTTTTTCTCGCAGAGGACAAATACAAATATAACAAACTTGAGCCACTAGTGGCTTCATTCTCAAGTCTCTCGACTGTTAGGTCAAACTAGAGGAAACTGATGTTTCAGGGGATTTTATTTAAAAAGCAAATACAAATAGAAAAAGAAAAAAAACACAAAAGTAAAAATTAAATAAAAACCTAAAGTAAAGATTTCTTAAAGTACATCCTCTTAAATTTGAGAGAAAAAGAATTTAAGTAAATGAAACATAAAAGAGAGGAAAAAGTAAGGTTAAGTCGGTAATGGGTGGGGTGTCAATCAAAGTCCCAGCTGTGCACACCAACGCCGTTTTTGGATGAGGTGCATGCGTAGCGCCAGATTAGACAGAGCTCGAAAGAGATGGCAAAACTTGAGATCCATCTCAACAATTTATTCCAACAACCTTGTTAAAAAACATCAAAACCATGGAGGCAGCCGGTAAGATTCGATCATTGATAGTGCAAGGCATAATTATGGTGATGCGCTGCATGCGCTTGAACTCCGGCTGCATGCTTTCGCGTCAGCTGCCACGTATGCGCAGATGTTTGCTGATTGTTGTCATTTACAAGAGCGCTGCTATTTATAAACATATTTATTTATTGCTGTATTTTCAATGAATTTTTGTATTTATGAAGTTAACTTTTAATACATTAATTGAGTAAGTTGTTATATATGTAATATTTTATTTATTGTGGTAAATTGATCAAATATTATGTCTTGTATAGGTTTTTCACCATACGTAACCAGCACCTCGCCATTACTGTTTAAACCTTTCAAGAAATTGAATAAAACAGAACAAAATGAAAAAGTGTGTCTGCATGGGGTATGAATTCCTGCTTGGAGAACTCCATGGAGGCTTTCTGCTTTCAAGTGGGGCATAATAACTTGACACTTGACGGAGGCCTTTCATGATCATCTGTGGGAAAACAACTAGCCAAACACATTAAAATGTGATCTAAAACATGTGTGTCAAGTTTTTGTCTGAACCGTGGTTTGCACAAACTGAGCTTTCAACCTTTGGCTGCATCACAAATGATCACCGTTAAATTTTCAGAAATGGGAATAAATCCAAAACTAATCAAGCAAATGCACATTTTTTGTCTTTTTCTGTGTTTTTTTTCATGATCAGCATGCAAGAATAATCAAATGAATGTCAGAAAAACAACCCTGCATGCGAAATCAACATACAAACAGCTCTGTCAGTCGTCATGACCATGACTCATCATGAAAGTCTTACGATCATTTGTGGGAGATAAGAACAGGCTCTGAACAGTAGTGAGTGAAAAGTGCCAACAAGAGCGAAAGCGATGTCCAGAGACGAAGCAGCGGAAAATTGGCTTCTTTTTCTTTTTTAAATGAATGCCTTTTTAACTTGCCCTGCTTCTTCTTTTGTCATCCTGAAACGCACACTATCTGTAAGCTAATGGCTGCCAGAGCCCGACGGCCTGCATAACTCTTCCCTGTCTGACACTGTACTGTCATATCCGGCCCAGGCTTCATTAATTCCCCATCCCAGAATCAATGGCTTGCCTTTGTAACGAATTTGCGGTCTAAGGCAGTTTCTTTCCGTCTTCCTCTCTCCCTCTCTTCATCTTTCAGTCTTTCATCCCCTCTGCAGTCCAACCTCAAGGGAAGACATGAAAAGATGAACGACAAGAGGGTCATTTTAGCACTAGAAGATGCTGGTCACAGCTGAAAGAAAGTGCACGTAGGTCTATTTTGCTGTGCACGAGATTAAGCCTCTATGAGAAAGAATACATTTGGATGAATTGGCTGTGAGTGTTTGTATGTATAGATTGTGACATCTCTGCAAAGAGTGGGGTGGCCTTAAAACCCTCTGACAGTCTTTGTTAAAGTCACTGACCAGACGCCGACAGTTTTCTGGAAATGTTCTGACCTTTGGACCCAAAGGTCTCTCAGTGTTGGGTCAGATGTTGTTTGCCAGTGACACTTATTTTATTCATAACACTTTCGATATCTTGCAGAGGTTTTTACACTAGAATACAATATTTCCAGAAATAAACAACAAGAGGGAAAAACAACCAGTTTACTCAATTGTGAAAAATGTTTTAATTTCTCTTTCACTGCCCACATCCAGTTTGACTCCGGCTTAGAACCATAAAAAAGTCATATAACTTATTTGACAAAGTGAAACACAATGGAAAGTCTCAAAAAGAATCTATTAATGTAGTAGTCTACAGAGTTTTTGTGGGACTCTGATCCACAGAGAGAGCCCATGATCCACATGTGGAGAAAAGCTGGAACATCTGGAGGGACTATTGACTGGATATGAGAACTGTGAGTGTGACGTCACCCATTGAAGATAGCTTATTTTCAGCTCTGAGTCAATTCATTTGCCATTTCTTCATGGTACAGACGTCACCATGGTGTAACCACAAATTGCCAGAAAGCAGTGACTGGTCCGAGTCTGTCTGAGTCATCATTTCTGTGCCAACGATTCTTCCCAATCGTGAGTGAGCTTGATGGAAGTCCACAACCCTATCTTTCAAAGGTGGGCTAGAAAAAAATCTGTCAAACGTTTCGAAGGTTGGACATGTTGGGTCAGCAGGCTCCACCTACTTTTATTGAGGCATCTGATTGGTCAGTTTATCACTTAAATAACTTGCATTACAGGAACAAATGCATAAAAAATTGGATTATCAAGAACATGTTAGATAAAGGTGGCAAAGCAAGAATGGTTCTTTTGACCAATAGAATGACCAAGTAATAGCTGTTTATTTCTTTATAGAAGTCTATGGGATTTTAGCTTCTTAGAGCTTTTGGGTACTTTGTTTGGAATGCCAAGGGAGAGGGGTCACAGTCCAATTTTCATATAGAGTTAATGGGAGCGACCAACCAATTAATATAAAGCAAGCGAACATGGAAAGAAGAACTGACCTTGTACTCAGATCAATTAAGGTCAGAATTTATGATTCAACTGTCGGAAAGCGACTTTTGGAAAACATGGATCCATGGGGGAGTTTAAGGAGAGAGGCCAACTTCAGAAGCTGCTGAATCCTTTTTGGGGTCAAAGGGTTGCTGGAGCCAATCCATCTACTGTTAGCCGAAAAGATTGGACGATGTGGAACAACAAGTAAGGATGAATAATGTCATTCTCACTGGAGTACCGATCAAACCGGGCAAAGCTAAAAAAAAAGAAAAAAAAATTAGGACCTATGGGTTCCATAGAGCAATTAGATTTTTTGAAGAAGGGGTGGGCATGTTTGGCATAGATCTGACATAAGATCACCTGCAATAAAAGTGTCTTATTTTTTTCTGTAGTTTTACACAAATATTTGCTACCTAATATACATGTATATATAAACCCCAAGGTCAAAATGGGAAACGCCTCCGAAGGTGGTAGAGAATGAGAGGGAAAAGATCCTGTGGGACTTCCAGATCCAGACTGATAGGATGGTAATGGCGAACCAACCAGACATCGTAGTGGTAGATAAAGAACAGAGGAAAGCCTTTGTGGTGGATGTGGCAGTGCCAAGCGATGGGAACATCAGGAAGAAGGAACATGAGAAACTGGAGAAATACCAGGAACTCAGAGAAGAACTGGAGAAAGCATGGAAAGTGAAGGTGACAGTGGTGCCTGTGGTAATTGGAGCACTCGGGGCAGTAACCCCCAAGCTGGAGGAGTGGCTACAACAGATACCTGGAAAGATTTCTGACCTCACAGTCCAGAAAAGCGCAGTGCTAGGAACAGCTAAGATACTGCAGGACCCTCAAGCTCCCAGGCCTCTGGTAGAGGACCCAAACTTGAGTGAGAAACCACCTGCGGAGGGTGAGAGGGGCGTTTTTATATATATATTTATACAGGACCATTTCTTGTTAGTTACACTTGAAGTAGAAGTAGTATATATATAGATAGGTAGGTAGGTAGGCAGGCAGGCAGGCAGGCAGGCAGGCAGGCAGGCAGGCAGATAGTTAGATATATCTATATCTATTATGTTAAGAAATCACATTTCATTGACAGACGGGGAAAAAATAATTTTTTTCCAGCTATTTCCACTAATGAACCTGGATGAAGACAAGGACAAAAGTTGTAAATGTAAAAGTCATAAAAAGGGAATTAACTGGGCTCTTTCACTCTAAGTGCAGCTTTAAACAGAAAGTCTTTGTGTTGCTTAAAAAGAGTTACCCTAAGTCATACTAATTAATTCAATCATTTTTACTATATTTTAATCAACATTTCATCATTTTTGACTTATCATCGATAGATCTTTTAAATGAAAAATAAATAAAAAGTATTTGTAAAACAAATAATGCAAACAGTTTAAGATTCTTTGACACGTCTTTAAGGTTTGGTCAAATTTTTTGAGAAGGTATTTTATTTAATTCAAACTATGTTTGCTTGAATATCAACAACAACACAGCAGCATCTCAGTTGAATAAATCCCAGCTGTTAGTTAACTTCCACACCTATTAGCTCATCTCTTCACCTCGGATGTGATTTATCTGCAACTGCACTTGTATCATTATGTATCCGTAACCAATGTTGTGAGGCGATAATGAAATATCACATCTCTTTTTTTTTTCCTTCTCCTTCTTTTTTCCCGCCCACTCCCCCGTCTTTCTCACTTAGCGAGGGTCATTTAGGAGCAGAACGTGGCAGCGGGCCTTCCAGTTATCACTCATAATGGGAGCAGGGAGAGGGCTCCGTCTGTCTTTCGACCCCGCTGTAAGTCAGGAGACTCAATCAATGTGTAATTACTGTAGATGACTATCATAAAAAACAATGCCACGAGCCCTCTCAAGGTTATCCACTTAATTGTGTTATTTATAAATATGAAATGGCTGTAAATGCTGCTGCCATAATGGATGGAGGTAAGGGCTGATGGACGTGATATATTTCCAATTTGCAGCGTGAGATCCATGTTGACGGGTCGATGCAGCTAAGAGCTGTTCTTACTGTGGCTAATAACGCTGATAATGAAGGTTTGTGCTCTCAGGTAAAACAGATAAGAACCTTGAATTTATTGAACCACATTTGAGATGTCAGCTGTTCCAGTAACTCCGGGATGTTTTATCAAAACTGAAGAACAGGAAGGCGTCAGATATTAATGGAGTTGGTCTAACACGAAATTCTTCAATAATATCTTTGTTAATAATATGTTTTATTTTCTGAAAGTCAGGACTTGCAGTAGTTTTTGTTTATCAGTGATGAATGACCCACATTACAGCAGGATAAAGGCATAGCACTAATTATTCAAAGACGCCACATGGCCTGCTTTTTTATTGTCTTTCTTACTTCTCATGAGCTCAGTCTCTAAGGTAAAAAAATCTTACATACATTGGTGGCCAGTTACATTCAATAATTATGAGGAACTTGTCATGGCAATTGTCTATGTCTGGTTGGTTAGAGCTCCTCTAAAGCCCTTTCCCCAGCCTGTAATTTGAAGGGGTGTAACTATTAATCGACTTCATCGATTAATCAATTACTATTCCTAAGATCAAAGATCGATCCATCTGTGGCAAGTTGTTAATTGAATCGAGCTATACCATTTTAAAATCAGTTCAAAATAAAAAAATAAAACTAATCAATTATATCAATACTGGAAAATACCATTTGCTTTGAGACATGGTAGGTTTTTTTTACCCTAATGCAAAGACGACCAAGTGCATCACGGCAGGCAACACACCTGATGGTAGCAAAACAATGTTATAGTCATCATTCCAGTGAACTTATCAAAGACAAGTGACCATCCTAGAACGTGCACTAGAATGTTCTAAGAATATTCCCTTTAGATTATTTGGATGTGGATGTGGCAACTAAAATTTGAATGGATTTGCTATTTATACAGCCTTCCCATTTCGGTTTCTGTTCAGTTTCTTTGTTTTCTGTTTTCTCTTTCAACAACTCGACCACCTGAGGGATGGAACAAATGGAGTGGATCAGCTGATTGCGGGGCTGTCACCTGGACAGCTGATTGCCAGGAGAAGCTGACATGGATAAGAAAGGAAAGAAGATACGCTGGAAACGGGCTGAAGCTGACAAGGTAAAAAATAAACTTGTGAACCTTTACCCGTGGTCCTTCACTGGGTTTTGGCATCGCTTTTTTTTTCAATGCCATCCTCGGTGTCCTTGTGTTTCATTACTTGGTTGCAATCAGCGTCGTGGACTTCGGTTTGGTTCATAATTTTTGTTTTCTTGTTTGCACACATGTGTAATTTATACTTGATTATCTTGGGGAAAAAATTACAAGAAATCTGGAAAACTTTACCTCCACTGTTCACTACCCAGTCTGAGTCACACTGGTTGAAATTTAGGCAAAAGATGTTGTGGATCGACCTTCGGTCAGTGAATCATATCAGTCAAAATAAAGCAATATAAACTATGAATTGTATCATCAACCACAAATTAAGATATGAATCAAATTGTTAAAATGAATCGTTACACCACTAGTAACCTGGGTGGTTCTAGTGGTGACGCCCTCTGTCTTCTTGGGTGGGTTTGGGGTCATGTTTTCTAACCTTCATATCAAGCAAGTGATTCATTTGATCTTCTTCATACATGTCCTCAACTTAATTCATGTTTTTATATTCAGGTTTATCTAGACTAGTGTTCAGAGTTGATATATGTGCAGAAGGAGGTGACACAGTTGGGGGGAGCTTCTCATGAATACGTGCCAATGTGCTTATTAGTACCCAATATTCATGGAAGTAGCTGGACTAGAGAGCGCCATCTGTCAAAAAAACAAATGAGGATGACAAAACTCATTCGTTCAAACTGGAACCATTCTAGTACGGACGTAGCATCAGGAACCTATAAGCTGAGTGTATCCATGTCAACTCTTAGCAACAACTGCCCTTATGGGTGGACACGTACCATCTGCGGGCAAAAGCCTGCAAACTTGTACGGGACACGCAGGTGGCCCACACAAAATATCAGGGTCATGGACCGCTTGGTGAACCTGTGGAGAGAAAATGTTTATGCATATTTTTTTTCCACAGCCACACTGCTGGTAATAGGTTTTCAAACACTCATGCAACATATAAGGGTAAGTAAGGGTGAAGTGAGTGAGATGGAGGCATGTTGTACAGATCTTTCATTGTTTAGCCCCCGAAGTGCTGTGAACTGCACAAGAAGTCTGTTAGTCAAGCTGCACACAAGGAGCAATCAAACAGCACTGAGTTTGGGAAATTAGACCATCAAAGCATAGTTTGTGTGGACATTCTATGAGCGTCCTACAAGCACTTACATATCACATGCACACCCCATGTATGCAGTATTTGCACTCACAATTTATGAATGGCCAGAGTTTGGCGTAAGGGCACTGTATGTCATGAGTGTGTGTAACATAAATAATTCTTGCAAACACTTCACGGCACGCTTACCACACACATGACAATTGTAAGTTCAACAGCTAGACATACTCTCCATAAGATGTGACCCTCCACGGACCCTGACAACCCAAAAATGTGCTGCATCTGTGTGGATCAAGCCCCTGTACGGGTGCATTTGACGAAAACTTTGACTTCAGTGCAGACAAACTGCTGTTGCAGCACTTTTTAAAAAGGTTTAAGCAATTATTCAAGTATTGAGTATTGAGCTGTTAGCCTCCAACCACTCTCCCTCTCACCACACAGGAAAGGTCATACGTGTTGGGAAATTTGCAATTCCCTTGGTATAAAAACCAACTTATCAAAAAAGCGACGGAAGTGTTCATGTCAGTTTCTACATGTCTTCATAGGAGAAGTTTCATTTTAACTCAAGTCAGTTTGGAGAATAAGAACATATTGCTTTATTTCTGTCATCCACTTAATTGTTCATTCTTTAGCTCCACATCCACTGAACCCTCTGAGCTTCTCTGTTTCTGTGTGCCAGCTCCTGACCCTCCCTCTGGGATACCAGTCAATCCCAAACCTTTGAGTGTGTGTGTGTGTGTGGGGGGGGGGGGGGGGGGGTAGATGTGAGCCTCAGAGGACAGAGTGTTCCCCTTTCCTCTCTTGCTCAGTGGAGGATGAAATTAGCCTGCAGTGGACTGTCCACAAAGGTGGGTCACCCCAGACAAACTAGCAATTCCCCGTAAACACCAGAAGTACAAACTGCCCCCACATCCTCAGGCCCCTTACCAACAGTTTCTTGAAATCTCAGCTTGACTCACATTCATTCTACCTTTTTGTCCCACCAGTCAATGCCATTTAACCCCTAGTAAGGGCCAAAAAAGCTGGGGCATAGGGGTTGCAGAATATTTCACGGCAAGTTAGAGAAACTTGCTGTTTAAGTTGAAGCACAGAAAAGACTTTCTGGTCTGCAGAGCTGCTTCTCATTTTATGATTAAAATCCAGATTAATTTATCCCTAATAAATCTGTTGTCCTACACGACTTTGTTTCTTCTTCTCTAAATTCTTAGAGAATGTGCCAGACAGCGGCAGAATAAAAATAAGCATCCAGTAATTTATGCAACTCATGAGTGTGCATGTCATTATTAGAAAAGCCGAAGCCAAAAATAGTCAAAGTGTCCAATCTCATTCAGGCTAAAAACACAAGAGCGGTCCTTCAGGAACATCCATGCCAGAAGTCTCCCAAAGTTAACGGAGCAATTATTGTGAGTGTCCATTAAAGAGGGCATAAAAGATGGGGGAGCATGATTCACCACTGCACAAGACGCATAAAAGAATCAAGCATTGCAGGCTGAGGTGTGAACTCCCATCTGAGAGCAAAGACGGACAATTACACCACGGTTTAAAAGGATGAGATAAGAACTCGTCTTTAGAGTCTATTTCCTCCAAGAAGAGGATAGTTTGTGGTTAGATAGGAAGTGAGAAGCTTAATGACTGCCATTTGCTCCAACACGGAGTAGTTAGTCTCCTCTACACTTTCTGGATGGCATTTTTATGTTTCAATGATCCGGGTCCTCCAAAATCAAACATATGCACCTGCAGAGCCAAATTGAGAAGCAAAGAAGTCTGTGTTGTATTTCTCGCTCTCAATTCAGATTACACCAAGAAGGGCCACTTTCCAAAGAACCTTTCCTTGAAATGTCAGGGCCATCCTCAACCTGTCTGTCTCAACCCTCATGAAGACAAACTTTAAACCTTTATTGGTAATAAACATACATGTCTGCATAAAGGCAGGAGCCGCCTGCTATGCCTTTACTATCAAAGCACCATAAAGTAGTGATCCCCAACCTTTTCTAGGCCATGGATGAGTCACTTTAATGTCAGACAACATTTTTACAGACAAGGCTGTATGAGGCTTAATTTTTAGTTTTTAGTTTCAGGTTTTCTGTAAAATCAATTTACACATAAAAGTAGTCCTGCATTAAATAGACATTATATATATATATATATATATATTTATTTATTGTTAGTTACACTTGAAGTAGAAGTAGTCACAAAAGGACAAAAGGTTTACTGTGCATAAAAGAAACTAGACACAGCTTTCCAGAAAACAAGGTTGATGACAGTTTAATATAAAGCTAGGGGGCAAATACATTTTTTTTAAACAGACAGCTGTTTAGCGGTTTAGTAAAGAAGGGATTAATACTTTGTTTAATATTAACATTTGTTGGATGATCTGAATATTTTCAAAATAACAAATTTGTAAAAATATCAAAAGATAGTTGTTGGTAATGGAACCTTAATTGAGAAATGAATGGAGTCTTGACTCGTCAATAGCGGCTCCCTGGTTTGGTTGTGAAAGAAAACGCTCACAGCAATTAGCTTGATCAGGTCAAGAAGACCAAACACAGACATGAAAGCAGCAGATGACCTCAGCAAAAGGGGCCAAACATTTGAGGAAAATAAAGAGAAGAACAATTCCTCTGTAATATGCATTTTATGCTAGACCGAGCATTTGACACGTCCAATTTCTAACCTGAGACACTTTGTGTAGCTCAGAGGGGTTAGAGGGAAGGTTAGGGCACTGCATTTCACTGTGTATACTTCTCTGTGTTCAAAGCGGTGGAGTTGGAGCTGGATAAAAGGCATTTTATTTTGTATTGAATATGTTGTTAAAATATGCTTTTCGAATTTAAATGGAGCTACCTCAAAGCACGGTTGTTTATTTCCTATTGGTGCTCTTTATATGTCTGTGTGAGTGAAAAAGAAATGATCGCTTCACAATTTTTACCCTCTGGGGAGACCCTATTCAGTATCCTCAGGCACACAAACACACACACTTCCCCTCCAGCCTCTCCTAAGGCGCTTTAGCTCTTCCATCACAATTACAAACTCTTAGAAGCAGACTGATTTATTGGCTGCTGCTGTCAGTCACAGTGAATTGGAACCAAAGAATACTTTTATAATAAATTTGACTTATCAAATATGCCTAATTAGTCTTAACCCACATCTTTTTCTTTATTTATAGACATTTCCAAGCTAATTGCAAATCTTTGTTTTCTGCCACTTCAAACCTGTCACTTCATGTGAAAATTATAGTCCTGCTCATTAAAGTGATATTTAGCTTCAACGCGGAAGAGCTGTTGTTTTTCTTTTTTTTTCCCTCCACCTCTCCTGCTTCAAATCCATCCTGAAAGCTGACCTGGTGTCTCACAATCTCATTGTCATAATTACTATCGTTATAATCACTATTATCTTAATTGGCCTTATCTCCTCGTTAGCCGCTTGTTAGCTAATTGACTCGGAGAAGATCGCGGCAAAAGCTTTGCGAGGCCAAACAAAAGGCAACAGACGGAGATCAAGAGCAGACATCTGCCTGTCATGAGAAGTGGAAAACTGCAGCGGGCCTCATCTAATCTGTCACAGTAATGACTGTCTCAACAACTGTGCACAATTACAAGGAGGGAAAGCCGTTACCGCGGCAGCCGCTTCCACACGCAGACACGCATGCATTCCTGCCAGAGCTTGCATTAAATGCACAGTCTGACTCAACCTACCAAAGACACACACATTTAGGGGTGAAACGATTGCAATTACACACACACTATTGAACTTCTACGTGCCAAAAAGCCAATTAAAGAGGCTGAAAGGAATGGAAAGAATGCTATAATTACACTGCGCTGATCTGTGTGGAAAGTTGGAAAAAAAAAAAGGCACAAATATCGGAGTTGTCATCTCTTCCAGCATACTCAGCTTCTCACTTAGCATTTAAACAATGTTGGAAAAAAAACATTTTCATAGGAATTTTGTAGCATTTAAAAAGTCTTTGTGGATATTCCAACCAAAGAAAGCTTTTTTTCCTCAGTATCCTGTCATTTTCGATGATCCTCTCTCTGCTGACCTCCTTCCATTTCAGATGTTCTCCTTGTCTTCGTCTCTCTAATTGTCCTTGCTTCCTTTTTCCACTGCTTTGCATTTTGTCACTGCATTATTCCCTTTTCCTTCTCTGTGTCACTGTGTTGCTTTAGGGTTGTGGAGTCTGCTGGTGTCACTGGTAATAGGGTCCCATGGGTTTTCTGCACACTGTAGCTTAGGCCTGAGAGCTGCCTGCATAATCTAATATGAAAGGAATGGGTGCATTGCTGGGTGTTGGGGGGTATCCTGTCCTACTTTGCAAAAGTAGTCTATGTTTGTATGCATGAAAATTCACAAAGAACAGATAACCTTAGTGGAGGAGTTTTGATATCCGGAATGAAGGGACCATAGCTGTTTATTAGGACTACTAGCAGCTTAACTGTAATCAAACAGAAATTATCTTCTCTCCTGTCTTCATTTGTCACATTTAGTGCAGGAGTCTGGAGTGAATGGATCAAAGTAAATTACATTTACAAAATAAACCAGAGAAGAAATAAAAAAAGCTCCTCTTCAGATAGATGGCAAAACCAAACTTTAACTTAACATATTTGTTAAGTTAAAGTTAAGTTAAAGTGGCAAATTTGACACTCCCATCGCATGTAGGAGGAGCTACTGTCAAGTTTTTGGCCTCATCGTTATATAGAAGTATTGACTATCTCATTTATAATTCATGGAAGACACGGATGACGTAGGGAGTCTCTGTAACCCAGTTAAATGTTGATTGACTTGCTGTCCCGCATTAATCCAACGAGGGACATAAAAAAAAACAAGTCTAATCATGTTTCGATGCAAAAAAGGTAAATATTATGACGTTCTGGAGGATAATGCTCACATTCTCCTTGTTTGTTTTGAGTGGTGGTGCTTCTTCTGTGTCGCTCTCAGTAGCAAATACTGATACAAATACCCACATTGCCCTCTAGTGAGTGTTAATGGGAAACAACCGCTAGTGGCCAACCGATTGAGCCAATAATTAGTTTGTCAGAAACAGATAAAAAAAAACCCTTGGGTATATATTACACCCCTGGCCAAACTATGCAAAAAAATGTGATTTATACTCTAAAAAATATTTTACCAAAAAAAACCTAAAGGAATGCGTAATCTTGTGAATTATAAACCATAACCGGGCAGCTAAAGGTAGGAAAGGTTGTGGTAGTAAAGGTTATATTTATGTACCACTAATGATTAAATTGCTTTTTCACAAAAAGCTGGTTAAAGTAAACTATAAAATCACTTGCTTTTTCTACCATTTTCACTGTTGTGATGAACTGTGGACTAACGTATGTCCACCTATGTTTGTTTTGTTTTTTATGTTAATAATTGGGAAACCAACCACTGCCAGTGAAGCGATATGGAACATTTGGAACTCCTTTTTGTAGGTGTGGTATATAGATTTTTAATTCACACCCATCAGCCAATCAGAATCAAGTATTTACCTGGACCATGGTATAACATGGAGGTCTAAATGAGTTCAAATGTGACCCAAATAATATCAACTAAAGTTTGGAAAACATAAATTACAAAGCGAGAAGCCTAATAGCACAACAAATGGACAATTGTGAGTTCATTCAATTGCTTGGAAACCTTGATGCTTTTTTTTCTTTAATTATTTTGTGTTTAGTGAATATTTATTATATATGTATATATTGTATATATATGTATGTATATATAATGTATATATTATATTTTTTTAAAGCACTTTATCATGTTTATTCGAGGGGTCCTTGGGCAAGGCACTGAACTCTACCTTGCCTCTGGTGGAAGTTTGGCGCCAGTGTTCGGCCGCGAAACCGCCGTGTGTTTGTGAATGTGTGACTGTTAAGTGCTTTGGACCTTCGAGGAAGCTAGAAAAAGAGCTATTTTACCATTTACCATTTTATGATATGTTAGTACAAAAATCAAATAAAATCAAAGTAAGACTCAAAAGGGACAGATGTGGTTTCAGCAGGATGACTGTACAGGTAACTTCAAACAAAAGAGATGCGATTAATTATCAAATAACGTAAAATCTTACAGACCAACCACTGAGACAAACCGAAGACCATAGCTTCTCATTACTTGACTGAAACCAGAAAGCTAAGATGTTTTTTTTTTTCTTCCATATTTCGTTCTGCATTTGATGAACATAAAAAAATGAAGTGCACACTTTTAAACAGACTGTAAAGTAAAAGCACAAAAGTTAACGTCTTAAGGTTCATCAAGCAGGTACGACAGCAGCTCAAAGATATACAAACAAACAAGCAATTTTGAGACCCTGAGGTCTTTCTTGGTCTCCTGTCATACTCACAAGTGGTTCAAAACAAAATGAATTTTTCTTTTCTGGCTCTAAATGTTTGCCTAAATCATCATTCCTATATTAGCCAACATAGTTCAGAGAAACATCTCAAGTTTCCTTTTTTTTCTTTTTGCTCTATAGTGTTACATGACAATTTTCCAGAGCTGCATATTGAATAGGCAGAATGAAAAAAAAAGGCTTGGCAGTGATAAAAGACAGACTAGCTAGCTAAAGGTGGACAGTTTAGCCTCATCGAAGTAATAGTAGTATAGTAGTTAATACAGAGAATGAAATAATTCAAGTAGAATACAATAAGGGTGGAATTATCGATACATTTGCTCCTTTTCACTTCCTTTTAAAGACTCCATCAAAGATTATTTGGCAAAAGTTATATTCAATGTATCAAAAACGAGGGGAAATTTGATCGTTTAAAGCAGTTGTACATAAATGACAAGCTGTGCATGACGCTGTACGTAAAACACAGAGCTACTGAAACTTTAGCGGCATGAGAAAGTAGGAGGTACATGAGGATACATTGGTGCCAAAAAACAAACATAGTAAGCATTCTTTTTTTTTTTTAACTTGTCCTGAAAAACAGCAGAGCAAACAGATGAGAGCTGAAGGCCTCTAGTGTTGGAAGGATTTTACTGTTGCAAGAGACACACAAGGTGTATATTGGTATAAACTCCTTTGGTATTTAGGTCTGAACTTCATTTACATTGACTTTTTTTGTTAGTTTATAGTTGGACTGGACAGAACAGAAGAGAGTGGGATGTTAGAGATGGGGGGCCAGGTAAGGGTAAAAAAGAAGGGGGTAAAAGAAGAGGAAAATAGCATAACAGGCACTCTAATAATATTCCATTTGGATTAATTTGACGTGGAAAAACAACAGTGGGCTAAATTTTAGGAAACGAAAATGTGAATAGATTTGCCAATAATTCCTGTTTACTTATTTGTTTGCACACATATTAATTTACGCTTGATTATCATGCAAGAAATCCAAGAAATCTGGAAAACCTGCATTGTTCAGTACCTTCAGTACCCAGGTACTTGTCTCTGAGTCACACTGGTTGAAATTTTGGCTAAAGATGTCCTGGATCGATCTTAGGTCAGTGAATCTGATCCAATCAGATCATTCCAAAAGACCCAAGTTCGACTGTGAATTGTGTTGGCAACCACAAACTGGGATATGAGTTGAATCGTTGGTAAAAGGAATCGTCACACCCCTTGTACATAAACATGTATATGTGTTTTCTTCATTTTTAACAAAAATTAATTTTGGTCATATTTATTGCTATGCATTTCTTTATTTGTATGATTAATTTCTGACTGTGTACCTAAACTCTTTTTATGGGTTGAAATACAATTTTCAGATTCTAGGTAGAGGTTGGTACCTACCACAACATGCAGGAGTGGTTTTAAGCGACCAGCGAGGCGGCGTGGAACATCTTTGCCAGTTTCTGGAAAAGCTACAAGGAACATATGTCCCATTTGAGGCTTGAACGCCCCATGGTCTAAAGAAAAGACATCTCCAAAGGTCAGAGAATGACTGATGAGTCCAGTTTCTGTGTGACTTTCAGATACAAACCAACAAGATGCTGATGGATCACCGACCAGACTTTCAGAGACAAACAGAGGGTGTGATTAGCAGCCCCAGCTGATGGGATCAGGAAGACAGAATTTGAGAAATGTAAGAAATGTCAATGCTTAGAAAAGAAGCTAAAGTCGCTTTGATTGGTAAAAGTAAAACTATTTCCTGCCGGAACCAAAATTAGACGAATGGCTCCTGCAGATCAATCTGATTACTGTCAAGAACAGGGGCGTTCTAGAAACAGCCATGAGACTTCAAAGTCTCTCAAATCTTAAATGACTGACTGAGAGGACAATTAAAGGATTTTGGCTTAAATCACAAATTATTTGATGTTGGTGAGCTTGCTAGAGAGTGAGTAGATTTGATCTTCGGGTTGGTGCATTCCAATATTATAAATATGTCATCTGTGGTGTCCACATTTCACAATTCTTGTTAAGAACATAATTTAGAGTAACTTCTTTTAGCCTCGAGCTTTAAAAAAAGAAAATGCAGTTTTAATTACCCAGTGCAGAGAGAATGTCTGATTAATTTGGCTAGTAAAACATTTTATGCTAAAAGGTGAAAACCTTACTAAAGCCTTAAGCCCATGTCACACGCTACATTTTTTCACATTTTTCATGTATAAAATCTTGGTCCTTTGAGATAGGTGCGTGATATACGTAATTCATGAGTGTTTCTTGCATTCATTATTCGTCGATGCGCGTGAATGTCGGTCGAGGATTTCAGCCGACGGGTTTGTACATGAAATTGGTTTTGTGGTTTCAAAATTTTTGGTTGGTTGAGAATTATGAAGTTTAGACATATCGTACGTAGTTTATACGCAATATTAACAAGAATCTTACAAAACTGTGCGTGATTTTTGCGAGATGCATACGCACATTTGTGGCTTTCCACAACCAGTCCACGTAAATCCACATAGGTCTAACAGACTTTTTGTGCATGTACCACTGATGCATAACATTTATATCGTGTATACGGTACACGCATCATGTTCAAATTACATAATGACCCGCAAATCACTAATGAATTGCATATAAACAGTGCAAAGATCTGGCACGATTCATGTTCTACATCGGTTTACTCGTTCTTTGTGTGGATTAGTTGTACTTCTTCCTAGGTTGTAACGTGGTTCATTCGTGATACATCTGTGAAAATTTCACATAAAAGAATCACAAGATTTCCCAGTTTTTCCACATATATTCACGTGTACCAAATTTTCCGCAGTGCAATATGTACATAGTGAATGTATGATATGGCTTTTAGTCTCATGCAACAGTACGGAGTGTCACTTTGTGGCATTGTGGTGAGTATTGGATAGTAGAAGATATTAATGACATTCATATGATGCTGTTGTACGGTGTCCGTATGCTACACTCAAGTCGTTAGTAAGGTGCAAGTACTGACCCCTTGCTCACAGCATACAATTGCCCACACACACGCATGAGGTTTGGACGTGATACGTAGGTGCCCGTAGGATACCCCTAGGATGTCGACAGAAACTACACTCTGTCTAATTTCCCAATTTTTAACAGTCAGGCTGCGCGCAATGAACGGCGCTTTGCAAGACTTGGGGACGTTAAAAAAAATTGAGAAATCTGTACGACACGTCTGCTTTTCACCTGCTTCACCCCTACATCTTGTATAAGTGTTCCCTTTGAGCTGTCGCCCACAGCAGGCTTGCAAGTAAAATGTGCATAAACATTTTTGCCCCACAGGCTCACAGGGCAGTCCACGAACTAAATATACCTGTAAGCCACTTACGCGATGCAGGTTGCACGGTACAGGGTTTGTCCATTTTTTGACCGCAGACAGACCATATCCACCTGCAAGGGCAGTTATGAGTAAGCCTTAAGAGAGAGAAACATAAGCCCCTCTACAAATTGTTTTGATATCTGGGCTTTTGACAAGACTTTTCACAAACTAGCCTGTATCATACACCATATTTTTAATACAGAATATAATTAGAAATGATCAGATGTATGCAAATGGATCATGGAAATGCAATCATCAAAAGTTCCTGGTCTACATGGGAGACCTGATGATATGACTATTACATTTACCATAATTTTAAAAAACCCCTCCTGGACTGTTGTGGGTGAGCACAGCAGAGGTTCTATGCAAATGAGCTGATATGTCGGCAAAATAAACAACACGTTGCTGCTGATCTCTGAATCCACTGTTAGAAAGAAACTGCAGTTTTCTTTGTAGTGCTCCTTTGGATCTCCCATCCTGAAAACTGATTAAGGAGACTTCCGCCTCCTGCCTTTTGTCTATAATTAATTAAGTACAATGGATAAAAGTTTAGATGAGCCTTTTTTAGGGAAAATATGTGTTTCATAGTAAGGTAACAGACATTCTCCGATGATGGATGTGAAATTGTCCTGTCGACATATTGCTTAAAAAATCCAATAACTCATGGAATATGATTATGGTTGGTTATGTGGTAAACATGCAAACGGGCGTAGAGCACATTATTGGAACATTAAAATGTATTTAATAATTTTAATTTGGAATATTAAAAAAAATAACTCTTTGATTAACACTTCACATACATTAGGGGGAAAAGTCTCTTCAGAGAGAAGGATGTCTGCATTGAGGGCATGGCTGTAATATCTAAGATTCCAACTTGAAGTTCTATTGTAAATAGAAATTTCAAACTGCATGAACGTGTATGTCTTCTCCGGACCAAAGCTCAGTTTGAGACAGACCAGCTGAAATTAGGAATTCTCTTTATGGACCAGCATCTTCAGGAACAAAGAAAGAGTCTACTGAGCTTGTTAGACGCAATCCATTCCAAGTATCTGTGTAGGGTTGGAGGTGTAGGAGTGCCCCTGAAGTGGAAAGGCTAGTGCCATGAAAAATTAAAGATTTATCCTGCGAGGCTGAGGTTTGCAGTATTGATTGCTGATAACAACTGCAGTCATGTGAATGTTGCTGTTGGAATAATAAATTTGTCATTAAAAAACAAAAAGCTTAGAATGATTTTATTAATGAAGCAACCAGATGTCAACTTAGCTGCCTCTCATGTTTCCTCGTGTCTGACAGACGTGAAAGGAAAGCAAATGGAATGAGGATGTTGTGTCCGCATCTTAAGATCCATTCTCTAATGTAAACAAGTCAAACATGCACAGCTATACCCTAAAAAACATTTTTAACTGTCAGCTCTCATCCTCCTTCTTGACAAAAATATTTCAATTATTCTCAAAAAGTTGTTTTTCTAACGAATCTGGAACATTTCAGAAAAAAAACCTAACTCAGAGCAACAGTCAAACATGGCGGTGGTAGTGTGATGGTAACTTGATGACATTTTAGAATTTATTCAACTTATAGTTACAAACAGAAGCTGAAATGTTAAACAATTTCAAACATTTCCAACTTTTCTGCTGTATATTATTCATTTTTAATACATGGCTGAATGCTTTTCTCCCTAAATTAGTCCTCTGGCTTGGCAGAGGAATAATAAATAAATAAATGGTATCATTAAAAAAGAATGAAAAATAGGGAAGCGACTGATTATAAAAAGCCCAAAGATATGAAACCTTTCGTGCAGATTCACACAAAAAAACGTGTCTGTTGGATATAAAAAGTTGGGGTTTCTGCAGGCCAATTTGGGCTGCAGTGAAAACGTGTTTGACATGAAAGTAAAAAATATAACATGACGTAGAGCGAGTCTAATGAGAACCGGAAAAAACATTCCGACAGGAGCACATTTAACCCTGATGGTATCAGTGACATAAAGCCTCATTTACAGAGCCGTAAAGGTTTTCTAGCAGCACCCTTAAGGACTTGAACAGATAACCTTCTGCACAGCAGGAGGTCTTCCTTCTGAACCCCTTTCAAGTTTAAGAACGCATCGTTTTAATCAACATTTCAAAGAGGAAATTTGTCATGAAAGCTGAGACAAAATCCTTTGATGTAAATACAGGAATCGTTCTGTCGCCATTTCATTAATATTTAACTGTTTTAATGAGCATCCTTTTAATGTCATTTATTGAAGATCTGAAATTTCTCATCAGTTTACGCGTCTTCTCTAACTCCACATGTTTTTTAGGTTTGTCGGATTCTGACAAGCTGAACAGGACCAGACAGACCAACAGGCAAATCCTCATTAGAAGGTTTGATACCAATTAAATGCTGTACCAGCTGAGCTGCATTAATTTACTTGACTTATTAAATCTACAACTGAGGTTCCTTTAGTCATTAGGTATATATTTGTACAACGTAGAATTATAAAACAACTGATTTTATAGCTGATCTGTCTACAGGAACATTTTCCTTCACCTTATTGAAAAAAAGGAAGATAAAACACTAAAGATAAAAGTATTTTTTTCTAAACCTTTATATTCATTTGTGTGTTTACATTTTATTTTTTCATTTAGTTCTTCTTGTTTTTCCCTTTTATCCTGTTTCCCCCTCTGTCTTTATTGTTCTTCCTTTGAGCCATCGCATATTCTCATCTTCTGTTTTTTGTTCAAAATCATTTAACTCATGTTGTTTCCCGGAAACGTTTCTCCTAAGTCTACCATCTTGTTTTCATTTTATTAATTTATTAATATATCCCAGTATTACAACAATAGTCATCTCAATGGGCTTCAAACCGGTAGCTTTGTGATAAACATGAACCATGACGAACAAACAGAATAGGTAATGGCTTAACTAAACAGACTAAACTAAAAGAGGGCAAAGTCCTAAAAAAAAAAAGAATTCCGGAAAAAATAGAAGAAACCTCAGGGATGTTTTTTTGTAGTTTAAGCTTCAACCCTTCCACCGTCTACATTTATGACAGCAGAAGCAACATGTGCAGAGTCAGCACAAAAAAAGTATATAAGCTGTCACTTTCACACTTTTATTTTCATAGACAATCATATTTAGCGTCACAATGTTGTTTTTGAGGACTTTAAACAGGAAAAAAAGGCAAACTTGACAGAAACATAAGCTGAAATGACACTAAAAAAACTCAACTCAAACTCAAATGTAACCAAAAGAAAATGGAAGAATGAAAAAATCTGGTGGGCAGAAAAACTGCTAAAGATTAAGGCGATGTGCCCACGCAATAACACCACAGATAACACCGGCATCCATCTTCCCCATGGACGACAAAAGTTAAGTTTTGGAAATACAAAAGCATAACATCATGTATCACACACCGAACATGCATTTCCCAAGTACTCAGTGAGGAAGGACAGGGCATGGGCCCTGATTGCTCGAGTTTTAGATTAGGAAAGAGGGCTAAACAAGCTACTCGACACGGGGTGGCAGGACAAACCACCCCCACGGGAGCCAGGAGGAAGGAGGGTGGACAGGAGAAACAACAGAGAAACTGTAAACTAAATGACTGATGTGAGACGGCGTTAGCAACGCAACGCAACGAAGATGCCCCACAGACGGACCAGCGCTATCCCTAAATCAGAGCCTCAAGGGAACTGCAAGACACACCTGCACTCATTTCTACGACGCTCCACAGGCCCAGACAACCCTTTAAGCGTCCACAAGACTAAGAAGCTGTCTTACGGTGTCCACATGCTCTTTCAAATTCAAATGAATTTTATTTATAAAGCACCTTTCATGTCACACAGACAGCTCAAGGTGCTTTCCATAAAAAACCAACAAGAATACAATAAAAACAAACCCCACACGTGAAGTAAAATAATTAAATAAGCCCCTCATAATAAAACACACAAAAACAAGCACAAGTAAAAGAGAAATAACAGAGCTTAAGAAAAGAGAACCCAGAAGGCGCCGTCCGCCCTGTCCTCCTGTTGGCCGGGGTGTCAGCATCTATGCAACACAAGCACAACTCATCCCCAGCCTGTCTTGACTCTAGGGACCATCAGCAGGCCCGTGCCTGAGGATCTTAGGGCTCTGGGAGGTTCACAATCTAAAAGCAAATCTGATATAAAAGAAGGACCAAGGCCATGGACAGTCTTAAAAACTAATAAAAGTAGTAAGGTGTAAGTAGTAAGGTTTAGTAAGGTGCGAGTTCTAGCCGCTTACTGACAGCCAAATGGCGCACAGAGCCCAAAGGATGTTGACACAAACACCGGTTGTCTAATTTCCTCATTTCTAACAGTCAGGCTACAGCAAGGAGCACACAATTATCACATGAACAGCTAACGGGCTCCTTGCGAATGCACCTACATCCGTGCTGGTAACCCGTCGCCTGCAGCATGATCATAGATCAAACTTGCACGAACACTTTCCTTCCTTCCTTCTCATTGAGCGGTCTATGACCATGAGGTTTTGTATGACCTTTGAAACTTGTCCCAAACAGGTTTTTCCATTTTTCACCCGCAGACACCCCAAATCCACCCTTAACCCTTGTGCTATCCTATGACCCCACCTTTACTTTGATGTGTTCTCCTTATCATTACAAAGGTAAATAAAGGTGAAGAGGAATTCATGCCATCTATGGACACCAGTGAAGATCACAAATCATTGAAGAAAAAAAGTTCAGTGCACTGTCTAGTGGGTCTAGATGACCCCACTCCCAATGTTAAAGTGCCTAGGATAGCACCGGGGTTACGGGCAGTTGTGACTAAGCCTTTAGTGCAGTGGGATTTTGATTGTAAATGGAAAAAAAGTCAAACTACTAAAACCAGAAAACCTGAACATAAGACTAAAATTAGCCTGATGGTTTGTTTTTTGTGACGCCAACATGAGGTCATTTCAATTTTTAGTAATACAAAATATGTTCAACCCTTTTACATAATAAGGTTGAAACCCCGGCAGCAGAAAATGACTAAAATGTGTTACAGAAAACTGGAAAATTGTTGCCTTTCATTGTGTTTTTTTTCTTTGTCTTAGTCTTTTCAGTCCCTAGTTTAAGCTGGGGTTTTTTTTGTATTTTTTGGGGTTCTTTGGTCTCCTGTAGGTTCTCCATTATGACCAAACTTGACCAAAAAGCATAATATTTCTGTTTAAAAGAATCAAATCTCTCAAAATCTCTGAGTCCGACACCCACTGTTGGCATTTTTAGGCGACACATTCCAACCATGCACACACAGGAAAACACTCACTGTCACTCTCAGTGGCCCACACACAAGCTGTGAGAGTGTGCATGTGCGAAAGTGGGCGAATAAAGGAATGCTGTTTGTTTTCCTGTGATGAGAGGACTGAAGTGAGTTTGTTTAGTGGCGCGCTGATTTTACAGTAATATCAGGGTTGTCACAAAGCCAGCAGGCAGCCTGGTTTTACCCGCAGTGGGAGGTTGCACCATCATTGCCATTATACCAGCCTTAGCTTCACACTGAGAAATATGCCAGCCTGAAAAAGGCGCGCTCTTCTCTTAATGTTTCATGGCCATCTGATCGGACCTCAGGCTTCTTGTAAACAACACACCATGGTTCTGTTTAATTGCTATGCTGAGCGTCTAAAAAAAAAAGCACTTAACACACACTTAACCTTGTAGAGCTGGTCAGCTCGTACACGCGTGTTAACGGACAAATTAAATGAAGGACTTTTACTTTGTGGGTCTACAGCCCTGCAGAAATGTTGGGTTTCATTTAACAGGTTTCAGCCTTTTTACATATTTTGACACTTAAAACTAAAGTGGGTTCAGGTGGAGGCTGACACGTCTGAACAGGGAACAGTGGTGATGCACTGACTAACACTTCAGCAATTCTTTTGTGTTTTTTTAATAGAAAGTTGTCACACACTCACAAAAATTCACAGGTGTTTTTTTTTTTTTTTTTTTTCCTGAAAACATTTAAATGAAAACATTTTAGAATAAATGAACACACAAATCTGTCTCTCCAAAAATGTTTTTTGTATTGATGGAAAAAAAACAGCAGTGTACGTGGTTAACCTTATTTTCTGCCTATCCAGCGCACATTAAATGTAATGTTTGGTTGGGTGTTACTATGAATACTCTAGCAGCTAACGTGTGGGCGGTGGTTTTAGTTTTACGTGTTACAAACATGGATGGGAGTTACAGGTATTGTAACAACGCCAATACAGTTAACACTTTAATGCTATGGTCACATAATAAAACTGCTACTGCGTGATGGGGAGGCATTGGCAGTATCTCTAAGATTTCATGCCACCGCCCGGTATTTTTGGTGGTCATAAATGTAGATGGTGGTAGTCATGCGGCAGACGCCATGATGAAATTGGGTGACAGCTGGGTGGCCACAGGGCGGTGGCACCCAGATCGCTGGCTCCCGGCAACTCTGATTGGACGACATGTAAATGCCTCCAGATGGCAGCAGTCCATGTCAAATCAAATCAATCAAAACTTTGTTTTTAAAGCACTTTTCATATAAAAATATAACACAAAGTGCTTTACATCAAAACACAACAAAATATAAAAACAAATGCCACCGTCTGCCAACCCCCTGTAGTCTAGGGGTATATAAGAAGTGACACATTATAATATTTACACATGCCTCAGAAGAAACCCAGCAAGGGCACCCAAGAAAATGAAGGTCCAACCTCAACAAGAGTCTTCATCAGATGAAGAGTCTGAGCAGGCCTCGGTGGCAGATGCAGGAGACGAGCGTGGGAGCCGGATTTCAGAGACATAATGGCGTCCTTTTTTGAAGACAGGCCCCAACCTTACGTACACATCATACAAGAACAGGTGGCCGGAATCACCAGATTGTTGTCAGGTCATCGCCAGGCCCCCGGCCCATGTCAACAGTCCACGGCCCATGCTGTTACCATACGATTTTGTATAAGTGGAAGGTGGCAGTGGGGCGGGAGGGCGGGGGCAGGGGAGTGGCTGGAGGGCGGCAGTCTGAAATCAGCCGATTATCAGACTGGGGGACCCTGAAGACCCTCCCATTGGTCAGTTATTGAGCTGCTGCCTTCCTGCCATCCGCCTGTCACTGGACGGCCGCCGCGCGATGTCAAAAATATCGTCCTGTCGCAGTAAAACTAAAACTTTTACTTAAAACCACTGTGTGTAAAAATGCCATTTCGGCCTCCTGATTACAAACGCCACTGCCGCCACCTGCTAAATTTGCTGAAAAACCTGCATTGAGGTCGCAGCATGGTGGCATTTTGGGATATGTGACCGTAGTGTAACGTGGCTAACGTGTCACGTGTCAGAAACAAGTTCTACAGTCACTGTGATTGCAGATAAAGGTTGACCGACCGACAGATTTATTTCTGACTTTTGTCTCACTTGATGCGCCTTATAGTTCAGCCCACTTATACAGTATATAACAACTTTAAAAATGGACCATTCAGTGACGATGCCCCTCATAATCCAGTGCGCCCTATAGTGCAGAAAACACAACATGCTGCAAAAGTAATGCATTACAGTAAATTATTCCTTTTTTGTGATTGAAATTGTGTATTGTATGTCATTTATTTTTCATGATGTTTTCAGTAACTTTTGTATTACAGCAGATTAACCACCCTAATTGTAATTGTTCAAAGCAGGGAGACCATGAAGCATTGACAGATTAAAAATAAAAGAAAAAAGCCTCATTACAATCAGAAATGAATTGTCTGCGGGTTTATTGAAAACCAGGTGAGAACTGAAATTTGTTTCTCTGTTAACCGGAATGCTGAAAACATGGTCCTTTGCATGTTACAAGGCCCAGTGTTGTTACTGATGCTGCGTGCTTAGTTTGCATGTGATTTATCAGGCAGAATGTCTCAGCAGTGTCAGCTAAAATGGATCAGGCAGGTAGCAGATATTTAATTATGCAGTCACCAAGGACTTCTTTTTTCTATATTAAAATAAAACTGGTAAAAGTACTTAGTATTCACATAAACTTAACTTAATACATTAATTTAAGTGAGACCCAGTCTCTAAAACAACAAATTTAATCAACGATCTTGCTTTTTGTAACATGCTTGTGACAAAATAACAAGGACGTAAAGTTGCTTTTTAAAAACAAAGAAGTAGAAATAGGAACATTTTAGATAAATGATACAAATACAAACGGCAGAGGTAACCCCAAACAAGTGAGTTTTTACCAAAGGTATAGGTCTCTAAGGACAAAACTCTTCAATGTTTACGTTTCCTAAGTGCTTAAAAGCATTTTGTTAATAAATCAGTTTTTTGCATTCACGCATGTGCACACAGCTGGTCAAGTCTTGTGGTTTTGTTTTAGAATTTTGCTCTGAATGACATTTTTGGCACAAATCTTTGCAGACTTTTCACTCCTCTACCATTAGAATGACAGACTGTCAGTTTTGTTTTAAGTGGGAAAATCTACAAAATCACCATACATATTTCCTCCGCTGTACTTGTTCGAGTATTTTTATATATTTAACAAAGGTTGTTGCGCCTTGTTTCTGTTGCTATCTGCATTAGGATTTTGGGGGATTTTTGTGTCAAGTTAGCCTCATTGCTACATAGACGCGTTTAGAAGGAAGAAATGGATGATATTGAGAGATCAGGTTTATTTATTTTGAAGACCTCTACAAAGGTGTTGGTAAGCACCTGGATTAATGAGATCATTTAGTCTTTCTTTTTTTTTGTGAGGTTTACCTTCTACTGTAGGAGCTGCGTCTGAATGACAGCAATTCAGCGGTTCTTCGTGTCCCTGTAACCCTGTTTAATGACTTGCTGCCCTGCATTAGTCCAGGGAAGGAAAAAAAAATACAACTGATAGTCATGTATCAGTGCAAATAAAAAAAATAGCATAAAGTTCTGGAGGAAAATGATCACAGTCTTCTCCATCCCTAACCCCTAACTACTTGAATTTTAAAAGCAATTCGGACCCCATGCTCACTGCGTTTTTTTTGTTTGTTTTTAAACGCCGGATATGACGTCATCGATTTCACGATGTTAAAATTAAATAACGTGAGCGTTTTGTGACAATTATTTATGAGTCCATTGTCTTCTGAAGATAAAAACCTTAATGGTTTATTAAAAAAAATACATTTAAATAACATTTAAATAGACTTCTGGGAAATTTCTAGGGCACTGGATTTTGGAATTGTAGATTTGGATAGCACTAGAAAATTGCGAACGCGCTATATGAGTAGGAAAGGAATTCGGACACAACACGTCTGCTTTGGGCGGCGCTTCTTCTTCTGCGTCGCTTTCAGCATCAAATACTGATACATGTGGTTACAGAGCCCTCTAGTTGTTGTTAGCGGGAAACTACCCCTGATCAGAAACTGGTTATTAGTGGAAAAATGACAAATATAAGCCAAATATATTATATTAAATTCTTTTAAAGTAATATATAAGTCACTGTCGCGAAGTTGTAACTCTGGCCAAACTATATTTAAAAAAAAAATACAAAAACTCGACTTATACTCTGAAAAATACAGTATGTTAGCTATTAGACATCTTGTGCACCGTGGGTGTTAAATGTTTGTGTTTAACATACTGCAGCCTCTGCGCTCTGATTTTAACCCTATTAAAACTTGATGTGTTCAAACCTGCTTGCAGCGGCAGATCCAGTTTGATCTTCATCGTCTGTTAGATAGGAGGTGAAGTCATGGAGATTCTCAAACATTTAACTTTTTGCCCAAAAAAGCATTTTTCAGAAAAGCTCATTTGAAGGACTGGGAGCACCCAGCTGTACGGCTTCATGCTGAGAAACTCTTTGCCGAAAGTTTTAAGGAGCAGCGAGGAGAGAGGAGTCAAAGACGAACACAGAGAGGAGAAGCAGAGCCTGACAGAACGCAGGAGGCTGCTGGGCTTGGTCATTAATAGTCAACTGGGATATATCGCAGGGGGATTGCAGACTATATAGGCAGCTTGATAATTCAATCTGTCAAGCGCACGCAACAAGCTTTGCCAATTAACTGGAGAGGAGGCGGATCTGACCACAGCACCCCGCCCCATCCCCGATCCTCTCCCTGCAGCTCTAAAATCAACATCTGCTGAGCTGAGTATCTAAAGCATTATGTGAGGATTGGTGTCTGTTAGTTTAGTCTTGCTGTAGCTCTAGTTTATCTCAAGTTTATGTTCTGTGCTCAGGTTTATGTACCTCCACTTAAGTCTCAGTGTCACCTGATTTCATTTGCTGATTATTGACAGCTGTGTCTTGTTAGTCCAAAAGCCTCAGTACATGGCAGAGTCCTGTTCTTGGATCATTTTTACCGACCCCTTAGTCTAGGCTTGCTTGTCTCTTTGGGACGAAGCAGTGTCCCAGGTCGCATGGTTCTGGTTTTTGATCTCTCAGTCCATCGTCAGTAGTGTCTATAGTTTGCACCGAACACGGCCACTAAAATAGCTACATTTCACCACACTATTTATATATATATATTTTTTTTTTTAATCTTTTAAAATCGTACTCAGTGTTATGCATGTCTAACCACAAATCAGGTCATCGCTCACCCCAAAACTTTTATTTTTTTGTCCACGTGTTAAATAATTTTCTGAATACAAAGTAAACTTATTTTTGTTTTATTTTTTATGGGAGACTTATGTCTCCCACTGTTTCTTTTATCTTTCTGGCTGTGTCATGTTATGTTTAAATGTTTTTTTTTCTCTATTGTTAAAGAGCCCTGCTACATTTTGCATTTCGTCCTGTTTATTTTTCTCACCAGCCTTATCTGCTGGATTTAGTCTAAAACCCCCTTCAATAACATTCATAGATTTAGTTTTTGTCTATCTATTCTTTTTAGCCATTTTTTTCTTCTATTTATTGCTTAAATGTTGAATATAGAATGAAATGTTGATCTTAGTGTCTCAATATTTTACAAAATGTTGTTAAAACTGTTTATTACAGGAAATATATCTTTCTAAACCTGCTCTTATCAGAAAAATATTTTCTGTACACATGAATCAAAGATAAAATTTGATAAAAACCCTTATTTGAAAAGTTCATTTTTATTTTTTTAACCCTAAACCTTAAATCCTGTCAGACTTTAGGAATTGAATCCATATAAGCTGTCCGATCTCGCAGGAATGTGGCAATATTGAATTTTATGTCTAATAATCTTAAATTTGATATGTCATTGTATGAATGTATAACTGATGGTTGTATTGTGTTGTGTATTATTCTTATGTGATTGCTTGAAACAAACCTTTTCAAATCAAAATCAAATCAATGCGTCATGCTGTCGTCTACAGACATTCTTTCAGAACAAACTGAACTGAGGGGGACAAAGACATTCCTGTGTTTTTGAGACCCAAAAGAACCAAAGTGAAACCATCCTCCACCCATGGAGAAAACCTGGAACTGTGGAGAACTCCAACAGAAGTGGGCAAAAACACAACAACTCAACAAGGACTCATCCAGGAGGCCACAAAGAACATGGACAGAAGTTTCTGACTCTATTATCTGAAAGAGATTTTTGATGAAAAAAAAAAGAAAAATCAGTTTTCAAGCAGGAAGACTTTCTGGACAGTTTGTGATGGAACATCTGGAATCAGGCCTTCAGGATAAGCAAAACAACAGTTAAACATGGTGGTAGTAGTCTCATGGTGTGGACCCATTCACTCTAGGCCTCAGCAAAAATCCTTAAGTCCCGTCATCAGTTTAACCTCAAGCCTCAGATCAGCAGAGCAATGATCCAAACCTACCAGCAAGTCAAACTTCGCACAGATGGTCAATATTTTCAGTCAAAGCACAGCATGAAACATTTCTGCAAAGAAGAGTTGAATAAAACCTCAGCAGACATGAGAAACTCTGACTGACGGCTGACAATAATGTCGCAGTTCTTGTCATCAAGAATGGAAAAAGAATTACGACAGCAATTCGTTTTTTACATCCAGAGAAGCAGGTTTGCACAGCTTTTATATCGTAGTAGATGTAATTATCCAAGATGACATTGTAAGCAAAAAAAAAAAAAAAGTAATATGTAAAAAAATATTTGTCAGAAAGAAGGTGAAAATAAAAATGTCTTTTTGTCCATTTGGAAGCCAAACCTTCGTCTGGGGTCATCCATTTTTGTTGCAGCACCTCTTCTCTCATCCGCCTCGCTGCTTCTGACCTTTCACCTCAGTCAGGCATTTTTCCTGCAGCTTTAACAAATCAGACTGAAGCTGTTAATTAAGACTTTAAATAGGATCCGAATGGATGCAGTGAAGAGGGGCTGGGGAAGACGCTTGCATCTCTACAATAGATTTTTAATTTTTTTATCCACATGGACAGACAGCAGACTGAGAACAGCGAGGAGAGCTCAGGTGAGGAAGGTCACGGCAGAGAATGAAAGAAAAGCGCCACGGTGAGCAGCACACCGTCGGTTCAGCTCAACCGTTGACTGATTGACCCCCTTTGTTTAGAATCAGTCTCTGGAGAGGAAAAATACGGTTTCAAGAGAGTTCATCCACATTTCATTTGACGAACCTCCAGAAACCCTGAGAGGTTTTCTCTCAGGGGCCGACTTCGTTTCATAGCTGCTAAGGTTTTTCTTTTCTTTGATTTTCTCAGAATCACTTCCATCATTCCATCAATCATTCCTTCAAAAGACAAAAGAGACAGTATTCTGAAACCCAGCTTGGGTAACTCCTACGGCGAGGCATTTGGACTATCAGGTGAATGCTAAAAGGCTTTCAGTTTCATTAGAATTCTGAACGCGAGCGTTCCAATTAGAAGCAATCCGGCTCTGTCAGGTTCTACTGTAGCCAGCGAGCCTCATGCAGGTTTGTTGTGTGTGTGTTTGCCTCAGTCTTTTGTGTATTTAATGTCGCTGTTTGTCGCTCTTTTTCTGCTGTTAAGCAGCTCCACAGCCATCCAGCATGCATATCCAGGGGCTGTGCATTTCTGCACATAATCATATCCGTTTTGAAGACTCGCTTTGATAGCGTTCCACCAAAAGAAGAGTCTCCGAAGAATTATTCAGAGAAGTGAACGTGGCTTTCATGGACTTGAACTTCCTGTGAAGCAGCGGGATGTAAATTCTGCCATCAAAGGCCCTGGAAACAGACTCGTCTTCTGACCATAAAAAAGGCAGCTAGGTTTGCAGGAAGTCTCAGAAGAACGTCTTCAGACAAGACCAGAAAAATGGAAAATTTAGGTTTGGGAGGCCAGAGCTGGAAGATGAATGAAAGAAGCAAGAGACTCAAGATTTGAAGGAAAACCCAGCTTCCCTTCAAGAGTAGAGATGACTTTTTGGGGTTAGTGCAGAGGGGAATACTCTATCATCACACCTTTGAAAATATGCACATGCACTTTACTTATAGCCTGAAAAAAAAGATTCATATCTACTTTCAAGATTATAGACATATATATAAAAAGAAGCAGCATGTCCCATAAGGTTATTTTCCTTTTATATGGTTATAAAATACAGCCGTGTCTGTTGGAGTAAAGTTTCTAACCTGATCCTGAGGCGTCGGCTTCCTCTCGGCGAACTGTCATGCTGCCGCCGCGCTCACATTGTTTGATCGTGAAAGTTTTATGGCATGTTTGCTTTTGCGATGAGCTACACATCTTGTGAGTGTCAATTAGTGGCAGCAGATCCGGAAACCCTGCAAACGGAAAACAAATATTTGTCTTTTTCCCTCCGACTTCAGAAGAAAGAGGATTAAAAGGAAGTCATGGAGAACAAGGCGACAGCAGATGGGGGGTGGGAGGGGGTGTTCTTGACATTTAGGATTTATTTAAGGAGCAAAAACCAAGAATTCAGACACCATTTATCATTGCTTAAATGTGTCGGAAAGAACAGTCAAAAGAGCTGTAAGGTTTTCTTTGATTACCAAGACAACAAAAGAAGTGGATTGTTTTAACCCTTTGTTTGTTAATACTTAAATCTGCAGAAAATATTGTCTCTGTCTTTGTTTGATTCTTTTAAATTGGTGTCATCCGTTTACAAGTCCCTGTAATGTTATCTTGAAAATTCTTTAAAAGTCAAATCCTGGTTTTTCCTCCTCTTAGGAAGGAAAAGGATAGAGGTCTTACGCTACATAAGAAAACCATGTCATGTGAGAACTAGGAATTAAGCAGGTGTCATCTGCAAACATACGCACCACCCTGCTGTATGAAATCAGTGCATCGTGTCAGATCCTGAAATGCAACCAGATCTCTGGTTGGTCACATAGGAAGTATTTCATCAATGAGAGAGCTGGTCCCTTTCCAGAAGATGATCTCTTTTCTTATGGGTTTAGACCCACAAAGTGTCACGCTAAGGCCAAATACCATTCAATATCCAAAAACAGTTCTTAGAAAATGAAGGAGGCTACAAACTGAGGGGATGTAGGAACTTTAAGATCAAACTGATAAGAACCACAAAGAAAAGTTTCTGTGTGTCGGTGTGTGGCACTAAACTTTGGAACGGTTTAAGTAATGAGCTCAAAAAATGTTCAAATATTCAAGAAAATGTATAAAGAAACTCTTATTTCAGGATATGAAGATAAGGATCAACAGGTGTTTGAATAATTCCAAATACATGTGTGAAATTGATTGTGGTGAAATAATCAAAGCTCTTTTTATTACAACCAATGAGTATTACATTGTAATGTGTAATAATGATTACTGAAAGGTTTGAATTGCAATCAATAAGCTATTGATTTTGTTTACTTGATCTGCAATGTGTAGCAATAATTCCTGGTTTAATGTGATCTAAAGATAATCAATGATTATTACATATCTGTATTGTTACTGTTTACTAAAATCATGAATGAACGTTTTTTGAAGATTATCAATCATTACTAGGCACTGGACTTTGTTACTTGAAGAGAATCTGTCTGATCAGAACTGGATTAAAAACACTGTAAAACCATCAAATGAATGAACTCAGTAGGGGTGGGTGGGATTATATAAATTTGCTTCTTCCCACTCCTTGTCAAGCAATAAATCAAACTTTACTTATACTTTAGTTAATGATCACTGTATTAAGCAAATGTGATTTAAGTGACGTTTTTATTTTGTTTTATTTTCTGTCTTTTTAATCTATGCATTTCATCATTTCTGTAATGAGTTTGAAAATTTGTGTAAATTCTTTATTGCTTTGACTATAATGCTTGAAATAAATCAATAAATCAAAAATTAATCAATCAAAAATAAAGTGATTACCCTTTAATTTAGAAGATGTAGTTGGCAAAGGCTAAATAACAAATGCTCAGTTAACATACCGTAACTCTTTGACCTCATCAACTGATTCTGACGCAATGAAAAGCAGATTTTCCTATCAGCTTTGTACTGATTTCCAACAGATTACAGTAGTGAAGTGTTTACACAGTCAATATAAATCAGCCTATTCTAATGCGGTAAAAAGCAGACATTTATTTTGGCTTTGCACCATTATGCAACAGTTTACGTTAGTAAACGCTTTTCTCAGAGACAGAATTAGCTGATTTAAGTAGACTTCATGAACACTACTGCAAAGTGTTGCTCTGCAGCCAAAAGTTGCTTTTCTCCGCTTCAGATCAGCTGGAATTTCGTCAATAGCATAAAGAGCTGAAGAGTTACGGTAGTCAAAAGAATGCAAACACTGGAGCTAAAGCTCTGGTGTTAAAGGGTTAAGCTGTTTCAAAAATCTAACCCGGAAGAACCCCAGGGGATCAAATTTGGCTTCTTTTTTTGTTTGTTAACCACTTCATGCCGTATGTTGCTGATTTCCAAGGTACAGTAAATTTAGGATTCTACTTAAATCCTATTTGGAAAAAATATTTGTTTCCATAAATTTGGAAATAAATTTAGGCACAAAGTGCTTTTTTGTGCTTTATTTTTTATGCTTTGTCTGTTATTAATTACTGCTACCCAAAATAATAGTAATAAAAACAAGAAAGTGTTCAAATAAACTTTAGAAAAGCAAAATAAAATTGTTCTTGGGTTCTCCTGGGCTACAGGTGCAAAAGCGATATGAAGTACTTCCGCTTTTAAAATGCTATTTCATGCTTTTACAGTAAAGTTTGTATCAGAAATTGTTCTTGGAATCTTTATTCCAAAAGTATTTACTGATAAACAAAAAGCTGTACGACTGTTTCATTGGTTTCCATGTTTGCAGAGCCGCCACAGCAATTAGAAATAACTTTCCTTTAAAAGACAGGAAGCAGAGAGGAGCTGCTCTGGCTCTGATGTTTTCTCCTGGCGATCATTGTGCCTTGGGAGCTAATGAAATGAGAGTGCTGTACAGTAACAGTTTCCACAGAGGACCCCCTTTATTACCACCCCAACACTCTCCACTTCCCTCACACAGAATTATGTGCTTTTTATTGGCTCAATAATGGAGACTAAAAGCATGATGGAAGGACTTTTTTAAGTTTTTTTGTGAGTGCTGGAGCCAAAAGAAGAAGAATATGGACATCTTGGCTGGCAGAACAAAAGAGCTCTGTGATATAATTAACAGCTGCCACCTGAGATACAAGAGTGTGGATTTAATATCAAGTCTACACACATAACTGAACACACGATTGCACATCTTATTCCTCCAGCTTTGAAAGTCTAAGCAGCAAAAACATGAATCGAGCAGAGTCCATTGTAATCTTATAATAAACTGTGCTGTTGACGAGCTCTCATCTGCGTCACCCAGCCAGGGCAAGGCAAGAAAAAAAAAAAAAAAAATACAAATCAAACCCTCAAACTTCTTAAGGGCTGCACAAACACCCCGAGAAGCCCCGCTTAAGAAAAACTCCTGCTATCTCCCTGCCGACAGCTCTCAGGGAAGCCGGAGGTAACAAATCAAACAAGGAAGTCGAAGCCCCAAAACATTTAAACGCAAGACCGGCGCAGTCTCACAATGGCTCCCGCCTTATCTCCCTCCACACACCTGCCATGTCGGCTGCTACTTATCCTGTGATTACAGCTGTAGCCATTTTGCTGTAATTCGCCAAAAAATTATTCCAGAAATAAATAAATATAGTAAGACGCAGAGGAGGGGGAGGCTAAAGAAAGAGCATGTAGTGAAATATTCAAGTAAAATATGCTCAGAGAACATGCTGTTCTGCGGTTGGAATGAATAAGTAGACATTGAGCAGAGGGAGCCAAAGAGGGAGAGGTTTGATGTGATATCTGCTCCGGAGTTTTGGCTCACACAAAACTCTCACACAAGGTCAATTTATGGTGTAAAATGTGCAGCGAATGACAAGTTTTCTGCATTCACATTATACCATACATCTCCATGCTATCTGCAGTGACCTTCAGCCCAGAAATGAGATTCTAAAAATGGCGCTGAAAGTGGAGAAGAGGCTTTTATTGTGGAGTACAGAAGGAAAGAGGAGCACCAATGAGTTCTTTTTCTTCAAGTTTTGCTTCAAGTCTTTGGGAAAGTTGAGATTGCATATTTATGAACCATCAAATGTAAGAATCATAAATTGCTCACCAAACATTTGAATTCACTGTGAAAGTAAGACTTTTCTTGGGATATTATTTATGACAGGAAAAAGAATTTCCCAGCTTCAGAAACGTTTGGAACCCAGAGAAAATGACCTGTTTTATGATTCTATGAACAAGATTAGCAAAGGATTTTGTTTCTTTGGAGGGTGATGGAGCCTGCATGTCAAACAGACAATTGGTCCTAAACAAAATAAAAAATACCTTGATTGTACACCTGACCATCCAGAAAATGTCGCATTTGTAAGATAAGCGATAGCTCCCGACAAGGTGTACATAATCAGAAATGAATGGCTTCTTCTGCATTATTTCTGATAGACACCTTGTTGGGCATTACTCTCAAGGTCACTTACAAAAGTGCTAAATATTAAATCAAATGAAATATTAGTTCTTTAATTATTTTTATGTTTTACATTTAAATCAATTTTACAAGAAGCAAGGTACTTTGATTTGGTAGCTAGCCTTTTAAGTCACGGATGTACCAACCGTTTGAAAATTGATCATAGAGGAGGAATGAACAATTACGATTTTATGTCTGGCTGGGATTCTATGACACCAAGTATTTCATGTATCAGAATGAAGCTGTGGAAGAAAAGGTCCGGAGCGAAATTCATCAGATTCCCACCGCTTCAACATTTCACACCGAGAAGCGACAGTCGGGAAGCGACTGTCCAGTGTTAACACTATGTGTTAAAAGCGCGTTCAAGAAGGACCATTCTTGAATGTGCATCACATAATCACTGTGAACGTAGCATCACTGCTTGTTTTTGTCCAAATGATGAAGCAGAAGTTTGTTTCAAAGAAATAGTTCACATCCTCGATCACTTTGATTGAAGAAATATCCACCAATAACTCTGATCATTAAATGTGTCTCAAGAAAACAAACCATTTCGTTCATCAATTTATTATAAATTCACTTATAAGTGCGTATTCACTCTATATCACACAATGAGATCAGAAAGACAGAAAAACAGACAACAGGCTGTTTCAAAATTCAGGTCAACATTAGTGTTGATGGTCAAATGTGACTGAGATCCTGTCATGTCCATTATAGACACATTTAGAGGACAGATATCTTCTCTACTGTCTTACTGTTGTGATACATTAACTGGCATTAGGCCAGTGCAATAATCTTGTAAAACATTCAGGCTATGTAACTGCAACTTCTTTTTTAGATGTCCATGGTTACTTTTTATTAGACGCCCTTTAGCCAATCAGATATGACTGTTTAACCAGACAATGGTATTATCTTAATTAACAAAAAATATATATTTTTCCAGTTAATTGCATCAGTAAGCATTCCTACTATAAATTGCCCTTCTAAATATGTTTTTTTTTTCTTTTTGTAAAAACACTTTTTTTAATTACACATTTAGGAAAACTAAACATTTAGCTTCAAAACCTGCTGACATTTGGAATTTCATTGGGTTTTAGGACCCAAAATGGTTCGGCAATGACTGCAATTTTATTATTTGAACTAGGAATTTTGCAGAGACACTATTTTTCACTACTTTGGCAGATTTTTGGCTTTATTAAAAAAAACACATTTTTTATTTCAGGAACATTAGATTTAATTTTAACCCTTGTGCTATCTTAGATGACCCCACCCTTACTTTGACGTGTTCTCCCGACCATGACAAAGGTGGATAAAGGTGGAGAGGATATCATGTAATCCATGGACACCAGTGAAGATCAAGAATCATTGAAAAAAAAAAGGTTCGGCGCTCTGTCTAGTGGGTCTAGATGACCCAACTCCCAATGTCAAAGTGCCTAGGATAGCACAAGGGTTACAAGGGTAGCTTTTTCCTACCCGAGAGGGGAAAAAATGCAGTCTGTATTAGAATCTCCAAATTTTGACCGCAAACAAATTGGAAAAATGTATCTTTGTGAGTGAAAAAGTGATTTTGTGTTTGGAAGAAGTTAAGTCATGTTGAAAAAGGGTTTCTGATTAAAACAGCTGTTTTGATTTACCTAACTACTTCCTCTGTCACTGTATCGTCCATACTTTGTTTTTTATGCTTGAATTTTTGATTTCCTTCTTTAAATTGCTGTTTATGTTAATTATCATATTAGCGTTATTTTCTCTTCCTGCAGCTGGGTTTGTTTAAAGTTTACAGGTTCCACTTTTTCTGTCATGCAGTCATGAATGTACAGCTTGTCGCCTCATTCACAGTTCCAGACATTCATGGAAATGTGCCGGATGATGAAAATAAACACAATTACCGGTAGGTTTTCTTTTTACAAAAATATTACATTTACCATTGCATCACCATCATTTTTGTTTTTTGGCAGATGTGTTTTTTTGTTTTGTCAAATGAAGTCCATCTGCTTCACTACTCAGATGTAGTTGTAGAGTTAGATAAGCTAATTCTTCTCCATGAGTTCTGGTACGTCGCTGTCCGTCCTGGGAGAGGATTCCTCCTTCATGTGGACACCCCTGAGGTTTCTTCTGGTTTTTTTCCTGTGGAATCTTGTGTTTCTTTAGGAGTTTTCCTTATTGAGAAGGAGGGTCTAAGGGCAGGTATGCCCAGTTTAGCTTGGCAATTGGCTATTGTATTTTATAACAGATTTTATGTTTTGCACAATTACTAAAGCCTGTTGAGACAACTGTGTTGTACTATTGGGCCAATCAAATAAAACTGAATTGAAGATGAGCTCTTAAAAGATGCTCTATCTGGTCTCTGATAAACAGTTTTCTTCCTCACATCAAACCCAAAAAGCTGTATTCAACTCAAAGATTGGAACGATGCACAGTGGCCGTGTTGGACACATTAACGTCAGCAACACCAAAAGCATTTGTGAAGAAGTGCCAGGTGGCTGCCCACACCCAACACAATACAGCAGCACAATAAGCAGTGGACAATAAAACTTTGCTCTTCTGATGCTGATAAAAAGGAAGTGGAGGTGGGAATGTCAGCAGCAATAAAATGAAGATCAGTAGTAGTCCGATCTGTAGTCACCATGAAGGATCTCACGTCTCCTCTTAAGCTGCATCAGGAACACAGAGGAGACGACAACTTAAGTCACTTCATTCTAAACACTTTGTGTCTTTGATCTTGACTGCCACCAAAGAAAATACTGACAGAACTTCACCACAAACCGTGAAGGTAGAACTTAAAATATGTGTTGCCCTTTCAGAAATTTTTGGAAAATAAAGTATATAACTTGTCGTTCTTTACTTTATTTTTTAGTTTAAAAATTGTTCAGATAGGTTTTTTATTTGTCAGTCACTCATTTATGTAAAAACAACAAAAAACATTTTAAGTGTTCGGCTACAAACTGGTTTTGTTATTTGGGGTTATTTGTATTATAGCACTAATTTTTGTTGTAAAAATAAATAAAATAATAATGAAAATTGTGTTTCTTCAGTCATTATTAATGATATCAGAGGGAACTTTCATTAAAATTCTGACCAAACAGAAAGAAAAAGACAGTCCACAGCACTGCATGAGTCCTTTTTGCTTCATGGAGAGCATCTTCAGAATTCCCCCCAGAATTCTTTGGAATTGATTATTTTCAAATACCAAGTCTTAAATATTCTGACCTCACTCACATTTGTGAAGTTGGAGTCTGTTTTTAAGTGTGGATCAGTGACACATTTACCAAAGAGGATTGGGAACTTCTCCCTTTGGAACAGGAAATGTGTAGTGAGAGCAGAGCATCATGTTCCTGTCGATGCTCTCATCCTGGTTATTAAACAAGCTGGTTACAGGAAGTATTAGACATACCATTCATGAGGCTGTTGTCATTCACTGGACTGATGAAGTCATAAACAGATGTGTGTATATTTAACATCTAATACAGAAAACTGTTAAAAGTATTTTAGAGCGTCGGCGCAGTGAGGCTGAAATGTGACAGGGATGTGCTGATTTCCATGAGAGGATATGACACTTTGATAATGAAAAACAGTGCAAAGTGACTGTGAATGTAACATAAATCCAATCAGGCACTTCATTTTTAATTTTCTGTCTCCCATCAGATCTGCAGGGAAACTTTTCTCCCTCTCGTCTCTGTCAGAAGCCGCCGCCTCACCCTCATGGTTCCTCCCATCCAGCTCCACGTCGCTCTCCTTGTTCATATCACTCCTCTTACATGCCCCTTCTCAGCCAGTTACCTCCATGCACCCATCTGTCACCTCCACAGCGGGTTGGGAGGAGGCTGATGGAGTGATCTCAAACAGGTAGCAATGCTGCCCTCTGCCGGCTATGATTCCAAATACATCCAACACTCATTTCTCAGTCATTTTGCGAGTTCAGGTTTCTGCGCTGTGGTGATCACATACTTAGGGATGTATGCCTGAACTGTTTGTTTTATTCTCTAGCATGAGTGTCTTCAGTTGTATCACTATTATAAACCTCATCATCGTTATTTTTATCTGAATTATTTGGTGTTATTCTTTCTCTACTGTTTCCTATCATCACTAAACGTTTTAGTTTAATGTCTGAAATAGTCAATTTATGATTAAAAAATACTTTTTTTTAAACACAGCAGTGAAATAATGAATATCTAAAGTGGGTGAAGGTTTATCTAAAAATATTTTACCAATATTTTATAGTTCTGTCTCTATTCATTTTCTGAAAGCTCGGCAAAAGATTATTTAGTTGTAAGTTGGTGTTCATAGTTGATTGCACAACAGAAAGTCTTTTTTGTGTGTAACATTTTGCCTAATGACGTGACACACAGGTTTGTGTTGGACCCATTGACTGTATATCAGGTTTGGACTGAGTGACTCCTCCTCCCTGGCATTCCAAACTGGAATTACCCACGGCTCCAAGGAGACAAATTCTCACTGACTTCTACAGAGAAATAAACATATTTTCTTCAGTCATTCTACTGGTCTGAATAACCAGTCTTACTCTGATATCACTTTTTAATCAAGTTCTTGATGAGACCATTTTTCTCAGGATATTTTTCTGTGGGTCATGTTATTCAAGTTATACACTGACCAATCAGATTCCTTAATACAAGTGGGTGGAGCCTGCTGGTCCCCAAGTCCAACGCTTGACGGATTTTGTGTAGCCCCATTCCAAGTGGTAGGGGTTACTCCTGATTGGTAAGAGTGGTTGCCAGAAATGATGACTCAGACCAACCGGGACCAATCACTGCTGACACTGTCTGCAAAAAATAAAATAAGAAAGGTGACTGAATTTGAGTGACAGCACACTTACTCTGTCCAGTTCTATTAGAAAGTCACTAGTTGGACCCATTTGAAGCTGTTTGTAAAGCCATGGCTGCTGGATATGACTAAAACCTAAACTAAACATTAACATCCCTTAAATTTGACCAAACAGTACGCGACAACAAGCAATTTGCAGATGTGTTTGTGTGCATCGGTATATGCGCGCTTGTTCCTTCCACAACAGCAAGACACAGAAGAACACTACACTCCCAAATTAAATTGAAACATTAACCTTATTTTTGATGAAAACGTTCCCCACCTAAGATCTTCATGACTAAAACAGTAAAAATCTGAGAACACGAAGGGCTTTAGTTGCATTTTATTTACAGTCTGTAGAAGAAACGCGTCTACTTTGACTATCAGATCTTTTAAGGACAGTCCAACATCTAAAATTGTTTTCGTGATTTTCTGCAAGATCATCTTTTTAATTTATCCAACGGCAAACGTAAACAGAGTCAGCCAAAGCTTTTATGTACAAATCTACCTGAGAAACAGGAATAGCACTGATAAATATTTCTTTTCTTCCTGAATAATCTCAAGAGTCTTTCACGGAAATGAGCCAGTCACTTCAGGTTAGTGTTTCGCAGGAGAACAGGCATGTTTGTCTATTCAGCTGAAGCAAATCTGCAACTGAATAAATTCCTAATGACACATTACTAATCTGGCGCCAGTCTCACATTGTGGTGAACAGATCCTCCAGCTCACCTGCTTCATAAACTCTGTTGTTTGCTCAAACATGAGCGGGGCTGTAGACGATACGGCGGACCGCTGCTCCAGTCAGGGTGAAGACGCAGACCCCCCCACTGAAAATCTCATAACCCAACGGGTTTCTGTCATAACCCACCTCATGCGTCTCTCCTGCTTATTCTCACAGTGTTTTGACCCAAAGTGCTTTGGTGACTCACAAACTGCACCCATCCCACCCCACCCGTGCCCCTGAAGAGTAATTACTCGCTCTTTTATTTTCTCCTGCATGGCTCCATATCGGGATACTCATCTCTGACACCAGTGCAGCTCAAATTAAATTCCTTCATCTGATAATGAAAGTCATTAGGTCCTGCTGGAGTCTTGGGGAGGGCCAAACAAAGCCCAGTGGAAGCCAACGTAATAACCTCAGAAAGAAACAACACAGCTGAACATAGAAGGAAAGCCAAACTGCATTTTGAATGTAGGACTCACAAAAAACAGACTTTTTCTTTAATGTTTGTCAAAAAATGTTTTTTTTAAACGTGTGGAAATTTTTATTGATTTACGGTTTTTAAGTAGTAACACTTCCTTAAGTTGAACCATCGTAAACCTGCACCTGTCAGCATGATTGATGGCAACAACAGTGTTTGAGCTCATTTGAATGAGCTTTTTAATGAGGTGGCATTTAGGTTTTTCTTTTCATTGAGGGAGGGAGTTGAACCATTTTCCAACTCTATTACAAACACATGCAGGTGCAGCGACCTTTGTCACTCATCTGCTCTGGGGGGAGGCTTGCATGTTCATTTGCAACACTCCTCATGCTAAGATTAATAACTGCGCTGCAATTTTTCTAAATTAAACTGGATGTGTTGGTCCCTCCAGGAATTTCTGATCCTTCAACTTTAAGCAAACCTTGCATTAGTTAAAAAAAAAAAATCCTATTATTTTTACATCATTGCAATTTCGCCAACACATACAAATGTACACTAGATATTTAAAAATGAGAATGTTCTACGTCTGCAGTACTAGACGCCTTTCCTTATGTTCAATGACCTCTTACTACGGCACTCTCTTACTTTGTTTATTCAATTTTTGGGTAAAGGTTCCAAAATGGCCACCAAAACATGTGCGACAGTCAACAAACATGTGACAAATGAGAACAAACATCATCTTTAAAGTGATTAAGGTTCTCAGTGGTAGACTAAATGTCCCTAAAATTCAAGAGTCTTTGGGAAAATCCAGTCAGCTGCGTTAAAAAACACACCTAAAGCTGAAAAAGACAGTGGACAGCCGGGAGAGCTAAAGTGACGAGAACGTATGTTGGACAGATAATTGTCAACACACGTCTGTAAGGCATTGCTAACTTTATAAAAACAAGACTAGTAAAGCCATGTTGACGATCGTAAGCTACAGTGCCTCATTTTACCATTTTCAGACCATTTTACCAGTTTAGTGTATTATAGCAGTAAAACCTATTACCGTATTTTCTGGACTATAAGCCGCCCTTTTTTCATAGTTTGGCAAGGGGTACGACTTATACTCCGCAGCGACTTATTTTAGAAAAACATTGAAATAAATACCTTGTTAACCCTCCTGTTATGTTCATTTGTTGAGAGGCATCAACAGTATGTTAAGTGACTCAGAAAATCAGCAAACTTTTTTTTACAGTAAGATCTTGAAGGCTAACAACATAATATTCTATTTTCCAATGATTTCATAGATTCAGAAATGCAAAAAAAACATGACAACTGTTTCTACAAATACAGGATGAAAACAGAGTATTAGTTGGCCAATGATGCTTCATGAAAAGAATAAATAAATAAGTATGAAAAAGAATTACTGTGAAATTATGAGATAAACAGTCTGCTATGATTGTGTCATATGAGGTTGTGCAAGTTATTAGTTCTTGGTCTCAGATTTTGTCAAATAAATTTCCCATCAAAATGCGACTAATAGTCCAGTGCGACTTATCTGTGTTTTTTCTACTTTATAATGCATTTTTGGGCTGGTGCGACTTATACTCCGCAGCGACTTATAGTCCGGAAAATACGGTATTTAAGCTTAAAAGACCCACATTTAGTGATTAACACAAGCACATTATTCATCTCTTGTAAAGGCTAAGCCAGAAAGGAAGTTATTTGAAGTATTTGGTGTTGTGTCTGTCAATGGCAAATACATTTAGAGTAAATCTTGTCGATCAATGACCAGGACCAGTCCTTGAGACAGTTGGTATCGGGCTGCAGGGGAAAAAAAATATGGCCTACATTTTTTCCCCATTTTATTTATATCTGATTCTGAAGGAAGTTTTGTTTTGAAAAACCCCTGAATTCTCCCCACCACATCTAACTCCATCCTGACGCATGTCAACTTACTCGGTCACGTGTAAAAAAATCTATCCGCCACTTTCTTAAAGCGTCTGTGGCCACCAATAAATCAATAAACCCCCCAAGCTAGCAAAGTAACAAAAAACAAATGTATTTGTAAGGGTTCTTTAGGCAGAAAAGTGTCATGTCAGGAAGCAGAAGAGCCTTCAACTTCAGAATTAAAGAAAGCTGCATTCAAGAGACAAAAAAACAGGAGTCTTCGAAAACAGCAATAAATTCCATCCATTCATCCATCCATCCAGCTTTCGCTTATCCAGGACCGGGTCGCGGGGGCAGCAGCCTAAACAATAATGTCCGCAGACTTCCCTCTCTCCAGAGCCTCTTGCTCCATCTCCTCTGGGGGACCTCAAGATGTTCCCATGCCATCTGAGACACGTAGTCTCTCAAGCATGTCCTGGGTCTTCCCCGATGCCTTCGCCCAGTGGGACACACCCAAAACACCTTCCCAGGTAGGTGTCCAGGAGGCATCCAGACCAGATGCCCGAGCCCCTTCAACCCTGCTCAATGTGGAGGAGCAGCAGGTCCACTCCGAGCTCTCTGCGGGTGACAAAGCTTCTCACCCTATCTCTAAGGGAGCGCCCAGCCACCCTACGGAGGAAGTTCATTTCAGCCGCTTGCATTCGGGACCTTGTTCTTTCGGTCATGACCCAGAGCTCATGACATAGATGAGTATTGGAACAAAGATCGACCGGTGAATTGAGAGCTTCGCTTTCTGCCTCAGAAGGTCGAGAACCATGGCCTCGGACCTAGGGGTGCTGACGCTCATCCCAGCTGCTCCTTAATCGGCTGCAAACCTTCCCAATGTACGCTGGAGGTCCTGGCTCAATGAAACCCACAGGACAATATATTCTGCGAATAGCAGAAAGGAAATCTGTGGTCCCCAGACCAGACCCCCTCCGGCTCCTGGCTGCACCTAGAACTTCTGTCCATAAACACTATGAACAGAACCGGTGATAAAGGGCAGCCCTGCCACAGTCCAACATGCAACGGGAACATGTCTGACTTATTGCTGGCCATGCAAACCAAGTTTCTACTCCGGTCATACTAAGACCTCCCGAGGCTCCCTGGACCCCACACTCCCACATCATCCTCCAGAGGACACCACGGGGGATGCGGTCAAACACCTTCCAAGTCCATACAAGCTGTATTTGAGGGAGTTTAAAGTCCAATATGTAACAAGACGACAATAGTGTAATGTTGTGAATGCAGAAGTGTCCTGTCTTGAATTTGAGCTGTCAGTGATTGTATCACATGATACACAACCAGTGCTTTCTGCCCATCTTTAACTCTATGATCCCATTAAGAGAATTCAAACGATACAAGGATTGTCCATAGCAACCATCTTAGTGGGCTTTTCGTGGTTGTACCTTAAAGCAAAGTTTAATAATCTCCATAGAAACCAGTTTACAGTTGCTGCATGATAAACACAAGAATGTTGAAAGATATGTAGATAAATCTAGGACGTACTATCACTAATCTTTAAATTTAGTTTTTTTCCATCAAAAGACGATCACTGTTGCAGTGTATACAATGTATATGAACCAAAGGAGCTCCCCCAGTGGTTGTTTGACCAGAAGGGGCTGGAGATTACTGTATTTTCTAACTTTTAAAGTGTGAAAAGAACATGAAAAACAGGTGGAGATGAGGAGGAGATATGAGGCATCGTAAGGACCAAACTGAGATTAAAGATCCGTGTGCAGGTGGGTTGCTTTGATCCGTCATGACAGCTGAATAAGAAAGCCAAAGAGATGACATTTAAACTTGACAGCTCATGGGTGATAAACTAGAAAAGCAAAGTGTGTGGAGATCTGTTGGGATAAGAACGATTAGGGACTGGAAAGGTACACCAAAATAAAAATATCCAACGAACAGAATACTTTTTTCTGTGAATGTGTGTATGACAACAGACCACTGACCAAAGCTGTAGCCAACACACTCCTCTAAAATCCTAAATTTTAGTGCAGACTTTACTAATGTCTGGATCATTAGTCAAGCAGTTTGACTCATTATTAGACCTTTTTTTTAATAATGCGATTCACGAATTGATCATTCTGTTTTGGTCAAACTGTTGCCTTGAAAATTTTCATTTTATACATTTATTCATACATTCAGAATACAGTAAATTCCTGTGCAATAAATGTTTGGTTTACAGTCGAATATTTAAACGGTGGCCTCTGTTTTCATTATTTAATGTTCTTGTTTGTTTGTTTTACAAATCATAAGAAATAACAAAACCAAGCTAGCAAGCTAGATTATTGCCAATTACAAGGGTAAGGACTAAGTTATCTTACAACACACTGGAATTACTAACATTAGCCGAAGCATGTGAGGAAAAGCTCAAGAGGTCAGGAGGCTGAACACAGATTCAAAGCTGCACGGCGGTGGATGAAAAAACAAGTTACATTCTCTTGCCATAGTCCTAAACTTTGACTATATTTTACAGTAACCCCCAAGCTGGAGGAGTGGCTACAACAGATCCCTGGAAAGACCTCAGACCTCTCAGTCCAGAAAAAATGCAGTGCCAGGAACAGCTAAGATACTGCAGGACCTTCAAGCTCCCAGCTCTCTGGTTTCTCACCCAAGCTTGGGTGAGAAACCACCCGCAAAAGGGTGAGAGCGGCATTTTATATACATGCATATGTAGCTGGGAGTGAGACTTTATTTCCAAAAGGTAATTTAAAGATTGCCTTGGGAAATTAGGACAGGAAAGAAAATATTTGTTTCCCTATTGGCACGATAAAGTGGTCTACTGAATAAAACCATCAAAAATGGTTGTGTGTGTGTGCGTTTGTGTGTTCATGTTTTAGTCAAGGCAGGGGGTCCCTCTATTACACCACTCAAACCATCAGGTTCATTAGCGCAGCAATTACACATTCATGATTTTGCTGTTAAAATGGCATTTGCTGAGGCAGCTGTGCCAACTCATGTCAACCTTAAGTGCTGGGTAAAATACTTTTAATTGGCCTTAGTCTTTTGCCTGGTCGATTACGGGGGCTGGCTTTCACGGAGCACAGTTGAAACATCGGGGCTAAAAGCATCCAACATGGCGGAGAGGCAGAGCGGAGGAGAAGCTCTGAAAACAAAGGTCACAGTAATCACCATAAAGGTCAGCAGTGTAAAGTAATTAAAGGGGAAATAATTGGCAGCTAGTTGTTTATTTGCATCTTTTCGAGTGTAATGGCAGAAAAACACAGCTTTGGAGCGTGAAAGCCGACACACTAAGGTCATAGACGGAATGCCAGTTTCATTTGAGGGTTTGGTGACTTTCAGGTGAAAATTTGAAAATAAAAATACAGACGATTTGCTGTTAGGGATTACCCCAACAGATTTCTATGTTGTTGTAGTCTTCATGTGTGTGAGTGTTCATGTGCAGAGCTTAAAGAGTGAACCAATGGAACAGGAGGGATGAAACTGTCTTAAAAGTAGGTGTGGGGGCATGAGAGGTAAACAGGTATATTTGGGGCAGAGTTAGATAATGAGGAAAAAGGTAAGAGCTGTCATAATCCTGCCTCCTGTCTCCACCTGGGAGGAGCTGACAGGTAATCAGCACAATCACTCTCACATGTGTGACTGTCTTTTTAAGCAGGCTTTCCCCAGCGGCCTTCTGCCAGAAAGTCATCTGCTGCCAGTGACTCTCCAGCCACCTGTACATAGTTTCCTGGTTTTGGCCTTAGCTTCAGACTTGCCAGCCCTGTTCAGATTCTTCTGAAACTGCCATCTTGGCCTCCTATCCCTGTACACCTGACGCCCTCTTCTGGATCAAGGACGGTTCATAAATGATACGTTTTTCACACCCTGACATGGGTTGCAGAGTGGCCCAGTGGTTGGCACTCTTGCCTCACAGTGACAAGACCGCAGTTCAAATCCTTAATGTTGTTGTGTGGAGTCTGCATGTTCCCTCAGGGCATGTGTGGGGTTTCTCCCTGTTCTCCAGCTTCTTCCCATAGTCCTACAAGATTTGCAATAATAAATTAATCTAATGGATACACAAGAATTTTTTAAAAAACTTGCACTGTTTCTAAAAAAAAAATCTTGCGTTTGGAGGAGGTGGATTTTGAAGCGAATAGCAATATATGCATTTACTCAACTTGCAATAAAAACACTTCATTTGAATTAAGTCCTGCGACCAACAACCGGATGGCAATTTGCCTCTCAGTAGGAACTGGTTGCCTTGGGCACAGTACAGTGGGAACCACAAGCGGTCCCACAGCATCACACAGCTCATCAAAAGTTGAGCGTGTCATGTGGAATTGTTGGATCCACAGCTCCTCTGTAAAATTACCAACCACCATTTCCCAAAATGGCTTCATCAGTAGCCGCTCCCACATGTAAGAAGCCTGCCGCTCCTTGGCCTGAAGAAGACGTTGATGATGATGAGCGCTAGCGCCGTGGCAGAAATTTGAATGTATCTGCTGTCAATCAAAGTATTGTTCACATCTTTCATCTTGTTTTTGAATGACTTTTGGTTTTTGCTTATTCTCATAATTATGATTTAATGGAAACAGTGTAATGGCAAAATTGTGTTTTTTCAACATTTCTAAAATTTTTGATAACGTTTGTTCATATGTGTAATGGAAACACAGCTTTTGTTACACAATTCATCTTATAATGAATGGTAAATCCTAAACAACAGCAGGTGCACTCTATATATGTGCACATGCAACTTTGCACACTCTTAAACATGATCTTGGTGAATCATCAACATGCCAGCATAAATGTCAAACTTGATGATTAAAAAGTTTAGCAGCTGTTCAGTTTTTAAATTAATGATTGGAATAAAGTGTTATCATCTGACAGTGGACTGAAGAAAAACAACTTGTGACAGTCAAATGACTCTTTTCCAATAAACAGAGGTGGCATGATTGGGGTTCTCTGCTGTGTCAGACCCTTGCAAACACCTGATCATTTCATCTAGCTTAGAATCATTAACCATGCAGAGGAGACTGGATGCAACAGAAGAAGCATGATGAGATGAGAAGCAGAAGCATGCTAATGATCCGCTCTAATCCAAGTCCATGTGGCATTTAGTCAATACCCAACAATGGAAAATGCAAAAACTAAATGCCATAGGAGCACAGGGTTGGAGTTAATTGACAGATACTTTTCCCATGCTTCACTTTGAGGGCCTAATTAGTTTAAGATCTCTGGAAAGAGACGGTTGACTGAATAAATGTCCAGGAACAGAAAATATGAAAAAGCACATCATGTTTTTTCTTCTTTTTTTTTAACAATATTGATTTTTGGAGTCGAAATGACAGGTCTGTGTTACAATCAGAAGTCACAATCACCATTATTTCTCTCCCGTTTGAATCATTGACTGCTTTAAATAACAATTTATGGGTTTTTATATTCATGGCTTAGGATGAAATGTGTATCAGAATAAATAAAGGGACATTGGAATGGTGACATGGATGGGACCATTTCCACCACCATTTCTGGAGAGATTCACATCTGTTGTCACAATGGGTGGCACTTACTGATAATGTCTATAATCAGCCTATTTAATGCTTTCAGTGGAACAGCAGATATGAAACAGATGGTGAATCTGCAGGCACACTCCAAACACAACGCAATCCATATTGTTGAGAGCAGCAACCAGTTAAGGACAACTATTTCACAAAGGATGAGAAAACCAACTAAAAATCTGTTTGTTTCTACCCTATTATTTACAACCAACCATGCAAAGAATATTATACAGGTATATAGCAATACATCAGTATATCACGGTTTGCCTTTCGTGGATTATGTTTAGTGGAACTTTGCATGCTCTTTTTTATTTTTATTTTTTTAGAGCTCATTTTGTTTTGTGTCTTGATTGGTTGATGATCTTGTCAATCAATCTCTTCAGTGCCATGTCTCTTATAGAGATGCCGCATGTGCAGCTCACCAGACTGGTATAAATCTTCATCACGATCAGATCTTTGTTTTCATTCTATAAAACTGGACTTAATTTTCTATAGAGCGTTTGAACAAGAGAGAAAAGTGCAAACATGTTCACGTCTGTCTGAGAATAGGTCATAAAGTAGTGTCGAGTTATGTAACCCCAAACATCTGTAATCCTGCTTTGCAGTTTTCACCTATCACAGGATATTTATGGAACATTTTCGCCCGCGATAGACACTATATATAAAAACTGTATCGAGTGAGTGAGATGTCACCTGACGGTGCCCCACCTTTACGGTTAGCCGGGTGTTGGACGTTCGGTGCCGGGGTCTACAGTTTCTGGTAGACTGGGAAGGTTATGGTCCAGAGGAGCAATCGTGGATCTCCTGCTCCCTTGAGGATTTCTACCGGGCTCACCCGGACAGCCGTCCTGGACCGCCCAGCAGCGATCGTTGAGAGGGGGGTACTGTCATGGTACCTCAGAGAGTCCTCTCCTTCCCCTCCCCTCTCTACTCTCCAGATTGGACCCAGCTGTTGGCACTCACCTCATCACCAGCCAGCTCTATTCAAGAGGAGCCTTCACCAGCATTCATAGCCAGTTTGTTGCCCCTCTATGGACCAATTCCACGTGTGCCAAACTGGGTCTCCACTCAACACAGCAGAGAATCCTCAGAGATCCACCACGGTTCCAAGCTACACCACGACTCCAAGCCACGTCCCGAGTCAGAGACACACCACAAAGCATAGCCAAGCCAAAACTACAAACTTCACAACCCATCCCAAATGCCCCTCAGGAGTAACTACACCTTTGAGAAGACATCGTTCATACTTACCCTCTGGTCATCATCCTATTAACAACTACAATCTGGGACAATAAATCATGTAATCCTGCTCAATCTCCTGATGTCCCTCTAGGGTTCCAGCTACTGGGTCTGCTCAGCCTTGCTGATCATGACACCTACTATTCTATTCCTGGCTTGATACTTTGTCTGCTTTTACACTTCTACTTAACCGCACCAGAGTTTGTTTGCAGGTGAAACAGACAGTTGTTGTCTCCGCACCAGAGTTCAAATAAGCTTCCACCCCTGCTCAACCTAGCTAGAGAAAAGCACTCTTTACCACTGTACCACAGCATGGAGGACAGTTGCCTTTAGAACCATGGTGATCCAGTGAATGACCAGGACCGATGAGAAACAAAGCATTGAACTGGGGCTGCATCTGCTGAGACTTGGAAGTGAGACCCAAAAGAATGTATACCTTTTCCCTTCACTTGAAAACAATAGTTTTGTTGCATTAGGATAACCTGGAACAAAGTGTATTTTATGAATGCATGGATATACTTGCACAAAAGTGCTATTAAAGTACATTTGCATATCTAATCAGTGTAAACACAAGCAAGTTTCCTGAACACCCTGATGATGCTGAAATCCTTTCTCCTTGCAGGCATCAGTTCGAAGGATATGATCTCCAGAGAAACAGGCAATCTGTCATTGAAAATGTCCTTAACGTTGACAAGCTGTCATTTACCATGCATTAGAGATAGCCTTGCAGTAGTAATCCCATTCAGCTCAGAGCTCTCTGCCATTCATGCTTCTGTGACCAAAAAAAAAAAAAAAAAAAGAAAGTAGAAATTCTAATTAACATTCTCACTGACCCGAAAATAAACATTTATTTTCCTATCTTCTGCACACGATGAAAGATTTCTGACACTGTCCTTTGATAGGCTCCAATTTTCATTTTCATTTGGGTTTTACTTTCCCGTGTCTCAACTCGCAATTTATGCATCAAAGTCATGCATAATTAATTTTGAATTTACCACTGTATTGCTTTTAAAACACCAAAACAAATTCTGTAATAATGGAGGTATTGGTGGGTCTCCTTTATTTTACTTAAATTTTCCTTCTCTGCTCCCTTTGTCTTTTTGAGCAGGGGACAAACACATCAAAAGGAGCACTTCCAGATTTTTCTGGACATGCTGGCATCCGTCTACCCTGACAATAAGCATAAGCATATAGAAAAGAAAGGAAAATACATTCAAATGTTTTATTTACACCTTAAACACTTAGTGACTCATGTCTCTTGCGGATACAGAGCATGTTCCTATAAATACTGTAATCTAGAATGCTTCAAGTAATGTAATTTACATACACACACACACATAACCAAATGTATACATTCATATACACACGTAAATGATCCATGTAAAAGTGGGTGCTGCCATGGCAACCGCATGTCCTGTGATGTCATTTCCGGGTGAGCATGATCCAGTGCTGATCGTTGCTTGACTGCTTGCTCTTGTTGGCATTAGCCTGATCACTATTGCCTTACTTTAGTGTTATCTGTTATCTCACATTTTGCATCTTTTAGTACACTAGCGTATACACTACCATGTTAGCCGTTTGCTGTTCATTTTTCCCTAGTTTGCAAGCTCACTTGTTCCCCCGTAGGGGAGTGGGAAGGAGGGACAACACATGGATTGTACTGCACCAAACAGAAGCATGGGGAACTAAATGAAAGGTCATGATGTTAAATGAATGGTCCATATTCTGTTACAGTCCGTGATGGTTCCAAAACCGATATACATTTTTCTACTGTCAAATGCAGACTTCCTTCTGGGTTGACAGAGTTTTTGAAGTTCCAATAAAATATAAGACTTAAAAGAACAAATTTAGACACAAGGCTAAAGTCAAAGGCCACAAGGATCTTAAAGGTAATTCTAAAATTGTATTCCTTTCGTCAATTTAAAGCTCTTCAGGACCTCTGTATTCCTCTCAGATTAGAACTCCTGAATGCTGCTTCCATCTTCGTTTGTGATCATTTTTAAAACAACAATGTCTGTCATGAGTGTGCATTTCAGATTGGCGTCCTCACAGATTCCATGTGTGGAAAAACCTCCCATGTTATTCAAAAACATCAGCGGCTACTTCAGCGTGAAATATTTTGTTGTAGGAAATTAGCAATTATCTACACTTGTCTGGGTTGGTTAATGTGGTGCTGAGAGGGCTTTAAACCTCTGCTCCTACTTAATACAATATTTCACAATGCAATAAGCCTAAAGAAAAATGTTGGCCACATCAACTTAAAAAGCCATTAAGCCGCCTACGTACCATCTGATGCGTAGTTCATGCAGGACTTACTCATGCCACAACGGCATTGGGATGGAGAGAGTGAACACAAATGAAGTGAAGAAACTTGAGAAAGTACAGCAGTGTGTGGCGTTCGTTTTCTTTTCTTTGTTTTTATAAAGCGTTTTGAATTTTTTCAAGTTACAACAATCAAGGATGTTGTAGAAATGACTAAGTATGATGTAGGGAATCCTCTGCTGTATGGTAGGTGGAAAATGCACGGAGCAGAAGAATCAGAGATCAGAACTTTTCACAGACTGCCATCATCAGCCTCCACAGACAATGAGGCAAGCTTTGAGAATGGTGGGATAATGTGCAAGTCTGCAGCAGGGAAAGATGGAGAGGCGAGCAGGTCTATTTTTTCCTGCAGCGTTTTATTACTGCAAACAGCAATGAAAAAAAAAGAGGCGCTCTGAAAAAAAAAGAGGCGCTCTGGTTTGTCCCGGCTGCCATCGTGGACAGAGGCAGCATCCGCAAGGACGCTTTTTTTTTTTTTATGAAAGCAGCGTCATTTGTTTGGTAAGATTACACGGTCTGTGATCTTGTTGAGGTTTTATTTTTGTTTCGTGCTGGTTGGGTGCGCAATGATGGAAGGGAAATGAAGGAAGAAGAAGAAAATGCAAAAAGCAAACAGTGGAAATGGAATAAAGTTTGACAAGGACACGAAGAACAGTACAAGGGAAACTGATCAAGACGTGACTCTCTTTGTTATAAAATTAATCTTAAAGAAGGATTTAATCTTTCCTAAATATCTTTGCAATACATATAACCAAACAAAAGCCTATTTTCCACATGAAAAATCGCTGCATTGTGAGGTAAAAAGGATGTTCAGTGGAAAGGCGAGGAAAAAGTGCAGCGAAGAAAGATAATTAGGAGGAAAAAAACTTCAAATGACGGTTCCGCTAGCTTAGACTTCTCCCTCCACCACGTCATGCTGTCTGCTTTTCTAATTCCTAAAAGACCCCCAGGACAATTTTCTGCTATGCTAGCACTATCCTTCAAAGGGATTGCTTATGATAATACAGCTAAGAAAATACTCTTTGCAATTAAGCAATTAATGTGTCTGAAATTTACTGTTGTTGCTTGTTAATGTCTGCTTCACGCCTCTTTGACCCAATCAGAGATGGAATAAACAAGAAAACTATTTCAAAAGTTTACTCTTTTAAGGATTTGTGAAACACAGAAGGCTCTTCGATACAGCAAGATGAGTGAAATACATTCCTGTGGGAAATCCCATTCATAAATGTGAATATTTTGCATTTAAACTACTTTAAGCCTAATTAAATTTACTGTTCTAATGGATTACAATCACACAAGGAAATTGGATTTACTCCACACAAAATTCAATTAGCCAGCCTTTTACAAAGTCTCTTTTAATGGTGTGTGTCCTCCCTCACCCCTCATCTATTTATAAATTTAACATTTTGGGAAATCTTTAACAAAAGTTAGATATGTGTGTAACCCTTTCAGCACCTGGCTAGTTATGGTAAAGGAGTCATAATGTACAACCTTTAAATCCACAGTTTAACACAAAGGTAAATGAGATTTCAATTTATAAAACAGTTTAAGGTCAGATATGATTCTACATTTTTCCCTATTGCTTGTTGCTGTATTTTTCACACCATAAGGTACACCTAAAAGCCTTTTTTTTTTAAATTATCTTTTTATTTATTTTTTCCAAAAACAAGAGTGCGCCTTACAATTCGGAGTGCCCTATGGATTACTTGTTGATGCCGAAGATTTTTTAAGAGGAACACGACGGTCTATCAAAATGTCAGGCTGTATTTTTTTCTTTTTTAATGAGTTGCAAACAATGTTTTGTGTTGTTGTGTATACACTAACGCTGTGAGGATTGTGAACTTTGGATAAGTTTGTGTCAGTTATCTTGTGGTTTTTGGTCATGTTCTGTTTTGAATTGTCCCTTTGTTACACCAGTTTCAGATTTGTCATGATTCACAGCTGTCTTCATCTCAGGCTACTTAAGTAGCTGGTTTTTCAGTTCCTCATTGTCAGGTCATCTGCTCTGCTCTGCTCTGCTACCTTTTTGTTTCACTGTGAGTTTTATGTTGAAGAGTATTTATTAAATGTTTGCCTCTCTGTCACCAAGCCTGCATTTTAGGTCCTACACCACCACTTGAGAAACGGCTAATGTGTTGCGCTGTCAGACTGTGTGCTGTTTACTAACTTGATTGGGAGTTAGCATTGTCACAGTAACATTCATTTTAGCTGTATCATGCCTTTTTTACATGTTACTAACAGGACTGGAGGTTAAAGACATTGTCTCATGAATGTCTCAGGCAATGGAGAGCAGAGGATACAGTGCTGGAGGACAGATCCTCATGGGAGGACAAACCCCTCCATGGGATGTACCACCGGACCATAACTGAACATATCAGGGAGTTTTACCAATGGCTGGAAAGGGCTTGCCTACAGGACAGCACTGAAGCGCTCATCCTGGCCGCTCAGGAACAAGCCCTGAGCACCAGAGCGATAGAGGCTCAGATCTACAACACCAGACAAGACCCAAGGTGTAGATCTACCACACCAAACAAGACCCAAGGTGTAGATCTACCACACCAGACAAGACCCAAGGTGTAGGCTGTGCAAAGAGGCGCCTGAAACAATCCAGCATATAACAGCAGGATGTAAGATGCTGGCAGGTAAAGCATACATGGAGCGCCACAATCAAGTGGCTGGAATCATATACAGGAACATGTGTGCAGAATACGGACTGGAAACCCCAAGGTCAAAATGGGAAACACCCCCGAAGGTGGTAGAGAATGAGAGGGCAAAGATCCTGTGGGACTTTCAGATCCAGACTGATAGGATGGTAATGGCGAACCAACCAGACATTGTAGTGGTGGATAAAGAACAGAGGAAAGCCATTGTGGTGGATGTGGCGGTGCCAAGTGATGGGAACATCAGGAAGAAGGAACATGAGAAACTGGAGAAATACCAGGGACTCAGAGAAGAACTGGAGAAAGCCTGGAAAGTGAAGGTGACGGTGGTGCCTGTGGTAATTGGAGCACTCGGGGCAGTAACCCCCAAGCTGGAGGAGTGGCTACAACAGATGCCTGGAAAAACCTCAGACCTCTCAGTCCAGAAAAGAACAAGAACAGCTAAGATACTGCAGGGCCCTCAAGCTCCCAGGCCTCTGGTAGAGGACCCGAGCTTGGAGGAGAAACCACCCACGGAGGGTGAAAGGAGCAAGATTTTTTTTTATATTATATATATTTATATTATATATACAGTATATAATCTTGTATATATTAACCGTGTAAGTGAGAAAACAAAAACTCTGTTCAGTTGACTATCTGTGTTATGCAAACTGGTAAGTTCGGCCATTGTTGCGCATTGGAGCTCAAATCCACATTGGAGACGGTATTCCTACCTGCCTTGTACTCACAAGCAAGAGAACAACAGAATACAAGCTGGATTTACTTCTTGTCTACCCAACAGATACACAGCGATCTGCCCACCACAGTCCAGTCTTTCCTCCTTGTTGGGGTTTAGTGGACTAAATGGCTCACAGCGCTAACTTAGCCTCAAAGCTCCACAAACTCAACCCGTACAACGATGTCCTATTCATTTTTTCATGGAACAAGCCGTCCACAAACTCCTTTACGGTCCAGGGATAACAAGCAGGAGTTTGCTCACTTGCTGTGTTTATTTTCCTTGGACTTTCTTCCACACTAGTCTACCCGAGCATGCATGCCTCCTCACCCGTCTCTCCCCTCTCAGAGTTTCATTTTCTTTTTCTACCTGATGGTTATAGGTTGGCGCCAATGTTCGGCAGCGAGGACGCCATCAATGTGAATAGGTTGTGACTATAAAGCACTTTGTGCCTTCACGGAAAAGGTGTCATATACATGTAAGTACACACCCTTTACCATTTATGTTGAAAACTTCAAAATAAATCTTTACATTTAACAAAATACATTATCAGGCTACCATATACTCAACAAAATAAATTGCATCTGGCAAAATAAATAAAATGCAGGTTGCAACATGTAAACACATAGAAATGCGATCAGAATATCTGAAGTTTGGAGCTTCTTTAGGCTTCATTGATGACATAAACTGGCAATTTATGACATTTTTTCTTTTGCAGCTTTTAAATGTTTTTGTAATATTTTTGGTTCTTTAGTCAATGAAATGTTAGTCTCGACTCACTAAAGTGATTGTAGCAAATTTATTTTAAGGTTTAATAATAGAAATGATCACCTTGCCTTTACATTTGTGGTGTTTGAGGTTCCTCGCCGTTCAATCATCTGAACTGCATGTCGACTCTAATCTCAATCAGATCTTCTTGTGTTTCATAATCATAGCTGTGTGCTGATTGGCAGCACTCAGCTTTTAAAGCTTATTTTTGATACCCAGACGCTCTAACCTCCTGCAGAGACGCTCTGAATGATTACATCCCCAATGTGTCTGTGGAACAAAGATACACTTCATTTTTGTTTTTGCAGAAAATCACAGGACGAGTGAATAACTTTCAGAGGCATGCTGGCTTTCTGGCAAAATTATATGCATATGCAGTCTTTACGTATTGATGTATTTCTGTTGTATAAAAGCAAAGCTTGTTATTATTGCAACAAAGCATGGGTCTAACATGAAATCACCAGCGGTGAGAAATGGGTGAGGATGAAAGACTGGAAGGCTGGGGAGAGGATGAGAGAAAGTGACTATTGCTCATCATAATGTGATTTGAGCTGAGGAAAGGATGGAAAATTACAGAGGCTCCTAAGTGCACTTTTTGATGCTGAAAGAGCAGGTAAAGCTCTTTGAAACCAGCCCATCACTGCTGTTTTTCATGGCATAGTGCCGGTCCATACAGGCATGGATAAATAGCACCTGCAGCACTCAGTCAGAGTGACCCAACATACAAACACTCCTCAACATCAGACAGGTGTACTGTTTGTGCTTGTTAATGCGTGAACTACTGTCTTTTTTTAGCATTGGAAGAAACCTCAAACATCAAATGTCTCTTTGTCCGTGCCGTCTCTCATCCTTTCTGTTTCCTCTGAACTTTTCTCCCCAGTTTGAGCTTCACGTTGACGTTCCATTCAGCCAGACATTATCTGGCTGCAAACATTTCAGGACAGACTGAGTCTCAGATCCTTTTGACTCAACCAGTTTTCTTTCCATGTCTGAAGCACCTGAGGTGACTTCTTGTCCAAAGAATGCAAAGACAGCCCTGACCGGTCTGTAGACCTGGTGATAGGTGCATATCAGGGCAATAAGTGCCATTTAAGATGAATAAATTCCTTCTACATTGAGCAGTATTTCAAAAGGTTTATCCTACTAAACAATTAGTCTAATTTTTCTAAAGACAGCATAGGTAAAACATATAAAAACCTAAATGCATTTATGTAGAAAAAAAAACCAATGTTGCTCCAGAATTACTAACCATGACGTCAAAGTGAACAATATGGTGATGCAGCTGGCAAAGATGGTAAAAATCTCTAAGGATTTCAAACATTTTCTCAGCTTACTGTTTACAACTAAAATTTAACTTGCTTTTTTCTTTTTTATTAACAGCAGGTGGTGACAAACAACGTTAAATATCTACTTTTACCAGCTGTCCCTGGATGAGCCAACGATTTCTACCAACAATCGAAAATGAACAGTTCTGTTTGAACTCACAAAATGATTGCTGTGCACCAACCATGCATTTTCCACCTGTAGTGCTGTTCACGTGAAACGTCAGCGCTCCGTGCATGCAGCGTGACTGTAAGAAATGAGGAAAATCAAATGTAGTTTGTTTGGACATCCTTATGTATCATGTGCACACCTTGACCATGGGGAATTTTTGCACGGTCAGTAAGGAGCTAGTCCTTGCACTTTACTAACAACTAGAGTGTGGCATAAAGACACCGTAACAACAGCCTCACCCTTACATCATATCATAATTGTGTTTCACTTCCATTAGCCTTAACTTCACTACACTCACCACACGCACGACAAAGGGACATTTCATTGTCATGTTCTTCCTTGAAGTGGATGTACAAGCCTCAAGGGAACCACAAGACATACCTGCACTCTCCTTACGATGTGGCAGCTCCTCTGTACAACCTTTCAGTGGCCCGGACAACCCAAAAATCCGCAGCACCCATACGGGTCAACCCCACGTATGGGTGCTCGCGATTAAAGCTTGACTCTCTTCGCCCTGCTCCTCCTTACTCTGCTGGAAAGTCTATGAGCATTCACTGAATTGAATTGCACCACGGTTTGCTCCCAAGGCAACCAACATTTTTAGAAACATCAGAGTTATCTTATTTGTTCAAACAAGCGTTCCCTCCTGCTCAGATTAAGTAGTTAGTCCCAACAGCTCTAATGTGAAAACGCTGTTACAGCCTTATGCTTCACACTCCTTTCATTCATTTTGTCTTTATCACTCTGCCTTTTTCCTTCTTTCTCTTTTCTGAATAAATGCCCACCTTTCTAACAGATATGAAGGTGGGACAAACAAGCATATTTGCCCCTTCACCTCCTCACTACTTTGATTTGTGGCACTCATCCACTCCCTGTCATTTTGGTGCTATCAAACAGATTGCCCTAACACTCAGCTGCCTCAGCGGTCAGAGTAGCTCTCCTTCATTGTGTTCTTTTTCTCTCATATTCTTTGAGATGTCATATCTCCTTCGATACATCTCTTTAGAGGCATGTTTTTCTTTCTACCTCTGGCATAAAAGCAATCAATTTAACCATATATATATTGAACACAGTTCCCAGGAGTAATTTGTAATCAAGAAGTGCATCGATTGAGTGTATCAATCTCCCTCGTTTGCCACAAATGTTGAAACTGTTTCACATAACGTCAGTTGAGTGTAGGTTGGAACATCCAATTGTGTGAGTTAAAAATAAAGACTCCTGGGCAAAGCCTTTAAATGAGTTTCTCCAGACAAAAAAAGAAATCAGATTTGAGGTTGATTTTGCCTTGACAAGCCGAGATGGTTTTAGACTCGGTGGACGTATAGTGTGTTACGCATTTCTCTACCTTAGCAGATGAATTTACTGCTTCACCACACTGACTGACAGTTTAAAGATGTTTTCCTACAAACATCACACACCACAGAAATGGATCAACATAATCAACCTGCCCCACCCACGCTCTAGAAGTATAATAAACACAGTGGCTACCCAAGATTAACTCCGTCACCCAGAGCCGCCTGCCTTCCAGTCCAAAGTGAAACCCTTTTTTAGAACAGTCAGACATGCTTTACGCTTGGAAACATTTGATGAACTGATTTCAAATCTCAACAGGAAGTCTCTCACATTCAGCTTTTTGACAATATTTGCACAACAGCTGTAGTTGTAGCACCAGTCTTTGAGGGTGGGACTTCTTGCAGCAGTTGGACTGAGACGCATTTTGTGCTTTGAGGTCAAACATTCTGCATCTAGATTATTGTTTTGGTTTCAAAACATAATTTTATGGAATATTTTAAATCTGACTAATCTCAAACACCCCTTATATGCATCACAAAACATGGCTGCAGCTTAACATCAGCTTGATGTAGTTAGAAACTTAGAAGGAGGTTCTGAGGGCAGGGATGTCCAGGGACTGTCGCTTAGATTAGCAATCAGTTATTCATTGTTTGTGACTAAGTCTATGTTTTTGTACACTTATTGTGTGAAGCCCGTTGAGGCAACTGTCGTGCTACATACATCAAATGGAATTAAATTGAATTGCTCTTGACAAGACAAATAAAAAAAAAGAATTAGAACCTATACAATTAAAAACTGTTTACTTAACTTTTCATTTTTGCGTCATTCACGCTGCACTTTAACCCATCGGAAACTCTAACAGCGACACCTAAATCTCCCTCTTCGGCATGCTGGAAATCTTCCACCGTTAGCTGGTTCTGACTAGAAAAGTGACTTTATACCATTATGCAACACATTAGTAACATAATGTATTCCATAACACCACAAAGGTGCTTTTCAGAATCCACAGTAAATATGTTAATTGGGGTTGAAGAGTTACAGTCAACACTAGAGAAAAAACTCAGATGTAAAACTTTAATTTCAGACTTAAACAAAGTTTTTCTGGTGTTAACTTAAAATAATTGCGGCCGATTTGTGACTATCTGATATTGAATGCAGATGTTGACAATGACCTTAGACACTTTTTTCCTAAACAGGTAAACTCCGACATCTAGATTACGTAAAACGACTGGAGTTTCCTCCGCCCACCTCAACAACACGTGAAAAATAGCAACTGGGCGACAAAAGTAAAGTTGGAGTCTCTATTGGGATCAGCAAGAATTGAGAAATTTTGAGCTCTAAAAAAATTCAAACGGTCAACATCTAAACACCCCCACACCCACCCCACTGTAATATACCCCATCAAATGACTTTTTCCCCTCATCAAACTGGGCGCAACAACTTCACCAGGAGATGAGCATGGGCAACGGTTTGTTGAGTGGTAGTACGCTCTTTTGGTCCAGCTCACCCCAAATAAAGTGACCAAATGACATTGAGGAAACAGTGTTTCTTAGCTGCAATTGGGCAAATATCTTAAATGACACAAATTTCTAACATTCCTTTGGTAGATTTGCAATAGAAACCCAAGCAGGGAGTTTGCTGCGGCAGCGCTGTGCTGCAGTGTTCTTTGTTCCAGAGGAAGTCGGAGCAAGGAGCAGCCCAGCTGTGGTGAATGAACTCCTGACAATCAGTTGTAGTAGCTCTTGATTATCCATTTCAAAGATGTGAAAGTGGCTGGTGACACTCTTGGCAGAGGATAAGAATTCTACTTTGAAAGTCTAACACGAGGCTTTCATTGGATTGGTAATGCAGCTTTGGGCCGTGACAGACTCAGACACAGACTGTTCCAATGCTCTGAGTGTCTGATTTATTCTGTAAAGCAGCACAGATACAATTCTAGTAAAGTAATAGGTTATTTTAGCCTGTTTTTAAACAGCACCTCGCTTCAAACTTAGGAACATTTAGGTTCAGTTTGACTTCCTGAAGGTCTAATTCTAAACAAAAGGAGCAACATCTCAACTGAAAATCTCCAATGAGCAGGTAGAACACAGCGGGGACAAACCAAATGAGAATATAAGTTTTGCTGCATATTTTGGGTTGAATAAAAACCTGACAGTACATTCATAAAAGTGTCATGTGATGATGCCATGAATGTCAATAATTCACTGTTTGTCATTCAATGACAAACCTGTAAGTGTCTACAGCTTTAGTCCCAACCACCTGTATGATGGGTTGAACCAGACGAGTGATGCAGGTTTTTGGGTTGTCTGGTCTGTGGAGGGTCGTGGAGAGGATTGGCTTCAGCTTAAAAGGAGCACAGGTGTGTCTTGCACTTCCATTGAGGCTCGTACAGCCACCTTAAGGGACGTCATGATCATGGAATGTTTGATTTTCGTGCATTTAGTAAGTCTATCGTGAAGTGTTTGTGAGGCTAATGGAATGACGTACAGGTGAGGCTGTTGTAAACTGCACTCTAGTTGTTAGTAAGGTGTACATACTGTCATCTTACTGACCTGGCAGGTTTGTCTAATCTGATACTCTAATTTGCTCATTTCTAACAGTCAGGCTGGGGCTGAAAGAATGAAAAGCCGGTACAAAACGGCTGCGTCTCGTCTACTTCACCCTTATTCACCTTTGCATGTTGTATGTTTCCAAGTGTCGTCTGCAGCATGCTCCTGGAAAAAAAAATGTTCACAACAATGGGTTGCATGCTATAAAGCAGGGTCTGTCAAACTCATTTTCCATAACTTCCATAATAAATCTGTTAAAAGACTTTCTGGTTTGAGTTTACTTCTGGGTGCAGCGTCTGGGTCTGTCACGTCATATGCATCATGACAGGAGCAAGCCCATTTAAGACTTTAAAAGTTAGACAGGCAGTAGATGACAACAGATCATTTTTAAAATCTATAACATATATTTGAGAATGAAGCAATAGTGATGCTTCTCATCAAGCACCTCCAATGCCTTTCTAAAAGAGGGATTAAAATGACTTTGTCGATCAGGAAGTAGTGAGACCATTATTTTAAATGACTAAAAACAGTCGAGAGCAATTACACTTCTGCTGCTTCAGTAGTAAAATAAGTACGTGTGTATTTCAAATTGGACTGATTAAATGCAAACAGGTTTAACCATTTTTTTTGCCCACAGACAGCCTGTATTCACCCACAAGGGCAATTGGGACTACTTTCACTTCATAACACTTTAATTTCATAACGCCAGAATTTGCTGAAATGCTTTTCACAAGACCACTAAATTCTGTTTTTTATAACAGCTGACTTTATCAGAGCTCTAATTTTTGTAAAACTGGAGATTAACTTTTTTTTGGTCGGTGTCCAGTTTTTACTTTGCTTTGTCCCACCAAATCTCTGGTTCACTGACAAATGTAAAGCTGGATCCACCACAGTCCCACTTCCGGCTTCATTTTCACTAAGCAGAATCATCTGGGGGATGCCAGAGACTGTCCGTCCAGTTTTCATGTTGGTCATCTGGATCCACAGATGAGTCACTCCAAAGACCAAAAACACAACATGTAGCTTCAGCGCTTGACTACAATCGGGGAGGGTTAAACCCCCACATTTATTCACTTATTTTCACATTCAGAAATCGAACTTGTTTCTCCTCACGGGTTTGCTGCCGGCCTCGTTTGGATGTCTTTGCCCCCACCACCCCCCACCCCCCCACCCCCCCACCCCCCCAGGCTCTTTAAGCAAGGGCTAAAGTGAAAAACAGCCATGATCTAAATTGTGTTTAGAATTGAGACCCCCTCCTGTGTTGATTAATGTGTAATTATGATGAGAGATGTTCATGAATACGATCTGCTGGTGTGTTTCATCTGTGAGAGGTTTCAGATCCTGAATTGGGACGCAGCTGTTGCAGCACAACGCAGACGACTTGACATCTTTGCATTGATGAAAAAAAGAGGCTCACTTAAAACCATTCTGTCTATTTTCTGTTTCCTTTCTGTTTCACAGGATGTGGAACACGACCCTGCTTCCATGCTTGGATGAGGTGTCATCTTAGAGAGCTTTTTGGACGTTTTCAATGCGCTTTCATAGCCTTTTCCTGTAAAAGTTTTTGAAAATATCTATACGTGTGGGAGTGTGTCTTTAGGAGAGGTTGGGCTAAATCTGAGGTACGCAGCACAGACACTAATACTATTTATTCATTCATTAATTTAGGGAAATTGTTGTGCAAGGTTTGAAACACCAAACATGAGACCAAGAGGCAGATTTGTTGTTTCTAATAAAATACAGGTGGAGGACACAAAGAGGCTCCACAGGAAAATATCAAATCTCTTATTTAAAGTGATTAAAAAATGTAACACAACTCTGTGTGCTACGTCTGTCTGTCCGTCCGTCCGTCTATGAGAATGTGAGGAAACAAAAGGTGATGAGAGGGATGTGACACCAACTAGAATCATGGATTATCACACAGCTGTAATCTCAACGTTCCTCCTACAGAACCGAACAGTCATCGCATTTTCATCAAACATCTCATGATTTCTGTTTTGTTTTTTGTTTTTCAACTGTATGTAATGAAGGAGCCAGCTGCTGCATAATCCAGAGAAAGTGCAGGGATTAGCTCAGGCTGGCTAAAGCCAAATTAAATTCTTTCCTTAATTTCACAGCCAGCCAGCGAAGAGATGCAGAAATGGAAGAAGTATGGTTTCACAGCAGAGGAGTGGGCTTTCCTCACTGGACGTCTGGCCGCTGCATTTGGGATCAACAGAAGACATGTCATGCAAGTTTCTTACCAGCCTGATAAAAAGGCAAAAACAGGAATTTGCTTTAACACAAAGGTTTCCTTTGCTTATAATAAAACAATGAGAGATAAAGAAAGCGGCTTTACAAAATGGATTTTGAGGAAACAGCAATGATTTGATAACAAAGAGTTATTGTTTTTCTAATTCAGATGTTTAATCAACAAGCTGAGAATCATCTGCTTTTTACTGAGAATAGACATTTTCTTTAATACTCATGATCTTTTTTGTTGCTGAGCTCAAAGGTTCAAATATTTAAAAAGAAAATTTGTCCAAATGCATAACCCTGTGGAGCACCATGTTTTGTTCATGAAAATCAAAGAATCAGAGATCCCAATCTCACCTTCGTCTCAGTGACATGTGCTACCTTCTTTAGGAAAATGCAGTGACTGATTGTTTATGGAATTTTAGATGTATTAGTGGTTTTTGTACTGACTAGCTCCTGTGACCCCTCCAATGGATCAACTTGCTGCACATTTAAACATTTTTTGTGTCAAATCTGACTTTTAACACTGATTTTAAAGTAGCTCTGTGGTTAAATCCAGTTTCTTTTTATTCTAGGGCAGCTGGTGAAAGTGAACCTGCTTTTATCAAGATGTCATTATTCCTGGTTCCACCACATCTTGGCTGGTTTACTGTAATCCTTTTTGTTTTTGAGTTAGCCGGTCATCCCTCTCGCATCTCCAACTGCTCATGTTCTGGTATGAAAGAGGGATCCCATCACCCCAATTCTGGCTTCGCTTCACTGGCTTCCTGTGAATTTTAGAGCTTACTTTAGCATTCTTTTGCTTTTAAATCTCCCTACACCCCAAACCGGTGCCTCAGGTCAGCGTATCAGCTTCTTCTGGAGGTACAAAGCTCCAGGAGGAGGCTCACAGGGGAGCGAGGTAATGGTCCTCAGTCTGACATAATGACATGTCCACCCCGGACCCAGAAGGAGAATATTTGCTCTAGTAGCAAGGCTTTTACCAATGCAGTCCACATCATGTCCTGCCATGTCAGATGGATTTTCCTGCAGCCGTGTTGGAGCCGTGCGGTGCCACATCCATGCTTCCATTTCTGACGGGGATTTCCGGGACCACACTGCAAGTCTTCTTTTCCTGTGGAGGTTTGCCAAGGCCGCTCCTCTTCATGCATCTGTTCCTGAGGAGGGTTGGCGTTCACCCCCCCGGGTCATGTTCCATGTATTGGAGGAGGGTCACCGGGCTGCTCCTCTTCATGGTTCCTGTCCCTGAGAAGGGGCGCTCCATATAACCCTCCACTCGTGCTGTGCTTTAGGAACCTGAACTGTTTTCTGATTGGCTTGTGTTTTGTTGCTCCACCAGGTCCCCTCCTCCTTCGGGTTGTGCTGTGTTTGGACATTTGGAATCTGCCCCTTTGGGGAGGGGTACTGTGAGGATTCTGCTGTATAGTTTGGTTTTTAAGTTGCGTTTCTGGTCTTGTCCTGTGCCCTGTCAGTCACTCCAAGTTCTTTTTTCATTTCTGTCAACTGGCCTTTTTCTATTGAAGTGTCTTGTTTTCAGTTGGTCATGGTCAGGCCATCTGCTCTATCACCTTTTTTGTTTCTCCTTGGGTTTTGTCATATTCAAGTTTACTTATTAAATATTTAAGTGTCAGCCTCTAAGCCTGGTCTCCTGCATATTGGGTTCTACACCACCAGTTCCTGACATTTGAATAAAAATGACAGACAAGCATTTGCTTTAAAAACTGTAGCATAACTTTTGACGTAGCTCTGTAAGTTTTTCAATAGCAGTAAGTAGAAACCAACAGATATGAAGTAATGAGAGAAACCTCTGAAACACTCTGTTGGTCTTAAAAACAATTTGATGTTTTTTTTGTTTTTAATCCTAATGTTTTTGAAGAAATCATTTCACCAACAGGCACTTTATAAAAACATTTCTTCTCGGGCCCATTTGGAAATAGTTCATCGTTTTGCCATTAAGCCACTGACCTGCAGAGAAATCGGACTTAATGAAAGCTCTGCTGTTGAGACCAGAGCAACAGCTCCAACAAACACAACAAGCAGGGTTCAGCTCTGCAGAGACCTTATCACAACACTAATGGAGCGTTTGCTGAATTCACACTGACAGTAAGTGTGCTCTCATTCCTTTATTTCTATGTAATTGCATCTCAGAGGATGCGTGTGGGAACATGCATGTGCAGAAATGTCTGTTTTCTGGGGTGTTTGTTTACAGAAGCGCACAACACAAACAGCTCATCGCTTCAGTATCCAAGCGTCCACTGTGAAGACATGGCAGGAGTCAGCAGCCCCCCTCTGCTCGCGCAGTTTGGCTCCGGCGTGCACATGAATGCCACCGCCGTCACGCGTGCAGAAGTCAGTCTGTTGGTTGACATCACCTCTGAGGAAGCTAATCCTTTTAGCTGTGCTTAAGTGCCTGCTTCCATTGAATGACTTGGAATTTTACCTGAAGCTTGATTAGGCCAAATCATTTTAGACCTTTGTTAATGTTAACCAAAGGCTGAGAAGTCTGATGGAGTAAGAGGCAGGAAGGCAACCCAAAAGTCCTCGCAGGATTTGGTTTGGCATAAAATTGTGACTTTCATCTCCAATTCATAGAGTTGATTATGAGAAAAAGTACAAAGTTAAGTTGAATTGGTGTCCTTATGTTGTTCACTAATCTAACACAATCAAATAAGCATAAAACTCTAAACAGCCCCGAGAACCATGAATTCCTTTCAAGCTTCAATAAACTATTAAAACACAGCAGCAGCGAAAGGTCTAGTCGTGTGACTATTTACTTTTCTTTTTTTTTTTGTGCTTTAAACCAAAATTCTTCCAAGGTGGAAAAATAAAGAAGTATTTTTATTTTCTGTTTTATTCATATTCGATACAAACTTTTAGCTCTTCATAAATCCTAATGGGCCAATGAACAGAAAATGGAAATCTGATGTTAGAAATGTTTAACTGCTATTTAGCACTACAGATGGGAGGGACCATTGACTGTATCTGAGACCTGGACTGAGTGACTCCTCCCCTCCTAGCATTCCAAGCAGGAAGTACCCACAGCTCCAAGAAGACTAAATCCCATAGATTATATACAGAAATAAACAGCTATTACTCAGTCATTCTGTCGGTCAGAGTGACCATTGTGGCTCTGAGATATTTTTTTTTAGATTTCATGGTTCAAGTGGTAAGGGTATGGACTTCCACCACTTTGATTGGTGAGAGGGGTTTTGGCTCAGACCAACTTGGACCAACTACTGCTGACTGATGACATCTGACTCCAACATGGCAGCGTCCATACAGAATTGACTTGGTTGTAGCTGGAAGTAAACCATTTTCTATGGATGACATCACATATACTCAGTCCAGTACTCAGATACAGTCAATGGGAAGGGCGGGTGTAAAGTGGCATCTCTGTACCTTAAGTTCCCATCTCCTTCAATGACAACGCACTGGATCAATGATAAAACTCAGTTCAAAGTATGATAGTCCTTGAAAAAGTTGACAAACAACGCCTTATGGATACCAGCAAGCAAAGGCAAGTAGATGTTCTACAAGAAGGAACCTGTAGTTGATACTGGATCAGGTCAAAGTCTTGTCAAAGGCAAATTTAAGCTCCAAAGATCAAGGACAGTTGTTGTCTTCTGCATTGTGTTTCAAACCCTCTGTTGACTCAAGGCGTCTATAATCTTCTTATAAAAATATAATATAAACAACCCCATTGACACAATGCAGCTCCTTGGATTCGTTTGCGCAACCTGATTAAGGAAATGTACATAAAAAGCATCATCTGGTGTCACCTCAGCAATCTGCAGCTGCTCTGTGTGTTTGGAAGCGTCCCGTGTGGCTTCACTGTTTCCTCTCGTCAGCTCCGAAAAAAGCTAATCCAGTTTCCTTTCACCTGCGAGTGTAGGTAAGCGGTGCGGTGCCGCTGCAGAAGGATTATTTTTGTCTGGAGTGGACTTAGCATAGATCAGCCTCATTTTACGCTTCTTATCTTCTCTCCCTCCTCCTTGTCAACTTTTCTTTGATTCATTCCACTTTGTTTTCCGCGCTTGTTGACAGCCTCAGCTCCTTTGTTTGTTGTTAAAACCGAGCGAGGATTTAGCTCTGCAGCTTTTGGCCTCGGATCTGAACCGTTTGATTTCAGGCAAACATCTTTTTTTTTTTCTTCTCCCCTCCCTGCGTCTCACTCTCAGTGTAATCCTTGAAGATAAAGCAACCTCCTCGAACATGGTGAAGTGTTGCACTTGCTTAAGGAACAGACTAACCCATCTTATCCAAACTGTTCCCTTTTCCTTAAAGTCAGAATACCTGTCAAAATGAAAGACTTCCTAAGCCCATAGCTGTTAGGCTTAAGGTTTCGAAATTGCTCTTTCACATATGATTTTACTAACAGCTATGCTATGAAATTAGGGGGACATCTATATTACTGGCTTTAGGTTCTCAGATGATTAAAATATTTTAGCATTCCCCAAAGACAACCTATTAAAAAGCAAAGGTTTTTGAATAATGATTTCATTTATCGGGGTAAAAGCAGTTCAAAGCCGCCTGGACCAGAAGGTAATTCCTCCCTCTTTGCTGAATAATGAAAGATCTGTTATTAACCACATTTTTTAAGAAAACCGAGTTTAGTTTCACCTGCTTCACCCAAAAGAGGAGGTCATAAAAATCCACAGAACAGCATCAACAGGAGGGTTAAAAAAACAAAAAACGTTGCCTTATGGCTTGGGCGACGGCCACATGTTTGAAAATCGTTGGCATGGTCATGACTGTAGAGGGTGTCAGTCAGGCGGGGGTGACACCGTTCCAAAATCACAGGGTGGTGGCAGCTCGGATTGGGCGGATTGACCACTGACCGATGTTCAAAAATCGTCCGGTTGCCGTAAAATTTCAACTTTTTCTTAAAACCTCCCCAGCCATCGTGCAGCCTTTGTTTTCCTGTCTTAATTTAGTCAAAATGTTTTACATTAAGCCCTTTAGTTACTGAAAGTGGAAAGTGTTTGACCAATTCCTGTAGAGTTGCAACCTAAAACCTTCAAAGTCCCACTGCGATCATCTTTTCGTCTATTTTTTCAAAGTGTTTCCAGAGGTTCTTTCAGGTATCATTATGCTGTTTGTAGCCAAAATCCGAACGATGAGGGATAAAAAACAAAACTTTGCCTCATGGTTTAGTCCCAACTACCCTTACAGGTACTGTAGATACAGGGTATTCGTGTGCAAGAAATTGGCAAACCTGTATGTGATATGCAGGTGGTCCATACTTAATATCAAAGACTGCTAAGTGAGCCTGCAAAGAAAAAATGTTCATGCATATTTTTTTATTTGGTTATGCTGCAAGGGAGGAGGTGTAGTGAACGGTTAATCAACATGCAAGTGTAAGTAAGAGAGAAGTAAGTAAGACGTTTGTGCGTCCGAAAGGTTTTACTCTTCTTGACCTCCACAAATTCTGGGCAAGCAGTCTGTTAGTGCTGTTCACGTGAAAAGTGTGCGCTCTGGTCCAGGTTTGTACAGTTTTCGTCTGCATACAGCCCGTATCTAGAACTGTCATGACTAAGAATTTACTAACAACTAGAGTTTGGCAAACAAGAGCATATGCCCATATGCCTAATGCATGTGAAACTTTCATTAGTCTTACAAATGCTTCACGATACACTTACCACACACACAACCATGATACGCTCCATTTTCAACGAAATGCATAGCAACTGCAAGACATGTCGTGAACCGGCCGCTCCTTTCTCTGACCCTTCATGAGTCCGGACACCCACAAAACCTGCAGCACGCATGACTGTGCCTTTAACGGGAACCATTTGGTCACAAGACCAAACCCAGCATCCTTCTTTTCTGCAATCATTGGGGATTCAAGCTGCATATTCTGAAAACAAATGCGTCATTCTTTGTTAAAGACTATTTTTACTCAGCAAATACACGTTTAATAATAAATACAAATCCTATACATGTACATTTTTGTTGCAGAGATTGAAGCTATGTTTGAGAAAACAGCGTCAAACTTTTACGTTTTTCGATCAAAAGTGATCAACTGCAGCAGTTGAGAGTAAAATGATATGCCCCCCCACCCCAACCCCCAGCTCTGAGTACTATAGTGTACATCTTTGTGTTGACGCCTCCACAAAGAGCCGAAAAATCTCTTTCCAATTCAGCTCGTACTCCACACCTCAGAAAGAAATGATGGGGGACAGATGATCTTGCAGAGCCCTTTATAATCTTCCCTGGGGTGCCGGGGGTAGCAAAGTGTTGGGGACAGAGTATTGATTTATAGAAAGTGCAGTGCTCCCTCCGCTGCCCACATCTGAGAGTGTCTGGACCGTGAGAGCGATAAGGGGCCGGACTAAAGCCGGAGCAGAGCAAAAGGGCCTTGACGCCAAATGGATAAGCTCAGAATTTTAACAACCTGAAAGTTTGCCCTCGCTCTGCTGTAACTTATTTTTTTCCCCTCCTCATTGTGTCATTGTGCTGTGGCGCCGGGACATGATGAATTAGAACATTAAGGATTATGTTCTCCAAGAGATGCCCCCGGTGATTGGAGGTAAAAACTGGAATGTGTCGAGTCTGAGCTGAACGAGCAGAGACTGCATAGGTTTCGATCGGATTTATAAGCCTAATTAGGCCAAACCACACTGGCGCAGACAATACCTTGTCATGGTTTTTTTATGTAATGCTTGCTAAGGGGAAGCTGAATCTCAGAAAGGTTCTGCAGAGGCATACATGTTATAAAAGCCCCAACAAGCTCACGGCTGTAAATTATGAGCTCATCCTGAAAACAGTGTTGCAGTTTACAGCTCAGGCAGACGTTTTAATGCCCGAATACATTTCTCTAAATGCCTTCTGCAACCTGCCCGCATTATTTTCAGATTATCCAGGGTGCTTTGCTAATTGGTTTTCTTTAATTGCTTCATCATACATACTCACCATGTACTGTATAGTAAACACGGCGTTCATGAGCACGTCTGTTGTTCCAAAGTTAATCGAGAAGATCGGAAATGTCACACCTGAGTTTTTGTGTTTTTCCAGAAAGGGGACTTCACCTCAGCCCACGCGGACTAGTACAGGAACAAAAGACGTTACAGTGTTCCCTCACTGTGTCGCGGCTCCTTTTTTTGCCTTTTTTCAGTGCAGTTTTGTTTGCTTTTTTTCCACGGCACAGTGTTCTGCTTCGTGATTGGCTGTTGACCTTTTGAATCAATCACCTCCATGCTGCGTCTCCTGTACATAGAAAGCATGGCAGTTGCCAGATTTACACAAATCCTTAATCCTGATCTGACCTTTGTTGTCCTTTTATAATGTTAGACTTATTTTTCTACGAAGGTTTGAACTTTGAGAGTTTAAACAAGAGAGGGAAGTGTGAAAATGTTCATGTCTGCCTTAGAAAATTGTAGCTTTACTGCATTTAAACATCTGTGATCCTACTTTGCAGAATTCACATATCGCAGGTTGTTTTGAGAACGCATCTCCTGCGATAAACGGGAGAACCCTGTAATTATGAAAATACACTTTTTATGTGATGATATGATTTGATAAGAAAGTGACAGATGTACACTTGCCAAACTCTCCATCAATTACAATGAGAATCACCAAATTAAAAAAATGTCTGACAATGTAAAGAAGGATTAGAAAAAAAAAAAACCTTAAAAAGTAAACCCTGATGATCAAATGACAACAAATGAATGACAATTTAAAAAAATAAGGGGTGATAAACATAAAGTAGATTTGCTTTGGAAAGATATTCTGCAAAGTGATGCAACAGTAATGAACTTTCTGAAGGGTTAGCATTAAATTACAGTGTATATATGGACTGAAACAAATTCAAACTTTCAGAAAAATCAAATCTTAAAAACATTCCAATGTGGTGGTGGTAGTGTAATAGTATGGGGGTGCTTTGGCATTTGAATGACTTACCACCAAGTCCTATGCAGGTTTGAATAAGTCAGGGTTAATGGCCGACAAAGTGTGCATTATCAGAAATGAACGCAGGCCGTGGAAGCCTGACAAATGCATTAATTCTGATAATGCACACGTCGAAGGCCATGAACCCACTTATACTTACAAAAGAAATGAACATTCAATGCGTTTTTTGTACATTATTCCTGTTACTTTTTTGGTTTGGATCACTTTTTTTCACCAAAAGCGGACTATTGGTTAGGTGGTTAGCCGCGTTGTCACAGCTCCCTGCTCCTCTCCATTCTGATCATCCATGAACGTCTTTGCTTTTCCCGTCTGAACTGGAATCTGGATCCAAACTGTACGGATGGATAGTGTGAACAGAGAGCTCTCAGTAACAGGGAGGGGAAGGGGTGCAGGTCCACGTCAACACTTCCACCCACAACTCAGAGGTGAGTTTCCAGTGAGCTCCTGCCCCCCCCTGTTAAACCATGTCCTAGAAAACAACGCAGGTTTTTTTTTACTTTGGCTAAAAACAGCATAATCATAATAAAAAAGACGACTGGGAGCGCTTTGAAAATAGATCTGAAGATGATCAGGGTGGGTCTTCAACACTAAATTTGAAAATCTCCCTTTATTTATTGGGAGATTAAAAGAACTAAATTTAACTTTGAGAGTGTTTCTGTCAAATGGTTTTCAATACTCGCTCTTTCTGCCTGTACTTGATTTAACATAACAGAAGTAAACTTTTTCTTTTTACAAATATGAACTCAGCTTTGTTGGAACCAAACATTTGGTGCATTGTTGCATGTATTATATTTAGGCTTCAAACAGAAGAACTCGCAGTTGGACTCCTTTTAGTTGTGCTTTCATGTCGTGCTTTTGCCACAAAGGAAGCACACCTGCTTTGGTGCGGCTCCCTCTCTGAAACTCTAATGATACCTTCTTCCAGGCCTATTTCAGGTACATCAAAGGATCAACCGGCCTAAGTGCTCGTGCCACCGCGTGAGGGCTACACGCTGCATCCTTTATTTAGAAACTCCCATCATTTTCCATGCAGACACAGAGTTTTGTTTCAATCACTCTCTCAGGGTTTCTCCAACGTAAAGCGATGGCGCCATCAAATGGAAGACAGAGACGTTGGCTTTCTGAAGAAAACCGAGAGGCAGCAACAAGTCTGGGAAATTCATGCACAGTTCTTGATAAAAAAAAAAAAAAGAACGACTGAAAAATAAATGATAGCTCTGCCAGCAGCCGCTCTGATCTGAGACTCAAATCATGTAGACTGAAGAGCGCCAACAGAATAAATCTCCCAGGCTGTCCGGTTTCTAATATTCCTTTGCTGACCTCTGATTTCTCTCAGGAATCAAATTGCTCATGTTTTTGTTGACTGAAGTCAGCCAGCCTGAGTCATCTCAACCTGTGATTTTCTTTGATAGGATGAAAAACATCCTTGGAACAGTTGGAAGGCCAGAGTGATCTATCTGTTGCCTGGCAACCACGTCGACTCTTATTTTGTTGTGCAGGACCGCTAACTAGACTTTCACTCAAGGTTGCATCAGTTTGGTTTGATTCCTCCGCAATGCTGGAAACACGCAGGAATCAAGGATGAGCATCTAATATTGATGCGGCGGCGTAAACCCGCAGTATCAAATATATAAGAGGCTCTCGATAATGCGTGATTTGCTGATAGGAATGCAGATGTTGAAACAGAAAGAAACTGAAAAGGAGGCTTTCGTCATCATCAACCAGATACCCGGAGGTGATTAAAATGTCAGGTGAATCTTGCAATCGGGTCAGGCAGCGGCAGGAAAAATGTGCTTAATTTTTTAACAGGGGTGTTGTTTGCTCTCATCGAAGTCAATTCCATCTTCTTCTGTAGAAATATTTCTCAGTGGCAGGTAAGGCATTTCATGCACTAGGTCATTTAAAATGCTTAAGAGAAAAGCCTTAAGCTGTGGCCAGCAGCTGCAGGAAATAATAGGAACTGTAGAGTAGAACTATTACATAACTGCAAGGATTATGGACAAGAAGCCAAAATCCTACAGACTTCTATAGAGAAAAAAAAAGCTAGTCTTGCTCTGCTCTGCTACCTTTTTCCAACATGTTGTTGATAATCCTTATTCTTTCCATGATATTGTTTCTGTAGTTCAAGTTATTCAAGTTTTAAACCGACCAATCAGATGCCTCAATATAGAAAGTAGGCGGAGGTTTCTGGCCCCCATGTCCAACGTTCAAAACGTTTGATTGACAGTTTCTCCCGAGCCCACTTTCAAGTGGTGGGGGTGTGGCCTTCCAACAGGCTCCTGATTGGTGAGAGTGGTTGCCATAGAGTCTAAATGAAAAGAGGAAAATGATTCTCATCCGTCCAGGTGACATCTTGGAGTTGAGCCATTGCATCTGAGTTTAAAGAGTTTACTTGAAATGTTTCGCCGCTCATCCAGGTGGATTTGTCATTTCCAAAAAGGAAAAAAATAAATTCTAATATGAAATTTGAACACATTCTGCCTCTTAATTAAGTAAAAATAATGATAATATATTTTTATATTTTTGTTAGGTGCCTTTCTTGGAACCCAAGCTTGCCGTAGATAAGATGGTGACAAATAAACAAACAACAAAGCAGCAGTAAAATATGCAGTAACATATAAAAATAGGCAAAAACAGTCAAGTTATGCGAGGGAAATGTGGGTCAGAAAAGGCGGGTTTTTAGCTTCTTGGTGAACAAAGGGAGAGCGCAAAAGTCCCAGGGGTCAGGGGAAAGGGAAATTCAAAGCCGGGGGGCAGAGCAGCTCAATGCCCTGCTCCCCATGGTGACGAGGCCAGAAGTGCAGATAACCAGTTGGAGGGAGGTGGGGGATCTGAGGGAACAGGTGGGTGTGGCAACGTGAACAAGGACCGGCAAGATTGTGGATGGATTAAAAAGTCAGGAGAAGTATTTTGGCCCTGCGACAGACTGGCGACCTGCCCAGGATATCCTCTGCCTTTCGCCGCAAGTGGCCAGGATAGGCTCCAGCAGCCCCGTGACCCCGAAAGGGGAAAAATGGGTTCAGAAGATGAATGAATGAATGAGGAGTATTTTGTACATAATCTGGTGAGTGACAGGTCACCAGTGGAGCTGCTGTGTTGGATGGCGCCTTCAAATAAAAGACATAAACAATCCTTTATTTGTTATATGAAAAAGATTTCCAGAGAAATCTGACAGTTGGTGAGCTAAAACAGTACATTTGCACATCTTATTAATATTTGAGGATTGGCTCCTTCTGTGGTGTGACAGAAAAGAATTTCGCTTTAGAGGGGGAAAAAAAAATTATTTTGGAAAGTTCCTAATGGACTTTAGCTCATTTTCATTCATGATAAGTTCTTTAATTATGGGATGTGAAGGAAGACTTTCATTCCAAAAAGAATCAAATATAAATCTGGGTTTGTGTGTTTTAATCTGGATTTAAAGTTCTAAGTATGAAGGAAGAAAAAAACATCAAAAATCTGTTCTGTAACCAAAATCCTTCCGAATATGTCTTTCAGAGGTTTAAAACATGTTTTTTATTCCTGCCTGAAGGACCTGGTGTGGTTAAACTCTTTTTTTTCCTGGTGCGCAGGAACCTGCATCCTTGAGAGTCTTTTCTCTCCACGCTTGTCTTCACTCTTTCACCGTTTCAGAACTAAAGGCCAGGGTTCTGTGCAGAGAGCCGGTCTGCACTTAGAACTGCTGCAGTGTTCGTGTGGAGAAGACATTTCTCCAAACTACAGAAAAAGCTCATCTCACCTGTGAGAATGCAGCACAACGGTGGGATAAATGTCAGGATGTTTTTAGCATAGATAAAACAGCAGCTGTGGAGAAGAAAAAAAAAAGGTTTTTTATTTTAAACCCAAAGTCAAATTTTTGATTTTTAAACATGTGGGAGGACCTGAAGCCTTCAGAGAAAACTTTCTTCTTCAGTGTCTATTCCTTTAGATGTTTGTGTTATTAAAAGTTAAGTCACCTTTGCTGTCTTCCTTCCTATGTTCTCTCTTTCTTCTTTATCATTTAACTTAACCTAAGTTATTATATTATATACCTCTTTTGTGGATTCATATTCTTCCTTATCGTTCCCAGTAACCTGAAAGTCTGTACCAAAACCTATGTGCTCGTCTTCCTCATTTGATGAAGAAAAAGGAAGATTTTCGAAAGTCTGGTTCGCTTTGACGGAGACTCTTCCTTTTTTGGGTTTAGTCTTTTAGTTTTCGTGGTCTGCATCAAAACATCCTCATAATTCCTGACCAATGAGTGAAAACATCTTTAGTCACATGTGCTCTGTCAGAATTCCCACCCTACTCCTTAACTACTACTAAAAAACTATATATTGCGGCACTATCTAGTGCCCTAAATTTTAAAAGCAATTTGGACACCATCCTCACTCTGTTTTTCCTTTTTTTAATGGCAGATATGACATCATCGAAGTTAAAATCTATATAATATGAGCATTTTGTGGCAATTATTTATGAGTCCACTGCCTTCTGAAGATAAAACATTAATGGTTTATTAAAAAAGTACATTTAAATACAGTTTTGGGCAAAAATTGTTCCAATGCAATGCATTGTGGTCTATATTCGCCGATCTAGTGAGCATCGATGCACACTGGTTTCTCGCAGAGACTTCTGGAAAATTTATGGGGCATTTTGGAATTGTAGATTCGGACAGCACTAAAAAATGGGAAAGGCAATAGGAGGTCAGTACGGCAGGATTTTGGACAAAACCATGGTTTTGTTTACAAGCTTTTGTCCGGAGCAGGGAAGTCCCCATGTCTGCATACCCCTTTTGCTACCCATGGCAGTGGTCCCCAACCTTTTTGTCACCGTGGACCGATACAACGCAAGGCACGTTTACCGCGGACCGGTGGGGTGGGGGGGTTGAGGTGCAACGCAAGACAGATTTAACGTGGACCGGGGGTGGTATTTTCTCTTTAGTAATGATAATAACAATAATAATAATAAATTTCCCCTTGGCAAAGCAACTTTCTAAAGATGTTTGTTTTTTGCACATTTTGGTTGTTTGGGTTTAATTTTAGTGGGGTTTATTACCTGATGTTTGGTGTCGCGACTTTGACGTGCGTTAAGTGTGACAGATGTAACAAAGTGAATCCGGTCACTTTTCAAAATAAAACGTTTTTGTCGGAAAAAAAAAAACAATAAAATGGATATTATTTTTTTTTCTGTGCGTCCCGGTGCAAAAATTTCCCGCGGCCTGGAACCGCTCCGCGGCCCGGTGCCAAGTGTCCCGCGGCCCGGTACTGGTCCGCGGCCCGGTGGTTGGGGACCACTGCCCTATGGGGTCCAGATGACCCCACCCTTACTTTGACATGTTCTCTCTACCATGACAAAGGTGGATAAAGGTGGAGAGGATTTCATGTAATCCATGGACACCAGTGAAGATCACAAATCATTAAAGAAAAAAAGTTCCGCGCACTGTCTAGTGGGTCTAGATGACCCCACTCCCAATGCTAAAGTGCCTAGGATACTACAAGGGTTACAGATGAAAGACAAGGTTTAACACGCGATCCGGACCAAATTAAGCAGACTGAGGGTGGACCAAGAGATTTTTTTAGTCTGAATACACCCTAAAACTCTCCTTGAACTGTTAAGTGAAAAAGAATCTACACTTCTTGTTGAACAGTCTCTAAAACGTTCAGGTGAATCTGACATTGTAATTTGGTTTGTGTTCCTGTCAAGAGCTTCTTAGGACAGTCTTAGTGCGCCCTCTGGTGGCCAAACACATCTAGGCCGTCTTTTCCAAATGTATGCTTTGTTTCAACGAATCTGAGATTTCTTCTAAAAAAATCATTTCAAGTATTTCTGCAGAGGAACATGTTTCATTCTTCGTTTTTGTTTGACCTTCATCTAATGCTTTGTAGTTGAATTTAAATGATTATATAAAATACATCACACTTTATTGGGATTTTAAGTCTTGTTTTTGAAAATCAAATCTGCTAGAAAACTCCTCTCAGGCTCATCTTCTGCATCTTTTGTGTCAACATCAATTAAACATTTTTGAAGAAAACTCCCAAACCTCCATCATGTCTGTCCAACAGTTTGATTTTGATGAGCCTTTTCCAAACGTCATAACTGTGGTTCATCTCCTGCTGCTGCCGCTGTTCACACAAAACAGCAGGAGGCGGGAAAGCCAGAGCTGTGGTTGGTTAAAGACAACAACACCACATGATGGGAAATGGAAGCAGTTTTTTTTTTTCTCTCCCAGCAGCCCGTTGTGTGATTTTTGTCTCAAACCAAACGTGCATGAGTGTTTTCAGTAGGCCTGCACAATATACCGCAAATTTATCGTTATCACAATATCAAGCAGTGCAATATCCATATCGCAAAAGTCAGCAAAAATCGCAATAAATGGTTACCTTAAATGTGCTAAAACAATCTTATGGCAGCTTGAAGTATTTAACTCATCAAATAAATCCATTTATGCATTTGGCCAATTGGATGGACCCTTTCACGTTGTTGACCAATCAGATAGAGGTATTATGTTAGATGTTTGCCTCCTACGTCAACGAGAGTCATTTGAAGTATAATTTTTAAATTGTTGCAGTGAAATGGTGATGATGTTTTTGGTTGTTTACTATTTGTGTATATACCGTAAATTATATCGTTATTGCAAAATTGATCACTCATATCGCATATCGCAAGTTTTGCTCATATCGTGCAGCCCTAGTTTTCACAAATGTCAAGAACAGTGAGCCCTTGTGCTATCTTGGATGACCCCACCCTTACTTTGACATGTTCTCCCTACCATGACAAAGGTGGATAAAGGTGGAGAGGATTTCATGTAATCCATGGACACCAGTGAAGATCACAAAAAATTGAAAAAAAAAAGGTTCAGAGCACTGTCTAGATGACCCAACTCCCAACGGTAAAGTGCCTAGGATAGCACAAGGGTTAAAATCTACAAACTTTAACAGTTTTTCCCAAGTAACTTCTAGGAGTTAGGAGGCGATATACTGAAATCCACAGGAGTTTGAAACTGATAACAAATATCATCCAATCGGTGATATCTCACTGCAACTATTTTGTTTCAATTTTTTTTATACTTTAATTTAATTTCTGGAAATTACTTGTTTAGTGAAATGTTTATTGTTTGTTGGTTTTGCTTTAAGCAAGATAACTGTTGTTGTTATCTTTGATATGTTTTAGTGTTGAGTGTTTTTTTTTAATGTGGTTTGAACTTCAGGGCCACCGTACAGTTAACTAGTCTTTATATTTTGAAAGAACGGCGTGATGACGAAGCGAACCAAGATTTATTACTCACTGTTTGGGTGAAAGGAGATCTTGGTGGATAATTTATTTCTTTTAGGAAGAATTTTGTTAATCAAGAAAAAACAAATGTTTAGAATTTACCCAAAATAATTTTTTTAGAGCAAATTATATTAAAAACTTCAGTTTAATTATATTGATGAAGCATTTGGAAACATTTGAAAAGGAATTGATGTTTTAGAAACTAATTTAAGAAAATAGTAATTAAAAGTAATTCATCAGAAAAATCCTAAAAGAAAATGTTAAAAACAGCAAAAACAGGATTTTTATTGAGGTCTTTAAACATTTTCAATGGTCCACATTTTACAATCAGGACGGATCTTTTATTCAAATGTCGGATTTTTGTAAAATGACTTTAATTCGAAGACATGAAGTGAACATTCATAAAGAACAGCAGGTCCACATTCAATTCAAACTGAACATTAAACAACATTTAAGCCACAAATGAAGACATAAATCTATTAAACAAAAATGTATTTTACATTTTTTAAATGATGATTTGATCCTTTTTGATAAATTCCAGAAATTCTTTCTATGGTAGAATCAGAAAATGTTTAGAAACTTTTATTTTACTCAAAAACTTCCTTCTTAAATTATGAAGTGCTGTGTTTTATTTTATTTTATTTTTTTACTGTTTATTCAGCATAAACTGTCCGTCTGTCTCCGGTGCGACTTCTGGGTCCGGAAGTTCAGAACCGGGAAAACGTCTACAGGCCTTCGGCGGTTCCTTTGAACATCTCTGCTTCATGACGGCAGCACGCGGGAATTTCACAACCAATCAATCAATACCACTGGAGTATTGATATTGATCGACAGCGTCCAGAAACATCAGAATTCCTCTCGTTTGTGCAGTTTCCGCCGGTCGAACTGCGGCTCCTCAGCACGCATGCGCGAGCATGAAGCGGCTCTGTGGAGGAGCCGTCAGCACGCATGCGCGAATATGAAGCGCTTCATAAATCCATGAAATCCTAACGTTTGTGACGCAGCACGTGAGACATCGTCATAAAAGGTCACATTAGGTCATTCAGACAGATGACGGCATGTTATGTCATTACTACGATTGTTTCGCAGGTCATTCAACATCAGATGACAGCATATGACGTCATCTAATATGGTCCGCAGCATAGATTAATATAACCGCCTGAACTCACGGAGACACAGACAGAAACGAGGGAAAGAGAGTAAAAAAGAGTTGAAGCGGAAAGAAAGACAAAGCAGCAAAAAAGCAGATCCAGAAATTCTAAAAGAAAGTTTGAAAATGTCTCTGAAAGAAATCAGCCAAAGTACAGAGAAAATCCTGACCCAGAACTCCATAATGGTCAGCCAGATGGAGAAGATTGGTAAAAATCTGTCAAACGTGAAGGATCTGGAGAGCACCCGCAAGAACCTGAAGAGGGAGAGGAAAGCTGCTGCTCAGAAAAACCGAGAGCTGCTGAAATCCCTGGAGACCCTGAACACACAAGTTCAGCAGCAGATGAAGATCCAGGAGAAATGTGAGGCAGAAAGACAGAAAATCGCTGCCTTCTCTGAGAACATCCGTGAAACCAAAGAGGAAATGGTGGCTCTGAGGTCCAAACTCTGGCTGGACGCAGAGCTGAAACTGGAGCAGGAGCGGGTGAAACAGGAGAGGAAGATCATGGAGAAGAAGTCTGCAGTTCTGAAAGCCGAGCTGCAGAAGCTGCAGAAAAAGGTCGGCCACCAAGCCGTCCTGGAAATGGACTACAAGCTGGAGTTCAACCATTTCCACGCTCTGGAAGAGGAGACCGCCGCTCTGAAAACGGAGCTGCAGAAGCTGCAGACAGAAATCCTGGAGCGAGACCAAATGAGAGAAGAGTTCCCCGCCATGGTTGAAGAACAATACCGTTTGGAGGAACTCAAGAAAGAGCTGCAGGCAGAGCTGTCCCAGCTGAGAGAGCAGCCCAACGACGCCATCCAGCTCCGCATGCTGCACCAGAGACTCAGCCTGGAGCTGATGCAGCTCAGAAAAGAGACCAAAGACCTGCAGACGAGACGGGAAGAAGTCCAACGCTCCTTCCAGGGTCTGGAGGAGATGCAGTCTGCATGTCAGAACCTCCGAGCTAAAACCAGGAAGGCGGTCCAGATCAACTCTGACCTCTCAGAGGGAATCACCAGACTGGAACAGGAAGTCAGTCGTCATTTGGATTTGGAGGACAGAGTCTGTGAGGAAAGAGAGAAAAGTGAGAGGATGGAGAAGGAAACTCTCATCCTTCAAGGAAAAATCCAAGACCTGCACCTCCAGATGCAGCAGTTCCAGCAGCACACGGAGGTTCTGCAGACGGAACGTCAGACGCTGCAGAACCGACGCCGCCAAAGAGACCAAATGAGGGAGGAGTACTCCAGAATGCTGGAGGACATCTGCTGCTTGCAGAACCAGCAGGCAGCTCTGGACACGGAAATCTCACGCCTGAAAGTTGAAGAGATTGAAGCTCAGGAGTGGATGGAAGAGTTCAAGAAGCAAAAGGCTGCAGCAGATGTTCTTCAGCTGGAGAACCAGGACCTCCAGAAAACCAAGGAGGACCTGACAGAGTCCATCAGGAACATCCTCACAGACCAGGAGGAACCAAGCCTCCAGGAGCCTTCATCCTCCTCTTCATCAGGCATCCAAAAGGATGAGGAGGTCAGTTCTGATGAAGAGCTCCAGAACACATCAGACGATGAAGAGCTCCAGAATCCTTCAGATGATGAAGAGTCTGTGAAATCCATTAAAGGAACAGTCTCCATCAAAGAAATGAAAGTTTCTGTCTCTTCACTGACTGAGGAAGATCAAGAGAAACATAAGGAAGATGATGAGGAGGATGAGGACATTAGTTCTGATGAAGAGCCCCAGAACGCATCAGACAATGAAGAGCTCCAGAATCCTTCAGATGATGAAGAGTCTGTGAAATCCATTAAAGGAACAGTCTCCATCAAAGAAATGAAAGATTCTGTCTCTTCACTGACTGAGGAAGATCAAGAGAAACAGGAGGAATGTGAGGAAGAGGAGGAGGAAGATGAGGACATTAGTTCTGATGAAGAGCTCCAGAATCCCTCAGACGATGAAGAGCTCCAGAATCCCTCAGATGATGAAGAGTCTGTGAAATCCATTAAAGGAACAGTCTCCATCACTGAAATGAAAGTTTCTGTCTCTTCACTGACTGAGGAAGATCAAGAGAAACATGTGGGGGATGAGGAATGTGAGGAGGAGGAAGATGATGAGGAATGTGAGGAGGAGGAGGAGGAGGATGAGGACATTAGTTCTGATGAAGAGCTCCAGAACACATCAGACGATGAAGAGCTCCAGAACACATCAGACGATGAAGAGCTCCAGAATTCTTCAGATGATGAAGAGACTGTGAAATCCATTAAAGGAACAGTCTCCATCAAAGAAATGAAAGATTCTGTCTATTCACTGACTGAGGAAGATCAAGAGAAACATGAGGAAGATGATGAGGACATTAGTTCTGATGAAGAGCTCCAGAACACATCAGATGATGAGGAATATGAGGAAGAGTGTGAGGAAGAATATGAAGGGGACGAGGTAGAATACGAGGACATCAGTTCTGATGAAGAGCTCCAGAATCCTTCAGATGATGAAGAGCTCCAGAATCCTTCAGATGATGAAGAGCTCCAGAATCCTTCAGATGATGAAGAGACTGTGAAATCCATTAAAGGAACAGTCTCCATCAAAGAAATGAAAGTTTCTGTCTCTTCACTGACTGAGGAAGATCAAGAGAAACATGTGTGGGATGAGGAATGTGAGGAGGAGGAGGATGAGGAAGAATGTGGTGAGGAGGAGGAGGAGTACTCCGATTCTGATGAGGAGTTTTCCGACTTTGAGGATCAGGTTGAGGATCTCCTGGTTCTGTAAGGGTTTAGGTTAGATTATTAGATTTCTAGTAGGAAATAAAAATTAGACATTTTTAGATTAGTAGGAAACAAGAAATTAGAGACATTTTTAGATTATTAGGAAACAAGAAATTAGAGACATTTATAGAATATTAGGAAATAAACGTGAAGGAATGAACAGGGTACATTCAGCCTCTAAGTTTTGGTCTTAATTCCAAACAGGATGAATTTCTAAAATGTTTTTATCATAAAGTCATCATAAAACACATTATTAGTAGAACAGTTTTTATCCATTTGGGACTTTAAACCAGATCCTCTTCCAGGGAAGTGGAACCTTCAACCCAACCTATTTAATTAAAAATGCCGTCACTATGGTAACCGGCAAACCCACAGCAGTCTTTCTGTGGCTTCACTGGAAGAGGATCCAGTTAGCACGGGTTCTCTCCGGGCGCTCCGGCTTCCCCAGATCCAAAAAGAATTGAAGAGTTCAGAGAAAATGTGATTGTCTGCAGAAAAGCTCAGGAGCAAAGCCAGGACAGTAAAGCAAGGCATTAAGCACTGGCTCCTTCATCGCTGCACCACCACACACCTCTGCTGGAATGAGTCAATAGCTAATACAACATTTGGAAAGTTAGGACTGATTTGATAGGATTTGAAAAAGTTTATTTCAAGCAATCAAATAAGAATAATACATAAAAACAATACAATCATCAGTTATACATTCATACAATGACGAATCAAACTTTGGATAATTAGACTTAATAATAAATATTGCTTGAAAGGGAGTGGAAGGAAGCGAATTTATATAATCCCACCCCGTTATACCATAACCATTTTATTACATGATTCTTATCCTGTTCCTAACTTTTATCAGACAGAATTAAGAATCCTGAAGAATCAATAAATCACATGACAATTACAAATTACTGAATTATTATGTAAAAAATAACCTCATTTAGAAATCAACATGGCAAATGCAGATCAGTTATCCAAAATATATGCAGATCATCTTACTTATAAAAATCATTGATAAGATTAAAAAATAAAACTATATCAGTAAAATAGACATAACACTGTTTCAAAAATCTTCATAGCAAAAATTGATTAAGTATCAAAAGTTAAAATATGTGCAAAATTATGTTACTTTAGGAAAAGAAAATATTTTTTTACTGTCAGCTACAAAGAAAGCTTGGTTTGATGTTTATTTATAAATTATCAATCAAATACATAAATGTAAAAAACAAAACAAAAGAAGAACAGTAAAAAAGGACACACTAACTACAAACTGTCACTAAAAGTCAAAGTGCTGCTGTTATAGATAGATAGATAGATAGATAGATAGATAGATAGATAGATAGACAATTATTATTAAAAGTATTATCAAAAATGAGATTCATATTAAATAAATAAATAAATATGACCCATATGTGACGCAGCAAAACAGCGTTTTGAACGCATGTAATGCTGCTTTTTACGCCGTCCTGACGATGTCAATTATGTGCTACTTTTAAGAAGTGCGTAAAAAAATGGCGCTTTTGATGGCCAAAAGGCTGTTCTTTGTGTCACCTCTGGCTTGCCATAGACTGCAATTGCACTTACTTGCAGGGCACAGATGAGAAATCGCTGCCCCTTTCAGCAAAAATTCGACCCCCGCTGCATAGTTGAAATGTCACCCCGTTCGTAGCGTCACCCCTATGAAGACGCTTTAATTATCATCACGGCGCGTGATCCTGTAAAAAAAAAATGGATTGCGTATAAAAAAAGTTTTTCAAAATACAGTTATGAAACCAAAACACACGTGTTGGGGACAACCCAACAAAGTTTTGAAATCATTTTGTGTTTTTCTGAGTCAGTGGAAGATGTTGATTGCGATGATAGCACTTTTAGCCACATTAGCATAACTGACATAGTTAACATGATTAGCATTCTTAAGCCATGTGTTTTTCTGAGTCGGTTAATGTTGCTGATCGCAATGCTAGCATTTTAGCAACATTAGCAGAACTAGCATAGTTAGCATATGTAGCTTTGACTAGCCTGGATCAAAGGTGGGCGGTGATGGCGGCAGTGTTGCGTAGAGGCGGGTGGGGGGGACGAGTTGCGGGCCATACAACGCCGCTTGCGGCTTTAATTATACATGTATTTTAAATCATTTATTTTTAAATAAAGAAAAACATAAATAGTTTGGTATAGTTTTTTTTTTCTTTGTGAAAACTCACCAGCATCAGATAAGTTGGTCTTTTGAGTCGTCTGCACCTCCTCTTTGGAGTTTCTGTTGCCTCCCAACATGAGAACCGGCAGAGTTTTCCTGCATGTCCTTTAAAAGGAGTCGTTCTTCTATTTCCCTTTTCGGATGCTGGTGTTCGTCCTCGTTTCATCAGTTCCACCAAAGCGCCTGAACCTTGATGAGTGCTTTGGGAAGTGCTGCGGCTTTTGGGCCACATGAGAGCCATGGCGCTCGCTTCATTGCGGTTAAACAATCCTCTGCAGGAGATCTCAGGCGGTTTTGAGTTTCCAGCTGGACTGGAAGCTTTCTGTTTCTGGGTTTCATCTGTTTGAGGCCGACAGGCTGCACTTCAAAGCTGAAAAAAAAAAAAAAAAAACCTTCCTGATCAGTCGGCAGGCTTCCTCTGCAAACTTGATCAGATCGGTTTAATGACAAGTGGTGCAGATTCTCACTGATGTGGAATCCCAAAATAATATGCCCACAGCTCGGACTCTTTTATTTTTTAAGCCGGAGAGCCAAACCATTACATGTGACATGTGGAAGCACTCAGGCTGTGCTGGACTACTCCCATCTGTGTAACCGGAACCAATAATAGTCATTACCCAAAAAGTCATCCTTAAAGCTTTGCAGGGTGGAACGGATTACGTTGCAGATTCCTCCTTTGACTTTTGTTCCACTTTAAATATGTTGGTCAGTTCATTAAAGGATGGGGGGCAGGAGTGGTTTTAGTGTCTGAGAAGCTTCAATGAATGCAGGAAAGAACAGCAGCTGTCTTTCGTCAGAGAGGAGTGATGGAAAATTCATGATTTCAGGATGAATATGATGAATGCAGCCATTTTCCTAGAACCTGATTTTATTTGTGGTCTGTGGTTGTACGTCTGTGCACTAAGTAATGTTGTGTTTCATAAACTGGAAGATTTGGATCCTGGGATTATGGAAACCTGGTTTACCAAGGTGGATGGCTTTTAGGAAAATCCATGTTCTCACTGATGAGGAAAGTAAACTTAGCCTAATATGGAAATGAATCCAAGTAAGTGAGTCGGCCTGGTCAGTGAGGAGCGCCAGTGAGTGGAAATCCTAAAATACTCACAACATTCAAGGCCTTCCCAAAGAAAATCCAAAATGTTGCTGGTGAGCGTTTGTGTTTTTTCTATCATAATGTATGTGAATGTGTGTTTGTTTATTTATTTATTTTTACCTCTTTACTACAAATGAAAACTAGCCTCTGGCTAATTCTAGCTTTTTCATCAGCGAGCAATCATTTGTTTTTTTTAAATCACACTGCCCCCTTTTCAATAAACAAAAGTAAAAAAAATGTTTCCAGGATGAAGTCAAACTTCGACAGTGTTCAAATGTTTGTCATCCGTCTTCAGGGCTGTTTTGCTGCCCACCATCAGAATTTATCAGTGTTTCTGCAGCTGCACAGATTTTGCACAGTCAGCATTGACACTAAAGCCGAACAATCGGTTTCTGCGTAAAATACTTTAAAAAAAAAGGTGGAGAAATACCTTAAAGTCCCACTTCAATCATCTTTTGATCTGTTTTCTATCCGCCCACTGTATTTTCTATGTCTCACACACACACATACACCCACAAACACACACATACATATTAATATATATATATATATACACATATTAAGTGCTTTTTTTCCCACTGTTCATGATTCACAACGAACAAAGAAATACTTAGAAATGCAATTTTGAGTTCATTTTCTTTGCTGAACATGGCCGTTACTCTCTGGTGGTGCAGGGACTCAAAGTGAAGTCACTTTTAAAAAAATCGTCTCAAGAACGTGTTTAAACACCAAAAACAGGATTTTCATCAGGGTGGGGCTTTAACTAGCATAATCCCGTGATTTGTTACACTTTCTCCAAAATTATGTTTAGAATAGAATAGAAACAAAAGGCATAAAGAGAATATCACATTAAAATATGAGTGCAGTACAAACTACAACCGTAAAAATGTCTGTACCAGTACCTCTACATTGGTAACAAACTGTGCTGTGTCTGGTATTGGTGAGGGTTTGATTAATTGGAGAGTGTTAACTCCAACACCAACAAACAACTCCGTGGCACTGCACCTCCGTGGTCTTTTTACTTAAATCCCGAGGGCATCATTCTGTTGCACCTGCAGCCTCTGCATGCTAGATGCCTTGAAATTAGTCCCTATAGGTGTGCAGTTTACAGAGCTGAGCGGTAAGAAAATCTTGATTGCATGAAAAAAAATCTGCGTGCAAGAGTGGATAGCTTTGACCAAAATGAAACCTATAAGAAAATGAATCATAATCACTGACTTGTAAAATATACTTGAACTTTATGGGTTTAAACAGGTAACACCGCCCCGACAACCTAAACTCTGTCAGGATGGAAGCTCACGTTCTGACCATAAACAAAGGAATAAGCCTGAGACTGGAAGGGGGTTGGACACCTTCCTTGGTCATTTCTCCACCCAAATTTATAAGGTTTTATGAAAAAGATAAATGGGTGGGACAAGGTAAAGTAGGACTTGTTCTTTAGTCCATCCATAGGTCCATCCACATGTCAATCAAAGAAGCATCCCCTTATTCAAGCAAAACTATGAGCCACAATTACCTGGTTTACATACATTTTTCAATTTCCAAATGCTCAAAATCTTATTTTTTAGCAAACGTTATTATGTTTTGACCAATTTCTTCTTCTCTGTATTTATCACATGTTTGCTGTCATTGCTTCAGCACCGCTGTTAAGAAAGTATGGGTTTACGTCAGCGCCATGGCTGCTCTGCTCGCTTGTTAAACTGGTGAGATCATGTTTGGCAGCAACAGGTCGTCTGTTTGCTGTTTGTGTGTTAAACCCTGTTGTTTGTTTACAGAAGACAGTTTTATAGTGAAAATAAAGGCATCCAAATATTCTTTAGGGACGAACCAGATGATTAAATAAAGCGAGCGGCCTGCAGACTCGGCCCTCCTGCTGCAGACGCCTAACGCTGACGTGTTTGGCTGTGAAGGTTTTTTTCTCTTCCATATTATCTAAACCTACAATCTACAGCTGTGGAAAACATCATTTTAACAATGTGACCTCAGAGATTTGTACAGGGAAAAAGAAAATCTGGCTCTGGTTTGTGTTACGTCTCCATGCATTCCAGCTCAAATCTCTAGATCTTGCAAATGAAGAACTGCTAGACACATTTTAAAATGATAGAAATTTAGTTCGTTTTTTGTCATCTTAATCTCCTGCTGGATTTAAAGTATTGCAACATATCCAAGTGATTGTGCAAACAGTAAGTAACCACATGAAAATAATTGAATTCAAGTAAAGTGCTACTATTTCAATACAAGCCTAGAAGACAATTGAAACAACTATCTGACCTGTTGGTCAATCTCAGAGCTGTTATACGTCTTTGGGATACTGCAACAAACAGTTTAGAGACGAGGTGTTCACATCCTAACAAACATTTATGGTCCACGGCTAAAAGAACGCACAACTGTTGTGTGTGTAGGTGTGTGTATGGGTTCAAGCAGGCCTCTGATGTCTTTAGGTGGGCAGCTTCAATCGTCTTTACTTCCTTAAAAAGACTCACAACAGCTGAGAAGGCTCAACAAATTCCAGCATCCAAGAAACACCCCCTCTATGTCTGCACCAGTACCCTTATGCTTCATAAAGACAAGCTGCTAATGAACCATAAACAACCATTCATGACTACTTGACCTGAACCATTAGGGGGAGAAATGGTAGCTTAGTCACATGCACCTATTCGGAGGGTGGACCTGTACGGGCTCTGTGGGTTTCCGGGTTGTCCGGGACCGTGGAGGGTCATAGAAAGGAGCGGCTGCATCTTAAGGGGGAGCACGGGGTGTGTCTTTCAGGCTTGCATGCCGACCTCAAGGGACGTTTTGAAATTGGAACGTACCGTTGTCATGGCTGTGTATTGTGAAGAATGAATAAGGCTAATAGAAGTCGGTTGGGGTGATGCTGTCATATGGTGTCCATGCTGTCATGACTCAAAGCTAGACAGACCCAGACGCTGAAACCCGGAAGGAAGACAGGAGGTGAGTGAAGGTAAATAATTGGTTTAATTGTTCCAGTTGATGAATTGTCCTGTTGTGGCAGGGAATGGCAGGAACGGCAACTCCAGACGAGATGGTGGATCTTGACGTGGCTGGAGGTTCGGCAGTGGCTTGAGCTGAGGCCTGATGTACGGATGGAGCGTTGAGAGGAGGTAGGTAACTCCGGGGATAAACTCCGCTCGGGCTGAAGTAGATGCTGGGGTCCACTCGTGGGATATGAAGGTCCTGGAAATAGAAAGACTTGAGTTTAGACGAGGGCAAAGATACATAACAAGAAAACTTGGAAGAGCCCAGACTAGCACCATCAGGGGCAATGAACTAGCGTTGAATTCTGGTCCTGGCGCTCCTTAAGTAGGTCTGGCAGGTTGATGAGATGAGTGGACACAGCTGGGAAAATCAGTGGCCAAGCAGAGAGGGGAGGGGGAAGATAGCTGACAGAGGCACCATGACACATGCGCCACAATCTAGTAAGAAACGAGTACTAGCTCATCACTGACCCTGCGCTGGAATGCTTTGACTTGATTACCAACTTGTTGATTAATTGATGAATGGCTACACCCTGTGGGACGTTTGTTGGATGTCCATGTTAAATATACTGTGTTTTTTCAAATTGACTCATTTCTAACAGTCAGGCTGTGTGCAAAGGACATGCATGTAAACATGAACAGCAGTAATGGGCTCCTTGCACAGTGCCAAGGATTTGGGGCGGTGAAATAAATATGAAATATCTACACGACAAGCTTGTTTCTCACCTACTTCACCCTCAAGTCTTGTATACATGTTTGCTACAACCTATCGCCCGCAGCATGTCCGTTAAAATAAATTAGCATGAACATTTTCTTTCTCTGGGTTCACAGAGCGGTCAATGACCTTGATATTTCGTATAGATCCCTTTTTTGTGCGTACAGGTTGTTTGTCCGTGTCCACTCGTAAGGACAGTTGAGACAAAGAGAGAAGAAAATCTAAGGAAAGCAAGTTGGACCAAAACTCAAAAGATCATTAAAATGCATCACCTCCCAATCAATGATGTAAACCCAATCTATTCTACAATGAAGGACGCGCCTAAACTCATCTCTTTCAGAGACTGGGACTCAGAGTTGTGACTTGGACTTGAGATCAACTTAATTCCCCTCCGTTTATGTCTTCAAACTTGTCATGAACTTGAGCTCTAAAACTGAATTTTCAGAAGCTATGATATATTTTCTTGCTTCTTAGGCAAATTCTAGCAGAGCAGATTCTGCTAGAACATAACATAATGTCATAGACATAATTTTTTTTTTTTTTTGCACCACAAATAAAATCCTGGCTAAACTTAAAGCTGAAATTCTTTGTATGAAGATGACCATTCTGTGTTGAAACCAGAGTGAGCCAATATTTAAAGTCCCACTCCAACTATACTTTGATCTATTTTCATATCAGTCCCATGGTCTTTTTATTTGATCACTACGATAGCCAAAAGCAAAAAAAAAAAAAGTGTTGTTTTTTTAAGAAATATTTTCTGCAGAGCGGCAGGAGCTCATATTAACATATTAAAACAGCAAATACACTATTGGACTCTGTCTTTAAGTAGATACAAAATCATCTTCATGTTTTTTTAAATCCCAGCTCTAAAAACTTTACTTTTTATTTGGTGTTTCTCCTTCTTAAATCAAACTATAAAACAAAAGCTTTGTGATTTGGTTTTTATTTTTATGAAAATTGCTATTGTCATTTCAAACCTAACTTTTATTTCAACACTTCCACAACACCCTGCTGAGTTTCTCAGATGTACTCATTCAAAACGACACGGTTCAATTTCAAATAGAAAACCTGACATTTAGGTCTGCCAGGAAGGAGTTGAGACAACTTTGATGTTGTTGCTGCTTCTTCCAGGAAAGTTTTGGTTTACCTTCATCCAAAGTGTTTCACGTATTACCCTCTGCGTGGCAGACAGGAAATGAGAGAATACGGGGCTCATGCAATGATTCATACTTTGCCTGGTGCCTGAAATCGTTAAAAAGAAGCTTGTAAGACGTTCAAATCTCCAGTGTGATGACCTAACGACCTCCTCTCTTGAAGAAGTATGGAAAGAAAAATCTCTAAGCAGCTCTACATGAAGCTGTGCTTCCTAAATCCACAGAGCAGAAGGAGGAAAAGACAAAATTAGGAAAAAACTAAGAAACACAGCGAGAAACATTGTAGGACAGAAAAGGGTGGAAAGTAAAGACTCAAACGATGAAAAGCAAGAAAACTCCCCAAACTTAAATATTTGACTAAGTAAATACATAGTTGAGTGGGATATTTCTAACTTTTCTGGAAATTTCTTTAGGTAAATGTTGAATATTATGACAGGAAAAATCCAAAGAAAAGAACTTTCCACTCATCTGGCTAAAGTTATGTATGACTTCATAAACTAACCCTTTAGTTTGGTGTTTTCTTACTTCATTTTCAGATTTTGTGGAGTTTTTTTTTTTTTTTTTTAACCTGGTTTTGTCTAATAATTATCCACAGCTGCATTTAATGAAGTCAGTCATCCTCTGTGTATTTCAGTGTCTGGTTTGCAGGTCGTCTGCTTTGTCACTCTATCTGTTTTCACGGTTCCTGAAGTTCCTGCCTGGTCCATTTCAGTTTTGGTCCTTTACCACTGGCTCCTGACACTTTGGTTGCATTTCTTGAACTGTTTGATTCCTTAAAAGAAAGAATGAATGAAGATTTAATTCTTGATGTATTTGGTCAGATTCCAATCATTTAATATTTCTCAACCACTTGTGATCCTATTTATGTTGACTTGAGCTTGGTTTAAATGAGTTTCCTTCACAGTTGAACTGTTAGTCGCATGTCTGCAGCTGCTCTGCTGCCTTGCATGTGGGTCCAATTCCCTGTAAACCACTCAAACAGGAGGAGTGTTTTTATATAAAAAAATCACCATCAAGTTTTGCCCCAGAAAAGATATAAAAAAAAACCCAGAGGCCTTTATTGTCACCAAAATAGAAAACACACCAATTTCAAATATGTTCTGAATGGAAGAGATAAAAACATAAACCTGATAAAAACTAATATACAGGTTTTGAGTCCTGTCTACATAAACATGCAAATAAATCACCTTCAGTTTGAAACCCTTCATTCCAAAGGGGGAAGACGTAAAACAGTCAATTTATGACTTTACTGGATAACTTGAAAAAACGGACCATCTCCTGTTTTAAAATTTTATAGATTCATGTTTCCTTTAGGATGAAAAACGAACCTGTCTGTGACAGAAACTGTGTGTAATACTGCTGGAAAACACAAGATGGCAAAAGGTTCAGTTTAAAAGAGAAAACACGGCAGACTTCCTCACAGACCTTCTGCACGATAATAGATTCTCATAGAGAAAGATGTGAACTGAGTGACATGATCTGGAATGATCTGAATGTCAAGCAGGAGTTCTGCTACGCCTACTATGTTTCATTTTATAGACAATTCTCTGAAGCATCTGTCAAAGAAACCAGAATACAATACGCTTTTACTCACCAGACTGATGTTTCCGATGTAACCTCCAAGTAAAAAAGCACACCAGCTTTTAGATCAAAATTATATTTACCAGTCAAACGTTTTTCCATAAATTACACTGAAATTATTGAACTTTGTTCAAACTTTTGACAGTTATTGTCTAAGTGTAGATTTTTTTTTTACTGTGCTCATGTATATTTTATTAACTTTTTACAAATTCCCCATCAGTTGTGTTTATTTTTTAGATCTGCTTCTTTTTCTATCGAGGACCTTTGGAACCACAAGCAAAAAAAAAAAAAAAAAAAAAAAGTAATTTCCATATAATTGTGAGCATGGAAAGTGTCGTAAAAGACATTCAGCTCCCAAACTGACAGGAAAACTTCACAGCTACCAGCTGTTCCAGCTGTGATTAAACAAAAGCTTTGCAGAAAGAAAAACTGGTGGCCTGCCACAGATAAAAACCCGGTATTGACTGAAATTTAAAAATCCAACAGTCAGGTTCAGGTGCCTGAAAAGTGATTCAAAATGTCTCCACAGAAATAGTTACGGATATTTTTCCACAACCACTTGATTGTATTTATTGGTTATTCATCTCATGGGGCAATTACCTTTTCACATGGAGTCAGAGGTTTGGACTGCTTTTTTAGAAGCAGAATAGAATCATTTATAATGGCGTCTTGTATTGCTTCAGTTTCCAGAAAGTTTAGGCTGGACAAACAGGAAACTAAAAGAAAGTAAATCAAAAAGGGGCAAAGATCTTTATTTTCTTTCATAGAAACTACATCTCCATAGGTTTTTGTGATCTCTGTGTTCATGACAGCAATGTGAAGGACTGGGTGGTGCTCTGTTATTCACTTTTCAACAGTCATACCATGTCATTGGCTCTTTTGGTGATTAAAACTGTCATGAATGCTGTTGAGGAGCATCATCCGGAACAGTCTGGAGATGAACTTCCTGTTAAGAAATTTCTTTTAGCTGAGTCCTAATTCAAGTTTTTACATCGTCAGCATCTGATGTGATCCACTCTGAATTTGCGGAGTTCTTCATCACTCGATGCACTTCCCGAATAGAGTCCAGAGCTTTTTGTCTGTAATGGATTCAGGAAGCCGCGCTGTGTTTCAAAGGTCGGCACTTTAACTACAAAAGAGCAAAAGAGGCAGAACTGTAGAGTTTGTCCATAAACAACCTGAACTTCTTTAAATGAAACCTGTCATGACAGCGTGTGTGTTTATCCCGCCCGGCTCGCGGTGTGCGGTGTATCATTACAGGCTGATTGCAATTTCACTGAAAATGTGTCTTTGCTTTGAGCCGCCCTGTCATTGCCCGTCCTTTTCCAAGGAACGTCTCCACAGGAAGCTCCTCTTCTCAGCCCATCCCAACATCACAAGCACCAAACCATGAGACGCGATCAGAGGATGCTAATTACCAAACTGTGAACGCACATCTGTGTAAAAAGAACCACTTTTGTTCACTTTTTTTTCACAGTTTTATTAAATTAACAGAGTTCTGATGTGTGACGAGTGAGTAAAAATCATGCATGTAACAGATAACATTTGAAAAGATTTTGATCTTATGTTCTTACAATAAATATTAGAAATGAATGGTGTCAATTGAAAGACATGCATGTTTGACCCATAATGTCTGTGTAGATTCTCAGTTATCTAGGGAAGTGGTTCCCAACTCGAGGGCCGTGGACCGGTACCATCCATGGAACAGTTGGTACTGGGTTGCAGAGAATAAAAAAAAAAAAAAAAAACATGACCTACATTTTTCTGTTTTATTTATAATTCGCTTCTGAAGGAAGTTTTATTTTGAAAAACGTCTACTGGATACTCCCCAACAAATCCGACTCATTCTTGGAACATGTCAAGTCGCTCGGCCGAAAATCCATCCGCTACTTTCTTCGAGCAGCTTTGCCGACAGCCAAATTTAAACCCCCAAACTAACAAAGTTAAGAAAAAACAAACAAACGTATTTGGAAAGTTTCTTTTAGCAGGAAAGAGCCAGAAAAGAAATGGAAGAAGAGCCTTTGACTTCAAAATAAAAGAAGCCACATTTAACAGACAAAAAAGGAGTCTTTAATCCAAACATGGATTTATTGTGACAGTTGTTCCCACAGACCATAATAATAATGCATTACATTCAGCAACTGGCTGTCCAAGGTCACAAGGATGCTGCTAGTAAAGTTGTTCAAACGGTGGATTTACGTTTTATTATTACATTTAGAAAATGTACGTTTCGGCTCCCTTTTTTTGAGTCTATCCATTACACTTTAACAGTCAGACGAGGCTGAAGTTGGCATCTGATTTATTTTATCTTCCACTTTAAAAGTCATGGGTTAAAGGAAAATCTAGATCAGATTTTTTGCAGACATTTTACAGAGGATGAAGATAAACTTCACCCTCAGAAATGAAAACAAAACTAGAAGCTAAAACAAATGGGATGCCCACTTTAGCCTTGTACAGGCTGTCTGACGTTCAACCGGTCCATGACCTGAAAAATGTTGGGGACCACTGTTGGGGACGTCTTGTTATCACACAACACTGTTTTGGTAGTGTGATGGTATGGGGCTGCTTTTCATCTTAGAGACCAGGATAGCTTGCCATAATTGAATAATGAAGTCATCTGAGCTTTTTAGGTTGGTGTCATTTTAATCCTTTTTTTTTTTTCAAAAACTGTTTTGGGCTACATGTTTATTTGCATTAATTCAATAGTCTATGTCAAATAAAAGTTGACTTAGCTTTTTAAATGTAAGTACGCGTGTGAGGAGGCTTGCAGAAAGTTTATTATTTTCTTCTCAGTCTACCAAATATTCCAATTTAGCAGAAAATTAGGATTAATCCAAATGTAAGATAATTGTTTAGTGTCTTTCTCCATGAAATCATCCATGAACCCACATTTTTCAAGTCTCCTTCTCACAGTTGACTCATGGACTTGACTTTAACTGAGTCAAGGGAGGCCTTCTCTTCTTACCATGCTTTAATCTTTCTCTGGATGAGTTGTCATGTTCTTGGACTCATCATGAGGTTAGCATGATAGAACTTTGTGGGCTTTTAGAATTTGGTGGTTATCACATAGTCATCTGCACATAAATGCACAGGTTTTAATTTAGATGTGGTTCATGGTAGCTCCAGCCAGGCTCAACCAAAAGACAACCCATTTAGATTTAGACTGAGTCTTTAAGCAATTTAGCCAATTTAACCAATTTAGTTAGCACCTGTTTGACTCTCAGTATCAACTGTTTGGTGGTTAAATCACCAGAAAGGTTGGTAACTGCTTCCTGTGTCGATGCTGAAATGGAAGAGATTAACTATCTGGAATTAGACCAGAGAAAACTGATACGATTTTAACTTAAAATCAGAAGGGACTCAAAAAAATTTCAAGAGAACGAAGAGGAAATCAGCTCTGCCAGCCTTACCCCAGACATGCTGCTACCCACAAAATACTGCCTGAAACTGCCTTTATTCCCTTAATTAGAAATGTTTTTGTTGTTGTTGCAGATGTGGAGGCAAACACTGTATAAAGAGACTGTATAAAATAGCTAAAGGAACACAAAGTTTTTGGCTACGAGCTAATAATGCCAGAAAAAAACAGACCTTTATAGGCAGTTCCCACAGCTGTAGTTTATGGGCTGGTGATGATACTCCGAATCACTCGACTGAAGTCAACTTGTGACAGGTAGAGATTAAAATCTACCCCATGGGTGGTCAGGAAACCATTTACTGGCGAAAGTTATGTAGTTTAAGCTAACATCGTCCCAACAACCACATAATTAGACAGGCCAGCGCCATCTAAGACTCTCTCATTCGCACGTCTGAGACCTCTGTCAAGTGCCTCCAAGAAAGCCCAGATGGCAGTGTGTAATGTTGGCCTAATGATGGGCATGTGTATAATTATGGCATTCTCAGATTTGGCTGCGTGAGTGGTTGCATTGCAAATAGGCTGACATGAGCACAATTTCAGTCCCTGACTTAAGTCATGTTAAATCTGCTGCACAAGTCTGCCTTTCAGACTGCAGACGGTCCCAAATCCAGGAAAATTGGTATTATGTACCAGGGTTGGAGATTTGAGTAGTTCAGACTTGAGTCACCCCTTAATTTGCACTTGCAAAGAATTTATGTTTAACTTGAGTTCCCATCTTTAAAATTTGGTCTGTGCTTGAGGTTTGTTAGTCATAAATAATTACTTGTAACAAATTCTCCATTGGTTGGTTGTAAATTTAATCACAATAATTTAATCACAATCCGGACCATCTAGTGACCATGATCAATCTGTGACTGGTGCAATGATTAGACACAGGATTTCACTTGGACTATCAGACAACTAAGTCTCAACATATTTCCCAAACTTTGAAATTTGCTGGAAACGTATGTTTTCCAAGGCCAGATTGGTCCCACCAGAACCAGATGTTCATTTTGGTTCTATTGAGGATTACGGCTAAGTCTATTAGAAATTCTCAGACACAAAAACCTTGCACACTTGTTCAGGACAAGATAATGGATAAGTTGCACAAAAACGATGCTCTGATTTTCAAAATAAATATGAGCAGACTTACTCCTGTTTTAAAATCTGTTGCCCTAACCCTGACTTTAAAAAAATTCCAGCAAACCTTGCGAGGAAACGTTGTGGAAGGTTTTATAAAACTTTGTCATTTCTCTGTATGAAATGGGGGGGGGGGGGGGCATCAGAAATCGACATTTCTTGTATTTTTTTTGTTATTATTTATTCATCTGTTGGAACATTTGTTGGCCATTGGAACCTTTTGTGACCACTAAGAGTGGGCAACATTTGAGTTTCTCCAATGACAGTAACATGCAAACAGCACAGCCTGGGAGAGGCTGAAACTTAAAGTATGGCAAGTCACAAGAGGCAAAATTCAGCAAAAAAAAAGTCCTTTTAAAAAAGACTGTCAATAAACATGTATCTAATGCAAATTTTTTTTTAAGCGTAACTGCACCATTCTTTAAATTTCAAAGTCATAGTTATGTAAGGCTGGTGTGTGAAACTCCTGGGCCAAAGCCGAAGCATGCTGAAGGTCGAGGGATGAACAAGATGAACTTTTGTTTGACAAACTAAAACTACACTTTTTTAAAATGTGTTGTTTTAGGCTATTCATTCTTGGGAAAATCGTGATTTTAGAAAGATCGATCGATAGCAGTGGCGATTTCTTTAAGACTGCAAGGGAAGCTCGGCTTCCCTTAAAATGTCACAAAATTAATGGTCAAATATGTACTATTGTATTAACATTTTATTGACTAAAAATGTGTTAGAAAACGTTCATCTCAGAGACGAGTTTTTTCAGAATCAGTTACATATAGCAGGTCGGCTGGCTCCTTGCCTTCTCATACATTCCTGCAGCGTCACAGTGCATTGTAGCCCAGCATCCATTGACTTCAATGGGGCTGTTTTGAACGTTTTTTTTTTTTTAGCGCTTTGAAACTAGACGGTCATTGGATAAACGCTGCGATTATGTCCCGCCAAGGGATGCTCAGCGTCTCTGGGGGTGAATGGGGAGTGGGCTGGCCTGGACTCCGAGCTTCTGCGTGATGATTGGAGGGTCTGTGTGGAAAGACTGCATCTCCTTTTGACTGACAGCGATTCTGTACTGTAAGGAATCACTGAAGCTATTGACGCTCAGTCCCATTGCGGACCAGAGCGTTGGCCTTACGCTGCTAGTCATCGTGGCCACGCTGGTCTGCACGCTGCTCTTCATGCTGTTCGGTGAATCTCCGGGAACAAACGGTAACACAACTCAGACAGAAAAGCTCATCTGCGGCTCCGGCTGATACCGATTCGGAAGCTAATGGCAGCTTCTAGATACTTATTCCTTTTTTGTTATTGCATTTCACTTTTTTGTATTGGATCGTTGTGATCAATAAAGTTCTAGAAAAAAAACCCATAAAAAAATAAAATACAGGGTAGTGTGCACAAGCCACCAGGGGGCGCTCCTACTATGCAGTTTGGAGTTGCCTGTCTTTCTGTTCCTGTTGATGTCTGAGGACTAGAGGACAGTGACGTTGCACAGATTTACGCAGTTTAATAAGCAAAAAATAGTCCATCAGTTTTTAAGGTTATGCCTGGTTCTTATATCTGTTGCTTTTAGCATTGTTATATGCTCTCTATTAATGAATGTTAGTTCTGTTTGTTTTTATGGTCTTGTCATTTGGGCCTTCAGTCTGTCATATATATATATATATATATATATATATATATATATATATATATATATATATATATATATATATATATATATATATATATATATATATATATATATATATATATATATATATATATATATATATATATATATATATATATATATATATATATATTCCCTTGACCCAGCCACTTCCTCCAGCTACTCTACCTATATATATATAAATGTGTATAATGTGTATACATATAAATGTATTTATTGTATATGGGTGTGTTTAGAGGTACTGCATATATGTTTTATTAAATATATATTTTGAAGATTAAAAAATTGTAGGCTTTTATTTTGTTGTTTTGTCTTTTTATTTTTCCGTTTTAATGATCCAAAATGCGACTCTAAAATCGAACCGTGAATTTCGGGGTGACATTTTCACACCTACTCTGTAGGCTTACATTTGTTTAGGAAGTCACAATATTAACTAGTTTATTCTCATTAAAAACGTTTCTGACCCTACATCGGGTTCACAATGTAAATATATATCAAATATATGGTGTATAAATATGTGTGGGAAATTTCGGCTCCTATGGCTTGCCATACTCAGTGACGTCACAGCAGCGTCCGTCCATGTTCGGAAAGAAAAAGTTTGTTTAGCTTCAGCAAACTTCACTCCATCGGTGCGGGAAACGATGCGAGGAGATCGGACGGAGGTGGTGGTCGCTGCCTTTTCAGTTCGACTCTGAAATAGTTTTTTATTGTATTTTATTAAATTAATGTCAATTTTCGGCTCCTGACGTGACTATTTTAGAGGAGCACCGCTGTTAAAAAAAAAAAAAGAGCCTGAGCGACCGGTTCTGGACGGAACCACCACCACCACCGAGCCGTTGGTCCCGTCAGTGAGTCAGCAGCGCTGGACGTTTTTCCGGTAAACTCTTACTTCTTCCCCGCGTCGTCATCCCCACCGGTCCATGTTGGTCATATTTCCGAAGTCCTCGCGGCCTCCCCGCGCATGAGCGGCGGCGCGGGAGCCGTCGGGGCTCGGAGGCTCCTCCGCGGCGGGCTTCATCAGGATGAGGATGCCCAGAGGAGGACGCCTGCTGCTGGCCACGAGCGCGGGCTCGCTCTTCGTCCTCGTGCTGTACTTTCAGAGCATCACCACCAAACCAGGTAAGGATGTGGTCGATAGTTTTTACGACACTTCTCTGACGGTTTTCCTCGCCTTTGGGTTAATACAAAGGTGAATATACAGTTGGAGGATTTTCAAAGTAAAAGCCTTCAGAGTGAGCCGTTTGAAGGAGCCACAGAGCAGCACCTGTGTAACACGTGATGAAAGGTGAATGAGAAGATGCATGAATAAGCCCACTGTGAGGAGAGGAATGTTTTCACAGCACCCCCACATTCCTATGAGCCCCCCTCCATCCCTGCCTGGACACCAGAAGCCCCCATCCACATGTTCAGACTGAGGGGAAAATGGGCAATAAGGTAAAAAAAATACCTCAGAGGTTATTGCATTTAACGCTTGTATTTTAAAATAACAGATCCAACGAGCCCAGACGGGGACAGGGGGGGGGGTCTTCCTTCTAAACTTCTGTCAGCATGGGGGCAGGTCCACAGTGAATCCTCTTTAATTCCCGTCATTATTTGGAGTATTTATGACGCAGCAGCAGAGGTGTGCGGCGGCCAAACGGCCTAAATTGTTCCCAGAGCGCCCTTCATTTTCAGAAAAGCCATAAACCAGCTTTTATAGTCGGTACAAGCTGACACCCAAACCACATGTTGCTGAACATACAACCCCCCCCCCACTGCCTGATCTGTTGGGGCTTGTCGGCTTTAGAGGCGCAGCAGTAGCAATGAAAGCCAAATGTGAAGCCGGCTGGAGCCACATTAGACGGGACTAATTCCCAGGATGTCAGCAAAGCTCAGCCCCTCTGAAATTATTCTCTTCCCCCCTAAAGTGGATTTAAACAGCAACAACAGTCGGATGGGTGTGTTTGTGATCACAGCCGTTCCCTCCTTCAACCTCCCAGTCGTGATACGCAGCAGAAGAAGGTAGCTGTTAGAGCCCTTCCACGCAGGAGCGCGTTTTGCTTTTAAAGTTCTCTCCAGGTTTTTCTCCTGGATTATCTCGTAATCCCGATGACCTGACATCCTAGGCTCCGTCCGAATTCCCTCCCTAATATGACGTCATAGAATTTGCGTACTGGTAGTTAAAATCTAATTGATATGAGTGTTTTGCGACGATTATTTATCAGTCCACTGTCTTCTGAAGATAAAAACGTTGATGGTTTATTAAAAATACATTTAAATCCTTTTTTTTTTTTTTTTGGCAAAAAATGTTTCCGACAGAATGCATTGTGGTCTATATTCACTGATCTAGTGAGCATCAATGCAAACTGTGTTTTTTTTGGAGAGACTTCTGGGAAATTTAGATTTTGGAAGTGTAGATTGAGACAGCAGTACAATATGGTGAAGGTAATGTTTAGCGCGTAGGGAAGGAATTCGGACACAAAACCCAGATTCTCTTTTTTTGGGGTCAAAATTTCCAGTGTCACACTCAGCGATATGAGGCTTTTATTTGTTAGCCTTCTACACTTTGGATGACTTTTTAAACTTAGTAGCTGATACCCAGTTTAAAAAAAAAAAGAAAATAAATAACATTGCAGTGTTTCCAGTGGTCTTTTAATGATAATCATGCTTTTTTTTAGCCAAAATCCTAAAACCTGTGTCGTTTTCTAGGACATAATTTCTGCAGAGCAGCAGGAGTTTATTAGAAATCGACCTCTAAATTGTAGGCGGGACTGTTGGCATGGAGCAATCCCACCCCCTCTTTCCCTCTCCGTTGGTGGGAGGTCTCTGTTTTTTCACGCTCTCCCACTAGCTGACAGCCCCTCCCACCTCCGACCTAACCTTAGCGGTGCAAGGAAAATGGCGAGCAAAAGTGGAGATCTCCAGCCGTCCATTTTAGATCCAGATTCCAGCTCAGACCAGGAAAACAAAGACGTTCATGGAGCTGAAGCGGTTTTAAAAACAGAATTTTTCTACCGGAGTGGGTCTTAAATACTAGTTATGAATACTGATATGATTTGGGGTTGGGAGGGGCTGGTGCTCAGAGAGCAGGTTTTTAGAGGAATACTCAGAAATGCGTGAACGGAGCAAATTATGGCTTTGGGATTGTTTATAGTGAGGAAGGAACATTAGAAAACACTTAAAAGCTCAAAGTTGATTTTGCACGGCATGGTAAATACTTGTATAGAGCTGTTCTACCTTCCTCGAAGTCCCAAAGTGCTTTACAGTCACATCCACACACACTGATGGCGGCTCCGCTGCCCAACTCAGGCGCCATCCTGAGGTCCACCAGAGGCGCGGTGGGGTTCAGTGTCTTGCCCAAGGGCACTTTGACGCCGGCAAGGCGGGAGTCGAACCTGCAATATTCAGATCGGAGGTCGACTGCCCTACCACTGCACCACAGCTGCCCATGGTCCTGTAAAAGCCAACATAAAAATTAGGCCTGTACAATAATTTGCAGAAGTCGGTGAAAATTGCAATTAAATGTTGATCTAAAATGTGCTAAAACCCATTATGCATTTGACCAATCGGATGGGCTCCTTAACATAATTGACCAATCAGAAAGAACCCTTTTCTGTAGACAAAGGTCATTTGGAGTATAATTTAAATGATGTTGACTCATATTTCAATTAAACTGTTGCAGTGGAACAGTGGTATTAAGTTGTTTTGCTATTTGTTCATGTATCACAGGTTATATCGTCATGGCGATATTGATTCTAATATTGCAAGTTTTCCTCATATCGTGCAGCCCTAATGTAGGCCTGGGCGATAAATCGATCAAATGAATTAATTCGAATTTTTTGTTACTGGCGATTTCAAAAATAACTAAATCGAGTTTTTATGTGGCGCATTTTTGGCTCCTCGGAGCTTCCGTAGCGTTAGTTTCGCAGGCACGCGACAAACAACACACGAAACAGCACGCGACAGCATGGCTACCGGTGAGAGTGGGCAGTTTGTTCCCAAGAAAAGAAATAAACTCATCTGTTGTGTGGAACTGGTGTGGCTTTACTGTCACAGACGTGGAGGAAGAGAGAGACCCCACGCTGCAACATTTAAAGGAGCTCATCGGAGTCAAAGGCTCTCACGCGCGGTCGCGTGGCACGCGCTCAGTCTACTTACACATGCACGCGTCCTAACACACACGCGACCTGACACACATACTCATTCTACAACGCCTGTATAGTTAGTTCATTAGTTAGATAGTTATTTTTTTTACTGTTACTTGTTAAAAAGAATACTGCGCTGTAATTATTACTTGTATATTCATTTGCGACGCGGCCACCGTAGGATTTTGTTTCGGGAGAGGACGGAGGCGGGCGGGCGGGGGGTGGGGGTGTTAACCGCGACTCCTGCTGCTTCATCAAGACGGGGTTTATTAATTTATTTAAACCTTTAGACCCAGATATGAGCTGTATTGATAACTTTTTAGAAAATGCTGCTACTCTCAAGGTGAATGTTTGTCTCATTTTAGTCTAGACTATAAAGTGTGACTTAAAACACGGCTGGGACTTGAAGTAAGTAACCTTTTTATTTTGGACAAGTGAAAACCAGAGTAGAATAACAAAATAAGAAAAAAGCAAGACAAAAATTATATAAAACCAAGAAAAAATTATATAAAACACAACAAAATTATATAAACACAAGTCCAAAAGGGAGTGAGAAGAAGAAAAAATTTATACTTAACTTTGATTCCAAGAGTGTTTTTATTTATTTATTATTCATACCAGAAATGGGGGTTACATTTGTCTTGCATTTGATTAAATAAAAGCAACATTTGCTTTAAGTTGTCTGCCGTTTGTACTTATTGCTTTCCTTAAGTAGGGGGGGGAAAAAAAATCGGGAAAAAATCGGAAATCGAATTAAAAAAAATAAAATCGGAGATTTTATTTTTAGGCCATATCGCCCAGCCCTACCCTAATGATTAATCTAGGTCCAAAAAAACATCACAAAATAAAGAAAATTCTGAAAAAAATTGAATTTTTATTCAAAGAATTGCAACAAAAAAAAGAGAAAAATCAGGGTTGAATGAAATGTCTTGAGTGATAATAGTAAATGAAGAATCTGCCCAAATTTTTAGATTCTTGAACTTGAAGAGTGGATTTTTTTTTTCAAATGTCGGGTCTACTTTCCATCCCGTTCGTGGTCTGGAAGATGCGTTGGGTAACGGTGGAGACAAATGACTCGCCGGTAACAGTCAGAGATGTCCAGCACAACCAGGCTGAGGCTCAGAGTCTGAATCTCCTGAATGTTTTCACACATTCAGAGATATCCTGGAAACATTTGTTCAGACTGAGACTGAGGAGCTTTTTCTGTCACAGTAACAAACGGGTTTCGAAAACCTGATTCTATGAGAGGAGAGGAATTCAAGTTTTTCATTCTGGTTTTTTGCCAGGCTGCTAAAAGCAGCAGTGAGTTGGATCACTTCCATTGAGTTGGAACTGCCCGATAATGAGAAAGTGCTGAAGAAGCCAAATTATGGACTTGAGTCAGAGAGGAGCGGGTTCCTGTGAGGTAAAGAGCAGCAGAGATGTCTCATGGACCATCAGACGGGTTCGTCACAGCAAACTGAGCCCATATGTTCCCAGGAAACCTTTTTCTACCATATCAAAGTGACTCATCAATCTACTTTGAGGTCTAAAAATATGTGTATATCTCCATCTGACTGAAGGGGCAGCAGACGTAGGCTGAGTTTCTGTGAATTAGTCAGAACCTCCCCTACGACTTCCCAAACATGACACTAGTATGATCTCTTTCGGTCCAGTCATTGTTGAACTAATGGGGACCAAAGTCGTAGTTTCATTTTCTGGTTTAAGTGTGGCTGCTTTGTTCCGTTACGCTGATGAAACCAAAGCGGTTGAACCGCCACATCTGACAAACTGCTTCCTGATGACTGGCTTTTAGAGAAGTGGGAAGTAAATCTGCCTAGTGTTAGGATTGTTGTAAATCTGATAAAACCTGGTTGTGTATTTGTTCTTCCAAACTGTCGCTAAACACAGGACCACTTTCTGGTGAGACCGTAGGAAGTCCGTCTCTTAGATTGGCCTCGTTTTGTACAATATCTTTGAGGCGCATATTAGCGCATTGCTTTCTAAAACAAGTCCAATTCAGGACAGGAAGTAGGGAGCATGTTATTGTTGTGTGTCCATTGTGTTGCTTCCTGAAGCAACACCCTGGGGAGCAGCACTCTGTAAATGAGAACAGTGGGGTAGAAAACATGAAAGACAAACATATGTAGTTGTAATATGGATGATGGACGCCAACGATAGTGGCGTTGGGGTCAGGTGATGGTTGTGGTGCAGATGTTACGGCTACATTGACCAGGTCTCCATAGGACCTCACCTGAGACCCCAAGTGAAGAAGATTATCAGAACAACATGAAACGGGACAAGAAATGTGAGAGATGTCAGTGAAAGTTCTCATTGATCTAGTAGACGCTGTCGTGGCACCTAGACCTAAAATTTTCTTTCTGTTTTGACGGTTTCTCCATTTGTCCAAGGGGGGCGTCATCAGCCTGGGTGGTACCAGGTCCAAGCCCCACAAACTCCTGATGGGTACCAGGGATGCAACACTTTTAGGTTTGAAACGTAACCATTTGATCCACCATTGAACCAGATCGTGGGGAAAGTAAATGTCTGGATCCCTACAGCTTACCAGGACGTTTACGCTGAGCGTGTCAAACACGTGTATAGGAAGCATTTATTGTTTTATTACATAACGTTACGGCAGGTTTGGTATTAGCTGACTGAAACGTTTTCTTCATTGTTGCTTTTTAGCAACAAAAAAAAAAGATCTTTTTGAGATTTTAATTTTTGTTCTTTTGTTAAACACAAATTCTATATCAAACCAAAGCAAACCGTGACCCAAACATTGAACTTTGAACTGAATTGTGGGAAAAGTGAATTGTTGCATTCCTAGTGGGCACCTACATTCTTTCCATTGAATAGCGTCCTTCAGGGTGAGAAAAGTACGAGTGTTTTACTCTGTTACGATCAATCCAAGGGTTTTGGGCGAGTCTCTGCGAAAGGCTTTGAACTCTGAAGTTTTTACGTCTTCCTTCACTGCTGTCGTCTGGGTTTGTTGAGGAGCTTCCCATCTTGACTGTCGAAGAGTTCCTATAGATTCGCCGTACTGCGACATTTCACTACATCAGACACGTGTTCCATCTAAAGATAACAAGACTTTGGCGATCCCAACCTGGGAAATTTTCAGCAGCAGCAGCAGCAGCGTGCTGCGTGCAGGCTTTAGTTTGCACAACAAACGGTTGGAATTTACAAAATCTACAATACAAGTTACTGAAACATGCACTACATCATCAACAATCGTAATGCAGCTTATGTTTTATGTCGCTGTGGCAGTGAAGGGGCCTTAAGGCCCGTACACACCGGGACGAATTTCGCCGGCGATTTTCGTCGGCGAAATTCGCCTCCTGACTAAACAAAGGGCACCAATGTGAGTGTGCACACCGACGCGAAAAAACGCCACGCGTCAAAGCGTCAAAAAAAAAAAACGCCTCGGGTTCGTTTTTTCTTTTTGACGCCTCGCGTCGAAATCTATTCGACCAATGAGAATGGCGCTTTTGCTCACGTGTCTGGAGCTTCTGAAGTTACAATAAAACACAACTTGGGGGCGCTCAAACACAACACTGCCTTTCTGAGCACACATACCAGCAAAGAAGATAGACGCCAAGTAGCGGCTACACTACCGCAAAGAAATAATGATGGACATTCTAAAATATCCCCAAAAACGCTCATTAAACATTTTCAGCACTTGTACCCGTCGAAAACTCACCATGTTCTTCTCTTCTCGTAACTATGGGATGTACCGAAAATCGGCGTCTTTTCCGGCGTCTTTCATCATTCAACAAAACAATAATTTCTTCATCATTGGAGCTGGAGCTGCTGGTGCTTGAAATATTCCTGTTTTCTTTGTATGATTCTGACAAGCGTGTAAATACTGGCTCTCTTCTTCTGAGTGAAAACCACCTTGTGTACAGGAATATTTCTGTTTGACATTAAGCGCCATCTAATGTCAGGGAATGAAATTGCATGCTGGCTCGGCTCATCGTCAGCGAAAATCGCCTGGGTGTGAACACAAAAGACGTGGCGAAAAACGCTGGCGAATAACGCCTGGCGAATATTCGTCCCGGTGTGTACGGGCCTTTAGCCGCTTGGAAAAGGTGCTCCGCTGTCTATCCAATACAGGATGGCGAGCGTGATCCGGATGCGTTCAATGTCGTCCTGTTCATCACTGCTTCAAATGAGTAAACGGGTCATGGAGTCAGAAATGGACCAAACACGGAGGAAACCAAAAAAAAAGGAATTATTGGTTTCATTTTCCAGATCAGTTCAACATAATAAAACTGTGATTACGCTCTGGTCGATGATGTGATGGGTAAGGAAAGTGACTCGCAACAGAACACGCCGCCGCCACCACCGCCATGACTTGGTTTCTTAAAGCTGGATGGTTGTTACAATTGGAAGATTAATTTGTTTATATTTTTATACATTATTTGCTTTAAAAACCCTGTTTTCTAACAAAGCCAAGTCGTAGTTTTGTGACGGAGACAAACAGTTGTTGATTTTTTATCCATTTTTACTCAGTAGAGTGTTCATTAGATTAATTGTTGTTTCTAAATTAGCAATGGTCTATGTTATCCTCATCATTTACTGCCCAGTACCTTTTAAATCAAATGAATTCACTTCAAATGTAGAGTCAAAACACACCTATAGATGACTTTTTCCCGCTCTTTGTCAGTGTGGGCATGTATTCGGCGTTTTCTGCCCTCGTTCTGCAACAGCGCCCCCTTCAGCCCAAAGAAGCTCGCCCTGAGAGAGAGAATCAGCACGTCAACGTGACTGAAACCACATTTCCTGCCAACGGCTGATCGGTTGGTTTGCTCTCAGCAGGCGTCTTCAGACACATGGCGGTGGCGCTGAGGTCGACGGGCTGCCCGTCCTGCCAGCAGGAACCCGAATCCCGTCAGCTGTGCCTGCTGGGTTCGGATGTCTGTTGCAATCCCACATGTGCCGATCCAATCTGACTTTAATTTAGAACAGAGGAAAGCGCCATTGTTTTCCTTTTTTAATGATCTTTCCTTCTGCACAAACAAAGACGAGGATTTAAACACATTCATGTCAGCATCTCAGCTTTCATGCACGTCTGCATGGGAGCTTTTTAAAGAAGGCTGTTGTGGAACAAAAGAACGCTGTGATGCCCCACAGCCCCAAACGCCACACGCTACACCTGCAGTCCATCTGTTTGTTTGGTTGGGCTCCAGTAAAATCCATCAAAGCGATGAATGTTCTGATTCAGTCAGCCCTTTTAGCAATGAAGCATCTTTTCTGGTCTTTTAGAGAGAACCTCCCGGAGCTGCAAACAGCTTCATTCAGGTTCCTGCTTTAACGTTTGCAGCTCCAAACTTTTTCCTGGATATGCCAGAACAATTTGAAAGAAACCAGCGTAAAATCCTGTCAGATCACCAACCTCTTCTGTTCCTTTTTTTCTGAATGCAGCTGCAAACTACAAGCTGGACAGCTTTCTGTCCTAAAGAAATGTTTGAAGATGGTGGCCAAACCAAAGTCGCAGACAAAACACAGATTTTTAGAAGTTGAAAATGTGGATCAACCTTCAGGGTCTTCCGAACCTTCCAGCTGCAGATGTTCCCGTCTGCGTCCAGGTGACGTTCAAACTCCAAACCTCCCCACCAGCAGGTCCAGGTCCAGGTTCAGGTTTCTCTGTTTTACAGTGTTTATTACAGCTCTTAATAGTCTTTAGTCTGCAGTATTGAAAGTGGAAAAGTCTTCTTTTTGATTCGAAATAATCCCATTTATGTTGGGATTAAGACACTTTAAATCTGGAATCCTTTGCGGTTTGTCAGAAAAAATGAACAACCCTAAAGCAATGCTGGCGTTGGTAGATCTCACTCTTTAAATGGGATCCGGTACGTCTCTGTGGTTTTTTATGATCACTTTCTCTTGTTTTTAGATTCATTTGAACTCTGGGGTTTCTGGGAAAACCCGCTCAGGAGTCCAGACTGTTTTTTTTTTTTTTCAACTGCTGGATTTGTGCAAATCTCCCATTTGCATGTTTTTAAGGTCAACAGATTTCTGTAAAAGTCAGGACAGAAAGGCCCCGCCCTCTGCCGCCACAGTGATTGTTGTTGTCGTCGTCTCTTCCTGCCTGAACTTGAACAGATGTAGTTTCTTATTTTCTTTTTCAGTCACTTTCAGAGTCTTTGATCAGCACAGATCTGTGATTTTTCGTTTAGACGTGAAGTAGAACTGGACGTCTCCTAAGCAGAGCGGATATTTACCTTCCTGATGATGCTTCATCATCTCTATCCTCATCATGATTAGAATCTTTTTCAAGTAGAAAGGAAACTCATTTAGCTGAAAGATTGGCCTGATACACAGATGAGGACATTTTTGCTCTTTGCTATTGAATCCTGTTAGACGCCAGTCTTTCTCTTGACATGACATGACCGACTCTTCCTCGTTGGTGTGAAGCGGACCTGAGCTTCTGCTCAGACTAGCGGAGCCGCTTCGCCTCTTCTGGGTGTCTGTGTTGTCACTTCCTGCCTCTCGGAGGAAGTGTCGATTTGGGGTTTTGTCACGAAACACAACGTTGTGGTTTCCGCTCTTCAGAACCCGCTTGTACTCCGTTTGTACTTTTCCGCTCACGTGGAAATCATGTGAAAAAAAAAGGTGGCATCTGCATCTTCAATCTGCATTTTTCTGCAGCCTAACCCAAAACATCTTGAAATGTTTTTCTTTCTCATCAGTGACGGGGCATTTTGCTGCTCTGAGGCCGAATATTTCTGATGTTTTACCAAGAAAACAAAGGTTTGGAAATGGTTATTTACCAGAACCAGCAAAGGGCACGCCCCCATCACCCCTAATGATCTGGAAAGTCAACCCCAAAACGCTTGAACTTTCATCTGATCGTGGTCATGAAGGACGCTGTTTGATGGCGAGCTGCAGTCCTCGTGCGCACATGTGGGTGGAGCCATCTTTAACCTGCTTGCATTCATGTAAAATCCCATGGAGGCTGAGCATCGGGATGGGGGCTGATGCGGGAAGACGAGGACGGTCGGGACTCGTTCTGCTTGTTTGCTTCATTTTTGCTGAGTCACTGTTACTGAAGTTCTGCTATTTAATGATTCAGGCTTCCTCAAAAAGACAAAAAAGGAAGCAGAAATGATTTAAAGCTGGGTTTTTATCTAGAAAACAGTCGTCTGTCTTTTTTACAGCTGAGGTTTGTCTGGACTAGGCCTGCAGAATAAATCAAGAATTTAGCGTTATCGCAATATCATCTATGCATTTGACCAATCGGATGGACGCCTTGCATTCACTTATTTATTGATCTATTTTGGAGCCTTTTACGTAGACGATGAGTCATTTAGAACATAACTTAAGGTATGTTGACTGTAATTCAAATGAAACTGTTGCAGGGAAATGGAAATGAGGCTTTTAGTTGTTCATGTATTGCAACTTATATCGTCATTGATCAACATTGATCACCAATATCGCAAATCGCGGGTTTTCCTCATCTGGGCCGTCCTAATCTGGACACAAAGCTCAAAACGTCCCGTTCAGGTGCATCCTGGGAGTCCAGACCCGATTCCAGACGTCAATGTCTTTTATTTATTTATTTTCCTGCTTTTGTCCGTGTCGTTGTTTGGAGGTTTTTGTGTCACACGTGAGCTGAGCTCGCCATTGTCTAAAGACATGGAGATGCAAAGACCCCCCCCCCCCCCACCACCACCACCACCACCACCACCATTGTTCGAACACACATGGAAAATAAATTATTTCACTGAGAAAACACAAACGGACAGACAGAAATATCTTTACAGTTTGAAGTCATTGGAAAAAACCCTGAAAGCTGCAGAATGTTTGGATGTTTCACACAGAAATCCTTGACTCACCTTCAATCTTTAAACCCAGTTGTCATTGAAATGTTTGTGTTTTACACCATTGCTTTGCATGTTGTAGTCAATTTTGCAATCCCATAATAATGCTGCGAATGGGTCTCTGAGCTGAGGCAAAAGTGAAGCCAGAGCAGAACCGGCAGCTTCTACAGCTCCAACAGCATCGGCTGCTTGTCTGTTTGCAGAACTTTCCTTGGGGAGTGACGATGTTCCCGGGAAAAGCAGGAGAAGTCCGCTGCAGACGCTCTACAACGGAGAGCAGGTGAGGAGGAAGAGCGAGCGGGAGGAACTCCTCTTCATCAGGATGGACAAGAAATCGATCGCCTCCATGTTCTGCTATGAAAAGCTCCCAATGATGAGCATAAACAATAATAATAATAATTTCATTTGTTGGTTGACTCGTAAAGATAAACATAATACCAAGAATTCAAATAATGAAAATGCAACATAAAAGAGAAAAGTTAAAATACAATATATGATTGCAATGACAATCAAAATGGAGGAGAGTTGAAACAGGTGAGTTTGAATATTTCCGATGATATTGGGGAGGGGGTCCATACTGCTGAGTTTGTTCTGTCCGTCTGCGGACCAACCGCCTGCAGAAATGCATTCAGAAACGCATATCATACAAGTAAATATAAACCCATAAATCAAACAAAACAACAAAGGTTGAGCCTCGAGTCGATGAAATGAACTTCCCTCCTGTCTTGATTTGAGATCAATCCTGAGGAGAAATTTAGAATTTTTACATTTTTATGAGACGCTAGTCTGCAGTCAGTCATCAGAATTTGAAAATGCAATTTAAGAAAGAAAAAAAAAAAAAAGCAAAGAGAACCCCTTGTGTCTAAACCTTCACAGAAAAACCCTCTTTTGAAATTCTGTTAGACAAATGAAACGATTAAAGCTTAAACTTTTGGTTTGGTTTTATTCCTTCCTTTAGTTTGTATCTAAAAACACACTGAAGGCAAAAATTATTAATCTAATTTATAATAATTGATACAAATTATATTAAATCTGACATTTCTGAATCATCAGAGATGGTTTTGATTGGCAGGTGAAGGGTTATGAACAACCAGAGATGATTATGGAAATGTTGGTATCCATCATTTTTGGGTTTTGAGGCTGGTGTTCTGCTGCCTTTCTGACGGTCTGCTCCTCTGCGTCCTGGCGACCAGCTGGAGCTGTCGGAGGAGCAGCGCTCCCTTCAGGGCCGCAGGGAGCTGCTGGAGGAGGCGTGTCTGAGCCACACCAAGAAACGCCGCGTCCTCTCGCCCAAGGACCTGAAGCACCTCATCGTGGACGACAAACACGGCCTCATTTACTGCTACGTGCCAAAGGTGGGTGTCCGTGGTGGGTGGGGGGTGTGGCCTAATGTCCTACAAGAACGGAAGCTGTCGAGGGTTAGAACCCGTCAACTTAAGGTGACGGCGCCACATTTTCAGAGGTCAGTTGGGCCCAAATAAAATAAAACATGAATTTTCTCAGTGATTATAGAAATATTTATGGTTTAGCAGATAAATCTGCCTTTTAAGGTTGTTTATATATATATATATATATATATATATATATATGTGTGTGTGTGTGTGATGGTACCTTTATGTTTAAGAATTGATGTGGAATTTAAATTTTCACCGCTGAACTCTGATATTTCTGAATATTGATGCTTTTATGGAGCGGGTTTCAAATATGAACGAACGATTAGAGAATGTGGATTCTTCCAGTAAAAGGGAAGCTGCTTCTGTCCACGCCTCACCTCCATCCTCCTGCAGCCATCTTTGGCTCCTCCCCCTCACGCTCGCGCATCGGCTTCAGTTGAGACGCTTCTCTTTTCTGGTTCCTCTCTGACTGTTGCAGAAAACCGTCAGTCAGTACGCAGGACCTCAAGGAAATCCCGTTTTACTGCAGGAACTTCCCAAACGTTGGTTTCTAGTTTTGGTTTTTGTTTTTAGGTGAGAGGAAAGTTGGTGTGAGGACAGCTGAGCTGGAATCGGGGGAAACCAAAACCCCAGAAAGTGTTTTTTTGTTTGTTTTTTTTAGAATCAAAGCATCGAAAAAAATGACAGAAATTTAAATAAAACCGGAAAATTAGAAAAATGGTGTCAAAAAATGTGAAGCTATCAAAAAAAAAAGGGGGGGGGGGGGGGGCAGAACCTCTGAGAAACCATTGAGGGTTGACCTGCCTGTTCTAGACCATGTAGGTCTGTTCAGAAACCATTTTATTAAAACTGAATAAAGTTGATATCGAAGGTTCTCGCCCAAAAGAATCCAAGCACATTTTCTGAGAAAAGGCTCTGTGTGACGGTGGAGAGAAAGGAACGCAGACCGGAGAGAGGAAAGAGGCTTTGGGATGTAGAACCAAAGCCTGTAGATCAGGCCTTCAGCAGCAGCTGAACCCAAAACCATCTGAGGAGTTAGATGGAGACTTTCAGACTTTTCTTTTATGCATTTAGAAATGTGTGTTTTCGATCAGGCCTCAAATGTTTTTGTGACTGAATCAGCAGAGACATGGAAATGGTTTTTCCCGTGATTTGGTGAAGGAAACCTGATCAAGAACGCTGAAGAAGATCTGAGCCCCCCCTGGTTACGGCAGGAACCATTCAAAATACTCACAGAAAAAGGACGGAAGGGAAGAAATGACATCAGTGAATGTGCCCCGACTCTTTCTGACCACATGTCAGCCTCCAAACCTTCAAGGCTCCTGCATTTCAGCTCTTGTTCTCATCGGATCCTAAAGACAGACTGTTGTGGGAATTCCCTCCTGGGGAGTTTGGCAGCGTCTCCTTCAAAAAACAAACAGCTGGACCGGATCAGCAGCAGTTTTCCTTTGGATCAGAAATGCTGAACTTGTGTTTCAGTCTCTAATAAACGAATTTTTCTGCTGCTGTTTGCTAGAAAACTGGATCTTAATGAGGATCAGTTTGTGCCAGAAACGGAAACAAAGATGTTCTTCAGCGCTTATGGCTCCTCAGATAAACATAAAGCAGGTTTTAGTGACGGACTGATGGGCAGCATGTACCCACACGCACACGCACACACACACACACACACAGACTTTGTTCACACGTATGCAGTTGCAGAATTTCAGCACATCTGGCTGATTTTCAGGACTGTTGAGCAGCTTCAGCTCCAGAGGAAGAAGCTGGTCGAAGTGGAAACTGCAGACTTTCTGAGCTGAGCTGAGATGCAGAAGTTCACCGAGACGTTGTCTCGTCTGATGATGAGCGGGAAGCACAACGCAACGCTGAAGAAGACTCATCTGATGAACAGTCAGACTTCCTGGAAACTCCACCTAATCGATGATCAAACCCCAAATACCGAGAAGCACAGAGATCCGCCTCCTACAGATCTGCACTGATTCAGAGATGAGCGGAAAGAAGATTCATTTGAACAACGACCCGACTCATTCTAACCTGGAATGGATCCAGCTCATCTTTAGCCAAAAGTTCAACCAGTGGGACTTGGAGAGACATACCTGCCACTGAATCCAGATTTTAGGATTTCTGCAAGATCATCAAGTGTAAATGAAATGTGTGTCCAAGTAAACTAGAATGAATGGCAAGTCCATTCGTTTCCTGAAGTTCAACCCACTGATGTCTTTCCACATCAGAACATTCCAGCACACTGGATGGTCACATGACTTTCTACGCATTTTTACTGATGTCCTAACGTGTGTGTTGTCCGCTGTGATGCATTACAGTAAAATAAACCTTCTATGCCCCAATCTAAATGGTATTTTCTAAGATCTATATAATGGGGTTGAAAAATAATATTAATAATAATAATGGGTTGAATTGGTAAATGGCGTTTACATATATAGCACTTTCTACCTTCTTACGAAGGCCCAAAGCGCTTTACAGTCACAGTCCCATCCACCCATGCACACACCTATTCACACACACATTCACACACTGGTGGCGGCTCCGCTGCCGAACACTGGCACCAACCTCCACCAGGGGCAAGGTGGGGTTCAGTGTCTTGCCCAAGGACACTTCGACACATGGGCGTGCAAGGCGGGAATCGAACCTGCAATATTATGATCATGGGTTAACCACCCTACCGCTGCACCACGGCCGCCCTATACACCATTCAAGCATTGTTTTCCTGTTTCTCTTTCTTTATTACAGTATCTTCACCATTTTTTAGCGCTTTTCTACAATTGTTCAGCTCTTTCAGCTTTTTCCAGCTTTGACTTTTGGTCCTTCAAATCCTTGAACTTTTCCAGATATTTTGGGATTTTTGCCTCCATTGAAAAACATGGGGGATCCTTGAAAACCTTTGCTTCTTTCTGTGGTGCAGAAGCTCGCTGGTTCGATACCCGGAACTGGCATTTTTCACCAAAATATCTTTTTTTGTTATTGTGCTTTTTTCGCTTTATTTATGGTCAACTTTGATCATTTCTTACCCATTTTCATCCAGCAGTACAGCATTCAATCCTGCATCTTCTTCTGGAAATGCAGCTCCTTCTAGTTCGTAATATATTTCATTTTGAAACCATTTTATAAAAGTATAGGTAGATTTGATTACAGGCCTGCCTCAGACGGATTAATCTGGTTTAATGGTGGGAACAGAAATGGATTCATTGATGAATGCATCCATGCACTTCCATGTAGAGCAGGACCGATGCTCAAAATACAGGAAATCATCTGGAGAAGAGTGACGGACACTACACAGGTTTTTATTTACAGTCCTTAAAGAGCCACTCAGAGGAAAGAAAATGGTGTTTTTGGTGTTTGTAACATGTTCTTATGGTGTTTTTCTGATGATGGAGGAGATTTATGAAGACAATTAAGCTCAAAATCGCATTTCTGACTATTTCTTTATTCAAATTGCTGTGATGAAAAGATTCCCGTTTGAAAAAGATCATATCTGTGACGTAGAAAATACGTTGGGCGGGGCCACAAGTTCCCTGCTCGGCTCCTTTCTGATGAATCCACCTGCAGACAAACGGATCCATGAACGTCTTTGTTTTCCTGTTCAGAGCTGGAATCTGGCTCAGAACTGGACGGATGGACAGCTCCAACAATGCTGCCATTTTTGTTGCACCACTGACATTAGGGGGGGGGGTTAAGCCAGTGGGAGGGTGTGTAAAGTTGAGGTGAATTTCTAATGAACTGCTGCAGAAATTATATCCTTGAAGATGACACTAGTTTTTAGATTTCTGGCTAAAAATGGCATCATCATAATGAAACGATCACAAATTCAAAACGTAGTTTTTAGGATTTAGAAAACATTCAAGTATGAAGGTTCTTTTTTCTTTGTGGACTTTGACTCACGGCTCTTTTGGCTCCTTCATCCTCAGGTGGCCTGCACCAATTGGAAGCGCGTGCTCATGGTCCTGGGGAGCGGCGGCCGCTACACGGACCCGCTCGCCATCCCCGCCAACGAAGCCCACGTTGCAGGAAAACTGCTGTCCCTGTCCGACCTCTCCCCCGTGGAGATCAACCAGCGCCTGCGCAGCTACCTCAAGTTCATCTTCGTGCGGGAGCCCTTCGAGCGCCTGGTGTCGGCCTACAGGAACAAGTTCACGCGCAGCTACAACACGGCCTTCCACAAACGCTACGGAACCAAGATCGTGCGGCGACACCGGCAGAACCCCAGCCCGAAAGCTCTGGAGCAGGGGAACGACGTGTCCTTCCGCGAGTTCGTCCAGTACCTGCTGGACCCCCGGACGCAGCGGGAGGAGCCCTTCAACGAGCACTGGGAGCGCGTGCACTCCCTGTGCCACCCCTGCCTGATCCACTACGACGTGGTGGGCAAGTACGAGACCCTGGAGACGGACGCCCAGGCCGTGCTCCGGCTGGCCGGCGTGGAGGGGGCCGTTCAGTTCCCGACGTCCGGAAAGAGCACCCGGACGGACGGCAACATGGCCGCCCGCTTCTTCAAGCACATCAGCCCTCTGTACCAGAGGAAGCTGTTCAACCTGTACCGCATGGACTTCCTGCTGTTCAACTACTCCACACCCGAGTATCTCAGGACTCGGTGACCGGCAGACGAAGGACGCGGTGTGAGCCCGACAGGAAGGCGCTGGGATCCATGATGAGCTCTCCTTTCAAACCGACGCCTTCTGTGTTCATGAGCAAACCTGGCTTTGGTTGGAGCCGCCGCCGCCGCCGCCGCCACCTTCAGCTCTCCTGCTGCGCTCCGAGTGCAGACGCTCGCCCTCTCCCGAATAATGAGCCATAAACGAAAGTCAGACTTTCAGAGGAGCGGGTTCTCTTCTTGCTGTTGGACGTGAACGTCCGCAGCGCCGCCGCCGTACAGGAAGGCCTCTATTTATGTCCGTCCTATTTATTCCTGAGCTTGTGATTTTGTGCACATCCTTCCTATCAGAGATGGTTGGCCCCCTGAAGGGGCTGCAACGGTCGCTCCCCGCCGCCCGCTGCCATCCCTCATCCGTCGGCGCGTGTTTGGCTGAACAAACAGCCGCATAGCTGTGGTCGCGGCCCGTTCCAGCCCAGCGCCGCCCCGCTCAGAGCTGCCCTTGTTGGTGGGAGCGGGAGGGGTTAAAGCAGCTGCACTGCGGCCCCTTGTTCTGCAAACCTGCAGGAATTCATGCAGCTTATTATAGGAAAAGAGTTTCTTAATGGCATCTTGTGTCTGAAGGGAAAAATCCCTCATTTCTGCCTTTTCCAGGTGGAGTTTTACCGTTTAAAAAAAAGAAAAAAACCTTTTTGCTGCTTTTGTTTCAGTAAACGTTCAAACTGCTGCATTAAACGCATCCAATTCAGTATTTTTAGGCTCCAGCAAAACAAATTTCTGCTGAAACGTTTCTCCAGAAGTAAGTGTTGGATGAGGATGGGGGGGGGGCGCTGGGATTCCCATCCGCTAAATCTGAGGAGGAGAAAAAGCTAAACTTGAATTTGCAGATGTAGCGACAGAAACAGACAAAGTCTTAATTAATTTAGTTTGTTAAATACAATTTTGTTTAAAAAAACTTAAAGATATTTAATTCTGTAAATGTATTCATTTAGTCCAAATTACTCTTAAATTGATCACCGACAAAAAAAATACAAAAACGAAAAGATTCAATAAGAATCCAGTTGCTACAGTGTTTAATTGGACCAAATTTGATCATAAATGCTCAATGGAAGCATTTTCCGGGTCTTAGGCTGAAAGATTTCTGCTGAATACAGTAAAAACGTCAGAAAGATGGAAACCTTTAACCAAAAAAGCAGATAAATGTGAGTTTTCAGAGCCTCGACGAGGCCTGGCGTCCTGCATCCGTTTCCCCCGTCTGATAGCTGGAACTCACCTGGTTTGGTTAACAGTGAGAGGATCCCTAAAGCCAGATGTAGTTTGATTCCTCTGGGCTTCCGTAGGAACCATTATTTGACTTTGGAAAATAAAAGAACAGCAGTAAAACATGATTAGTCCTCCAGCTTTTAACCCTTAATAATCAATGTGATTTTTTTTCATCATTAAACGAGCAGGATGGCAGCAGTCTGCAGGGGGGGCGTTTGCAGCCGTTTTCCTTCTTTTTTCAGATCTGATGTGGTGTTTCAGCTTCTTTGCTGCAGGAAAAGGCAGCACTGATGCATTCTGGGTCAGTTCATTGCAGATCTTTATTCTGGTAAATCCCTCAGACCTGCAGTTCCACTGAAGTCCAGACAAACGTCACAGATTCTGTGTTTCTCTTCTGGATTTTCAATCCCAAAGAATTCACTTTTGTTGCTGTAAAGATTTTTCTGTCAGGTTTGTGTCTTAAAATAGTTCTTTCTTTTCCACGCAGATCGTTTCAGTTCCACAATGAGTCAAAAAACCTCCTGATCTTTTACTTCCTGTCTGTGTGTCTTAGGATGTTTGAAATAGTTCAGCTTATCATTCTCTAAACGGTGCAATAACTGCATGCTTTCTCTGCTGATGGTTGATCAGATGTTTGCTTCTGTTTTTGTCTGAGAGCATTAAAGAGTCCAGCTTAAGAGGGGGGGGGCTGGCTTCTAACTGTGAATGTGATGAACTGAAGTCCACATGCTGTCTTATTTACTGACTGGTTTCCTTGAAGTTCCAATAAAGCTGAAGCCCAGCAGCAGCCTCCTCTTCCTCTTCCTCCAGTTGATTTTCTGCATCTCTGAACGCCAGTTCTGTTGGAAAAGTTCTGAACTTTGCAGCAAAAACTGAAATGTGTGGAAAATCCACCAGATGAACCCCTTTAGAGTCTGACTTTGTGGTAGTTTTCCTTTTAGTTAGGCTCCGTCTGAAATGAGTAATCGTTGGAAAATGAAGAGAATAATCTTAGAATTCCACTTTTCCTTTCTGTAATCCTTGTTCTATCCTAGGCACTTTAACATGGGAGTGGGGTCATCTAGACCCACTAGAGAGTGCGCTGAACCTTTTTTTTTTCCAATGATTTGCGATCTTCACCGGTTCAATGGATTACATGAAATCCTCTCCACCTTTGTCATGGTAGGGAGAACATGTCAAAGTAAGGGTGGGGTCATCTAAGATAGCACAAGGGTTAAGACCTTTCTGGGGTTAAACATAATTAAACGGTTCAGTTTGTTGACTTTTCAAATCATGTGAGACAAACGTGGAAGCAGGTGGAGTCATGGGGAAGAAGACCCCCGGACCTGAACCAGCAACCCTCCACCAGCCGCTAAGGAACTGTCCTGCTGCCTCCAACCAATCTGACACCCCTTTAAAAAAGACCCAAACCATCATTTTTATCCAAATGACTGTTTTTGTGCAACTTTAGTTCAAACAAGTGATTCAAATCTCACCACAAATATCCTCATTTCTGAATAAAAGAAGTTTGTTCTTTGTGTAAACACAAAGACCCATAAGTGGCCGGGATGGGCTCCGGCAGCCCCGTGACCCCGAAAGGGACAAAACGGAATAGAAAATGAAAAAAAAACCAAAACCCTGTGGCCTGTTTAAGCTGTAAGGTAAATAAATCATTTTTTCAGTCGTCCTGAAAGACGAGTTTTACAGGAACTCCTCATCCCGTTGTGTCTGGTTTCTGGTTCGTTTTTCTCGCAGCTTCTGGATCCACGGACAGCTATGCGGGGTCTTTTTTTTGGGGGTCTCAGTTAACCAGAGTGAAGACTCAAACCCACGATTTCCCAGTTCCAGGGCAGACACTCCACCACAGTGACAGATATGAACCCATATGGAGAGGATTTTTTCTTTTCTGCATTTTAACTTGCTTTTATTCAGTTCATTTGTTTTGTTGCTACCAGTGTTGGGGGGGGGGGGGGGGGTAATTAAATTACAGTAACAAATTACTGTAATCTTATTACTTTTGCCAATAAGGGAGGAACGTAATGATTACAGTTAAATTTTCAGTAATTATTTACCATTACTGGACTATAGAAACCCTCGTTACTTCTGTCTTTTAGGCTCTGATATTTTCTCTAGCCGTTGTCTTGTGGGGTCCAGATGACCCAACTCCCAACGTTAACGTGCCTCGGAGGCACGTTAACGTTGGGAGTTGGGTCATCTGGACCCCACAAGACAGTGCACTGAACCTTTTTTTCGTATCATGGTAGGGATAACACGGCAATGTAAAGGTGGGGTCAATTTGACCCCACAAGATGGCACTGATTGGCAGACGTAGAGAGATAACGGCGCAGCTGATTGTAAGGAAAAAGCCAAAGTCAATGAAAATGAACATGGAGGCTTTTAATGGTTTTGTGTTTTCAGTAGTGGCTTCATTTCAGGTTTGATACACATGAATTTGGTCGAAACCGTTTTGTTTTTTTCCCCGCATCTCACTGTTGTCAGAATTCTAATAAAAGCAGGTCATGTCTTGCACCAGGTTCATAGTAAAAAGAAAAAGAAGTTAAATGAAAGACAAGAGAATCTAGTTTGTGTTGTTTTGTTTTTTGTCCTTTAGAATTTGTATACAAGAGGAAAAAACAAGGAATTACTTTTTCAAATGAGTAAAGTAATTGAATTACAATTTTGATCCAGGAACAAAGCTATTACTTTTTAGAAGTGATTTTACCCAGCACTGCTTTCTACAGTTTTAGACTGACGGTACAGAACAGAGGACTTCACCGTCCGTTTCTGACCAAATCTTTAGCTTAACTTTTATGCAGGAGATCTACAAAAGCCTCAACCTGATCAGCCGGTGAACCTGGAGCGGAAACATTTAGATGAAATGACTTCATCCAGCAGATAAACTCCAGTCCTCTTCATCCTCATCTGCTTCCTGTTTTGTGAGACCAAAGTGATGCTCTGTGTGCAGAAGCCCCAGCAGCATTTGGATCTCTGCTCGACTTTGTTTTCCCACCACCTCATCCAGACGTGGCGGCTTCCCGTTGTTTTCATTTGTGCCGGAGGTCTGCACTGCTCGGTTAGTTTCAGCAGGTGTTTGTTTGCGTGAAACTCTGGGGCAGACCAGACGAGAGAGCGAGAGGAAGTCAGGAGGTCAACCAGGAGGACTTTATCTGCCCGGGTCTGCGTCCGAGCAACAAGAAAACGTTCTAAAGTGGAATGAACCTAACCCTGAAACGTTAGAAAGACGGCTGAGAATCCTGAAAACGCGTCTCCTGTGATGAACTGGAAAAGGCCAAATGAAGAGGTCCGTTTGCTCGGTCAGAGGAGGTCCGGCTGAGGGGAACTCAGAAACCCAGACCCTGAAGGAGCGCCACGCAGCGGAAGCAGAGAGCCAGGAAGCCGGTGCCCAGCAGGTCGCCCAGCGCCGTCAGGTACGGGATGGAGAAGTTGTCGGGATCCAGACTTCTCCTCCACATCAGGCGGACGATGAGGTCGGCGACGTAGAGGAGGATGGCCACCTGAGGAGACGGGGGGGAGAAGAGGCTCAAACTACCCGACGTCCAACAGAGTGGCCACATTTGTACGAATCTCTGTCCACTTCAGCAGAATCCAAACTTCCACGACCGTTTCTGCAACATTGGTTTAGTTAAAAAATCACTATTTTCATTTTTAAATAACCTTTTTAGAAATGATTATCAGGTGTAACTTTGTGTCAAATTAGTGACTCAGTTTCACCTCTCCTACTTACAGTGATTGTTTTCACGCTGGCCGTTTCTCGTTGCTTTTTTTTTTAACTCTAAAGCTGCCGCCCTGCTTCCTGCAGAGAAACTGCATTTCTCAGTAACTTCTCCTGTTCTCGTGACGTTTGGATCCTGGGACAGATCCGAGTCAGAGAAACGCCAGCGCCAGCAGGGGGCGCCGTCGCTTTCGGGGGCTTTTACCTGCAGGAGAGCGGCACACAGGTAGCAGAGGACGAAGGCTGCAGTGGTGGGCGCCTCCTCGCCCTGCAGCAGGGAGATGGCGTAGAGGAAGACCAGGTGACCCGGAACCACCAGCATCAGCAGCACCCGCGCGGACTTGGAGTTCACGCCTGGAGGAGACGACAGAGAAAGTAAGTGGACAGCGCCCCCCCCCCCTGCAGGCCCAAACCTGAGAGAAAAGTGAGAGTACCGGAGGAGAAGAAGGTGGTGCAGGGGTTGGGCCAGTTCTGCCTCATCTTGTAGGGCAGCACCCCCGGGATGCTCCAGAAGTGCAGGTACGTCGAAATCCTGCTGGCCTGGATGGCAACCAAGTTGCCCCCCACTCCTGCAGAAGAGGCAAAACACGTGAGACTCTGGATAAATGATGAAGCGCCTGAAACTTTTGCCCTGAAGTCTGGGGGGTGGGGTGTGTCTTTATTGCAGGGCGGTTCTGCTGAGCTGGGATCCAGACTCCACTATGTCAAAGCTAAGGGGCTGGCCTGCGAAGTGGCGCCGCTGCAGCTGCACGCGCTCCTGTCTTCGAGAAGGTGCCGGGGAGTAAGTTGGTGTAGAACCGCCACTGCGGCAGTGAAAGCAGGTTTTCCTGCCAACAGGTGTGGATGGGTGGGAGTGGGAGGTTTCGGCAGCGAGTGATTCATGCAGAGAAATGACCTCGGGTCAAAAGACGCCGGAAAGTGACAGTTAACACAACTGCAGCAGGAGTATCGGCAGGCTGAACCGCTTCTTCTTTCATGCTTTTTTTATTTGATTTTTTTTACTTCTACCTGGTTCTTATTAACAACCAAAGGGTTCACATTTATTTTTTAACAGCCTTATTCCTGTTAGGAACTTATGAAAAAGAGGTTCAAATGAAAACTTTTCTTTGGCTCTAATTTTTCTAACTAAACGTTTCCAGCAGACTAGAGCTGTAAAGAAGAGATCGAAGGTTTTGACGGATTTGGCAATAAAAAAAATCCCATTTCACTGAAATGACTGTTTAACCCTTGTGCTATCCTATGGGGTCCAGATGACCCGATCCATACAGGGATGTGTTCTCCCTACCAGGACAAAGGTGGATAAAGCTGTTCCTAGCACTGTTCTTTTCTGGACTGAGAGGTCTGAGGTCTTTCCAGGTATCTGTTGTAGCCACTCCTCCAGCTTGGGGGTTACTGCCCCGAGTGCTCCAATTACCACAGGCACCACCTTCACCTTCACTTTCCAGGCTTTCTCCAGTTCTTCTCTGAGTCCCTGGTATTTCTCCAGTTTCTCATGTTCCTTCTTCCTGATGTCCCCATCGCTTGGCACTGCCACATCCACCACAACGGCTTTCCTCTGTTCTTTATCCACCACTACAATGTCTGGTTGGTTCTCCATTACCATCCTATCAGTCTGGATCTGGAAGTCCCACAGGATCTTTGCCCTTTCATTCTCTACCACCTTCGGAGGCGTTTCCCATTTTGACCTTGGGGTTTCCAGTCCATATTCTGCACACATGTTCCTGTATATTATTCCAGCCACTTGATTGTGCCGCTCCATGTATGCTTTACCTGCCAGCATCTTCCACCCTGCAGTGATGTGCTGGATTGTTTCAGGCGCCTCTTTTGGTCTTGTCTGGTGTGGTGGATCTGAGCCACTAGCTTACTTTTTCAATTTCAATCAAATAAACAGCAAGTTTCCATTTGTTTTTTTTACAGTTTCCGTCACTCATCCTCAGTTTTGGGCCCTTGCGCTGGAGTCTAAGTGCTGCTTCTATGAAGGTTTGGGAAAATGTTCAGACAGAAGCTCAGACCCTCAGGAATGATCCACTGCAGACACAAACGTGACATCAGCTCTGAAAAAACACATCAAGAGTTTCTGTGTGGGAAAGTCTCAAACACATTTGAACTGGCTGCAGATGGATTCACTTCTATAAAGTTCTTGTCCACGTCCTTTGGAAAAGCTCTGCAGGAGGAGATGGAAAACTCAGCAAACTTGGAGCTCAGAAGGTTTTTCAGAGAGAAGAAGGATTGAGCAACAGTATGAAGAGGTGGAAAAATGATGAAGACACGGCGAGAACACAGGAGGATTTGAAAGTCTGCCAGGACTCTGGCATAAGTGAGCGGATCTGCTGCCAAACAAAACCACCGGAGGGTAACTTCAACTGCGTAACTGATGTGATCCCAGATCCCAGCCGGATGGCACCTCATCAACAAAACTTACTGGCATGATGATGCTGAAATTCTGTTCAGGTATTATTATTTATTTATACATTATTTCCCAAACCTCCGATACGGTTTATGTTAAAAGACAAGATTTGAAAGTGCAGGAGTCAGCAGTGAGAGAGTCAAAGTGAGGACAGGAAGAGATAAATGCAGTCGCCAAAACACGAAAGAGACTGAACGGGACAAACTGGTAACGTGCCAAGCATTGTTAACGTTGGGAGTGGGGTCATCTGGACCCCGCAAGATGGCACAAGGGTTAACGTGCCAAGCATTGTTAACGTTGGGAGTGGGGTCATCTGGACCCCCCAAGATGGCACAAGGGTTAACGTGCCAAGCATTGTTAACGTTGGGAGTGGGGTCATCTGGACCCCCCAAGATGGCACAAGGTTAACGTGCCAAGCATTGTTAACGTTGGGAGTGGGGTCATCTGGACCCCCCAAGATAGCACAAGGGTTAACGTGCCAAGCATTGTTAACGTTGGGAGTGGGGTCATCTGGACCCCCCAAGATAGCACAAGGGTTAACGTGCCAAGCATTGTTAACGTTGGGAGTGGGGTCATCTGGACCCCCCAAGATAGCACAAGGGTTAACGTGCCAAGCATTGTTAACGTTGGGAGTGGGGTCATCTGGACCCCCACAAGATAGCACAAGGGTTAACGTGCCAAGCATTGTTAACGTTGGGAGTGGGGTCATCTGGACCCCACAAGATAGCACAAGGGTTAACGTGCCAAGCATTGTTAACGTTGGGAGTGGGGTCATCTGGACCCCACAAGATAGCACAAGGGTTAACGTGCCAAGCTTTGTTAACGTGGGAGTGGGGTCATATGGACCCCACAAGATAGCACAAGGGTTAACGTGCCAAGCATTGTTAACGTTGGGAGTGGGGTCATCTGGACCCCACAAGATAGCACAAGGGTTAACGTGCCAAGCATTGTTAACGTTGGGAGTGGGGTCATCTGGACCCCCCAAGATAGCACAAGGGTTAACGTGCCAAGCATTGTTAACGTTGGGAGTGGGGTCATCTGGACCCCCCAAGATAGCACAAGGGTTAACGTGCCAAGCATTGTTAACGTTGGGAGTGGGGTCATCTGGACCCCCCAAGATAGCACAAGGGTTAACGTGCCAAGCATTGTTAACGTTGGGAGTGGGGTCATCTGGACCCCCCAAGATAGCACAAGGGTTAACGTGCCAAGCATTGTTAACGTTGGGAGTGGGGTCATCTGGACCCCCCAAGATAGCACAAGGGTTAACGTGCCAAGCATTGTTAACGTTGGGAGTGGGGTCATCTGGACCCCCCAAGATAGCACAAGGGTTAACGTGCCAAGCATTGTTAACGTTGGGAGTGGGGTCATCTGGACCCCCCAAGATAGCACAAGGGTTAACGTGCCAAGCATTGTTAACGTTGGGAGTGGGGTCATCTGGACCCCCCAAGATAGCACAAGGGTTAACGTGCCAAGCATTGTTAACGTTGGGAGTGGGGTCATCTGGACCCCCCAAGATAGCACAAGGGTTAACGTGCCAAGCATTGTTAACGTTGGGAGTGGGGTCATCTGGACCCCACAAGATAGCACAAGGGTTAACGTGCCAAGCATTGTTAACGTTGGGAGTGGGGTCATCTGGACCCCCGATAGCACAAGGGTTAACGTGCCAAGCATTGTTAACGTTGGGAGTGGGGTCATCTGGACCCCCCAAGATAGCACAAGGGTTAACGTGCCAAGCATTGTTAACGTTGGGAGTGGGGTCATCTGGACCCCCGAGATAGCACAAGGGTTAACGTGCCAAGCATTGTTAACGTTGGGAGTGGGGTCATCTGGACCCCACAAGATAGCACAAGGGTTAACGTGCCAAGCATTGTTAACGTTGGGAGTGGGGTCATCTGGACCCCACAAGATAGCACAAGGGTTAACGTGCCAAGCATTGTTAACGTTGGGAGTGGGGTCATCTGGACCCCCCAAGATAGCACAAGGGTTAACGTGCCAAGCATTATTAACGTTGGGAGTGGGGTCATCTGGACCCCCCAAGAAAGCACAAGGGTTAACGTGCCAAGCATTGTTAACGTTGGGAGTGGGGTCATCTGGACCCCCCAAGATAGCACAAGGGTTAACGTGCCAAGCATTGTTAACGTTGGGAGTGGGGTCATCTGGACCCCCCAAGATAGCACAAGGGTTAACGTGCCAAGCATTGTTAACGTTGGGAGTGGGGTCATCTGGACCCCCCAAGATAGCACAAGGGTTAACGTGCCAAGCATTGTTAACGTTGGGAGTGGGGTCATCTGGACCCCCCAAGATGGCACAAGGGTTAACGTGCCAAGCATTGTTAACGTTGGGAGTGGGGTCATCTGGACCCCCCAAGATGGCACAAGGGTTAACGTGCCAAGCATTGTTAACGTTGGGAGTGGGGTCATCTGGACCCCCCAAGATGGCACAAGGGTTAACGTGCCAAGCATTGTTAACGTTGGGAGTGGGGTCATCTGGACCCCCCAAGATGGCACAAGGGTTAACGTGCCAAGCATTGTTAACGTTGGGAGTGGGGTCATCTGGACCCCCCAAGATAGCACAAGGGTTAACGTGCCAAGCATTGTTAACGTTGGGAGTGGGGTCATCTGGACCCCCCAAGATAGCACAAGGGTTAACGTGCCAAGCATTGTTAACGTTGGGAGTGGGGTCATCTGGACCCCCCAAGATAGCACAAGGGTTAACGTGCCAAGCATTGTTAACGTTGGGAGTGGGGTCATCTGGACCCCCCAAGATAGCACAAGGGTTAACGTGCCAAGCATTGTTAACGTTGGGAGTGGGGTCATCTGGACCCCCCAAGATAGCACAAGGGTTAACGTGCCAAGCATTGTTAACGTTGGGAGTGGGGTCATCTGGACCCCCCAAGATAGCACAAGGGTTAACGTGCCAAGCATTGTTAACGTTGGGAGTGGGGTCATCTGGACCCCCCAAGATAGCACAAGGGTTAACGTGCCAAGCATTATTAACGTTGGGAGTGGGGTCATCTGGACCCCCCAAGAAAGCACAAGGGTTAACGTGCCAAGCATTGTTAACGTTGGGAGTGGGGTCATCTGGACCCCCGAGATAGCACAAGGGTTAACGTGCCAAGCATTGTTAACGTTGGGAGTGGGGTCATCTGGACCCCACAAGATAGCACAAGGGTTAACGTGCCAAGCATTGTTAACGTTGGGAGTGGGGTCATCTGGACCCCACAAGATAGCACAAGGGTTAACGTGCCAAGCATTGTTAACGTTGGGAGTGGGGTCATCTGGACCCCACAAGATAGCACAAGGGTTAAATGGCGAGCAAACGGACCATGGAGTAAAAGGGTTTGTCGTGTGGCTGCGGAGTCCAGAGCAGCCGAACCGAAACGAGGAGGCAGAAACTCTGGGAGACCCTGAACGGTGAAGCTTGTTACACCCAGGGACCACTGCACGGGCCTTGCTTTTGCTTTTGATGTGTTTACATGTCTGCTTGAGTTGAGCTGCTGTTTGGATTTTTATTTCACTGGTTGAATGCTATAAAGCAGTGTTTTTCAACCTTTTTTGAGCCACGGCACACTTTAACCTTGACAAAAATCCCGCGGCACACCAGCATCCAAAAAAAAATACAGAAATTCATGGTCTGTATTGATCGACAGACCCCCCCCCGCAATCTCACGTGGATTTTTGTGATAATTGTGGCAGAAAAAGCTGGAAGTTGCAGCTGTTTTTTTTCTAAGGGTTGAAATAAAAGTTAAATTGGAAAAATTTAGAAACTGTTTGTTGTGGTTTCAAGACGTTTCACAAGGACGACTCATTGTGCTCTGTCCCTTTTTCCTTACACAGTTATAGCTGCAGCTAAATCGCGGTACCGTCATTCGTATCAAAATGTCTTTAATAGAACTAAATAAACACAAAGAAAAAGTAATTTTAAGATCTTTTATATTCCTAACTACTCAGTGTTTTATCAGGGGCCTGTTTGGATGAACAAAGAGCTGAAATCCTGGAGATGGAAAATGTTTTTAGATCAGTGAATGAGGACAATCTCCCACGGCACACTGGTTGAAAAACACTGCTATAAAGCATAGAAGCAGCGCTTAGACTCCCGCTATAAATCCTTAACCCATTATTTTCCTGTTACTCCTTACTATAGTATCTTCTGCCATTTTTTGGCGCCTAACTATGTAGGTTAGGCAGACCCATTCATTGAATCATTTTAAACTCACCTTTTCTCCCTGGCCTTTAACTCAGTGTGAGTTGATGTTTTCATTGGTTTTCTTTATTTATTTATTTTTTTACTTGGTTTGATTTATTTTTGTTTTATGTATCGATTTTTCTTGATTTTATTCTGTTTGTTTCAGTTTGTTGTTTTGTTTTTATTCTGCATTGTTCAGCACTTTGGTCAGCTTCTGCTGTTTTAAAAGCGCTTTATAAATAAAGTTGACTTGACTTGACTCGACCTAACTCCTTCTACATTTTTTCCGCTGTTTGATCCATTCAACTATTCAAATGTTCAGCTCTTTCAGCTTTTTCCAGTTATGACTTCAAAACCTTAAACTTTTCAAAATATTCCAGGATTTATGGGGAATATATGGGAATGCAGAAGCTATATATCTTTAACATCTCTTTTTTGTTATTGTGCTGTTTTCACTTTATTTATGGTCATCTTTGATCATATATTTAATTAATTTGTTTATTTATTTTGCCAATTCTTACCCTTTAAGTTTCATTTTCACTCAGCAATATAGCATCAACCCTGCCTTTTCTTCTGGAAATGCAGCTCCTTCTGGTTCCAATTTGTGTTTGCATGAAACTTTATAGTTATCTCAAATAGAAGTGCACTATTTCAGTGTTAGTTGATAAAATAGGGTGTATTAAATAATGGTGGAAAACCTGGACCTGTTTATTTTGCATTTCTTTTGTTTTTTTATGTCATATGAAAGTATCGGATCCGAACTGAAATTCATAAAAGCTCATCAGGAGGACATCCTTAGTTAGGATGTTTAACAGATCCTTTCATTGGCCGTCCTGAGATAGTTAAGGCATGTAGAATTCAGTCAGGACCACTCACCATTAATAACGGGAGTGAAGACAGCCATTCCTTTGAAGTTTGGATCACTCACAGTCTTGTCCAGAATAAGCCCACCAACACTGGAATGAGGAGCAAAGAGAGAACAAACATCGCCACTGGAAGGGAAGGTGGAGGTTTATGAGCAGCAGAGATGCAGGGGAGGGAGCTGAGGGGTGACCTGCTGATGGACATGGCCACGATGACGGGCTGCCACCCCGAGCGCAGCACCTCGGAGATCTGAGGACTCTGTCGGGCCACGGCCACCCACAGAGGGATGAGGGTCAAGAAGCACAGGCACACCAGGGGCGACAGGTACCACAAGTCTGAGGAGGAGGAGGAGCAAATGGGAACACCCTGATGCTTCCAGTCTGTGCTGCCACCTGCTGGAAGGATGTGGGAAGCGTCTGCGGCGCGTCCTCACCTCTGTACTGGTAGAGCGTGCTGCTGACCCCCGCCAGCAGGGACAGCGTGATCAAGTCTCCCAGACTGGCAGCGATGGGCGTGGCCACGTTGTCAGGGTTAATGCCCACCTTTCTGGAGCCGATGATCACTCCAATCATCACCAGGCCTGGGGTGGAAAGGGGGGGGGGGGGGGGTGATGACAGAAAGGGTTAGGGTGAGAGGTGAAAGTCAGAGAGCAGAGCTGCTGCCGTCTGCATCCCGCTGAGGAAAAACGGGGGGGCTCTGTTTCCGTACCAACCAAGAACTGAGCCACAGCTTTCTTTAGAGGAGGACAAATCGAATCGTCTTAATCTGCTCATTTTGGGTGAACAAAATAGTTCGAAGGACGTAGAATGTCTGTGAGGCATACTATGAAAATACACCAAACTGAGCTCCGACCGGATCTGTTTGACTGCATCCTTTAGGGATGTATAAAAAAAAAAAAAAAAAAAACACAAAAGAAGCTTTGGACAAATTAAGAACAACAATGTAAAAACAGCATAAAACTACAAAAAGTATTTAGCAAATAAATACATAAAAGAAAAAGGAAAATGCAATAAAAAAAACTACAAAAAATAAAATATAGAAAATATGATGTATAAAAAGCTGTATTGTTAATAAAATCATGACATAAAAGTCCTAATTTTCACATCTATTTATTTAGATACAGACTTTTTTTGAAAGAGCTGATTTTAAAGTGAATCTGAAAATTAGTTTGAGTTAAACTGATACATTTAGATGAATATATATGAGCTCACAACATAATCATTTCGAACATCAGAAACTTTCTGTTCAAGGTTCTATTTGAGTGGCTGATCTGGAGCCAGTCTAGAAAAAATACGACACATTAGCAGTAGGCCTGCACAATATATCGCATGTTTATCGCTATCGCAATTTCAAGCTGTGCAGTACAGATCTCGCGAAAGACGGGCAATAAATGGTTACCTTAAATGTGCTAAATTAATCTGATGGCGGCTTGATGTATTTAACGAATAAGAAAACACACCTTCACGCTGTTGACCAATCAGGATGTTAGATGTTTGCCTCCTATGTAGACGAGAGTCATTTAACTTATCTGGACTCTTATTTAAATTCAATTGTTGCAGTGAAATAGAAATGATGTATTTACTTGTTTTGCTATTTGTTCATGAATTGCAAATGACATCTTCATGGCAATATTGATCACTAATATCACAAATTGCGAGTTTCCCTCATATCGCGCCACCTGCTTCATCCAGGGTGACAAGTCTGACGCCGGACGCTCACATCTTGTGGAGCTGTGGCGTATCAGAGGACGTTTGATTGGCTGTTCTGCACGTCAGTGAAGTGACATAATTCGCAGCGAGGATGAGGATTGGCTGACAGCCGTTTGTTTAAAAAAAAAAGACCTTTTTGTTTTAGGTTGGTTTAGTTTTGGTGATCCGCCCACACTGCCATTGCGATCGACTGATCGATCCGAATTGACATATTAGCCACCCCTGAGGAAGACCATCGTGTATCTCTCACCTAAACACAGAGCAGCGACGAAGGCGGTGGTGATGCTGCTGGCGCACAGCAATGCCGCCTGATCCAGTTCAACGCCCCCCCTGGACACGGCTCCTAAGCAGATAGCGGCCACGGCTGCCAGGAACCCCACCACTGTGGCCTGAACCTGCAGGGCAGAACGTTGCTGCATTGACCCTCCTGTGTCTCAGAGCCTTTGGTTCGAAGGTTTAACGCTGTTGGAGAAGCTTCACCTGAATGAGAGCCAGGTTGCTCCACACCATCGTCCACTGCTTCTCCGGGTCGTCCATCTGACCGGTGTTTGCCTGAAAACATGCAGCAGTCCAATGAGTCGGAAGGTTTTTCATGTTGGATTGGTCTCAGCTGTTTGGGTTTTTAATTATGAATAAAAAATGTTTTTGTCTTCTTCAATTTTTTTACTCTAAAACCTTTAATTATTTTTTTTTTGTTAAGAAATAACATTTTTACAAAACTGATTGTGATTAAAACTAAAGTGACACTTTTGTAAATAATAAAATGGTATTTTTGCATAAAAATGAGCTCAAAGCACCCCCCCCCTCCATATGTTTAACAAATTATTATTTAATTTTCTACTGTAAATAAAGATCTGTTTATTTTTTACTATACCCGGTGAATACTCAATTCTGATTGGCTGCTGGGTGTGCGTCAAAAAAAAGGTGATAACCGCACACCCCAAAAAGAAGTTCCGGTCAGCTAGCTTAAATGTTCCGTATCACTGCGCCGGCTTCTTTAAAACAACCTTTAGCTTCATCATCTGGACAAAAACAAGTGGTAAGACGTAAACTTTCTCTCTGAACTGATGCTTTATTTAACCCATCGGGACCATCAGCATAGGTATCGCTGTCCTTTGCTGCTGCAGTCCAGATCGAAAGGGCTGCCGCACTACGCGTCAAATAGTCCGCTTTTTGTGAAAAAAGTGATCTAACCCGAAAAAAGATCAAGAATAAAGTCCTAAAAACTGGTTACTATTGATTTCTTTTGTAAGTGACCGTGGTTTAAGTGGATTAATGGCCTTTGAAGTGTGCATTATCAGCATTAACGCACTTAGCGGAAACAACCAAATTTCTGACGATGCACACTTCATCGGCCATTAACCCTTACTTAACTCGGAGTAGTTGAAAGTTTAAAAGAGAACCTTTCCTTTAGTTGCACAACTTTCCTCTTATTAATGAAACCATCAGGTCTTCTTCAGCCAAAGGACTCAAGTCACAAGTCGCTGCAGTGCCAGGTTTGCTCAAGTCAACTTTAAGTCAACAAAGTCACAAGTCAAAAACCTACAGGTGATGGCATCGGTCATTACCAGCCCCACAGGCAGATCTGTGTGCGTTTGCTTTTTGTTTCCACTGTTTCAAAGGACAAACCAACACAACTCACAGCAGTGGAGAGGCGAGCTGCCAGGGTCATCTCCAGGTTCCCTTTGAGTCCAACCAGAGCAGGAACCAGGATGAAAACCTCTGTGATCACTTTGAAGACCTGCCAGTGCTGCCAACACACACAACAAACATTAAACATTGAACCTGAAAGAGGAGGTTCCAGAGCACAGAACCAAAGGGGTCTAAAGTGTGCACGCACATCAAATGTCATTGGGCGTAACCCGCACAAATGATTGGCGGTCACTTATGGGTCGGGAGCAGCATCAAAACACTCACACTGCCCAGCGGTCTTTTTATTGTTTATTTTTGATGGATTTGAGAGTTGAATAAAAGTCAATTACCTATAAAATGAGGCTCAGTATGTCGAAATTATTGTCGCGACACATCCGTGACAAATACATCAACCGACTTCGCACAGTCTCAGAGAGGAATAACCAAACTCATGGGTAGTTTGCATTGCCCCTTTCCAACATCGATGCTTGCATACGTTGATTCGCCTAAAAACAGTCAAACAACAATTCTGCTAACAGCCCCCGACTCATGGTGAGGAACTTTACACCCACAATTCCCCACTTCTCATGAGTCTTAGGGGCTGAAGGCGGGGCTAACCCCCGGGTCGCCACAATATGATGAGACGCAAAGAGCTGCATGCTCATTGGCTGAGAGCCGCGTGTTCGCCACCCCTGGTCTAGAGTGACATAGACGGATGTAACAGAGAATCTGGCAATTTTTCAAAATAAAACATCTTTCAGATTCCGAAATAAATAAGACGGAAGTAATGTAAGTTAGTCTAAGTTATTCTTTCTCTGCGGCCCGGTACCATGTGACCCACGGACCGGTACTGGTCTGCGGCCTGGGGGTTGGGGACCGCTGGTCTAAAAGATGAATTATTCTATTCAGGCAGTTGTAAGAACACTCTTGGATTGTGATGAACAACCTGTGGTTGAGCACAACGTCATCAGGTCTTTATGAAGCAAAAGGGACTGTGCTGAGCTCAGTCAAATCATGTCTAAAGATCTATTTGCATGAAAATAGTGTTTTTAACATGAGAAAATGAAACTCAAATATGCATTTCTGCAAAAAACAGGAGCAGCTGAAAAATTGCCTTTTGAAAAACATTGTGTTTGTGATGTAGAAAACACACTGGGCTCCCTGCTCTGCTCCACGTATGTTGCATCCACTTGCAGGCACATAAATCAATGCATGTCTTGGTGTTCCTGGTCTGAGCTGATACTTGCCTCCAAACTGTACGGCTGGATAGCTCTAATGTTGTTTGTCGTTTTTGTTGCAGCTGTGAAGTTAGTGTGGGGGTGTGAGGGGTTAGCAGAAAAGTAAACAGAGAGATCTCAGCAATGGGGCATTATCATAAAGCGGGAACGCTTTTGGAGTAGGTCAAAAGATGACGGGAGTGGGTCTTTAACAAGCTGTTGATGAGAAAACAGCTGTGGGTTCGGTAACTTCTAGTCAGTCCTTGCAACAACTAAACAGAGCTGCACTAACAGTTTATAAAGTCATCGAAGGTTTAAAGATTTTGAGAGTCCAAAGCATTGAATCGCTACTAAACCCAAAGCAGAAACGTTTCTTGGTGTAAAGTAAAACAATAATCAGCTTCTTGGATCTCGACTTTTCTTGTTCCATATGCAGCTGTCTTTTTATTTATATTGATCCACTTTCCTCTGAGGATTTGGGACCGCTTTGGCTGACGGCTGTCACACGGAGGAGGAAGAGGAGGAGGAGGAGGAGGAGGAGGCTCGGGACACGGCCCACTTCTTCTGATTCTTCTTTGTTTTTGCACCCATCGAAATGGACAAACTGAAATCACTTGGTGAGCTTTTCGTTCTTCTTCCACCTCACTATGAACTGAAGCTGCTAAACCGACTTCTGGAGCGCACAGACATGGTTTCTACAGCGTCTGTGGATCCGAACAACAAAAGGAAACTGCACCAGTGTTTAGGTGACAGCCTAATTCATGGAATCATTAGTTCATTCGTTGTTATGTCGGTGATTCCACTAACTACGGTGTGATCCGCTTTCCTCATTGATCTGTTCATCCACGTGGAGCTGGGCGCATGAAACACAGAGACACTCATGACACGACTCCTCTTCCTCCTCTTCGCCTCACAGTTCTTCCAAGTTGATGTGAAAATCCAATTTCCTGCAGGTTTCTCCTTTTATTTCAAATGAAATCCAACACAGTCAAGATTAAGTTAATCTACTAAAGTCAAATATTATGACCCAACAAGAAAAACCGAAAACTGATTCACGAAATGTGATGATGACGATGATGCTGATGAGCAGCAAACTGAAATTAGATGAAACTTTGGGTTCATCCAGATATCTCCACTCTTAATTTGAATATCATTTTCATCAAGTCACTTTCATAAAACCATCATTTCCTTCTTTGTTATTCATAATTAGAGAAGGGGGCATTTTAAAAATGTTATTACAGAAGGATAACAATAAAAACTTTAATGTTTTGATCTGCAGATGTCTGTTTCAACCTTCCACAGCTTGTAATACATGGCTCTCACCACAAGGTGGCAAAAACACAGCGAGCTGTTTACCAACCAGCAGTTTGAAGTAACAACAACCAAAACTATTTGGGGTCTTTTTTTTTTGTTTTTGCTCACAAAACTTTCAACCTTTCAAGTTTCAGGTTAAAATTATGGCAGGAAAAATTTTTTTGGAGTCAAATATTTGACTTTAATGAGTACTTCTGTTTACTGGCTGTGTATTACTTTCTATTGGACTTTATTGGCTCTTTCTGCAGTTCTTTCTGACATTTGGGATTTTACGTCATTTCCTGTTTAAAGCAAAGCGCCTGAATGTTGGTTCTCAGGTATATCTGCAGTAGGGGTGTGCCAAAATATCGATATGGTGATATATCGCGATATTTAGTCCCGCGATCGATTATCGATACGTCTTCATCAAGTATCGACCTTTTATTTACGTTTAAAAAAAACCCTGTAAAACGTTATATTAACCATCCTTTGGTAAGACAATTCCTTGGAGGGTCGATAGGGGGCGCTCGTTGCGAGATTGGCTGTTGCGGGCGGACGAAGAAGAACACACATTCAAACAAAGATGGCGGAGCGGGAAAACAATGAGAAGCGAGGACAGCAAGTTAAAAGACGAGTCGGCAGCATTGAAGCTGCATTAGCCGGAGTTGTGTGAGAAAGCTGTGGCTGCTGCTGCCTGAAGCCGACACAGCCCGACGCAGATACTTTTTTTCCATACGAAGCTACCGCCGTCTTCTGAGAGAGACAGAGCAACGGCAATAACGGAAAACGGTCCCTGCAGCGCGGTGGAGAACGAGGGATTTGGGTTTTTATTGAATGCATTAGAGTTTTGACATTCTCTCTCAGAAATACTGAAAAAGGATCCCTGCTCTGTACGGCCAGACCAGAGCTATGGCTGAGATGGAAACGGAAGAAAAGGCATCCCTGCCCTTAGACCCCCCTTCTCCTCTAAGCAGCGGTAGATGAGCGGCGTCTTGATGCTAAAGCCTGTGGTTCTCCAGAAAAACATGAACATAAACATACATCACATGCAGCTTTTCCCCAAACATGTTGTTCACAAAGACGTTAACTTTTAGATGCACTTCAAGTTCTTTATGTATTTTATCACTGGTTATTTATTTTGAAAGCAGTTTATGTCTTAAATAACTTAAAGGAAAGGTCCTAGCTACTTGATTTTTATTTTTCTGTGAGAATTATATTTTTGTTTACACCACATTTGCACTAAATGGTGTCATTTATTTTTAAACAAAGACACTATAATTTGTTCACAGAATAAATATCTGATTTACAGCTATTTTTTAAATTAAGCAATGGCTATGGTTTTGTTTTTCAATAGTTAATACCAATGTGCCTGGCAGCTACTTGACTCATTCATTTTTTATCCTTTTTACAGCAATTTTGTACTAAATAATGGCACTGCTGTTCATGTTCACTATTGTTTAAACAGAATTTTTTAACAAATGAAAATTGTCATTGTTTGTCAAAGACAGAGTATTACTGATTTCAGCAATGTTACACAAAAGTCTGTTATTCATTACACCAAATAGGACACAAGTTGTTTATTATCATGGTGTTTAAAAAATAAAAAATAAATGGGGAAATATTTTCCAAAAAGCTGTTTTTAAAGTTCTTCTTTCTTAAAGTTTGATATATCGTGAGTTGTTAGAGACGAGATATATCGATTATCGCATTATCGCCATATCGTGATAGTATCATTATCGTGAGCTATGTATCGCAAATCGTATCGTATCGTGAGGTACCCAGTGATTCCCAGCCCTAATCTGCAGGCTAGTCGAGTCGGGTTTGGGTTCTGCTGTTGGGGCTATTTGGACAAAACACTTCCTCTTGGGGTCTGGTTTGGGGACCACAGGATATCCCCTTTGCTCTTTGCAGATGATGTCGTACTGTTCATCGAGCAAGGACCTTCAGATTAGATTTACTAGCGGATGGGTTGGCATCCACTGTTATGCAGTTGCTGTGCCGTTCCGTTGGGGTGAAAAGAGAACTGGGTCAGAAAGCAAAGCTCTCAATTTACTGGTGTATCTTCGTTCTAATACTAACCTATGGTCATGACCCAGAGAACAAGGTCCCAAATACGAATGGTCAAAATGAGTTTCCTCTGCAAGGTGGCTGTGCGTTTCCCTCATGCTACGTTCACACTGAGCTCAGAAATGCACGTTTGCGCGACCACCTCCAATGAAAACCAAATGTATATGCACAGCCATTAAACGTGAACTGAAAGTTAAACCAGTTAAACTTTGATAAATTCAGGGACTCAAATTTGCTAGTGATGTACGGGAGGCGTCCTTTTTTGTACACGCAAGTTCCAGCCGTTTGTTCATTGATCATGGGGGAGAAATTAATAATTGCGGTATTTCGCCGGCTGGAATTCTATGACACTAAGTCTTTCAGATATCAGAACAGAGCTGTGAAAGAAAAAGTCTGGAACAAGATTTACCAGATTTACACCACTTTGACATTTTGCACCAAGCTTCTTCCAACTGTGACTAAATGCACTAGTTTCAGCATGTTCTGGAAAACATCTTACATGCTTCCTGTATACGTAGCTTCAGAAATAGGGTGAGAAGTTTGGTCATTCGGACAGAGCTTGGAGTAGAGCCACTCCTCTACATACAGAGGAGCCAGTTGAGGTGGCTCCTGGACGCCTCCCCGTGGAGATGGACCGGGCATGTCCCTCCGGGCACAGACACCGGAGAAGACCCAAGACACGATGGAGAGACCACCTGGCCTAGAAACATCTCGGGGTCCCCCCAGAGGAGCTGGAGAGGGTTGTCTGGGCATCTTTGCTTAGACTACCTAGTCCAGTTCCAGATGAGCCGAGGATGGATGGATGCCATTTCCTTTTATGTCATCGTTACCTTTTGTATATAATACAATCTTCTCCATTCATGGTCTCCACGAGGCTTCAACATGGTTCTGCTATACGCTCAGATGTTTGTCCTGACTGCTGCTCTCAACCTCTCAGCAAATCAGGACAAGACTTCTGAGTTAGAAATTCAAGAAACTTCCCGACTCAGAAAGTTAGTTACAAAACACAACCGGAGCCACATGGTATAAAAAAACATCTAACAGCTCATACTTTCATAAGGTCCATCACAATTCCAGCAGAGACCAATCCGAGCCCGGATATCAGGAACGGCACCACAACCTGTGCTGCGATGAGCCAGGAGCTCTCAGGCAGGAAGCCGTACTGCGACCGCGTCAGCTTCCAGGTCACGCCACGCAGCTTCTGGCCCTGGTAGCGAAGCTCCAGCTCCAGACGGGTCACCACCATTTTCAGGGAAGCTGTAACCCCCTCAGCAGTTATCCCATGGCAGGAGCAGCTTCAGTCCAAACAAGAGCTCCCTTGAAGACCATTTGTTCTGTCACAGAGCTCTGAAGAAGACAGAAGACTGAAGAGGAAAACAAAGTTGTCCTTGATTTTCAACAGTTTGCAGCTTCTACGTCCGTTAAAAAGCTTTCAAACTGCAGCTCAGAACCCCTTTTTAACTAGGAGAAAAACAAAAACTGGATCCTGAATCTTCATGTCCTCGTTTATCTCTTCTTCTCCCCAAAAACCATGTTTTCCTTCAGCATCACTGTCAGAGGCCACAGAGTTGAATCCAGAGCAGAGGCGCGTGGCATTGTCACCCCTTTAATGAGTCAGCAGAAACCACCTGCTCTGACTCATAGGTCATGATGTTCAACAAGTGCGGATGTGAAAACACCTGCAAGCCTGAGCATTTAGAAAAGACTGTAAGGATGATCCGGAGACTTTAAAACTTGACAATCCAGCCTGAAATCCACTTGACCTTCAGGAAAGAAGCCGAATCCGGTCAATCCCGGCACCGCTTAAAGAGACAGCTCAGCCCCCTGATGAGGAGCTGAGGGAAATGTCTCTGCCACTGTGCCATCTGGAATCTGGTCTTGAATTTGCATCTCAAGCTGATAGCAGGAAAGGAGAGAGGAGCTCTGGAAAAGCCCAAAAGAAATGAGACGCAGCAGCAGCCGGCTCCTGCAGGCTGCAGCTCTTCTTCCTGCTCAGCATCGGGGTCGACTCCGCTCTGCTGTGACGTAGGCTGGCAAGGGGACGCTTCTGTCTGCGTGGCTCGCCGCTTTCCTGTTCTGTGCCTCCGACTCACCCCCCCACCCCCCTCCACGTCAGATGCTCACGTTGCCTTCCCCCTTCTTCCCTTCCATGTGTTCAGCTAACTTACCCCACCGGCTGTATTTTTACCCACGCAGAGAGAAAAGCTGCTCTAACGGCTGATGTAGAACCTCCAGCAGGAGAAATTCAGCTGAATCATAACCGAAGAGCTAAACTCCACAGATGTGCTTCAATGTACCTACAGTTCCTGACCAACTGACATTTCTGACTCTTTTTCAGAAAAAAACGTGATGAGGGTTGTAATCCTTCATGTTTATGTGACTTCAAATGTTCTAAGCGTTCCTGAAAAAAGAACCACAGTGAGCGTTACTTTCCTCAAGAGAACAAAACTGAGGCAAAAAAGAACAGGAAGACCTGTCTAAGCTTGATCAAAATCCTCTGGATTCTCCACAGAACATTTGTGGTCGGGTGAGATGGAAGCACAAGGGTTGAAACTTGGATTTGGTTCAAGCTGGACTGCAACAACAGGCCACTAAGAAATAAGTCAAAGAGTCTAACCGCATGGGCAGATTGTCTTTAAATGCACAAAAAGATCTGCCAACGGGGTCAGAAAAATGGTCTTACCAAGAATTCGTATTTTAAAAAGAACAAATTCTACTCATTGAGACATGTTTTCTTAAACTAAGATTATTTGAGGTTGAAAAACTTTCTTGATACGATTATTTTCTTGCAAGACAGAAAATAAGACATGTTTTCCTGAAAAACTTTCTTAAGATTCTGTTTGAACGTCTCTATTTCCCTTGATTGTGACAGAAAGCTAAAAATGACCACAAAAAGAAGAGAAAGGGAGAAAAATGCTGTAGAGGTTTTAATTTGACTCAAAGAACAGCATTCCACCGTGCTGTTGCTCTCAAACACAGCAGCAGTCTGACAGACAACACGCCAGTCTCAAACCTTCTCTGCATTAACTGCCACCGGCGTTTGCAGTTCCAACATTCAATCTGCCTCATCATTTGGGTTATCACTCGGTCATCACTACGATAACCGAGTGCTCTGCAGGACGTGAAGATGGGACGAACGATGAAGATGCAAGAGATGAAGGAGCAAAAACGTCTGTATTAACAATTCTAGCCACTGCCCCCTCCTACCACAGATTCTGGCCGAAACATTTTCTAGGTATCAGCACAGAGCGGCGAGTGGTCAGAATCACAGATGAGCCGGGAGAAAGCTGTTTGTCAGTGAACAAAGGAGGAAGACGAGGCACCTGAAGGTCAACGAAGCAGACAGCGGAGCGTCTGATCTGCTCTGCCCATCTGGCTGAGGACCAAAACGCTCAATATGCCAGACACGGGATGAAGACGTGAGGAGCTCCGACAAGTTCCGTTCAAAGGAAAACAAACTTCCCACACAGCTGAAAGCTACCGCGGTCCAAAAATTCTTCATTATGTGTCGTAAGCAGGATCAACACAAGGCCATGAAATGCCTGGGATGAGAAGAACTGTACGAGTCACTAAAGTCATCGAGAGGTATAGTAGTACCTTGCAAAAATCCAGCTAGAAAAGTAAAAAATAATCAAATACAGTAAAACACAAAGTTGTGGCGGTGGCATAGTACCTATAGTAGTTATGAGTACTATAAAGTCCTGTGATCACTAAATGTACTAACAAGAGTTCAGTTGTAACTACAAAAGGCCCAGAAACTTACAAAAAAGGAATATTTCTAAACCTGTTTCTAGCTTCATGTGTGATGGTAGTTGTCAGACGAAAACCAAAGGGGTCGTGTCAAAGTTGCAGAGGTGTGTGTGGAGGTCGTTTTTCGTCCTGGGTTCTTATTAAATCTCACAGAAGCTGCGATAAGCGTCAGTATCAGCAGACTGCCGGCGGCAGTGAACGTCTACACATCTGTTTGGAGGAAAACTTCTCCTTAAACTCCTTAAACAGTGGTCTGGAAATGTTGTCAAAACTGTTCATCCCTGAATGGATGTACGCACCCGTACATCCACTGACTGCATAAGTGCGTTCAAAATGGGCTGCACGTAAGGAAAGAACATGTCCGTCTGGTTCTACAAGAACTTGACCCACAGGGTGTTGAACTTTGAAGAGCCAGGCGTCTGCATCGCTGCAGGTACTTTGCAAAGGGTCCAAATTATGGCTGTGTCCGAATTCCCACCATAACCCCCAACTTCTAATAAACTCTATGGTATGACACTCTAGAGTGCCCAGAATTTTTAAAGCACTTCAGACACCATGCTCACTACTTTTCTTATTTTTTCTTTTAAACAGCGACTATGATGTCATCTATGTCATAAAGTTAAAATCTAATTGATATGAGCGGTTTGAGACGATTATTTATGAGTCCACCGTCTTCTGAAGATAAAAATGTTGATGATTTATTTAAAAAAATACATTTAAATACATTTTTTTGGCATAAAATATGTTCCAACGAAATGCATTGTGGTCTATATTCGACAATCTAGTGAGCATTGATGCACACTGGGTTTTTTGCAGAGACTTCTGGGAAATTTCTAGGGCACTGGATTTTGGAATTGTAGATTCAGACAGCACTAGAAAATGCACTATACAGTGCTCTATAAGGGGTTAGGGTGGGAATTCAGACATAGCCATAGCCTCCAGATCTTGTTGCCCCAAAGGCTCATGGGAGTTTTCAAACAATAAAAACATTTACGTGTGATTATGTAAAGGTGCACTTCTATAAATGTGAGCCGCAAATGTTTTTATCTGTTTCCTACTGGGCCAATCTAACTGGGTCAACTTTAACCGGAGTGGGAGCGGGTCAACATCTACTGCAGGTACGTCAGACGGGACTGACCGTGTCTACATGTTTTACTGCTGCATTTAAAAAAACACCACATGTTGGCTGAACCATGACAGCGATAAACAGCATCCATAAGCGCTGAAACTTTAGAAAAGAAGCGTCGTGGACGATGTTTTCATCAGTGTGACAGCTGGCAGGTAAAGTTAAAGAGTAACCCAGACTAAAGTCAAGAACAACAAGGTCCACGTATGACAGTGGAGCTGCAATAAAAAATGCAAAGGAAGTTAAGATGAAGGTTTTCTGGGGCGTAGGTGAAGACGATGCTGAACTCACCTGTACATTGTCCAGCACCATGCCAGCCATCACCATACCCATCCCAGCCAGCAGGTAGGGAAGCAGCACCTGAAGGCAAATGGTTAGGGAGGACTCCTCCTCCACTTTAGCCACGGAAACTTTGGGCTTCTCCTCCTGCAGCTTTCTGGGCTGGAGGACAGGAGGTAGAAGGAGCTCATCTTGACTGTCGCTGAAGTGGCCACCGGGACTCCCGCCTGGACTTTTCCCCTTGGATCGGGACTTTTTGTTCCTCTTCCTGTGCCGGGCCGGCTGCGGCGGTTTATCTTCTCCTGCCATGGCGTTTGCTCTGACGGTTTACTCTGAAGATACAAAAGACAGAAGATGCCACCCCAAGGTTGGTTTATTACACGTTTTATGGCGTGCAGAACACACCAAGCCTGAATAATGTTCTCCTATAAGTAAAGCTGCTTTTAATGGCAAGACTAGATTATTTTGATTTTACTGCTTCTCTCTATTTCTGAGTGGAGTTTGCGTGTTCTCCCCGTGCATGCGTGGGCTTTCTCCGGCTTCTTTCAATCGGCACTGAACCTCACATGACCCTTACGCATTGATTGTAAATAGGAACTGGGCTGAGTGACTCCCCCCCTGGCATTCCAAACAGGAAGTACCTACTGGCTCAAACAAGCCAAAATACTATATATTACAGCGAAATAAAGTTATTACTCAGGCATTATATTTGTCAGAATGCTGTTTTTTAGACTCACTCCAATGACAAATTGTGTTTTTAACCTGTTGTGAGTATTTCTTTATTCAGATTGTGGTGAATCAGAAGCAAACGAATAAAAAGCTCTCAGTTGTGACGTAGAAACTGCATTGGGGCAGGCCCAAGTCTCCCTGCTCTGCTCCATTCTGATGCATCCACTTATGGAGACTTCTAGATACATTAACGTCTTAATTTTCCACATCCGAGTTGGCATCTGCCTCAAAACTGTACGGCTGGATAGCTCCAATATTGCTCACCATTTTTGTTGCACCAGTAAAGTTAGCTTGTGTTGTGAGGGACTGTAAGCTAGAGGGAGAGAGTGTAAACAAAAGCATGATGGGAAATAAGCAGAGGCTTACTTCCGCCTCGCTCTGTCCAGTTCTCATACACACACCACAACTAAAGATTTTCTCTGGTCTCTATCGTACTTTATAGCACATTAGATATTTACCTTAAAGGCGGCTGAGTAATTCAATGATAAAAATGAAAAACTCTGAAGGATTTAAATGACTTAAATCTTCATTAGCCTAATAAGATTTCTGCAAGTAACTTTATTCCTATGAGAATTTTGAAGTTAGATGTATGACTGTGAATAACAAATTAGAGAGGTAAGGTTACAGGTTTTTATTTTTTCAAAATAGACCAACCTTAATTGAAAAAAAAAAAAAAAAAACAGAATTAATGGGATAATCTAAAGAATTTCCCCATCGTGGGATTAATAAATAAAGTCTATCTATCTCAACCCCAGTCTCACAGGAAAATATTACATTTTATGTGCATCTAACCATTAAAATAGATTTTTAAAAAATAGAATAATTGCTTGTTATTTTTTACCCAACTACTTTTTATTTATTTATTTTTTTTACCGCCAGTGATTTGTTTTACTTTATTTCTTTATTTATTTTGTAGGTTAAGGCAGCATTTTGGGGTAGAAGCAGAAGTCAGGCTACATTACCATTAAACGGTTATTCTACATTTGCATGTTGATGTTTTGTTGAGCCTAGACTAGAGGATTTACCACGACAACCCGAAAGGACAGAAAAGCACGCAAAAAAAAAAAAAAAAAAAAAAAAGAAGGCAAACCGCCACTTTGACCTAGTTTACGGGGTACTAAGTTTAAATATGCGTTGTGGTTTACGTACATCTTTTCCTGACAATCTCCAAAAATGTCCGAATTCATCAGCGAATCCGAAGTTGTCCAGGAATTCCGATGAAAATCGGTTGAAAGGCATTCCTTCGCGCGAGGCTGCCATGTGTACATCCCAGAATACTAACCAAGCCCCGGTAACCACGGTTACCCAAAGAGACGCTCTCTGAATGGACAATTAAAATAGTCTCCACATGTGGCCCCGCCCCTCCAGGAAGCTCAAGCAAAAGCTGCTAAATTGGAACTTTGATGAGAGAAAAAGAAAAAAGAAAGGAAAGAGATTGAATGCAGGGAAAAAGTATGTAGTGGTATGATAATGGTGTGTATTTTGTTCATGACTTGATGCCCCCTGATGGAAGACTGTTATCATACAATGAGTCAGTAACTAAATACAAAATTAAGGATTCTAGTAACTGTTATGATAAAGTCTGTAAAGCAATTCCCATACCTTTACTTAATCTTATTTATAACATACTACAATACAATGAAATCAAACCACAATTTTCAGAGCTGAAAATTAACAATATTCCCCTAAAAGATAAAAAAATGCAACAATAAATTAGTAAGTCTAACCTTTAAACAAATAGTTTTCTGCAACTTTAGTGTAAACAATAGACGTGGTTTAGAAACCACCCAAATGAACAAATATTTTTCTTTATACACAAAGTACCCACTTCCACCTAAAATGAAAGAAACGCATTTTAAAATAATATCTAAAATTTACCCTGTTGGAGATTTCTTACATAAACGATTCACATTTCAATCTGAACCATGCATATTCTGTTCATCTGAAACTGAAACATTAGAACATCTTTTTTACAGTTGCAACCAGGTTAAAATATTTTTGACTGATATTCACAATTGGTTGTCACTCAAAGTTTTAAATATTCCCTTTTTTTCCTTATGTGATGTTCATTTCTATATGGAAAATCTGGACCCAGGAATTTCTGATGTCATTAATGTTGTTATTATTTTATGCAAACATTTCATTCATTTATGTAAATGGATACATGCCCTTTTTTTTTAGTATTTTTTTGAATTATTTTTCTGATTATTATAAGTGTCTTAAATACATTCTAAACAAAAACAAGATAACTACAGTAATCTATCAAAAAATATCAAAACTATTGTTGTTTTGAACATTTTTTGCCTTGCCTTTGCCTATTATTTTAATTTTATTTTGGTTTTTTTTCTATATTTGCAATTAAAAACTTGGTTTGTATATGAGCATTTGTAAAAAAAAAAAAAATACAAATAACAAGAGGTACACACATTATTAAAAATATTACTGTTTTTTGTTTTTTCGGTCTTATATGTGTGTTTGATATTAACAATTGTTTATTGTGCAATTGACTGTGAATTTCTGTAAATTGAAAAATGTACAATAAAGTTTATGAAAAAAAAGTATGTAGTTAACTTACTTATAATTATGGCTAAATATTTCATTCACAAGTTTAAATATGCTAACAAAACAGTTTTTATGTTTTCCAGAAAGAAATGATACCGTATGTAAATAGTATTAAATCCTGCACTAACAAAAAGCTGTTAGAACAGTGGAAACATGATATCTTTTGTAACTTTCACAGATTCCTTTGCCTTTATTATTATTATTTTTTTTTATTTTATATATTTTTTTGTTTAACCTGTTTTATATTGCTATTATTATGGCTTTTTAACATTTTTGTTCCAAATGTGAAAATGTTGTTTTTTGCACATAGTGTGGAATGTCAATGTTTTGTGATTTTGTATCTGCAACATTTGTTAATAAAGTTTATTTAAAAAACTTTGAAAGCCAAATTTGATGTTATGGTCCTGTTTTACATGATATTCATCTGTATAAAGCTTTTGTTTTGGTGTAAATCAAACTCCATATGGGTGAGGTCACAAACTCAAATTGTGCACACATTTCTGTTAAAATCATTTCTTAAAGGATTAAAGTGAATTAGTTGAACTATAGAATGTTTCTATACCTCTTACTTACTGCTTCATTGAATGTTATAAATACAAGAGTATAAATATGAGCCAACATGCGTTCAGTTCCATTAGACATAATTTTCTGTCAGGCCGTGACGACAACAAGCCTCTAACACACAGATTAGATCAGATTCTTACCGTTAGTTTAAGTTTAGGAGGCAGTCTCTGTAAAGCTGACCCCAAGAAACCGGTCTGAGTGGATGGAAGTTGTCGAATCTAAATGAAGGCCATATGTACTATCTTCTTTCCATCTCGGTAGGCCTATATACGTTTGTGCATGGAGATCTTGAAGTGTCAGTGTGCGCAGAGTAGGAGTTAGTGCGCATGCATGGTGGGGCGGCACTGGCTTGAATTACACAGCGTGACAGATGAGAATATGTCCCCGCTGTCTCCTTCCATCTGTCTGTGGGCCGGCTGACAGCAGCAGGACTGCAGCAGGACACACTGTTTCATTCACCAAAGGCATCAAACTCCACTGAAACATTTTTACTGCGTTAGTGGAAGTCTTTGAAGAAATGATTCAGTGTTTTTTTAGCCGTCTTTGTCATCAGAACAGTGCATTCAAAACATTTAGATAGGAAATCTTTTCTTCCAAGATTTCAAAAGAAAAAAGTATAAAACTATTTCATATATTTTCAAACCAATTCGGACACCAGGCTCACTGCTTTTTTTTTTTTTTTTTTTTGAACAGTGGATATGACTTTATTGATTTCATGAAGTTAAAATCTAATTAATATGAGCGTTTTGCAATGATTATTTATGAGTTCACTGTCTTCTGGAGATAAAAACGTTGAGGGTTTATTTAAAAAATAAATGTAATATTTTTTTGGCAAAAAATGTTTATTGGCTAATCTAGTGAGCACTGATGCACACTGGGTTTTTGCAGAGACTTCTGGGAAATTTCTAGGTCACTGGATTTTGGAATTGTAGATTCGGACAGAACTAGGAAATGGCCATATTTGTTTCTGTTTACCTTATCTCCAATATTGATATTGATGTTATTGACAGACATGCTGTGATTGTTTGCTTCAATAAAAATAAATAAATAAATAAATAAAATAAAAATAGCACTACAAATTGGCAAACGCCCTATAAAGTATGGAAGGAATTCTGACACAACCTTACTCAAGAATAAAATAACATTTCTAGTTTTGTTCACCGACCTCTACAGCAGAGCTATTCGGTGATGATTTTAGAGGAAAATGACACGTTTCTTTTTTCCATCGTATTTTATAGTTGTGTCAAGGCCAAGCTGTCTGTTATTTTTCAAACGGAAATGTCACTGCTGGGTTTCCTTCATGCTTCTTGAAATAGAATGAGATGGCATTTCAGTGTATTCATGTACTATATGGCCACACTGTAGTTTAATACTTTAAATTTGGGTACAATTGTAATAATTGACATTGTATCAGTCATAATTTAAACACGATGTGATTGGACTTTGATTGAACACATTTTCGATTACTATCTGCCCGGTTACTTCAGTCCACATTTTTTCGCAATATGAACAACCCCGTGGTGGAACCAAAAATCTTCATTAAGCAGTGATTGATCTGAGTAAACGTTTCTACGGCAACCACTCCTGCCAATCAGGAATGAGCTTGTTGGTGGTCTACAAACCTACCAATTGAAAGTGGGCTTGGGAGAATCTGTCAAATAAACATTTTGAACGTTCAACGTGAGACCGCATTTTTACTGAAGCATCTGATTGGCCAGTTTTAAGAACTTACATTACAGAAAAATATAATTAAAAAAGAGGATTAGCAAAGACATTTCACAAGAAGTAGTAGCAGTGTATTTCTCTATAGAAGTCTATGGGATTAGGAATTATGGGATGGTACAGTCCTTCTGATATACAGTCCTTTTGATTGGTTGTTTTTGACAGATAGTTACTGAGTCCTCTTCTCACATCCAGCTCCACAAACGTCTCAGCAACACCACTAGATGGAAGCATAGATTCAAAAAGGAAAGCCTTCATTCAGCGTGCTTTGCATGTGCTTTTCTGACATGTGTGCAGAATTGTACAGAGCTTACAAATAAAACAAGAAAAATCTGTCAATCTGTGTTCCCAAAAAAATGTTTTATACATCAGGATGTTGCAGATAATTTGATTCATTGCATTCCTAGGGATTTTTCTCTTGCAACGTCTTACTTTCAATCAATAAATGAAAAGTTTTGCATAAAGGATTTGAAACAAATACAACTTCATATACATTTCACTTGTCAACTCCATGGAAAAGAATGTCTCTGAAAAAAATGTCTTCAACAAGCTTTCAATCCTTCTTATGTGGGCTTGTTGAAGTCGTGGAATTCATTATCCCTGTCACCGTACAAACGAGGTTTTCAGCCCTCTTTAGTTTACTTAAAGCATAACTATCAGCAAATTCATAATAAAGCTATTGTAAATTGACTGCCCTACATTTTAGTGCATGTTGTCCTTTCAAGCATTAAATCAAAATGTCCTTTTTTTAGTTTCTTAAGATCACTATTAGCATTTTCCACTTGTAGTACACTACTTAAATGACATGCTTTTTGCAAAAGAAAAACCAACATGATATGCGGACAACGTTAATTTCCCTTATTTATTTTATTCTTTTATACTGAAAGCCCAGTACTTAAATTGAGACATGACATAAAGTTTTTAAACTTTTTGATCAATACTTTTGAAATGTTTTCCCTAAAGTTTGCTAACAGCCTCCACGTCCATATTTTCCAAAATATCTTTTTTTGAATTATTCAGACCCAGACTAGTTTGACTTGATGCAATTTACTGAATTTGAAAGTAAAACAAACTAATAGGACAGTGTATTCTTTTTTTTTTCCAGAGAAACTGGAATATAAATAGTTATATTAAAAAAGAATCCTAAACTTTTTGTCACTTTACATACAGATGAAACTATATTTGTAAAACTTTGAGTTTTTGTTAAACTGTAAGATAACTACCATCTCAATTGGTTTATTTGTTATATACAAGAAAAAAACAAAAAAGTAAGAAAGACAGAAATCCATCTGCTGAGAGGGTCTTTTCCATATTTTCCATATTACTCTGTAATTTAAATCAAACATTCCCAAAGATCTCCATGTGAAAGGCATTTTTAGTGTTCCATCTTGTTCATGTGGGTCTCTGCGCGCGAGGGCATGACGCGTCACAGCGACAGGATGCGGCACTGCTCGCGCTCTCATGCCAGGAGGGGGATCAATTTGATCTTCTCAAGGCATCGGGATGATTCTGTCATTTGTTCAATGTTTAGGGCTGCAATGGACTCACCAGCAGAGGTTCCTAGAGTCAGACAGAGTTCAACTGCTCCATTGATGCTGTTTAGATATGACACATCATCTATAGTAAATGTGCATAGGACTTTGGCCTGTCCAATGTCCAATGTCCAGCTCAGAATAATACGTTCAATTATGTGTTTCACAAAAACACTGCAGCAGTTATTCTTTTGAGTTTTATTTTTATTTTTATCCTGAAATCAATCATGAGTCTTTGTTAAACAGATTTGAAGACATTCAGACATCCAGAAGAACCACTTAAGAAGGTTAAAGAACATTTGATTCCTAGAGAGAGGAAGAGGTGCCCATATGCTTCTGTCTGTTGTAGACTTTCTGTGCATAAAAAACAGCTGCATGCAACCTTAGCTTATTTAAATTCATGCTAGGATTTTCAGATATTGAAAATGAACCAAAAGATAATGTAAATATTGGCTGAAATCCTCAAAAGGAGATGCAGAAGAACAAAAATTAAACAAAAAACAGAGCAGAAAAAAAAATACTCAGAGACATTGAAATCTGTCTTGTTAGGTTAGATTTCATTCTGGTACCTGTAAAGCCCAAACATCAAATAATTGACAGAAAATTCACATTTTTTTGTAATTAAGATGATTTTAAAAAACATTGATACATACCATAAAACTTTTTTTTTTCGGGTGAGTTGGTACATTTTTGTTGGTAAGATGCAAACATATTGATATGAGTGTTTAGGAAAAAGAGCACCATGTTTACCTACAGTCTCAACTGTGATTTTTTTAACAAGGTTTAACTGTTTTATAAAGAATTAATTGTCAACGATTTTAGCTTTTTTCAAAACAAAAAGTTGATAAGTTATTCTTACAATAAAGTTTTGCAAAATATTTTTCCTGCTAAAAGTGTTTCTGAGATTTGATGGAAGCAGCCATTTTGAAATGAGCAGGGGAAAAAAACCTAGTCTAGTTTGTGACAGAGTACAAGTCTGTAATGGTTAACACAGTGGATTTGTGTTTCACAGCGTCAGTGGGTGCACACATTTTTCAGCTGTAAAATTCTTTCTTCCATTGCATTTCCCTTTTTTTTTTTTAGGTTTTGCCAGTTGATTTAAGTTGTTTCCTATTTGTTTACTTCCTGGTTTCTTAGGAGCACTTCCTGTACCAGGAAGTCCACTGGACCCACCTATTGTTTTTGTTTCCTTTGACAAGCCTGTTTTAAATTATAAATGTTTTTGTACTTTTGCTTAGAAAATTAATTGGAATATATATTTTGTTTAACTTGTAAGTAAAATCCATAAGAATGCTTTTGTTTTCTGGGATATATTTGCCTTTGATTAGTAATTGGGTTGGTTTGTTAAGGGGTGGAGCCAGCCACCTATAAAACAGGACCTCTTTTCAAGATGGAGGCCTCTCTGTTGTTGTATAGCTTCTGTGGTGCTGCATGCGTCCCTGACATACTGTTTTTACCAACCGACACATTTTTGCCTGAAAAAAAGACGTAAAAAGAGAAGAACCTTGACTTTTCCCATGAACAGTGGTCTGTTCATCTGACCATGTTAATGAGATAGCGGCCCAAAAACGCTTGAATCTAATATGATTGAATGGTTATAAAGGATCAAAGCAGCTTTTCTTCAATATTTCTGGGGGGGGTGCAGATCCATAATACCTCTGTATGCTTCCCTAACAAGGACCACAGCATCTGATTCATGTTTGACAGCTCAATAGTCTCAAAAAAAGAAACTGCTGACATTATTATGAACCACCTGCTCATTCAGCCACCAGGGAAAATGAACAAACCTACTTGGATTCGATAGTCCTGCAGGAAACGGGGCCTTACAAGCTTCTGCTGACAGCAGAGCTTTGGTGCCTGAGTGACGATAAGCCAGCGGTTGATAGATTGCTATTCCTCTGGCTTGTGTAGTGGAAACCATCATGGAAACTTGTAATGCTGCCATAAATAAACCCCCTTGTCCTCTGTTGCCAGCCACACTATCGGCCTGTCAGGTCAACACTCCGTCTGATGATCCACTTTTCTCTCTGCATTCTGACGAGTTTTGAAACTGTCAAGATGAAACTGAGCTGATGGGTTTATGTTTCTCGGGTTAATATCCCTGAACGACAACCCCCAGCGGCTTGAATCAATGCATTTATAAGACGATAGATGTGTTGTAGTATGTGTCATAAGTGCAGAAGCAGCGTCAGTAAACACATTTTAGTCCTTCTGTTTACAAGTTTACCTTGGGGCACCTGCTGCTGCTCACACCAGCACCTGTTGGCCTTGTGATGGTCGCTCTCTTTATCACCCGCCCACCATGTGCCAACGCGTAAACATGTGCACACAGCATCAGTGTATGAGAGGGAGCAGCTGTCATATGTAAATCGATAATAACACCAGGGGGGGGTCAATCCACGTGCAGGTGGACTGCTGAAGTTGGTTAGGATACGTTTGACTATTTTAAGAAGTAAGTGCTTGAATTTATAAAGGAAGCGAGTGTTTTATTGTATATTTAGCAGCAGCTCATGCCTGTGAATCCATGAAGCCCTCTCTGCGTCACCCAGATGAGAGTTTACCTGAAGAACAGGAACGCACGGATGACCAATCACTGCTCGGCCTGCAGGTTCTGACACCCGGGTTTGTTTTTCAATTAACCTACCGTGATCTTTACTGTTGATCACTCAGATCAGGTGCGTTCAGGTGATTCATTCATTCCTTCACTTTCTACCGTTTTATCCCTTTCGGGGTCACGGGCTGTCAGAGCCTATCCCGGCCACTTGTGGGCGAAGCCAGGGGACAACCTGGACAGGTCGCCAGTCTGTCGCAGGGTTCAGGTGATTTAATCCAGTCAATTACCTACAAGTACAGCAGAGTCAGCTAAGAAACATATTGGCGGTTTAATTGTTAGGACTGGAGTTTTGGAGCTTTAAAGTCCCAGTCTGATGATAATCTTTTGATCTATTTTCAAAGCGTTGCCAGTGGTCTTTTCATTATGATAAACCAAAAATAAAACTAAACTGTCCTTTTTTTCAGTTACTGCAGAGTGGCAGCAGTGCATTAGAAATTTGCCTCAGTGTTGTGGGCGGGAACTGTTGGTGCGAAGCAACAACACTGATGCTTTAACTTTTTTACTTTTTACATCCAACTGTGCTGAACATCAACATTTCTGCAAAGGTCACTGACTAGTGAATGTTTTGAACTTGTGTTGAAAAATTCTTGATTCTGTGAGTGATGAGAGAAGTGAAGGAACCTTGTGAAGCAAAATTGTTATACAAATGATAGACAAGCATGAGAATTCAGTCATTAAGGTGCAGCCTTTTTTGTAACATTTTCTTTAAAATCCTGAGAAATTTTTATCCCAATTTTCAGAGGTTTTTATTTTTATTTATTTTTTTTTGCAATAATGGTTGACTTCCTCTCATTTGTGGGCACCAAAACAAGTTAGTGATCTGTTTACAATTCTAATGTTTCATTTTATGCCTATTTTTTTCACCATCTGTCAGGAGTTGCAGCTTGGTGCAGTATCTGGTCAAGAAGTATTTTGAACTCCAACCTGTGGAGGTGCTTGTTTACTCAGGACAAGGTCTTATTTCAGCTGGTGTGATGTCATCGCTTTACATATTACTGTCCTCCTAATGGAGTTAGAGGAAGAGAAACCGCAGTTGAACAGATGTCAAATGTAAATTCTTCATAAAAGCAACCACGTTTAGAAACACACTTTCTTCAGTTTTACTGTTGTTCTGGCAAATGTCTCAGCTTGAGTGTCAGGGAATAAAGAAGGTAGATGCTCTTGAGGAAAGAAGAAGTCTGACCTGCGTCACCCTGAGGAGGACAAAAGCTCAAAACCTTCCTCCTGCATGTTTTAGCTGCGTAACCCACATCTTCAATTGAGCAGCTGAAAGACTCAGCTGTAAGCTGCCAGAAACAGCAGAGCATCAGTGTCACATGGTGTCGTTTATACTCTCCATCTGAAACTAGACGAACCAAACAAAAGCTCATGTGGTTCCAAACCTGCAGCTGCCGCCCCAATAATCCAAACTCCACTCACATGATTCATATTTGTAAAAAAAAAAAAAAAAAATCCTCTTAAACCATCCAGCTCAAGCCGACATCTATGCGTTACTGTGTGGTTTAAGTATCACAGCTTGTTTGTGGAGCTGAAAGACAAAAACGGTTGGTTTTTCTCCCCTGTCAGTCACAGAGACGGCCGGCACATGGCCTCAGCGGCAGCATGGATTCCTGGCCTTGCATGCCTGTGGGAGCCTCCAGTATGTACTGTATGTAAGTGTGTGTGTGTGTGTGTGTGTGTGTAGCAGCTTTCATTGGAAGGCTTCTTCTGGTGGTGTGTTGCTGTTTGTGGAAGTGACTTGTTGCATAATCCTCCTGAAATCTGCAGTGTGATGTATGACTGTCGTTGTTTCTCCAGACACGGTTAAGCCTGTTCTGAGCCCAGAGCGCCTGCCGCTGTTTTGAAAGTGTTCAATGTACAGCATTAAAACAAAACTTGGCAAGGGTTCGCTTCAAAGAGTTAAAGTTTCAAAAAAAAAAAAAATTAAATACATAACACAGCACGCCTACTTTAGTCCTTAGTGATTGATTTAGGCCAAACTGGATTTTTATTTACCTTTGTTACTTTTTACCTTTATAAAACTTTGTAACCACATATATAATAAGACCTTGATATGTTGAGTTTTTTGGATTATTTATTGTTTTTATGTTGAGAACTATCTGTGGGATGGAGGAGACGGTCAGGAATATGTGGGTAGAAGGTAAAGAATACATAAAAAGAAAACACAAAGAGGAAGTTAAAGTGTTTAAATCTACAAAATCCAAGTTTGCTGTTTTTCTAAGAATTGCTTTGCAGCAACTGCTCTGCCCCCCCACCCCCCCACCCTCCAAGACCGTGCTCAGATTTGGCACATCTCCTCCAGGGGTCATTCCTGGTGTCAGGAGGCTACAAGATGGCCTCTATCAATAGCCATGCTGTGGGGGGCCAAACTTTCACCTGGTGGCACTTGTAAGTGCGTCTGTCTCCTGTGCAGGTCATTTCTTCCTGGGCTGAATGAGTAGAAATTCCTTCATTATTTTCTTGGTGCTGGTAATGCTCTGTTCTATTCAGTCACAGTCTCACCTGGTTTCTTTTGCCAAGTATCCACTGGTGTCTTCATTTCAGTCGCTCAGCCAAAGAGTTTTTATGTGTCTGCTTTTCCAGTTTTCTGTTTTTTCATGTCGATTTTTTGTTTCTCCTTTGTCTCCCAGGTTGTTCATGTTTACGTTTATTTGTTGAAGGTCCTGTCACTAAGTCTTGTCTCCTGTAGTCTGGGTCCTATGTCAGTTATGTGGCCAGGACTCTGCTGAAAAAAAGTCTAATGGTGTTGTTGTGTTAAGTTATTTCTATTAGCTGTCACTTGAGTGTATAAAATGTGTTGTCTGCATGTAAACCATGTCTTTAGGGAGCTGCAGATTTGGGACTATTTGGTGGTTTAACCCTCCTTCTCCAACTTCTGAGGCTGAGTGTTAAGCGGGCAGACTGTAAGCCCCATGTTTAGAATATTTTTTTAGACTGCTTTGCGTGAACTGACTGGACTCAAACCTACAGCCTCTCGGTATTTGTGAGAACACTACTGCTCAGTCTCTGAGCTGGTCAGTGTTAAGCAGAGAGGTGTGTCGCACGTAACTGCCTGAAGATTAGTGGGCATAATTTTACACTCCTAAATTTACTTTAAACCAAAATAAAACAAAAATAAATGTAAAGTAATGGATAACAAGACACACAGGATGATTTAGGACAAAGCTGAAGTTATATTTAGCTGTTCAGTCTTTCTGTGTGTCTTAAAAACAAAGAAAGAGAACATTTCCACCATTTTCCAGCACTTGTTTTTGTTTTTTTTTTGCTTCATATTAACACAAGCCTGACTGCTCCTCCTGACCCATCAAGTGTTTGTGATAGCTTACTTGTTTTCTTTACGCACCCTCAGCTTTCTTTTTTATTTTATTTTTTTTTTATCTACATACAACAGTTATAATGCTACTTTTCCAAGCATTTCTATCTGGTAGTTTGGGAAGACAATTTTACAAAGTACTCTCCAGTTTTGACAAGAGCAGAGAGGTTCCTCTGTCGTGACCTCGTAACTGGGGTTTATAAAGTTCTTTTTCGGGGTCAAAAAGCCAGGCTCCTTTATTTTAGGATTCATATGGGGAGGGGGCGTCCTAAAAGACTTGTGCGTGTGTTATCACTTACTTTAAAAAGCTTCAAAGGGCTGTGGTCAGCTGGTTGTGTGAGAAGCACTAAATGACAAGTCTTCTGGTCAAATGACTCATTTAAGATCTGTTTGGAGTCTAAACAATTTATTAATGGCAGAGCTGTAATTAAATGCAAAATGGAACAAATGCTAAGAAAAAGAGTTAATCGGGTATTAAGGTAAGAAAAATGATATTGAAAAGCAAATAATGTAAAAGAATGCTAAGAAAAAGGGTTAATCGAGTATTAAGGTAAGAAAAATGATATTGAAAAGCAAATAATGTCAAACAAAAAGCCTTAAATGAAAACAAATAATTATTAAACGATTTGAAAGAAGTGAAAATACCTAGTGGAGCATAGTGGAATCGAAAGGCCTCCTAACAGGCTGCCTGGATGTTTTGATAAAAAAATATAAAATGTTAGCGTTGCTTCAACCTTAACCCCTTCACTTGTACGCTAAACACATAGAAAAACCCTCAGAATAAGTATACTAAACTCAGACATGTTACATTTAAACTGATTATTCTTTAACATTTGGTCACAAAAAACCAAAATGCTTTATAGTTTTCAGCTTTAACGTCTTCAATGGTCCTTTAAGGTGGTTTGTGAGCATGAGTCTGTCATCTTTGGCAAATAAATTGAATGACGCTAATATAACCCGCTGTCAAACAAAGAACATGACATGTTCAAGCATCCTCGTCACGGTGTGAGAGCTTATGCAGAAGGCTTATTTTACACATTGTCATGGTAAATCACTCTCGTTCCAGTTGGTGATCATAAGCGCACAGGTGCAGGGGCGCCGGCTCCTGTTGCTCACATGTCACACTCGGTTTTATGTCATTCGGCCTGCTGCTCTCCCAACAGCCAATACTGTTTCTGTAGAAGGAACTACTGGTCATCAAGTTCTGTTTGGGGTCAAACTGGTCGAAATGCCAAGAACTTCCAAGATTTTAAACAGCAAAAAACAGAAAAGTGTTCGCTCCTGAGAGGTCATTGAACTGCACAAACATCCCAACACCTCTGTCCTACAACAGGAGCAAAAATAGCTGCAGCAAAGCAGCTGATGCAGTTTTCATAGCAGTGAGGACCAAGCCCCCCCCTTCATCCTGAACTTGATGTGAGCCTAAAAGTAGCAGTTCCTCAGCGTTCCACTGGAGGCAGGTTTCCAACTTACCAACTTATAAACTTACCACTGACCTTAAAAAAAAAAATCAAACGTCACATCCAACAGTCTAATTTCAGTGTTTATTGCTGGGCATGCACTGTGGTGTAGTGGTTATCACCTGGGAACGTCCTGGTTCAAATCTTCACTGAGTCTTTTCTGTGTGCATGATTCTAAATGTTCCTGTTGGTGTGAATGTGAGTGTGTGTGGTTGTCTGCCTCTGTAATGGATTGGCAAAGGGTCCAGGGTGCACCCCGCCTTTGCCCAACAGTAGCTGGGTTGGCTGTAGCGACCCCAGTCCCATCAATTGGGAATAAGGTGGTTTTGGGAGATGCATGGATGTTTACTGCTTCCTTCATTGCTCATTACAACTGTAGGAGAGGGGGTGGTTTTAAAATCAGTAGTTTAGTATTGGGTTAGAGCTCAAAATGCTGGCTTTATAAAGAGATGTATTTCTGTGATTGGTAGGTGTGTGGACCCGTGGCTGAATCAACAAAACCCACTTTTAGCTTTTTTGCCAAATCTGCCATTTTATGTGTGTTGTTGGGTTAAGCAGTGGAAACGTCTCTCTTCAGGCTTCGCTTTTTGACACTACAATCCTGCCCGTAACATTAGAGATCAGCCATCCAGTGTATATATGTCTGTGGTTAAGACCAAACCTGGCAGGAAAAACATCAGCAACGACCATGAGTCTGCGGTGAAAAGCAAACATTTGGAGCAACGCTGTGAGAAATGGCCGGAAACAATTTACGAGGGGAAAAAAAACACATGTATTTATATTTACTGTCTCCTAGAATATGTTTTCTTTAACATGAACAATTGCAAAAGTGAAGTCTATCTTTGGATGCTATAAAACATGTAATAGTACAAATACAAAACAAATACAAAAGAACAAATACAAAAGGAAAAGTCATATAACAAAAGGACAGCTTATTTCAAACCTTCACATTCCTTCAAAGGGAAGAACCATGGTTCTGGATTTGGACTCCTTTTGTTCAATGAACTGAAGGGTTATTTTGGGTTGTACCGCTTGGCCCTTCCACACATGTGAATAGCGTCATGGAAGCACATGTGTCCCATATTTCAATATTAAAAATCTGAACTGGAATTTTCATTTTTGTAATAAAGCTGCATTTGTTGACTCAAAAATAAAATGAAACATCAATTCTCCAAAATGCTCTTTTTTTTTTCTTCTTCAACACCGCTCATTCTGTCCTTTAATTAAAATGATAAAGAAAGTGGTATTTGACATTTCTTCTTCAAAACTTTCTCTTGCAATTGTGTAGCAAAATTAAATTCGACATTTTTGTTTCCACATCCAACAGTCATCATCACCCCTTGGAACTGCTGACAGGTAATGATTCATGCTACAGTTTTTGCATAGAACCATGCAGCTTTTTAAACATTTAATGAGTAGAAAAACAAGACTTGGTTTCCTAATGCTTCATCTTAGTAGATTTTTTTTGCTAGTGTCTCTTTGTTTTGCTTATTTTTAAAATTTAAAACACAATGCATTGGCTGACCTGTTCACTTATTTCACTGTTGAACAACAGTGTTATTGGTTTAGTTTTTTATGAATTCTAAACAATGTATGAACTCCACACGTATAACGAGACATTGAAAATGTTTTATCAGTTTTGTGTTTTTCCCACTTTAATAATTGATTGTTTACATTCTTAGGCTGGAACGGTGGTGGAAACTAGGACTTAAAGTTAAAAGCAGCTTCTAATGTCAAATTGTGTTTTTTGCTGCAAAAGTGTCCATTCTTGTATTTTATTTGTTACACCCACCCCCTTTTTTTTTTTTTTTTTTTGTTGTAAAAATAGTGTATGGTAAAAGCACAGGTAAAAGATACCTGCATGGCGTTTCTGCCTGATCCAACTCCGACAGTGCCAGTAGGGCTGCTGCAAGGTCATCAGCCAGGAGCCACCCTTCATTGATGTTTTGCTCCATCAATCCGGAAACATCTCATGGTGGAGGAGCAACCTGCCGACCCCTGCAGCTGCCCCTAACTGTCCTTCTTCCTCAACTATAACCAGAAACCGGCTTTTCCCGCCTCTTACGCCAAGTCCTTGGCTGCCTTCTTCAACTTCAACCCAGTCACTCCCATCTTCCTATAAGCAGGAGCCGGGTGGATATTCCAATAAAGCCCCTGCAGCCAACCTCCACCGGGCAGGTGATGGTTGACCACCCAGCATCTCGGCACTTAGCTACCAGCTCAGTGTATTTGTCCTTCTTCCTTGAGTTAGGCCCATCACAAGGAATTGGGATTCAACCTAAGTCCAGAATAATGCAGTCAGTCTCAGTCTGCGACAGTTGTGAGTGACAAAACACCACAACATTTTTAAATGAAAGATCTTTAAAACAAGCCTGATAAAACATGTCCAGAAACAAGAAGCAAAAATAACCAAAGAACTGGCAGGCATGGTGGTAGTGGGCTGATCATATGGGCTAGGTTCAGAGTCACAGCAGATACAGTCATTAAGCCAACAACAAAGCATTCTTTAGTCACATGCAAGGTTACTAAACCTGCAGCATTCATTTTAACGAAGTGAAGTCTTCAGGCATGCATGACAACAGGCCCGAACTAACCAGTTAGACTAAAAATAACTGTCAGTCAAGGTGAAAGTTCTTTCCTCATCTAAAATGGGGTGTGGGACCCAGGAGACAATAAAAGGAATTATTTAATTCCTAATTTATCGTTTTCAAAACAGGCTCTACATGCTGTGAGAGCCAGCAAAATGCTTTTGTTAATGACAAGCTGAGCAGTCAAAGAAAGATAAACAAGGAAGGTTAGTGATAAAAAAAATATTTAAAAACAAAAAATAAAAGATAATGACACGTGTACACAAAACAGGGTTCACCAGAGTTGAACAACAACAACCGGAACACATGAGGAAACACATTTAATGACTAATCAAAAGAAATGAAAAGTTTCAATAAAAATATGAACCATAACAAGTATGTAAAAGTCTGTAAAAAATCAGCATGATTGAAGTAAATAACAGTGCTTAAGACTTCTGTCCCATGATGCATTTTTTTATATCATTCTTCATGAGTCAAAGGAAAACATAGTGTGTGTTTACGGCACTAAAATGACCCTAAAGTCTAAAAGTATTAAACTGGGTCACTTTAAACTTGCTTAAGGGTTATTCGGGGCGGCCGTGGTGCAGCGGTAGGGCGGTCGACTCATGATCGTAAGATTGCAGGTTCGATTCCCGCCTTGCACGCCCATGTGTCGAAGTGTCCTTGGGCAAGACACTGAACCCCACCTTGCCTCTGGTGGAAGGTTGGCGCCAGTGTTCGGCAGCGGAGCCGCCGCCAGTGTGTGAATGTGTGTGTGACTGTGTGTGTGCATGGGTGAATGGGACTGTGACTGTAAAGCGCTTTGGGCCTTCGTAAGAAGGTAGAAAGCGCTATATAAGTATATGCCATTTACCATTTACCATTCAGACTGGACACATTTGGTTCAATTAAAGTGAACCAGAGTTTGTTTTCCGCCGATAATCCAGAACAAATTTTCCGTCTGAATACATCCAAGCAGATCCTGGTTCGGGACCAGGAACTGCTCCCAGGTGCCACAGTAGCCGACATTAACAGAGTAGGAATGTAGCAACAAATGAGCCGCGGATACATTTAAAGTAAAGATTGTCGTGTTATCACCATGTCGTGTTATGACCGACGTCTCCTCATCACAGCATCAGCAGTTGCATCCTCTGAGTTAAAGCACAGGCGGCACGTCTCCCTGAAAGTAACCGCCTTGCAGAAGGCCTCTGCCAAAATAACAAGTAAAAAGGTTTGTTCTCGACTGTCAAAACTGGCAATTGAAATATAAAGTTGTAATAGGTTAACTGTCTCAATAGGATTATGAAGACTCTCATTCATCCAGGTTGATTCCATCATAGCAGTAGGTTTTCTACTACTATGGGTTCCTGAAGTTTTGGGTCTCTGAAACCGAACCAAACCAGTTTCACTTGGGTCATTAACAGCTGAAAGAGATGACCAGGTTGGGGAGGGTAGCCACTGTCTCCCCAACTCCATCTGAGGACAAAGGACTCCTAACGACCCAAAACCACGTAGTCTAAGTAAACAATACCATCCAGTTTCAGGTCTGACTCCTCCCCCCACGAGAGCATATAAACCAGCTCTTTTACCAGCTATTTCAGAATTGACAAAGCCTTTTGGATAAGAGGTGAAACGTCTCAACTTAAAAACCAACTCCAGAAGACAACCTTTCTACTATTATAATGTCTCAATAACAATTGTAAAGCGCAGCACGTCCGTCCTTTTCTTGTTCTGACCCGCCCTCATGATTCCTGGCCAATGACTGAAGAGTTCTTTAGTCACATGGTTTTGTTTACAAGCTTTGGTCCGTAACAGAATGGTCCACTTGATGCCAGTCTCAATACAGACCACATGCAAGGTTCAGGACTCGATCTAGAACAAAGGATTTTCTAGTCTGAATATCCTCAAAAGTAAAAGGAAATACATGGGTTACAATTTTCTGTAGCTGGGATATGGCCACACATTCAGGCATCACCTTGCAAATTTGCTGTGCTTGCTCTATGAGACACCACATGGCAAAATACATTTTCTTTTGACTTATTAGGTTCTTCTATTATCAGACACGGCTGTGTTTTACACAAACCTTACATGTTTCGACAGACATCTTCCATCTTCGTCAGAGTACATTTTCTTTTAGAAACCTTAAAACCACTTCACAACTAAAGTTTTCTCAAGGTGCCATGAAAAAATCCATCCATCCATCCATCCATCCATCCATTATCCATCCATCCATCCATCCATCCATCCATCCATCCATCCATCCATCCATCCATCCATTATCCATCCATCCATCCATTATCCATCCATCCATCCATCCATCCACCCATCCATCTATCCATCTATTCATCCATCCATCCATCTTCTATCCCTGCTCCATTCTGGGTCACAGTTGCTGGAGCCAATCCCACCCTCATCATGTCTAGGCACACCCAGAAATTATATTAGTCAATCATCGCGCCACAAAAAGCCAAAAATCTTTGAATCGAGCTTCAATATGAAAAACCTTTCAAATTCAAATCATTTCAGAACCTAACTAGTCTGTTCCTTTTTCTATGGACCTACAACCAATGTGGCCTAAAAAATAGTACAATTCAGTCTGGCTTGATAGGTCCATTTTATAAAAGCATAGCTGAAAATACTGATCTCTGTTCGCTCACCTTGTAAAAGGTACCTTGGTCTGTTGTCTTTTTTTCCTTATGTTGTTATTCTGATGTTGTAGGTTGTTTTAACCCAACAGGACCATACCACCATACCGCTTAGGGGAACAAGGCTTTGGTATAAAAGTCAATTATGTAGCACAGTAGAGCTTTCCAAACATTCCCCTCGTCATCGCCAACACGAAGAACACGTGACTTTTGCATGGTCTCTACAGAGCTATTTTGGAATTTTCTTCATCAACTTTTCATAAAACATCACCAGAATTTCTTTGATAGAAATGAATAAATGAATTATGAAATAAAGCGATGTTTTGTGTTGCTTTAGTTTCCTTTGTGAAACAAACAAACAAAAAAAAGATTTATGATCTGAATTATTAAACTGTGACAAAAAATGTAAAGAACAAAAGCAAATCTCCACAGAAACAAACACTTTTTTTTCTGAAAAATTCAGTTAACTTGCAAATAAGCTTTGATTTTTTCAATTACAAAAATAACTTCTAAGTATTTTCCAACTTTCTAAAGACCTTCCTCAGAGAGTCATGCCAAAAATAAGTAGGCTAAGCCTTCTGTTTACTGTCAGACGTTGCTGGCACATGACAGTTGAGAGGGGCTGATAACAAGCAGTGGCACTCTTATATAATGAAGAGAGGGGAGTCTTTGATCCCGCCCACCGAGCCAGGCGCCCGCTGAGAGCAAAGAGAAGCAGGCCAGAGAGCAGGGAGGGCTGTAAAACAGGGCAGAGGAAAAAAACAACCAACCCTCAGAGAAAGCTGTTGTCACTGAGGCCTACATAAACACGAGAGCAACAGCTGTGCACCAGCGAGTGTTTGTTGCTCTTCTGATGCTGCTGGAATGTCATAAGCACACATAATTACTCTCCTTAATCTAGAACTGTAATTACCAGATCACGACCATAGAATAATGATTTGTTCCTCCGTGTAATCCTTCGTCACATCAGGCTGCCACTATTGTACTTTTTATTTCTGCCTCAGAGAAAAAAAACTGATAAAGAACACAAAAGCATTCCTTCCTTTCCCCGATCCAAATTACAACATTTCACATTGTTTGCTGCCATGTCTGTTTCCTGGTTGCCAACTGTGGGAAATGTTTGCCCTTCAATAGTCAGGCTGCAACAACCATTACACAAACAGTCCATCAGCATCAGAAGTGATCCTTGAAAACCTCATAAACCTCTGTGGGACAGACCCCCCCACCAGGCCTCTCAAAGCTTGAAATAGAAAAATAGTGTATTTTGACTTCCCCTCATAATCCATGCCATTCTTCAGTAAGACTCCCATTTCCATAGTAAACATGGATCCAACGGCATTTGTTCCTGCACTGAAGACTGCTTCACTCGCCTCCTCCTTGCTTCAGAGAGTCAACAGGTTTACAGTAAAAATGGCCTCTCCCACGTTTGTCATTCATTAAGAAGATGCATAACAGAGTTGAGGCTGTAAAGACACCCTGATCTCCAGCTCAGATCAGAGCTCACGGGTGCTAAACACCAGTACACCGGACCATCTGTTGTGTCTGGTATGAGCATGTCGTGAACAGCAGAGTCCTGGTTGGAAACCCGCATTACTGCGTCTTCGTATGGTCTGCCATGGCAAAGACTAAAGGTCGCATGCTATCGTCTCTCCAAGGTGATGTCCAGAGGCTCAGTGCCAAGCTGCTTTTCCTCACTAAGCTACTAAAGTTTAGAACCACTGCTGACAGAAGTGGACCACAATGCATGCAATATATATCTTGCACTAGACTGCTATTCCACAAACATCACTCAAAGCTACTAACATGTTCTGGATTACAAATGTATTGTTGGTCAGCCATATAAAACACCACCATTTGCCACATATTTACAGGGTTTACCGTCTTATGCTCCTCAGAAGTTAAAGTCCAAGCCCCATTTCTCACACCTGGGTGTGTGGAATTAGTTCTCCATGTTTGACCCATTTACTGGGGGAGTGGTGTGCTGCACACGCTGCTCAGGAACCATTTGATGGTTGAAACCCCTCAATCAAACCCCCCAATGCTGAGTGTCAAATGGGTCCCATCTTTGGTTTGACTCGACTGTGAATTTGAGCTCACGACCTTTTAGACTCAGGGTGGACACTCTTCCACTGAGCCAGGGAGCTGGTTAAGCCTATTAACGATGAGATAACAAGAGTTAAAACTGCAAAAATGTTAGCAGAATAATTCGAATGTTTGCGTTCCAAATGATCAAAGGCGTCAGCTGCCAACAAGGTCTTCATAAATTGGAAACTCCGCCTGTTTAAGTCAAAGTGTGAGTTCACGAAACGATGTAAAAAAGAATGCAACCAAACTACTTTTTGAATTCTGCTGTGAGTCATGCTTTTTTGGAAAACCTTCAAACGGTGCGCTTCCCTTTTCTCATTAGAAGAGAGAGCGTTCGGCATGTGTGAGAGCAAAACCTCCTCCTATTGCCAAGGAGCATGGAGCCAGCAGAGCAGCCCCCTCAGGCTGATGCTTTAAGTAATCAATCAAAATTGAAACTCTCTTACTGACAGATCATAAAGCAGATGTGTACAGCACATTAGGAATGGACTCAGACCACACAAACACATGTTTTCTTTAATCCGAGTGGTGTGACTTCATAGTTTCAGGCTGCAACATCATCATCCATTCATGGACGGCTGGATTTTAGCCACTCTGTATTAGTTTTCCCTTTAGATTTAAATCAAAACAGATTCCTCAAAGCAATGTTTTAAGCAAGTACGTACCCCTCCCTGAGTTATGTGTTTGCCACTAAATCGCATTGGATTGGACGGATGGATGGATGTAAAAGACAAATTTAACTGGATTGGATTATAATCGTTCCCTCTGTGGATCTTCCTCAGATGACTTTAATTGTCAGTTTATAAATAAACTAACTGAGTTGAATTCGTGTTCGGTAAAAAGCTGTCTCCACTCAACCGTGCAACTGTTATTTAGGCTCCGGCAGCCCCGTGACCCCGATGGTGACAAAACAGGTTTTGAAGATGATGTCGATTAAATTACTATGAACTTTGTTCACCTCTTCAAACTCTCAGAAGTAACTTTGCAGGAGAAGGAATGTGGCTCTTACTGCTCCTCCATATTCTCCCCTCAGGGCTCTGTCCTAGGCCCTCTTTCATACTATACTTACCTGTAGCTAAACTGTGCCGAAAAGCAAAGCTCTCAATTTACCGGTCGATCTACGTTCCAGTACTCACCTATGGTCATGAGCTATGGGTCATGACCGAAAGAACGAGGTCCCGAATACAAGCGGCTGAAATGAGCTTCCTCCGCAGGGTGGCTGGGTGCTCCCTTAGAGATAGGGTGAGAAGCTCGGTCACCCGCGGAGAGCTCGGAGTAGAACCGCTTCTCCTCCGCATCGAAAGGAGCCAGTTGAGGTGGCTCGGGCATCTAGTCCGGATGCCTCCTGGACGCCTCCCTGGAGAGGTGTTCCGGGCATGTCCCACTGGGCGGAGGCCCCGGGGAAGACCCAGGACACGCTGGAGAGACTACGTCTCTCGGCTGGCCTGGGAACGTCTCGGGGTCCCCCCAGAGGAGCTGGAGGAAGTGGCTGGGGTGAGGGAAGTCTGGGCATCTCTGCTCAGTCTGCTGCCCCCGCGACCCGGTCCCGGATAAGCGGAGGAAGATGGATGGATAAACTGTGCAAGCTTTCATTTTTTGTGCATTTGTTGCCCACTTTTGTTTAAAATTCTTGATCAAAATAAAAAGACAAGTCAAAGACGTGGCATCACAGTTTTCTTCCTGTCTTTTTTCTTCATGATAGTGTCATCATTTCTGCCTGAATGAGAGAAAAACATCCTCAGATTGATGTCTTTAAGGCAGACGTTCTGATCTGCCCAGACGTTCTGTAGGAAACGTTATGCTCATCATGGATGATCAGCTAACAGCTCTGCTAACTGCTGAACATGCAGGTTTGTCCTGTACACACTTGATTCCTGCAGTGATCTAGGCCGACTAGACCTCTTCAGATGATCCAAAATGATGCTGCATGCTCTCACAAAATTTCCTTAGCCACCTTTGTGCCTAAAATCGTCCCCACACAACCAATGACATCTCGCTCAGCGGAGTTATTTTCCTTACAGCACCTGGACCTGGTGTGTTTGACTCTCTGTGTTGGCTTGTCATTTCTAGGTCATGACTGCTAAACAAATTAAGGCCGAATTATGTTGATGTATTTCTCCTTCTGGTTACTTGCAGTAATGCAGCAGCACTTCATCTACAAATCACTGTAATCAACATAACCTCCAATTAGATACATAAAAACTCAGAAATACAAACCATTTGCATAGAAATAGCGAAAAACATATAATTGGACTGAATAATATTTAATTAGAAGTAACTCCATCAATGTGCACACCGGGCATGTGCGGCGCAAACAGGCATTTTTAAATACACTTTTGGCATATGGTGGTCACATCATCACCTTGTCTTTTTCTTTCACAGCTCTATTCCGATACATGAAAAACTTGGTGTCATTGAATTCCTACAAACCACAAATATTAATTTCTCCTTTATGATCATTTTTTAACCAGTTGGGACTTCTGTGTTTGAAAAGGACCCTATCAATACGTCACTACCAAAGGCAAGTCTCTGATTGGTCAAATTTGCTTTAGCTGTCAACGCGCGTTCAGTTGCAACACATTTTGTACGTAAAGCCCGTGAATGGACTTAAAAACTTGCGTAGTGATGTGTGAACACGAGAGATATCCACGTGTTTGCATAGACTTTTCATTGAAAGCGCTCACTCAAATGTGTATTTCTGAGCCTGGTGTGAACAAAGCACAACAGTTAAAATTGTAATTTCATGTTTTAAGATTTCTGGTTAAGTAAAAATGGCTTGCTGACAGATCATTTTAATTCTTTGGGGATGCTCTTCTGAAGCGTAGTGTTCCTTCTCTTTTTGTGGTGTGGATTGGGCTGGGATGAAGGAGTTGAGTTTGATGAACCGTGTGTGGCCAGAGAGGTAAAAACCTAAACCAGTGTGGGTGATGCTGATGGAGGAGAGCCATGGTAGAAGGATGGAGTGGGATATGGTGTGAAAGGCCCCCTAAAGTCGAGGAGGATTAGTATGGGCAGTGATTGGAGTGGAGAATATGATCAAAGATGTCTAAAAAACCTCCTCCTCAGTGGAATAACAGAAAGGAGGGAGATTTCTGCACAACACATAAGCAAACCCAATGCTCTTTTCAATCAGAACTTTTGGCAGTTTTATTTTTTCTCAGCCAATTTGGCTGAGCCAAATAATGAGAAAAACAACAATAAGGAGTTTTAGAAAAGTTAATCGCACCTCCAACTACCTATAATTTAGTAAAGCCTGGTTAAATCTGTCCATTTTGACTCACACATCTCCTGAGATGTATAGATATCTCTGCCAAAGCTGGATTTCTCATACATATAGTGCAAATGTAGCATTCAAAGGAGAGCTTTCAGTAGAAACTTTCCACAAACACACACAGATCCTTCACCGTCTGCGGCTCCAAGTGTTTCTGCGGGACCGAGTCGCTCGGTAAGATGTGTTGGATGCAACTTCTGATTCAATGAACCCAATCTGGATTGTTTTACTGAATGAATGGCTTTCTCTGGATATTTTCCAAGGCAGGTTTGACATTCCTAATAGGAAAAATAGTCCTAAACACACACAGAGCCTCATGCAAAGAAATATGTGGACCTCAGTAAAGTTAACCAGGAAATGTTGAAAAATGTCAGTTTCTGGAAAACACATTTTGGGCCTGGCTCTGGAGGTTCTTACATAATTCTACCAACAGACTATTGTGCATTGTAGTGCTGTGAGTGACTGAGCTTAACAACACTTTAACTTGCTGGCTGTGTTCATTAATTGATTTTCTGCAGGCAAACAGAGCTTGGTGGTTCTCTGCCAAGTGCAGCCTAATAACTCTTACAATTGGTCTGAGCCATCAAGAACGGATAATAAAACCGTCAACTCTCAGTCCAATCTCACTTTTTCTCACTCTCTCACAAGTCGGCTTGAATACACAAGCTCACTCTGGTGCGTGCACGGACACAAACACCGAACCATATGGTTTCGTAAGCGCGGATACGCACACAAACAAGCGTGCACGTGCTTCTCCCGCTGCTGGATTCGTAGCATGTGGTAGCGTTTAAAGCTCTGTCTTAAAGGCAGAGTTCTCTGTGTGTGTGTGTGTGTGTGTGTGTGTGCATATGTGTGTGTGTGTGTACTTCTACCCTTTCTCTGTCTCAGATCCCCTACCCTGAAGCCTCTGCAAGGTCTCAATTTCTGTACATTCCTGTGTAAAGGAGAAAGCAGATATCCCAGGAGGGGCACTGTTTTATAACAAACACTATCCCAGGCCTCAGCATTGAACGCACCCGCTCCCTGTAAAAAGCTGCATAAACCCAGATGCGAACGCCTCTGTGCTCATGAGCAAACAGAGCAAAGAGTGTTGAAACACCACTTCATTTCCACCGGGTTTTAATGAGATTGACTGCAGTTTATCAATCCGTTTACAGAGCTCCTTGACGGCTTTCCAGATGTTGACTTCTTCCAGGGAAGTTAGAAAAACAGGCTCATCACTCACAGCAGCATCTGCTCAAAATGGGTGTGTTTCCCTGCAGGGGATTTCTGATTTCGAGCCGACAAAGTAAACTTTGTTCCTTTCAAGTCTGCTTCTCTGTCGGGATGGGACGCATTAGGTTGATTGACACTCAGTAATTAACCAGAAGCCGGTCTGACTTCTGTCCAAGCACAAATCCGTGTCATTACTGCTCTTTTTGCCCCGATGCACTACCTGACATAAAATGAATACAACACTTTCCACCTAGACACCGGAGCTTTAACGCCAGTGTTTACATTTTTACAACTACTGTAAGTCTTCAACCGTTTATGCAGTGAACGTAATTCCAGAAGATTCTTTCACATAGAAAAGCAGCTTTGCATCCTAACGCGTTATGTGTTGCATGAAAATGCGGCTATTCTCAGTGTCAGAATCAGCTGATTCAAGTTGATGGTGTACAGTTGAAGAGTTGTGGTACGTCGAAGGGCATGTGTTGTTTATGTGTCGCTTGCGACATCTCAGGTGTGTAACCCTCGTGCTATCCTATAACCCATCCTTCCATTGACGTGTTCTCCCTACCATGACAAAGGTGGATAAAGGTGGAGAGGATTTCATGTAATCCATAGACACCAGTGAAGATCACAAATCATTGAAGAAAAAGGTTCAGTCTGTCTTGTGGGGTCTAGATGACCCCACTCCCAATGTTAAATGCCTAGGATAGCACATAAATTCAGGGGTTATTTCATTTGATGAAACCTTTTTTGACTGTTCTTGATCTTTTCATAGTGGCCTTAACCTCCAAAGTTTAAAACTGAGTCGCATCCATTGAACTGAATCGTTGGGATACTGAGTCGTTGTGTCCCTTAAGTATGTTGACATTGAAAGTGTCAAACGTGTGCCAGACTTAAAGATTTATTATTTATTGTTTTGTTACATCACACTGGGCTTAGTATAAACAAACTAAAAGGCTTTTCTTCACTGTAACTCATTTATTAGCAAATTAGAAAACAGTTTGTCTATGTTGTAGTTGTTTTGTACAAAAATCATATATGAAACGGAAACAAAACCAGGACCAATTCTGTCTCTCCGTTACCCTGCAAATGCAACGGAAAAACATCTTCTAAATGTGGATGGCTTCTTTTAGCAGCTCATTTCTCAAATGCCCCTTTGGTTCCTTTTCTGCTGAAGGAGGGAATTCTGAGCAGCTTAGTGCAACAAAGTCACCTTTTCCATCCTGTCCCCTTTTTTCTGCTGCAGTGTTCCAGGTGAACCTCATTGGTGGCTAATCTCTCTTGTCTGATGTCACATCTGGCCCCTCTAGACACTTTTCCCCTAAAGATCGAATGCTATTTATTAAACCTCTTTGGGACTGCTCTGTGTTTTAAATGGTTTGCAGACTTTGTCGGCAAAATCTAAACGTCATTTAGCCAAAGTCTGCTGTGACGTTAGCAAAGGCCAATTGATGCAGCAAATGTACTTCACTCCGATGTAGGATTAGATGTGTAGCTCCGTCTTTAAAGGTCTGTGTGCCGACCTCTTTCTAAATAATAAAAACTGAAAGCAGACCTGATCACTTCAGACATGAGGGCTTACTCACACACAGGGGAGTGACCCGTGTGTGTCTTAGAGTTGTCCAGGCCCTTGGAAGGTCATACATGTGCCCTGCAGTTTCCTAGATGTTGATACGGCTGCCTCAAGGGACGTCATGAAAATGGAACGTACCATTGTCATGTGCGTGGTAAGTGTGCTGTGAAATATTGATGGCGCTAATGTAAGTTGAATGCACTTATGTCGTATGGTTGATGCTGTCGTACGGTGTCCTTACGCCACGCTCCAGGTGTTAGTAAAGTTTGAGTACTGACTCCGTACTGAGCGGACACAAATACTTTGCACACAGGATATGCATGGGATATTTTGATTTTATTTTATTTGAAATGGTTTATTTCAAGCAATCAAATAAGTATAATACACAAAAACAATATAATCATCACTTATACATTCGTACAATAACTAATCAAACTTAGGATAATTAGACATATTAATAAATATTACTTGAAAGGGAGTGGAAGGAAGCGAACTCATGTAATCCCACCCCTGTTCTATCATAACCATTTTATTACATGATCTATCAATATCCTGTTCCTAACTTTTATCAGACAGAATTAAGAATCATAAAGTATCAATAAAGCACATGACAATTACAAATTACTTAATTATTATGTAAAAAATAACTATTTTAGAAATCAACATGGCAAATGCAGATCAGTTATCCAAAATATATGCAGATTATGTTACTTATAAAAATCATGTATATGATGAAAAAAAAATAATACTATATCAGTAAAATAGACACAACACTGTTTTAAAAAATCTTCATAGCAAAAATTGATCTAATATCAAAAGTTAAAATACGTGCAAAATGATGTTACATTAGGAAAAATAATGAATCAATTTTTCAATTTTTGGAGCAAGTGAAGTAATATCATTAGAAAATCAATTTAACCATCTATCCTAGGCACTTTACTGTAGGGAGTGGGGTCATCTAGACTCAGTAGACAGTGCGCTGAACCTTTTCTTTTCCAAATGATTTGTGATCTTCACTGGTGTCCATGGATTACATGAAATCCTCTCCACCTTTATCCACCTTTGTCATGGTAGGGAGAACACGTCAATGGAAGGGTGGGGTCATAGGATAGCACAAGGGTTAAGAGTCAGGCTGCGAGCAAGAAGCACGCACTTCTCAAGTGGACAACACTAATGGGCTCCTTGTGCAATATGGAGGATTTGGGAGAATTGAAATAATAAATCATCAGTAAGACATGCCAGTGTCTCACCTACTTCACCCTCACATGTTGCATGAGCGTTCACTACAACCTTTTCTTTTTATTTTCATATTATGTCAGCACTAATCCATCCATACACTGTTCTGTATCTTGACCTTATGACTAACAGTGATGAGGAAGCCTCGGAAATGTCACAAAATAGCAGTGCTTGGTAGATTCCGTCTGCTGAAGGGTCATTTCTCTTTGAACAGTCAGAAAACAGTCAGAACGTTGTTATGGAAACCTCAAAACGTGTCGTTGTTCACTTTTTTCTGAAGAAGAAAATGTTGGTTGAGTTTGATCATTTCGAACTAAATTGTTGGAGACTGAACGGACCCTGAAAACCTGAGTGAACCCTTTTTGTCTGCATTCTTTGTGACATTTTTAACAAAAATGCAAATAATTTAAGTTAAAGTTAAAAAAAAGTCTAGGAAGTAAATGAAAGGCTACTAAAAAACATTATTTAATTCAATTTCTGAACTGACACTACAAAATCTAACAGAGAAAATGCTCTGACATGAGCTTCACCCGAAATGTTTTTTTCTAGAAAACACCAGTTTAAACGCAGAAGCTCATAAGTGCTGAGCATCTGTGTGCAACAATTTCTGAAGCCAGATGACAAATACACATTACGGATTGCAGAGGATCTTTCTTTTTTCTCTAAATTATAAACTGGACATATTGTGAGGTGAAATGAGAGGGGGCACTGACAGCTGACAAGCCAGACGGATCTTCACGCAGCCTTTAATCAGCCTTTCTTTCCCACACGGAGCAAACTCTGATCACTTCATTCTGAGCAAGAAAGACCTCAGTAAACACTCAGACATTTATTTTCATCTTCTCCAACTCTGTTTATGTGTTTTTGGATTTAAAGAAGCTGTCAGAAAGAGAGCCAAACTGGTCTCACCATTTCACAGGAAAACATTTTCTGAAACGTTTTCTAGCTGTAGAAAAGGCACGGAGTGGGCTTTACTTTGCACTTATAGACACTCCAACACAAGCAAACTCCTGGCCTCACATCCCACGACATTAAAAATATGAAAAATAATCAGTTTAACTAACTAAATAGACGAAATGGATCAGCGCCTGAGGAGATGCACTGAGAGATAATGGCACCAAGAGGAAGGAGAACCGGGGCAACAGAACCGACTGGTGTTTATATGTCAGGAGGACTGATTTGTTTTATTTGGGACTGAGAGACGTTCTGTTTGAGGCAGCAGAAGCCGGATTGATATCTGAAGATGGATTTTTGTGAGGCTTACTGTGCCACCGACACAAAGTGCCACTGTGCGTCTGCCAGGTTTCTGACTGTGTTCAATGTCTGACTCACAGAATCCGATCCTGACAACATGCAGGAAGTCATGGAGCTCAACTACAGACCCAAGAACAGTTACATATGTTTTACTCACGTGTAATTTGTACTTGAGGATCACATTTTGGAGATTTGCTCTGAGAAGGTCAAGTTCCTTCCAATGAAATCTAACGTTTAGGTTCTCATGTAAATTCAGGAGAACCAGAACACCCAGAGGCTTGGGAAGTTTTTGGGATAAAGAGGAAAAACTTGTGGAAATCAAATGAACAAACCAAAAAAGTCAGGAGGAAACACCATAAAAAAAGGGTTAATGGCCGACGAAGTGTGCATTATTACTTTTTAACACACGCCGTGGAAGCCTGAACCGTCCGACGCAAAGTGCGTCAAAAAGTAATAGTACACACTTCGAAGGCCATTAACTCGCTTATACCATGGTCACTTACAAAAGCAATGCATATTAACCAGTTTTTGGTCCTTGATTCTTGTTTTTTTTCCGATTTAGATCGCTTTTCTCACAAAAAGCGGACTATTTGTCACGTGGTGCGGCGCAATGCGGAACATAACAAATAGTCTGCACCGCGTCGAAATTCGGTGATATATATATGCGAAGGGTTGAATAAAGCATCAGTTCAGAGAGAAAGTTTGCCTTTTACGACTTGTTTTTGACCAAATGATGAAGCAAAAGGTTGTTTTAAAGAAGCCGGCGCAGTGATACAAAAGATTTAAGCTCGGTGACCGGAACTTCTTTTTTCACTGTGCGGTTTTCACTGTGGTATATCACTTTGTAATGTACACCCAGCAGCCAATCAGAATCGAGTATTCACCCGGACCATGGTATAAAGGCGATTATACTATATATACTTGACAATAGATATTGTTATTATTTTATTGAAAACAAGTGTATTACTTGTTTTAAAACTAGGGGAGACCTCGCCTTCCAGGCAGTCGCTCCCCGACTTTGGAATGACCTCCCTCTGTCTCTGCACCAGACTGACTCAGTCGAGTGTTTTAAAACTCAAGTTAAGATGTTTTATTTAGGAGAGATTAAGCTGACTTTTGCTTGTGTTCACTTTTATTTGTTTGTTTGTTTACTTATATAACTGAGTGTGCTTTCTTTGGTTTTACCTGCTTTAGAATTTATTTTTAGTATTATTTTAACATTGTGAAGCACTCTGAGAAAAAGTGCTAAATATAAATAAAGATTTACTTACTTATTTTAGGGTTATTTATTTGCAAACAGTGATATTTCACGGCTGCTAATTACTTGTAACAACAAACAGAAAAATGTTAAATTGTAGTTTTATTACCAGATTACATGATTTTTGCATGTTTGTCATATTTCAGGTCTTCAAAGAATCAAAGCACTTTTTTCTTTTGTCACATGGTTGGCACTAGAGACACTTATTCCATCCATTCCGCCTTAACACGCAGCCTGTAAAGGTGGCGCCCGGTGCAGCTCCTGTGCCATGTCGGTACATTAGAGCTCTCAGTCGCTGTGATGTGGGGTCTATCCCATTCATGGGTCACATCCAAAACACGAACCATTGCTTTGGGCGGAGCATCACGGCGGGAAGAACCAAAAGTCATGATTCTGATTACGACAGACAAGAAGGGTGTTCTGGAGCTGGGAAACAGTATTTCAATGGTGTTGTCTTTTTGCTGGGGATGATAAAAACTTCATTGAGTTCATAGTGTCTCTTTTTAAAGCAGTTTGATGAAATTAGAGCACACAAAAATGTAATTGTTATAACTTTTGAGACTTCACTTTAATGCAAAGCTTAATGCTTGACCTAAGTTGTACGGAATAAATCAAAATGTGTGAGCATTTCTAAGTTACAAGATGTTTTAAATGATGTTAATATGAACTTGACATTTCTTTGAGAAAGCTGGCGAAAGACGGCAATTAATCTTTATTTTACATCAAACATAAATAACCTGTTTTAGTCCTGGGATATGAATTATGAAGAAAGATGAAGAGCATCTGCAGCAGTAACATTTCACTGCAGAGTAGTCATCCTCGCAAAGGCAACCACTTTCAGACCACATCAGGTTTGTGTTTGGATGAGGGAACAGCCTCTCATTAGTTGAAGTTCAGTGGAGGAAATATGTTTTTTTTTTTTTTTTTCCCACATGGACATGGGCTTTACAGCACAAAGATGAGCTTGTCTGCTTTTCACTTTGTTTGTTTGAAGTTTGCTTGAGCATTTTGAGTTTTTTTTTCACCTTCCTTCCTGAAGGTGCTCGTTACAAAGAGGTCAAACGAATGCCAAACATTTAGAGGACACTCAGGGCTGACAAAGACCTTTTTTTTTTTTTTAATGTTTTTAAATGATTTGCTTTAAAGCACTAGTATCAAGTCAGGATGGAAACACTACAATAACAACCACCACCAGTGAGCTATAAATACAGCCATATACGTAAAAGCTCTTCTTGAGATCTGGACTTTTCGGGTCCTGAGTGCAGCAGAGTCGCTGCCAGCAGCAGCTATAACCGTTTGGCTGGAGCTTGTTTGGAGTTGGGCTCTGAGCTGAGAGGCCTGGCACTGCCAGCTGGAAAAGTGGCTGGCGGAGGTCACCAGTTTACCCCCCAGGTTAATGAGGAACACACACGCATGTGTCTCTGGAATCCAGATGAAACACACACCAACTGTCCGCTTTGTGTCCGGTTATCACTCTGGTCATCAAGTTTGAACCTTTTTTTACAAAGTGGCAGGAGGTCAAACAAACAAAACCATGAAACTTTTGCTTGTTTCCCAATAAAATTCTCAGATAAACTCCATCTGAATGTATTTGAAAAATGTTTGGAGCTAAAATCCATCCCAGACTTCTACTGTGTCACCCTACGTGGCCTTGCATTTTTTGGGGGCCATTTTTATCTGTGTCCTGATTGGCTGATGACCTTGTCAATCACTTCCCTCTGTGCCGTGTCTCCAGTTTGGCAAATGTACAAAAATCTTTGATCATGAGTAGATATTTGCTTTTGTCCTACATCAATGGACATATTTTTCTACAAAGATTGTAACTTTTCGCGTGACCGACACTTCAAATCCAGATCTTTCTTTCGACTCCCATAATTCTTCAGCCGTTTCCTCAGTTAGCGTAATTCCAGCAGATTCTGACGCGAAGAGCGCAGCTTGGCGCTGATATGCAGGACGTGGTAGTGAACTGTTTTCACGATAAACGTAAATCAGCCATAGTGCAGCAGTCGGCCGGTCGACTCGGCCTGTGATTGGATTGCCTTCTTCTCCACGTCTGCATTCAGGCCTTCACTGGACTCCTTCTACAGCCTGATGGTCTGCCTCCCAAAGAGATTTCATTTGAACACAATAACTACATTAGCCCCCTCCAAACATAATTATTGCACTGGTGACCCCTTTTGCAAATGTTCTTCCCACAGCTGCACACAAGTAGGAGAAGGAAATATTTCTTTGGCCGGTTTTTATGATGCACCAGTTAGACTTGTGTCACATTTAATGTTGTGTGTTATGTAATGTTTTGGTGTTTAGCCTCTTTATTCCAGCTCCTCTTCTGCACACACTTGGAACACAGTCTGCGAGCTGTGCTTTCGCCGCTTTCCACCAGAACTGTGATCACCTGAGCGAAGACGTTTGTGGAGGGCGGCGGGCCCCAGGACTGGTAACTTTCCAAGCAACAGATCAGTGCTTGTACTGCAGCGCAAGGAATGCAGCGGTTGTTTTAACAATACAATGGCTTGGCAAGACGCAGCTGCGGCCGAGCGCTCGGCCTCAGACATGCCCTATAGGGTGCAAGCAGCAGAGAGGGAAAAAAATACCAAAACTACAACGAGATCTGTTTGAAAAAGATCCTGAGAACAGGTTTAGATGAAAGAAAATCCTGAATACTCAGCAGGTCGTCCCAGAATGTGTTGTTGTGCAGCAAAACATCAGCTTTCCGTCAAATCGTGCACAGATTCTTATGTTCATTTGGAAACTAGAAACCGATGAGAGGCTGTGGCCTCTTTGTCAAATGTTGCTTTACTTTTTTTTTTTTCTAGTTATCTTTTTTTAAAAATAAAAACTCAGAAAAGGACCATTTTCCATGTTCCAAGGGAATTACTCTGAAAACAAATACTATAATTGGCTTTTAATTAGAAATTCTTTGCGTGGTGCCAGCATATAATTTAACTGCATCATGAGACACTGCCATTCAGTGTAAAGCTTGAAATTTATGTATGTATTTATATCAAATCATGGGTTCCCAAGCGGTGTGGTGGTTAGCATGGTTGCCTCATAGCAGGAATGTTTCCTTGGCGTGTTGGCATGTTTTTCCTGTGCAGAATGAGGCACGTCCATTAAATGAGCACCCACAAAACTGAGGGTAACCACGGATGACTTTGGTTTGTTTCTGTGTGATCTGGTGATGAACCTGACCCCCCCCCCAGAACAAATATGATGTTAAGTCAAACATTTAACATTTATCTAAAATGAACAACTGATAAATATGTATGAAACGCCTGCATCTCACCTACTCAGCCTTATTTCTGTTCTTATAACTGTTCACCACAACTTGTTGGCCGCAGCATGCTAATAGAACGAAATATTTGTTTTTAATTTATTTAACTTTTACTTTACCAGGAGGGTCAGTTGAGAATATTTACAATGATGACCCGGCAAGAAGGCCCAACAAAAGTAAAACCAGGGAAACAAAAATAGATACAAAGAACAATTCACACTGACCCGTGGCAAACACACAGAATCCAACAAAAAGACATTAAAACAATCTATTCAGACAAGTGAGTGGGAAGGAATCAACAAGCACAGCAGTCATAGGAACGGTTGCAGTATCTGCAGATGATGTGATGGGAGAAGGACGTTCCAGTCATTTACATTTTTGCTGTACAGCTTCCCCAAACTCCGCTCTTGTTGCCCCGTTGCCCTCCTGCTGACATACACAGGTCATCTACCTCATCAGCACTAACTGCACCTTCCACAAGTCCTCCAGTGCCGTAAAATATTAAATTAACCAAGGACCTATACTTCAGTCACTATATTTTTCTCCTCTCATTTTTTACATTGTAATTCTTTTTTTTTTACTATATATTGCCTCTACTATTTATAGTTTGTTTTATAGTGCAATTTGAAGTTATCTCCCCGTTTAAAACTGAAATTTCAATTTCTATGTATGAATCAAAATTGTAGATTTTGGCAGTAAAGTTACTTGGACTTTGACTTTTCTGTCACTGCTGTAGCCACTAACTTCCTGCTTTTGTCTCATAACAGTTGTTCCTGTGTTCTGCTTGTTTCATGGTCTCTCAGTTGCAATGAGAAACCCACTCCTCTGTCTTATACTAGCTGGTTTAGTGATTTGCTGCGTATTTAACGTTTTGTCTTTCATCGCTAAAATGACAAACCTCTTTTTGATGTTAAAGTTGGAACTATCTCTTGTCTTTTGACAGATGTCTGTTGTTTCTGTGAGTTTTTGATTCATGTTCTTTCTTTTCTGTAGCTCATACCTCCCCCTTTGTCTTAGACCATCATTTAGAAAATAAATGAAAAGCCTAAAAGTGTTTTTTTTTTCTCTCACAGATGCAGGAAATCTTTCTTCAGAGAAACATCTTTCGTTTTTTCTTTGAATTTCGGTCTGCTTAGAGTCTGATTGTTTTAAACAGAGCTGGTTTTAGTCACAAAGAAGTCATGATTCTATTGTTGGGAAACCCTGTTTGTGTAATTAAATGGTAAATAAAAACATAAACTCATTCACACCCAAACCTTTAAGCATCCATGTACTCTTGGAAAGCATTGGTGTCCTGCAAAGTTCTCTAATCTGAGTCTTCAGAAGGCTAAAGAGGAAGAAGCCAAAGATGCCGTCTGTGTTTGTTTAGCCTCCTTTTCCACCACATATTCCTCACCAGCCTGCTTGCAAACCCGTTTGCCCTCCTGGGGAGTCACAGAACTGCCCCGGTTCAATTTTCAAATTCCAGCTCAATAGAAAAGGGCTTACATAAAATAAATAAACAAATAAAACGATGCCTCCCTTTTCCCTTCTGTCCACCATGATGCAGCATTTATTGTGTCAGAGAGGACGAGTGATGGATGTGAAGCCTGAGCGGCGTAACATAAATCTCCACAGAGGGAAGCATTTCTAAACACTTTCTCAGAGCGATGATGCCAAAGAGCATTGTGGGAAGGCTTTGTCCAGACAAACACTGCTGACATGACTTATCACTTTGGAACTCATGCATGCAAAAAGGCTGAAAAGATTCTCTCACATGAAGGTAAACAATCTCATAATCACCTAGTAAATGATGTCACTAGCTGTGTTTCATTAAGGGAATTCTTTACATCCTTAAAAGCATGATTTTTTTTTTCGCTCCTAATCATAAATTTTGTTTTTGATTTTTCTATTTTCTGATAAACTCTCGGACAGTTTCGGAAGAAGTTGCTAAGAGAAATCCTCACTGGGGCTCTTCGTTCTGGGTTTACTTTATCCCATCATTTATCTCTCAGTGGGTTTTACTGCACTTACTAATGTAAAATTCAAACAAGTTCTGATATTAGGTCTAAACTTTGCCAACAAAAACAAAAACAAAGGAAAGATGTGTTTTGATTTAAGGACTCAAGCTATGGCTCAATCTAAAACAGTCAATGAAAGAAACAAAATCACAAATCATCTTCAACAAACTTGTTAAAAAAGATTGTTTCAAAAATACAACAATGAATAATGTAGCTTAACATAGAAAGTCTGAAAAGAGACACAAAATCTCCACATGATGTAAACAACAACCAAACCTGAAAGGCTGAAATGTGTGTTTAGATACATAGATTTTTAAAAATATATATATATTATATACATACATATAGATATATATATATATATGTATGTGCTTGCATGTTTATAAATATGTATACAGATATTCTGTTTTTTAACCTTAAAATAACTTCTCTTTTTCAAATAATTTAAAAGGGGCAGAACAAAAGTTTTCTTCATTCTTCCCCCCTTCATTTCCGTTGTAAAACATCTTGTGGAAATGAAAAGGAATAAAGAAATTTAAATATAAATCTAGAAATAACCACAACAAATCTGAGAAACAAACCAACAGTCATTTGCACACTTAGGATATTGTCTTAAAATGTTCTGTACTGTTCTGGATAATTGCCCGGACCTTCAGTTCTGCAGTAAAACATCTGTGAGATCAGCAGCAGAGGCAGATGCAGTGTATCTGCTAATCTTCTGCAGCGCTAAACCGTGAATGAGTGAGGGCTGCACACTGTAACAAGTAACAGTGTGCATGTGAACTGCACAGGAACCACATGGCGCATCTGTTAAACTGAAACAGATACTGCTGATTGGTGACTTTAGCTGCCCACAAAACTGCAGGCTTGCCAGAGGGGCTCTTCCTCTGGACTGTGATCTTCAAGCTTCCACTGAAGCGCAGTTGATGCCCAAATTACCCTGCAAAGTCACTGAAGGTGGCGGATATGCTCTGCGTTTGGACTGTCCAGCCCTGTTTCTTAAGAAACTTTGGAGAAAATTTCAGTTTTGAGTCCAGGCCTTGAAACCTGCCCGTTTGCATGACTGAGTGCGTTTGAGGGCTTGTTTATGTGGCAGAAGCAGCGAAGCATAAATCAACAGATGGAGGCAGAAAAAGCTGAGAAATCTAATAATGAAAGTGTCCTTTGTTCTTTGCTCAGTGCTTTCCTCTCCTCTGCTCTGGATGCCAACAGAGGCTGGAGGCATTACACTGTTGTCATTCTTCTTCTGGTTTCTCTTTTCACACACAAACTTCATCCTGCTGCATGAGACTGAAAGGTAACCATAGAAATACAGAAACAAAGGCAGGCAGGGGGAAAAAAAATCCCTGACAAGAGCCACATCTTCTCTACACAGAGCTAATGGGAACCAGATGCTGATCATATGTGGTATAATCGAGGCAAGATCTCCTTCTGAAAACGCAGAAAAGAATCCGCCGTTATGGCAGCCTTTATGGATGCAATTTAGTGCTGCTCTCTGTCTAATCTTTGAAAGGTCGATGCTTGTACCGCTGCAGCTGAGCTCAAACAGGACGAAGAAGAAGATGTGGAGCCTCTAATGGGTTTCAGTCCTTTAAAGTTTTCTAGAAGAAAAAGTCTTGATGGCACAGGAGGAGACGACCGTTCTTCTGAGTAGAGCATGAATGCTGTCAGCGCATTTCATGGCCATCTGCCCACTCGTTTGTAATTTTGGTTCTGCAGGGACGTTTGAGGAGGGACATTTGAAGCAACCTTCTAAATATCGAAATTGTTTCAGCAAAATTACAATCAGCTGCAGCACTGAGAACAGAAACTCCTCCACAATAGTCATCTGAACAGTGTAACCACTAGAACTTGATGCGTTCACATCAACTGAGGGAAACGGGGGAAGATAAAGAGGATTTGCTGAACAGACGGACTGGTGACCAGTGAGACAAGCAGAAATCAAGAAGAAACTGTCAAATGTACAATGACTGCTGGTTATTAAGTTAAAGTTTCATGCACCCGTGCTGGGGGTTGTACTGGTGCTGCACACCGACGACCTGAAACTGTGTTGGTAAGGTATATATATCTGATTAGAAAATATGAACTGGATGATGATAATTCATATAAAGAAAATGGTCAAGTAGAACAGCGGTCGGGTTAAATGAGTTTGCTTCCTTTAAAGCAATCTATGATTTAAGGACTAATTATCTTATGTTTTATACGTCTCTGTATGGATGTAAAACTCTGTCAAAAGTATTGTTTTGTGCATTATTCTTGCTTTGATTGTTTGAAATAAACCATTTCTAAATCCAAATAATGATCTCAGAACTAGAAAGGACATCCCTAAAGTTGCACATAACTAAATAACGGCGAGGGGCGTAGCCGGGAAATGCGTTTTCTTTAAGGGAAAGAAAATAATGACAAAATATGTACACAAAAGAAAAGGACACATTCTGTGAAGATTTGGTATTTATGGAGGTCACATCTTCAAATAACAAGCAGAAAAAAATGTTCTCATGCTTTCCACTTCTCTGGGTGTCAAGATGTAAAAGAGCAGCATCGTTGTGGGTTGAATTGTGGAGAGGAGGAGAAGGACACATTTGGCATTTCTCTTAATAATTGGCCCATAATCACCAATCCAGAAATGTCACACTAGAATCTGAAAGGAGACAAAGTCAAAAAGTCTGCTCAGATGCTCTTTGCCCTTTGGAGTGTGCTGGTTTTTGTAACTGCTGGCATAAAAACGGGCAAATGACGCACATGGAGACAGGATTACACCAGACAGGAGCAGCTCTCCTTGAACTCTGTCCAATATTAACTAATATTTTCATTTGTGATATTCAGACAGGAGTGACTCAATCAGAAAGAAATAATCTGTAGCTGTGCTTCACATAGATAGAGGAATGCATCTTCATGTTGGAGATGCTTATCGTCTTGCTGAAATGCAGGGATGTGTTGAAAGGACAACGCTCTACGGTCATGCTGGTTCCTGCTTTGCTTCTTGACTATTCATCTGATTTCCAAACGCACTCTCACACCGATGGAAGAGCCGCTCTGTGTGTTGACCTAACCACCCGGAGCCAGCCAAGAACTCAGAGTGTTTCCCATGGACACTTGAGTTGCTGGAAATCAAACTATCAACCTTGAAGCTGCCAGAACACTGCCCTATCTGTACAGTTAAAGATGACAAAATTCTGAAGACCTTTTTCCTTAAAATTTAGTGCAAAAAGAAAAGAAAAAGTTCCCGACAAGGAGATTATTTGAGCTCCATGCTCCCGCTTAGTTTAAAGACCCACTGTGTGGGGTGTTTTTGGTGTCTAACGTTCTCGTGGCCTTTTTCTGATGATGAAGAAATATATGTACACGGTTTAACATGCATACATAGCATATACATCAGTCTAAAATTAGCTTTCTCTTATAATTTCTTTATGCAAATTGTTGGAAATCAGGAGCAGCCGTAAAAATGCTGTTGGAAAAGATCAAATTGGTGATGTAGAAAATACGCTGGGTGGGGCCACAAGCTCCCTGCTCCGCTCCATTCTGATGCATCCACTGTCAGTCAACCAGATCCATGAACGTCTTTGCTTTCCTTGTCTGAGCTGGAATCTGGATCCAAACCGTACGGCTGGAGAGCTCTGATATTGCTCACCATTTTTGTTGCACCGATAATGTTAGATCAGGACTGTAAGTTATCGAGAGAGTGTGTAAACAGAGAGCTCTCAGTTATAGATGATGGGAAGGGGATGCAGGGTTGCTCTGTGTTCTGCAGACTCCTGCAAAACATCAGCATGGATGTGCTACAGGCCGTTGGTGCTCCCGGTTGTGTACAGTGTGTTTCTGTGTGTGCACCCCAAGTTACAGCCAAATTGCTGCACCTCAGCAGAGTAGATTGTGGCGCCAATAACTTCAATGGCTGGCCTGAGTCCACAGCTCTTTGCCCCCCCCCCATTTTGCAGGCATGCTGGAGCATAATTTAATACTGAATTCTGCACTGTAAACCCAGTCAGTTGCAAAGAATATGCTGTGTGTAAAAACACAGGCCGTGTTTGTTGAATGTGTTGTTGGGTTTTACAGTGGACCCGAGAGCTGCTTCTAGCTGTAATAAAACCTTTGATAATGAACCCAGAGCCACAGAGTTTGTGTGTAAAAGTGCTCCTCTGTGCTGGTGCCTTTTCAGTGTCTCGTTTATTTTAATCAACTCTTCAACATTAACATACTTATTGTCCACAATGGTTCTCGTGCACAACCCCCGGACCACAGACCAGCACCGGTCCTTGGGTCATTTGGTACCGGGCCGCACAGAAAGAATAAATAACTTACATGACTTCCGTTTTATTTATTTATTTCAGAATCTGAAAGATGTTCTATTTAGAAAAATTGCCTGATTCTCTGTTCCATCCGTCTATGTCACTCTTGACACAGGCCAAGGCGCTCTTCTTGGTCACATGATAGGTTACCCTATAAAAAAAAAAAGAGTAAAAGATAAAGGTCTTTGGAAAGTTTCTTTGCCAAGGGGAAAACGCCCAGCCAGGAGACAGAAGAGGAGGCTTCCACTTCCGAAAAACAGAAAGCTACATTTAATAGACAGTACTTCTGTTTTGCATCATGAGCGTGGGAAGGGGAGAGGACGATGACACCTGAGCGATGTTCAATATTGTGTGTGTTTAATAAAAGCTCAGAGTTAGTCTTGTTGTCATATCTGTCCCACCTTCAGCGTGGCATTGCTAACATAGTTCTCCGCCTATTTCTTAAAGACTGGTCTGTGAAAACTTGGTGTGACGTCATACCGGTCCTTGGCACTAAAATGGTTGGAGACTGCTGCTTTACAACACACCACCGATAGAAACCTTGGGTATGGAAACCAACTCTAGGGGTTAGTTACTCAATTCACTCTTTCGATTTGACATAAAGGGAAGATGACACAGACATGTGAAGCCAAAACTAAAGGACACAGGCCTTCAGCACCATCTTACTGCTTTAGCAGTGCAGTTAGGTGCAGACTGGTGGACTCAGCGGTAGATGTTGCACTGAGTTGTAGTTTACCGCTCTGGACTAAAACTACTTTCACTCCGGACGCAATTTGTGCTGCAGAGACGGACAGGTTAAATCTTGAGTCAGTGTTCAGAAGCGATCAGAGGTGCTGCGGCGTGTTTAAAGCTGGCAGCAGCACATTTCAGGCGTTGGAGCGCACCTTTTCCAGAGACCCGTGACGTGCTGATGATGTAATCAGTGGGTGGAGTCCAAAGCTAACATGGAAGAGAAGCTGAACGTTGTCATCCTGAACTTTTAGGTGTTTCTCTTATTTAAATGTGGATCATATAAGAAAGATCCTGATTTTATTCTTATTTTTTCCTTCCTCTGACTAATGCCGGACAGCAATTTATCACACTGGGTCACATAGACACGGAAGTACCGCATTTACCGTGATGACAGAGTCTCTGAATGCTTTCATTCAAGGAAATAAACAAAACATGAATAAAATAACCAAAGTACACTTAGGCAGACAAGGATTCTAGCTGATGGGCGAAGCTCTGAACTGCTTAAGTTGACAATGTTGACATTGATATTTGAGTTGCAGTTCTGCCTGCTGTATGTTTCTCTTCAAGTCAGAAACAGAACAATCAGAAGAAAAGAAAAGAATTAACCAAGTGTTACAGTCTGAAGAAAAAATATCTGTTATACAAAGAGCTCTGAAGAACAACGAATCGCAGAAAACCACAAATCCTTTGAGCAGATGTGGTCAAAGTGAAAATTTGTTTGGTTTGGTTTTTAAAGAAGTCAAGTCATTTGTGATTTTAGCACAAACAGGCAACAATTCTGAGTGTCAGAAATCTGTTTTAGTGGTGTCATTTATCTTTGTTTTTAACAGAACTAAACTTATTATTTGCAAAAATGACATTTCCAAGGGACATTTAACCAGTCAGAGCCTTTTTTAGACTCTGTAATAAAAAGAATAAACTACTGTTGAAAGCAACTGCACCACTACTTGCCGTTATTTCTTAACGACTTTAAGAAGAGTTTAGATTTTTCCTCGAATTTTACCAATGAATAACTTTTTCTTGACACCACTTTGATTAATTACAGCTTGAGCGACCTAAACTTTACTTTAGCTGTGTCGACTTCAACTTAGTTTAAGCATAAAAGCCATGGCTTTAATTCAATTCAATTCAATTCAATTCAATTTTATTTGTATAGCCCAAAATCACAACAACAGTCGTCTCGATGGGCTTTGAAGTAAAACAAGGAAAAAAAAAAGGATCATGAATACAAAGAGTCAATAGGAAAATACTAAAATAAACTAACAAACTGACTAAGCTATACTGGCATCCCTGCCCTTAGACCCCCCTTCGCGGTAAGGAAAAACTCCTAAAAAACCGGATTCCCGAAAAAAATGAAGAAACCTCAGGGGTGCCCACATGAAGGAGGGATCCTCCCCCAGGACGGACAGGCGATTTACCAGAACTCATAGAGAAGAATTAACTTATCTAACTCTACATCTATATATTTAAAGTCCAGCAGACGAGATTCACACTGAAAACATCTAACAATGTCAAAAAGAAATTGATTTAAGTAAAACTAATGTCCAAATGTCTTATTCTAATTTAAAATATAGATTAAAATAACAGAAATTCCATCAAAATACATTACAAAATTTTAACATTCTCCAATTTTTATTAATTTTTAAAAAGGATTTTTAGTGTATAAATGAAATGATACCTAAACCTTTAAAGCTGGAGAGTTGCAGTAGATCCTTTAAAGCAGTTTGAAGTGAAAACTGCAAGATTCCCCTTCTACAAAACCTCTTTTGCTCAATCTGCTCGCTGTAAAAGGAACCAGACTCTGAAATTTACTTCCGGCTTATCTTAACCAAGTCCTGGTTGTACCAGCATCAGGACCGAACAGATGTTTGGTCAGGTTAAATCAATGTTTTTTAATTCCTCTGATGTGTTTTAAACTCTTTGATGTTGTTGTTATTATCTTAAATGAACTATTTATCTTTGTCTAAGGACAAATGCTGCAAACTAGCTTCTGCTGTAGACATTACTGTATGGTCATGGGAATAATGCTTTACTCTATGTCCATGTTTTATATCTGTCCCTATTCACATAACTTCATTCCATTCAATCTCGACCATCCAGGAAGCTGGGATAGGCTCCAGCAACCCTATGTTCCCTTAAAATATTAAGCAGGTTTGGATGATGGATGGATGGATGGATGGAAGATGGATGCATGGATGGATGGATGGATGGATGGATGGACGATGGATGCATGGATGGATGGATGGATGGATGGATGGATGGATGGATGGATGCATGAATGGATGGATGGTTGGATGGATGGATGCATGGATGGATGAAGTCACAGATAAACATTTGAGTCTAGCATTTAGGAAATGGCAGAGAATAACTGTGGTTTTAATGTTTGTAAAAGATGTTCTCGTTTTGGCCTCGTTACCTTTCATCAGGGAGACCATTGTACACAATTATATGCCAAAGAATACGAATGACTGAAGACATTTTGTTATTGTATAACAAGCCAAACCAAGATAAAGTTTAAACTTTCCCAGAAACTACGTTCTTACATAAAAACTTCTATAGATGAATTTTCAAGATGTTTACGAAGGTACCAGACATCATCCACAGGTTTGTTTCTTTGTGCCTTAATTTTGGTTTAATAAATAACGGTACAGAGAGAATGTTGATATAATGTTTGCTTGAGGTTAAATATTTCTTAAACCTTACAACAACCAGACCACTTTACACGTCCACATCAAACTTGACTTTAGCAGAGACTTTAGAGGTAATGATCGGCTGAATTTGCTGCACGTAAAAAACAAAACAAAACCTGCTTTTAAGAACAATAGATAGACTTTTGCATTATCGTCAGAGACACAAATCAAAAATTACTCAAGTTTCTTTGGTCAGAATGGTCTCAGTCTTTCATCAGGTTGCATGCGGCTGCAAAAAGCGTCAACACACTCCAGTTTGTGATTTCCAATAACCTCTGTGTGAGTATTTCCAGCTCCTAAGGGATTAGAAGACCTGGATAAACTTGAGATCCAACTAATAGCCTTCATTATTCTAATTTCAAATAATTCTCCAGTATTTTGGGCTGAATGACTACCAATAAACACCTAAATTATGGACCATCCACCCACAGGGTGCAGCTAACCACAAATCTGTGTTTGGTACTTTGGGTGTGCTCAAGAAACGCTCAGCTGAAAACGCTGGTCTGGTTGCAGTTTCACTCTTCTACAACTGAGGGGCCAAAGAAGAGGTTTGGAGTGTGGGTTTGAAGAGGGAGGAAGTGAATGATTCATCCCTAAAACCTCTGCACAGTGGACTGTTTGCAGTGTCACCTCACTTGTTAGGTTAACTGTTGGGTTTGCTGCAAAAGCTGCCTGCCATAAGAAATGTTTAACACTATTGGGTTTGTCTGAGCTCTGACAAAAAATCGTACAACTTATGTGATCGTACATAAACAAACCCAATAGGAGAGAAACTATTATATAATATTATTTTATTAAATTTTCCAAGTTACCATGAATGCTCCCAATGAGCTTCTCAATTGGCAGTTTAGAAAACACACTGAAATGATACTTCAACTCATAAAAATGCTGGCTTTCTTCGATTACACCAATTTAGTTAGCTATATAGCAGTTTTGGCTACATAAGGGTCCTCAAAAAACACTCTCTTCAAATTAAATAGCTAAAGATGGCATTAATTATAGTGTAACATGAAGCAGCAGTCATTTCTACCCATATGGGGGTAGAAGTACTTTACATCACAAGAAGTGATGTGTCGATGGTGTCCTTTTCAAAACAGTTCCAACCACTGTAAACATGATCATGGGGGAGAAATTAATGGTTGCCGTTTTTCTGTCCGATCATAATTCTACGACACCGAGTCTTTCATTTATCGGAATAGAGCTGTGAAAGCAAAAGCCAGGAGCTAGATTTGCACCGCTTTGACTTTTGTCCCAAGTGTTTCCTAACTGGTGGTGCGCTAGTAAACAGTGGAAAAACAGCAGAAGAAGAAGCCCCTGCCTGTCGCACACTAGAACACCTGAATGCGTGTTCATGAAACCGTGTATAGCACGTTCTTGAACATGTGCCTGGTGTAAATGTAGCATAAGGATAATGGAAGTTGCTCATATTTATGATGTGCGTAATGCTAACGTGTGGTACCCTTTCGCCATTCTAGATGATAGATAGGTGCAACTACTGGTTCCTTACTGACCGCGTGCAAATAACCTAAGGACAAAAATGTCATCATTTACCAGATTTCATTTATTTATCTGCATGTTTAGCCACGACGGTATACAGGACACTACTGAAAGCAAATGCAAAAAACAGATTATTCAAAAATAGTAAGTTTGCACATAACAGTTTGTGACATTAAAACTGCTGACAGATTGAACAAGACTGTTCTGCCTTGAAATGCAACTGCTGGGAAAAACCTGCAACTTGACCTCACTTTGACACTTGAAACAGAACTGCGCATTTTATCTGATGGGATCTGATGTCTTCTGCGGTGAAAGAGCCCAAACCACAAAACTCTTGACATGCAGGGCCCCAAGGATCCCTTTCGAACATTCTTATGTTTGGGCTCGTCACATCCAACAAACACACACGCACAGTTCTCACAACCCAAAACCGTGTGTCATAAAGGAACCGACAAAATCACTTGGAGTAAGTGGCTTACCCACAAAGGGAATCTTCTACGTAAATGTCACAAATATATAAAAAACGGAAAATGCACTAAGAAGATTGGAAAATAATCTAAAGGAACAAAAACTATGAAAGTCAATTGTCAAAAAGCGCTAGTCCATGAAAAGAAGCTGGACGAGAACAGATTTAATTGATTAATTCAAATTTGTTGTTTTCGAAGATTTATTTTAGCAAGAATGGAGATTTTATTTTCAGCTCTCCGCTCTCTTGCGCTTCCGTTGTTCGGACTGAAGTCAGTCCGCTGATCTGTGGCAAAGCACAGATGTGAAAACATAAACAAGCAAAGAGGAGCTACTTCTGCAGTGGCGGAGAAAAAAAAGAAAAAAATTGTGGCACGCGCCATGAGGAGCCCCCACTAGGGATAAGTACCGAGCCCCGGTATTGAACGAGCCCCGGGGCAACATTCTGCAAAACCGCAGTATCCATAAGATCTGACCTCAACGGTTCTGCTATGTGTCCCACAAGATGTAAACGTTATCTGCCATATTTAATTCACCAAGTCAGTCAATTTTCTGTTAACTAATGATGATATTAACTTCGCTATTCTCGTTGAAGAGGAGAGCTCTGTCTGGCTATTTGTGTGCACGGAGGGTGAGGCTGTTGTTCAGACAGTACACGGCGCGCACGCACAAGACAAGACACGAAGAATGAAGAACTGCTTTCTGCAATCTACCAGCATACTCCACCATGTTGCCCAATGCAACTGTATTTTATTTTACAGTGAACAGTTTATTTATTGTGTTTTCTATTTACATCACGACAGCAATGTGTCAAAACATTGCTGTTTATTTTTCTTTAGAAAACTTCTTTTTTCATGTATTTTACTTTTCAAGTTGGAAAAACGCTATAACGCGGTTATGTTTCACGGTTTCCCTACTTCACGGATTTGCATCGTGCATTGTGTTCTGTGTCTCCGCTTCTTCTGTACTTGTGCGTCAATAACGTTGCAGTTTAATATGTACACGTACGTATAAGAGCTTGCCAAATTTACATTACGTACGTGCAAACTCTCTTGCAATCTCGAGTTTCTCTAAAACCCACAATGTCGACAAAATGCTGTGGACAGACAAAGGCACCTGCAGCAGGGCCCAAAAGGCAGCAGAAGATGCTATCTATCGCAGATAAAGTTAAACTTCTGGACATGCTAAGGGAAGGTAAAAGCTATGCGGCTGTAGGTCGGCATTACGGAATTAATGAATCTTCCGTTCATTCCATAAAGAAGGAAGAAAAAAACATAAGGACGACAGCAGCTAATAAGTTTTAATAAGGATCCAAAAAGGGTTGCAACTGTCCGCAACAAGAACATGGTACGGATGAAGTCTGCATTAGCTCTGTGGAATAATGACTGCAGGAAAAAAAAACATTATGTTGGATACAAGCGTTATCTGGACAAAAGTGAGAATACTGTATCAAAACTTTGCTGACAGTGACAGGGAAGAGGAGGAGGATGCCGGGCCATCAACAAATACTGTTCACGCAGTACCAAGCGCATTTAATGCCACCAAGGGCTGGTTTGAAAACTTTAAGAAACGCTTTGGACTTAAAAATGTTTCTCTGCACGGAGAGATGCCCTCTGCGAATACCGCTGAAGCAGAAGCGTTCGTGAACAATAAATTCAAAGTGATCATTGAGGAAGGGGGATATGAGCCTGAGCAAGTTTTTAACATGGATGAAGCTGGCTTATTTTGGAAATGAATGCCCTCCCGCACCTTCATCATGCAGGAAGAAGCCAAAGCCCCAGGATTTAAAGCTCAAAAAGATCGTTTGACTCTGGTCATGTGCAGAAATGCTGCAGGTTTCATGATTAAACCAGGGCTTATAGGTCTAAAAATCCCAGATATATGAAAAACAAAAATAAGGATGATTTGCCTGTTTACTGGATGTACAATGCAAAGGCTCGGATGACAAAAGCGCTCAATCTGGATTGGTTCAAAAACTGTTTTATCCCGGAGGTCAAGTGTTATTTGAGAGGAAAGGGACTAGACTTTAAAGTGCTTCTGCTCGTTGACAACGCCAGAGGTCATGCTGATGATTTGGCATATGATTGTGGGCAAATCGAATTTCTGCCAGCAAACACTACATCCCTGATTCAGCCCATGGACCAAGGCGTCATTCTTGCTTTCAAGGCTCTCTATATGCGCAACACCCTGCAACATCTTGTTGTCGCTATGGACTCGGATCAAGATTTATCACTAAAGGACAATTGGTGTGGATACACCATCGCATCATGTCTCCAAAACATTCAGAGGGCCATTCAGGAGATGAAACGTGAAACTTTGAATGCCTGCTAAAAAACTGTAGCCAGACGCAATGCAAAACCCAACCGAAGGCTTGACGAGGTCCATCACTATAGAGTATTTAATTGTATTATAATTGTAAAAAAAATAAAGGTTTCTACATCATGGATTTTGCCTATCATGGGTTCTTTTTGGAACGTAACCCCCGCATAAAACAAGGGTTTACCGTAAAGTAAAATGTTTTGTTAAAAAAACAATGTTGTTCCATAATGAGGAAATAAAACACATTATGGTCTTAAGTTGTTATTTATTTATTTATTTTTCGTCCTCAAAAAGTATCGATAAAAGTATCGTTAAAATACCGGATCGATAAACAGGATGAATAAGAGTAGTAGTACCGTTAAAACCATAACGATACCCATCCCTAGCCCCCACCCCCCTCTAAATTCTGCTAATTGCCTCTGAGTTCAGTTTAAGCAGATGAAGCAGCAGAACATGTGAGGAATTTTAACAGGAACAGAAAGTTTAAGAAAAAGTGTTGATTTGGAGACAACGATGTGGTTAGACATTGATGCTAGGATGCTATCATGCTATGCTAACGAGCTGTTCCGTGTGTCACCAACATGTGATCACACACCGGTTAAAGGTCAGTCTGTATTTTCATGGAGTGGACTTTAAGATGTGGTGGGCAAATGTGATATAGTAATATAATAGTCAAAGAGTGTAGCATGAATTTTCTCAACAGTAAACATTCACAGACAGTTATCATGATCTGAGAAGCAATTATTTTGCACCAAAGCCAAGTCAGGCGTTTAGATAAGACACCTTCATTTTTTACATCAGTCACAGCCACTATGTTTCCTCAGGACATAGATGCTACAAACAAAAACACAGATGGACACACATCTGCCATTAAGAAGAAAAAAAGGCTGTTTGCAGCAAAAACATGAGTCGTGATCTTTCCAGGAATTCAGATGATTTAAAGTCTTGCACAGGCTGTCTATGATTCCCAGATGCTTCATAAATTTTTGCTACTTTTGCAAATGAAATGATGATTCAAAGCTGCAGTTGTTTTTCATCTGTCACCCTGCAAAGGAATAGAGTTTAAAGGAAGAAACTTTCCAGCACTTAAAGACCATGTCACTCAGCCACTACGTACATACTGCATATATTACACAGATGAAAATTGGTCACGTGAAAATATTTGGAAAAAAGGGGGAAAGTTTGAAATTCCGACAGATTTCACAAATGAGCCACATTAAAACCATGGAAAAAGTACAAATAAACCCTGCAAAGAACACGTTAATCAACGTAAAAGCCAAATCTGGCCCCAAATTTTTGTCTTTATGTATCGCCATATGTGTACCATATACGTGATATAAAAGTAATACATGCGTGAAATGTCTGTTAGATGTAAGTGGACATAAGTGGAACGGTGGTGGAAAGCCACAAATATGTGTATGGATCATGCAAAAATTGTGCACAGTTGTTTAAGATTTACATTGTAACTGCGTACAAACTACGTAAAATACTCGTAAAATGCCTTATTCTCAACCAATCAAACATTTTGAACAGCTCAAAACCGAATTCACGTTAGGACCGAAACCAGACATCTGCGCACATCGATAAATGATGAAGGCAAGACACCCTTATTAATATATATGTCACACATGTATCACGGAAGACTGAAATGAAATAACATGTCAAATCAACGTAGTGGCTGTGTAACACGGCCTTTAAGAAGGTTTGGGGGTCAATACAACCCAGAGGAAAAATAAGCAAAGTTCTTGCTTTTAGCTGGGGGGCTCAGAGTCAGCCCATACCTGCCCAGCACCTCCCAACATGATTACTTTTAAAGTAAATTTTAAAGGATGGGATGGGATTTTCACAGTGCAAAAACAATTATATCTAAAACTTTCTACTTTTTAAGTCTAGAACTGGTGGAATGATGAGAAAAGTTTGCTAATTCCAATTTTTAACCTTTAAAATCAGGCAATAAGAACCATCCACAAAGTATGACACCAAGCCATTATTTTGTAAATCCAAAGTGTTAAATATTTTTTAATTTAGTAAATTTACACTAAGCCAGTAAAAACACGTTACCATACAACAACTAAAAACTCTTTTTAGATTATCTGAGGGGATCCAAAACCTTTAAACAGCAAATGAAATCAGAACAACAGAGAGAAAAATGTTCATATCAGAGTGTTTGGTCAGACCCTTCACCTCAAGCCTTAGTCCTAACTGCCCTTAGGGACGGATACGGGATGCCAAAAGGCAAATAATGGTCAAACCCGTGCGGGGCACACAGGTGGCCCACAAGAAATATCAAAGTCGTAGACCGCTCAGTGAGCCTGTAGAGTGAAAATGTTTGTGGACATCTTTTTCTACAGGCATGCTGCGGGCGACAGGAACACTTACACAGAAGGTGAAGCAGGTTCGCCGTACAGACAGACTTTTTTTTAATTTTCAGACTTTCCCGAGCCCTGCGGATTGCTCAAGGCCCCTGTTAATGCTATTCACGTGATAAGTGTGTGCAGCTCTTACTATGAGGAAGTTAGACAATCAGAGTGTAGTTTTTGTGGACGTCCTATTGCCGCACTTACGTATCACCTGTGCATGTGTATGCAGCATTTGTATGAGGTCGGTAAGGAGCCAGTACTCTCAGTACTCTCTGACTAGATTGGGCCAAAGGGGACCATAGCATCACAAATAGATCACGATACATTTACCCCACGCACAACAACGGTACCTTCCAATTACACAATGTCGCTTGGGGTGGACACTGTGAAGACACACCTGCGCTCCCCTCTACGACCCTCCACGGACCCGAATAACCAGCAGCACACGTAAGGGTCATCCCCCTACAGGTCCAGGGTGCAACAATAGACAATCCATTGTTTTCAATGTAAGTATAAAAAAATGTTTTTTTATATAAAAAGATAGTTATTTCAAGTTTAAAGACAATTGGCACTTAAGTTGAGACCTTTTATTGTCTTGATACGGATTGTTATGACTTATAATGCTTAATGTTGTGAATAAATCATGGACTTTGAAAGACTGCAGTGATATTAAATGAATTTTAAATATGAATAGGCCTCTAACTACAATTTATCATATTCATTTATGAATGTTTAAAGGGTGGGATTAGGTTTTTTTTCTTTCTCTTCCCTTTTAGAAATTTCAAATTACACACATTTTCTTCATTGATTTTGATTATTTTCATGAATCATTTTCGTACAAAAAACTGAAACTCAGCAGATGTATGTTTACTTGAAAATCCCTCTGCCAGCTGCAGCGTGGACAGGATTGGAGGCCTATCAGACATCTCTCCATCTGCACAACAGCAGACGCAGCACAAGCAAACAGCCTTTTTTTTCCCCTCCACCCCTTGCTGTGAATTCCTTACATTCACAAGACCTGAGGGCAACTCCGAACGAAGCCCTCTGCGAGTCTGGCTCGTCGTTTTTACAGCCCTCTGCTGTGGCTTATAGAGCTGTGTGCGTGTGTGTCTATAATTCATGGCTCCTTTTCTTTAAGGGCTGTCAGAGTAAGTGTAAACATGTATAATGTCGCTGCGGAGCTCCGACACCACCATAGGTAACGTGTGACATAAGGTGTCGGGTTCGAGTCTGGGATGAATGTTCAGCTCGTTACATGGCTTCCGTGAGCAGGAATATGTGTTGCGTGTTCACGCCCACGCCAGATTCTAGGAGTCAGATGAGAGGTCACATCAGACACTTTGAAGCTTTTGAGGCAGGGGTTAGCTGTTTTGTGAAACTTTTACTCAATTTAGAAGCCCTTTGACTGAGTTTAAAGATTTCTTTTACTCGAAGGCCCCGACCAGGACGTTAATGCTTTAACAGCTCAGACAAGAACTAAAGTAAACTTCAAAAACAATCCCACAGATAGCCCTCCTAGAGCCGTCCTTCCGTCCTCTCATACCTTACTGCCATTCTAATCCACTGTTTACCGTATTTTCCGGACCATAAGTCGCCCTTTTTTTCATAGTTTGCTAAGGGGTGCGACTTATACTCCGCAGCGACTTATATATTAGAAATAAATTGAAATAAATCCATTGTTAACCCTCCTGTTATGTTCATTTGTGAGGAACAGAGATGATGTTCCTGGGTCGATTTGATGTATGAGGTATGTTAAGTGTTAAGAGTATGTTAAGTGACTCAGAGAATCAGCAACCTTTTTTTACAGTAAGATCTTGAAGGCTAACAACATAATATTCTATTTTCCAATGATTTCATAGATTCAGAAATGCAATAAAAATGACAACTGTTTCTACAAATACAGGATGAAATCAGAGTATTAGTTAGCCAATGATGCTTCATGAAAGGAATAAATAAATAAGTATGAGAAAGAATTACTGTGAAATTATGAGATAAACAGTCTGCTATGATTGTGTCATATGAGGTTGTGCAAGTTATTAGTTCTTGGGCTCAGATTTTGTCAAATAAATTTCCCGTCAAAATGCGACTAATCTGTGTTTTTTCTACTCTATAATGCATTTTTGGGCTGTTGTGACTTATACTCCGCAGCGACTTATAGTCCGGAAAATACGTTAGTTCACAGTCGAAATTCATAATAGGTGGAGTTTAACGGGGCTTCAATTCCTATTAAAAACAGTGGATTCATTTAAATCAGAAAGCTCAGCGATAGTCGATGTTCTGGTCCCTCCAGATATGAATACTGACTATTCTGTGCACAACTGAGAGTCCATTTTGCAATTTATGTTAGCAACCAGTACTCACCCTTCTTATTTAATTAAAGTTAATTCCAGTAGTCCACAGCAGCCGCACTTTTGTAAGCTTGTAGCAAAGATATATGTCCAAATATGATCATGAAAGTTGCAATTTACTATAACAACTAATGTTTTCCCTTTCTGCCTCAAAGAATGCAATAATTCACAGTTTCGCTCTCCAAGTTTAAAATGGCTCGATGCTCAATGAAAGTTCATGCTGAAGTGGCCTTTTCTCCACTTCTTTGTCAGCCACTGGAATTAGAAACCAGTACCGGAAAACAAAGGTTTACTGAGCTCCAGTGGGAGATGAAACTGCACAGAGACTGTGGAACTAATGCAATCTGAACAAAACTGAATGCAACTCCAGCTGCTAAAGATAATCAGGAAGATTCAACTTTTAACCAGTTTTGACAGTTCCCAAAAGGCACTTTGTCTCATCATGAAGACAGATTTTGTGTGATTGGTCAAGATGTTAAAGGGACAGGTAGCAGGAGGAAAAAGCACTTATCAAGTGCTGTCATGCAGATGGATTCTTTTTAAAACCAGTACAAAGACTTGTGGAACACATGCAGAAACAAGGACATTCCAGGAATTTGTGGATAAAAATCCCATAGGTTGTAAAATGATAAGCTGGTGCTATTATTGATCCAAATCAAAGGACACATTCTGTGCAGTCTTTGAAGAATAGAGTATAAACATTTAACTAATTCAATCAAGATTACAGTTTTATCAGATATAACCGACTTTTCTCACATCTTCTTCACCTTCCTGGGCACCAGGGTTTCAGCCGACCTGTCCTGGCTCCCAAACACCCTGGCCATCTTTAAGAAGGCACATCAGCGCCTGTACTTTCTGAGAGGACTCAAGAAGTAAGTCAGGAGCTGCTGGTGACACGGGACATTACAGTGTGGTTCTCCCAGTTTACCGAGGCACAACAGCAGAGGCTGCGGGGGGTGGTGATGATGGCACAGCAGATCATTGGCGCCGCCTTCCCCTCCTTGAAGGCCATCTACCCGAATGGTAAAAGACTGCACCCATTCTGCCCTCTCACTATTCAACCTGCTGCCCTCTGTTGAGAGTGACAGGTCCGTCAGAACCAGGACTAAGAGACTAAGAAACTGTTCTTCAGCCTGTAAACAGTCTAAACACAGATGTGCACTTTTCATGACAGCGCCACACATTCTCTGTTTCACACCATCAGTTCACAACTCTCATTCATAAATTTGATCGCTCTGTCACTGCTTCTCACTTTAATACCCATTTTTGCAATATATATGATCTTGTCAAATGGCGGTCACTCCACTCCCGCCGGCGGTTGCTTTGGTATCATTTCATTTATAAAAGTGATTGGTAAAACTCCGTATTACCTTCCTTCCCTCCTTAATATTTCTACTAGTATGCGTAGTCTCCTTAGCGATGTTTTTGTATAGTTGCTGCAAACTCAAGTCACCATTGTAAAAGAGAAATTGTTCTCAATCGACCTACCTGGATAAGTTAAGGCTCAGCAACAACAATTATGCATGTCAGCCATAAATGTTTCTTTTCTTTTTGAAGAGTAACTATTTATGTCACTTCTGCGTTGTTTTTGGACCTGGAGTGCCAATCCGTTGTGGTTTTAATTTGGTCTCTGTGCATTGACAATCAAGGATTCAGATTTTTATCACACTGAACGTAAGTCAAAACGATTTCAGACATGTGTCACTTACAAAAATGCTGATTTATCAGTTAATCATTAATGTAAGCATACATCTTTGGAAATGGAATAGGTTGAATTAAGGGATTTTCTAAGCAATTAAATTTAGTAAACATTTAGATTTATCATTTACTGTTATCTTTACGTTTCACATTTGGTTTTCCATGAACATTTGTTCTTAGACTGTGTAAAAATTCATGTTAAGGATTTAGTTTTGTCAAAGCAAATTATTTACGTTAAATATATTATTCAGCTTTAACAATGTAAATTTAACATTTAGATTAAGTATTGTTATTTAACATTTGGATTTTATATGTCAAAATTTGGTTTAGGATTTTAACTTTAAGGCATAAAATTCAGGTTTTACGTTTACATTCAGGATTTGGATCTAATATTTAGTTGTACGTTTACAAATATGATTTTGAATTTAATGCAACACTTAGATTTTTATTCAACATTTGGACTAACAATTGAATCTTACAATATAAAATTAGGATTAAGATTTAGAAATCAGGATACAGTATATTTAGTGTATGCTTCACACTTCTGTTTACATTGCATTTTTGTGAGGATTGTGAAAAACTTTGGTTTGGTTTTTGTGAGTTATCTTATTGTTTTTGGTCATGTTCTGTTTTGAATTGTCCTTCAGTCACACCAGTTTCAGGTTTGTCATGATTCACAGCTGTCTTCATTTCAGTTGATGTCCCTGAGGTGGTTCTCCCAGTACACTGAGCCAGAGAGGCTTCAGAGAGTGGTGGTGTTCAGGTCATCAGCTCTTCTGTTGTGTCACCTTTTGTAGCTCCATGTGTTTTGTCTTTCGTAAGTTTATTTTTTAAATGTCTACGCTTCTGGACTCCTGTATTTCTTGGGTCCTTCACCACCAGTCCTCAACAATTTTTTTGTCATTTAAATCAGTGTGCTTTTAATTAACACATTAATTTATTTTTAATTTGCTATAATTTTTAAATTAAACTGAATGAAAATGGGGAAAATATGTCCCAACTGATAAAACTGTGATCTATTTTGATCAACTTGTGGATGGATCGATCTGAGCCACATTTTAGGTGAACAAAATATTGCTGAAACAAGCATCAAGAGCAGAATAAAATGTTTTTGTTTGGCAGAAAAGACTTGGTAATTTTTTATGTGCAAAACCAAGAGACTGCTGCCAAATGTGGCACATATGGCAGATCGTCGACTCTTCCTGTGTTTTGTGTTGACTTGATGGCTGTCTTTCTGATCAGTAGAGCATGGGAAGTAGAAAGGCTCATCTGGAAGTGTCAATAGTACCTTGTGCAGCACAACACAAGCAGTTTTTCTGTGTAGGCCCACACACATGCACAGATTTTTACTGCATCGGACACAATGAGTGTGCATGGCTGCAGTCCAGTAAACCTTGTGGTCATCATGTCCTTCCGTCAGGGGATGTGACTCCTTAGACAAACAGATTGCTTCACAGATAAAAGTGTGGTAATCTTTTGCTGAAATCCAACATCTGTTTGTCCCCAGATTGTGGTTTCAATACAGACAGAATTTCCTCTGACAGTTTGAACCTTCAGTTGCATCCCCAACCTGAGAGGTTCATCTGTGGCACAAACTTCAACTAAAGTCTTTTTTTTCTCTCTCTCCATTTCTGGTTGGATCTTTCTGACAATATTTCATATTCAATTGGTTTGACCTTTTCATCTTATTATTTCAGGTCCCTAAAACAGCAGCTAATCATCCTTCAGATGCAAAAAGATCAAAGGAAAAATGTGCGTAAAGCTGCTGCATCAAATCTGAATGCATGACTTGCAGTGAGGGAGGATTCTACCTGAATTAAACCAGTTCACTCTGCCTTTCCATCAATAGAAACGTCTGTGTCTCAACACGTCTTTCAGCCATGGAGACCCGACTTGGTGAAACTGCTGTTTCAGCAACAGCCTCACACTTTTTTCAGTGACTTAAGTTCACTTCCTGTATGTTAAACGGATGTCAATTCAAACTTTATTTATTTTTGTTTTTTTGGACAGCAGACAGCTGCCGGAGCAGGTTTTACCCACAGCAGGTGTGTTTCTGCGCTGAGGCTTTAATGACTTTAAAATGAGACCAACTGTGAAAAAAAAAAGCTGCTGTTGTGAGGAGGTGTTTTCAAAACAGACTTTCATACAAGTCTGTTTGAAAACGGCCATGAAAATTCACAAGTTTATGAAACAGAAACAGATGCACGTATTAATGTTCATTTGTCCCAATCTACACTCCTTTGTGTTGTCAGGACTGCAAGAAGGCCAGAAAAAGTCTTATTAGAAGCAACTGTGATGACTCAAAACATACACACACAGACCCACACATACTTACAAAGCTGTATCAACAAAAAGGCAAAGATGCACAACCGGAAATCACCGTTTGCTAAACAAATACACTTTAAAATCTGCTTTCCTTAATAATGCAACAAGCTTGGATTTTCCCACTGAGAAAGTGAAAGAGTTTCATTGCTTAAATAGTTCAAAATCATACAATCTTTTGGAAACCGCTAATGTTGATTGTTCATTGGATACAAACAAATGAAAACTTGAGGTTTAAATCATGAAATAGTTTAACTTGTTCAGGAAAAATATCAGCCTTCATGAAAGGTAGAACCTGTCCAAACCTGTCAGGTCCTGAGTGGAAAAAGTTACCCCCTCAAACCTCATAACTGGTTGTGCCACCAGCGGTAATATTACCAACGGTGACATGTTTGGGATATCTGTCAGTGAGTGCAAAGAAGTGTTTGTGTTCAGATGCACCAGTTCTTTTTTTGTTTATTAGCAATTATGTATTATTATTAACAATCATTTGTTTATTAACAAAACAGCTGTCATGAAACAACATCTCAGATACTTTGACCACTTCCATATATATATATATATATATATATATATATATATATATATATATATATGAGGAAAGCTGCTGATATAAGGAGTTTCAGATACTTTGTTGCAGATCTCTAAAATGGTCTGTTAAAGTTTGAGATTTAACACAGTGTTTATCATTGTGTCAACTAAAAATTATTCTTTCTTTTAACTTTGCAGCATGTTTATTTTAAGATGCATGCATGGTTCTGACTGAGATCATTGTGTGCATCAACCTTTGTCACATTGATTGGTCTGAATTAGAGCCCAGAGTGTCCAGATGGTAAAGCTTGGTAAGTTTTTTTTTTTGTTTTGTTTTATTTTGAAACTCAACACAGCAACTTTAATATTCAAACACAAAACTCTGTAGAAAATAAACAGTTAAATAAATTAACCATCATGCTCAAAATTTTACCAGAAAGCTAAAATAAACTCATTTTATGGCAAAATCAGACTGTGGGTTTCTGAAACATATCTTCATGCAATCATCATGTACTGTATCCTATTGTCTGCCTGTTTGGTCACTTTCAGCTAATGAAATTCATGAACCAAAAGAAAGACAATAGAAATAGATCCTATAAGTTCCATCATAGGCTCACCATTGCTCTGTGTTGTCACAGTCGAATACTTCAGCATTTTAGAATTAGAAAATAAGCCACAGACTCTAACTGTACTACAAAGTTTTAAATTGACACACTTCTGCAGCACCCACTCCATTGGATCCAAAACTCAGATCTAAATGCTCCACCAGATCGACCACAAATGGACTCCTACGTCTACCAGCATTTAGGAACTCCTACACTAAAACCTGGAATGAACTCCTGCAAGCCATCAAGACTCAAACATTAATACATCTATTTAAAAGAGCATCTACACTTTATTTATAAGACAGATACAGCTGCAACCACTGACGTTGCTTCTAACTTCCTCTCATGTTGTCTCTTTTTAAATGGTTTATGATTGTTCTATTGTGTCTTGGTATGTAGGTTGGATGAAGTGAGTTAGTTGTTCTGCAGAACAGGTACCCGTTTTTAAACTGAATCAGGCCCAATTGCTTTTAATCTTTTCCTGTTTATGAATGAAAGAATGAATGAATGAATTAACCTCGTTAAGTGATGCTTATATGTATAGGAATGGAAATCTCCATAAAATACAACATGCCTCAGCAACCATTCAGTTTTCTTAGCATCTTACTATGTATAAAGAGTTTTTGCATTGGTCAAAAACACAATGCTTCTATCTTACCAACAAACATTTACACCTTATAGACCAACAGCTATAAGCCACATAAACAAAGAGTGTTGAAGTTGTATCAGTGTCTCCATTGAGGCAATCAGTGGTGATTGCTAGGCTGGCAGATTTCCTCTATCTGCTGTACCGTGCGGGTGTCGGGGGGGCCTGGCAGCTGCTTCAACGGGAGTCTTGGTGTTGGGGATGACCGGGCACTCTACCTCTTTTTACATTCCATCATCCACCTCAGCAGAACATAAACACTCACCTGATCACAGGTGTCAGCTCACCTTTGCACAAATAGTATGCTTGACTGAATGAAATCCTTCACGTGTTGGTCTTATACATGAGTACGTGGGTGTGAACTGTAGTTCTACTGTGTACATGTTGACATGTAGACAGGTAGTTGGGACCAGGCCCCGCCCATTTAGACTAACATTTATACCTGAAAGCAATGATGGTAAACATCCAGCAACTTGTTGCTTTATGATTCACCCCCCCTCACACACACACACACACTTCTGTAATCATCCTCCAGTCTCCTTTACCTCTCTTTTCCCCCTTTCTTTTGTGCCCCCCCATCTCTAACATAAAAAAGGAAACAAATATAATCAATATAAATGAAGTTTAGCCTAAATTACAAAAGGGGTTTATTGAAATATACACCTTGTGTGTCACAAGATTCATAACCCTCTGTAACAGTAAAATATGTCCAACACAAGAGGCCTTTAACTCTTTTTTTTTTGCTCAGCTGTTGGACTGGAAAAAAAAAGATCTTGTAACTCATATCTTGCATTTCATATACAGTAAATATATATCAGAAATTTCGCACTGAATAAGATAATCCAATTCGCCTCTTTTTTCCCATCCCTATAATGCCTGTTCTATGCTTTGCCATTGCTATTCACAAACTGGCTACCTGAGCAGAGTTGTTGGTCACCTGGATCATTTAGATTTGAAAAAAAAGTATTTCAATTACAGTTTTGACAAATGTAAATTTTGATATGCCTCAGAAAACACCTCATCCAAAAGCAACAGTTGTCTTTGGATAAATGTCATTTTCTTTTAAATTGTTGTATTTCCATTAGGCACATTCATTGTCACAAATCCAATTTGCGCAGTTTCATAGTGAGATGTGGAGGTAAGAATAATAAACAGTTTTTGTTCCTGTAGGGAAATTGGTTTGCGGTAATATCACAGCAACTGTCTTAATGGTCCAAAAAGAGACGCTGGCCACTTGGAAAAATGATGCTGTTTTTGCTGGTTTGACAGAGACGCGACATTGGAAGATGGCTCATAAAAATTGAAGATCTCTGCTAAGGATACTGCCACCATCAGAAAAAGAATGTTGGTTGGGAGTGAAAGGATGGATGGATGGATGGTTAAACATGTGAAAAATACAACTGTTTTGTTGTTACTGCTGTATATACTCTCCCAAGTATTTTTTGGATGTTTATATCAAGTGACTTGGACACCATAGCAGCTAATTTCATGCTATTTTTTTCATAATGTTGGCAGCCTGCTGGTACCAGTCTGAAGCAACAAAACCGAACCGTTTCTTAGAGAAATGGTTGAGTCTGTATAAATATGTTAAATCTAAGACGTATGCTGTAGTTGTTTCTTTTGTGTCTATTAATGTCATCCTTTGTTATTTTGTATTCAGAGCTTTTTCTTCAGACTCTGAAATTGGATGAGAGTAGTAGGTAGTTGCATAACGGTGATCATCTGATCCTGCATGTCCAATCGGCACATGTTCTTTTGCAGTTTGCTGCAGGGTAACTTTTGTCTGACCTTCAGCTTTGTTTACACTATCCATTTATCTGGCTTCCTCTGCCTTGCTGACGTACAGTGTGAGGAGTGCACACAGCTGTTACAAACTTTTAGGAAACCAGAACAAAAAGGAAAACTGTATTCGACTGTTTTAAAAAAGTTTGTACCTGCACATGTCTGCCTGAAGGTCAAAATGTTCAATTTGCTGAAAAGCTGAATCTTTTCCTTAAAGGTTGACAAATTCTCAGTCTTAAAATTAAAATTTAAAGCACAATACTCTACTTACTTGAAGTTTTTATAGCTAATTTAGTTTTCAGCATTAATTTGGTGTTTGTAGCATTTGTTTAATGAACTTTTTTTTTGTTGCTATTTTTTAACTACAACAGTTTGTCCAAATTTCTCATACTTCTTACTACTCAGTGCACTTTATAGGACTTTTGTCATTTTTGTGGGTTGTCCAAATCTACATTTCCAAAATCCAATGTCCTGGAGATTTCCCAGAAGTCCTGTGAAAATCCAGCGTGCATTGATGCTACTGACTGTATACAAGAACTGGACTAAGTGAGTGGGACGTCATCCATAGAAAATGGTTTATTTCCGGCTCCAACCAAATGAAGTCAATTCAGTCAGGAAATTCAGACACTGCAGTGATTGGTCCAAGTTTATCTGACTTCATGTTTCTATGGCAACCACTCCTATCAATGGGGAGTGAGCTTCTTGGAAGGCCACATCCCTACTACATGAAACGGCCAACACAAAATCTGGCAAGCAAAAGTTTTAAATGTTTAACGTGAGACCGCATATTTTTATTGAAGGACGTGATTGACCTGTTTCTGTGTCGAACGACAGAAAATTTAAAATTAAAAAGAGGACTATCAATAACACGTAAACAAAAAGGTATCCGAGCAAGAATGGTTATTCTGACCAATAGAATGACTGAGTAGTTGAAGTTTATTTCTCTAACGAATTCTATGGGATTTTGGCTTCTTGGAACCAATGGGTACTTCCGCCAGTGGAAGTTGTTGCTCAGTCCAGTTCGCATATACTATCAATGCTAGTGCTTGATTGACAAAAATAAACCACAATGCATTTGATTGTTTTTTTGATTTAAAATAATGTATGTACATTTATTTTTTACTTCAACACACGGGTGTCATAATTAATGTAAAAAATTGAGCATGTGACCAAACTGAATTAAAACCCAGGGGACTGGACAGTCTTGCTCTATATAGTCTTAATATTTCACCACTAGAAAAATGAAATGCCTTTCATTCAGCTACATTTTTGCAGAAAGAAGAAAAACATTAGATAAAATAAATTCCTACTATGTGCAGCAACGGAGAAACTCAATGGACCATTCTTTTTCAGTTAAAGTTATCAATTTCACTCACTAGTTTACGTAAAGTCTAAATCTTTGCGAAAAATGAGCATAACGCTCTTTATTCATTAGAAATTCTCAGTTTTAGGGCTAAAACCTATTTTTAATTCCATATTTTGCAGAGATTACTGCTAGGGGCTTCCCATTTCATGGTTAAAATGATTTTTTTGTAGCAACTATAGCAATGCTGGCCGATGTCTGCCATGGAAAGACAGTCCCGACAACATATGACATGCATTAAACGGAGGGACTGTTTGGGGTGGAGAGGGTTAAGCAGAGCCTGCCTTCAGGGAGGATAAAAGTTTCTGAGAAATAACGTCTTGTTGCTTCCCCACTGGACAGTTGGCTCTGTAAAAAAAACACGGACAGAAGAAGCTTCAGCACAGTTTCATGTGCTTTTTTTAAAGGCCTCACACATATGCACCACCTTTTAAATGATGGTTCTTTTTTTTCTCTCGATTAAGATATATAACAACCAGAGATCAAATCTTGGAGGCAACGGGGATTTAAGATTCAGATTTTTGCCAGCTTTGTATTTTGATTTTCCATGCTTTTTTAAATGTGGTATTCCCTTTTTCAAAGACCCTGCTGGCTTAAGAAATTGCTTCTTAAATTGTGTTTTGAAGTATAATTGGTTGAGCCATTACAGGCAATCAGTTTTAGAATTTGGGTTTTTTTTTTCTATATTTTTGTCTTTATGGTCAAAGGAAAAAAAGGCAAACCCTCAGACATGGGCGAGAGAATGGAGCCTCAGTGCAGAACATGAGCAGCCAGAGTGTAGTTCGGGTCCAGATGCGTTGAATTAAATCCTCCTGTGGCATCTCAGAGCGCCCCTGAGACCGCTTTGGCTCGTAAATCAACCTGATGTACATCCAGGAGAGGCACGACAGTCACACACAGCTCGTTTTCACCGTTAGAGCTGCTGCTTTTTTACATTTATCCTACTGGATTTCACGCAATGACTCAGCAGACATGCCGGAGAAACTCAAAGTGTTTCTGAGCAGACAGAGTGAGTGGTGCAGAGTGAAGGAAGAGCAGAGATGGGGGGGTAATTTCCATGCAAATTTGCCATGTGTTACAAATCTTACACTGACATAGTCTCACGTTTTCCAGATTTGCTTCTTATGCAACTTTTCCAGGAACAGTCCCTTTGTCTCCCTCTGAGTTGCAAACAGATTAAAGTCATTCGATGCGCAAACGTTTCTTTTAATAAACATTTGATTCAGTTAGATCATATTATATTAAAGGATTATTTTTAAAGCTGACATTTCCAGTTTTTCCTGCTTTGGGATCTTCAGAGCTCCTTCATCTACAAAAACAGACAAGGGTGTTTCTAAAAGTCTGTGGGGATTATTTAGTGAGTTGATTAGAATATCAGATTCTGCTTTGTGACTTCACCCGGTGACGTTTTAGCGAAAAAAGGTATCTCACATGTATGATGATCAACACTGGCATGGATTCACTCCTCTGTTTTTGGAGCCAAATGTAGTGACTGTCTCCTGATGTTGAACAGCCTTCACATGTTGCCATGTAGCCTAAATCTTGTCAAGGGTCCATTAGACTGCTAAGCATTCGTCCATGTGACATTTTTCACAAATTCACCAACTTTTTTGCATTGTTGTGCCTAAACAAATTACAAAGTTTTGTTGATTTGAGAATGTTTTTGACTCCAATAAGATGAACATTATAATGTTCTTGCACTTTTAATTGGTATTTGTGGGTGGATTGATAAAGCTGATTACACACGGAATATCAGACACAATAAAAAAGTAATTATGTGAGGATTTTAGGTACACATGTAAAGCCTCAGTCACATGCACCTTTTTGGGTTGTCCAGGGCGCATAGAGGCTCGTAGAGAGGAGTGGCCGCATCTTAAGGGTAGAGCAGCTGTGTCTTGCAGTTCCCTTAAGGCTCATTCAGCTATCTTAAGGAATGTCATGAAAATGGAATGTACCATGTGTGTGGTAGGCTAAGTGTATTGCAAAGTATTTGTAAGGCTAATAATGGATGTTGCACACACGTATTGCACACACTTGTGACCTACGGGGATGCTGTCGTACGGTGTCCTTACACCACATTCTAGTTATTTGTAAGATGTGAGTACTGGCTCCTTACTGAGCATGCACAAACGCCACATGCACAGGTGATACTTAAGTGCCTGCTACATATCTGTAAGACATGAATACACTACACTCAGATTGTCAAATTTCCTTATTTCTAACAGTCAGGCTGCGCATAAAAAGCACACACTTATCAATTGAACAACACCAACAGGCTGATGGCTTCAGGTTTAAAAAAGAAAAATCCATACAACATGCCTGCGTCTCACCGACTTCACCGTACGTGTTGTAGGAGTGTTCACTACCACTTATCGTCTGCAACATACCCATAGAAAAATGTGCACGAACATTTTCTCTTGACGATGGGGTTATGCAGGCCACCCGCATGACCCATACAGGTTTGACCACTTTCAAGTCACTTTTAAGTCACTGCCAGGGAGAGTATAGAATGAAAGCACATGAACTGGGTTCTGCTGGAACAAACAGTTTTCAATCCTCAAAGCTGGTCAGACATCTATCACACCGAAGGTACAGGTTGGTTTCCGTGACAGGTGACGCACAGGTTGCTGCAACACACTGCAGCTGAGAAGCCTGTATCCGTGATGTTGACGGCCACAAACGCCCTCGAAGGGGCGGTCAAGGATGCGGTACTGGCAGTTGTGTGGGCGGTCGATGCCCTAGGTCGCAGCAGCCAGTTTGGTACAAACTCTGGAAAGGTGGAGAAGATGATCTTTGTTTTTTTTTTTTTTTTTTGCAAAAGTCTTTTTCTTTTTTGTTTAGAAATGCAAAACTCTGATTTTTTTTAAAATACAGCAACAATTTTATATTCTAAATTTTATTGTAAATGTGTTACATGGTAGAACAAAACAAAAATATATGATTTGAACAAACTCTTTTTGTGTAAAGAATACATTTTGTGTTTTTTATGATGCATTATTCAACAAAATGCATCTGCCACAGAGAAATAATAGCTTCACAGAAACAACAAATGTGTTCTGTAGACACTTGACAAAAACAAGGCTTCCCTAGTTTTCATTTCATATTTATATATATGCAAATTATCTAGTTATATACATGTCTTGACATTATCCAAAATCTTTTAAAATCACAGAAATTACAAGAAGAATATTTCCGTTCTCCTTTGTGCAGTATTTACATACATTCGTTGGATCACATTTGACACCCGTTGGGAGAAGTGGGTCTTCCGTTTGCCTTGAAGGAATGCCTGAAAGAGTACGTACATTTCCTCCACACAGCCAGGGACAAACACTTCAGATGGGTTGAGGATCAGCTCTTCTTTGAAATAGAATTTGTTTTGGTTTTATAGCGTAAATTTAAACTTTATAAATCTTAGTGAAAAGCACCGTTATTGTTGTGGAGAAGAAGAGAAGCCTTATCCAGAAAAGTAAAATCCTCATAAAAAAAAAAACTAATGCCTAAAGAGGGCCTTGAAGCAACCGGGGGGGAGGGGCTTGTATTCAGTTCACCAAGTCCTTTGGATCATTTTACATTACAATCTTCAGTCACTCACCAGCAGAGACGTCAAGTAAATTAAGCTACATAAAAAACTGGTATATCAAATCACAAATTCATAAAACAGAAGTTGTGATTTGTGACTTAAGGACATCGCTTCTCATCTTCAGATCAAATCATTTTCTGGATGTAGCTGCACAAACGAATGTTTGATCCAAAAGTAAAGTATTAAAAAAATGGGATTTAATCCAAACGAATATGTTTACCGGATTTTCAGCACTATAAGGCGCACCTATTTTTGATTTTATTCCGATAGATATTCAGAGACTTGTCACTAACCACAATTATCAATTTCTCCTCCATGATCAGTTGGCGTTTCCGTAACTTAAAGGGGACGTCGTTTGCACGTCACCATCAAATCCGAGCTCCCGATTGGTCAAAGTTCAACCAGGTGTACATTTCAATGCGTGTTTTTTTTTTTAAACAGTCTTAAAATTGTGCGTAGCTACGTCTGAATGCAAGAGTTTGGTACAGGAAAGCCCGAAACACGCATTTGTGCACATATACATAGACTTTTCACTGGAAGGCGCGATAGCGAGGGTGGTGTGAACGTAGCTTTATAGATCGCCTTTTATATGACATAAGTTCCAAAATAGACCGCTCATTGATGGTGCACCTAATAATCTGGTGTGCTCTATAGTGCAACAATTTGGTAGTTTTCATCAAATAAGTGCAACTACACAAAATTTTTAATTCTCACTAGGGGCAGAGGACCAAAAGTTTCTTGTGTGCCAGTGCAAAATACACAGTATCCCCATCTCCAGTGGGGAAGAGAACTAAAACGTGAGCTTTGTTTTTGTGTTTGAAGGTTTTTTTTCTTCTTGATGTGATTAAAAAAAAAAGTCAAAAACACTTAAGAGTCTAAAGGAATGTAATGTTTCCAATACACTGCTGTCTCTTCAGGAAGAACTGTGTTTTTGTTCCAATGAATCTTTCAAATAAACCACTTTTTGTAGGAAGTAAAACCAGCATTCACATGTTCTATTTCCTTTTCATGATTTAGCTTTAAAAAAAATAAATAAATTGGGGTCAAAATTAAACAAATTCCCCAGAGATGTGAAACCAGAAATTTTTTTGTGAAAGAGATTTGGCAATGAGATTTCTGAAAAAGATATATGAGAAGCTTATTCCATCCGTGAGATTGCTGTGTCAAGTAACAGTTTTCTGCTTTAGGTTTTCCAGTCTTTCTTCGCCACCCAATAAATTATCACAGTACCATGAATGTGCGTCACATACTCCAGCGTATGTACACACGCAAGCAAAAAGAGCTCTGCACGGCGTCCTTTTAAGGGTGTTTGGACTGTGGTGCCACCAACCTATGCCCTTGTCTCGTTTTCGTCATGCACACCTCCCCCACCCTCTCCCTCAGCGTCAGTCTGTCAGAGCGGGGGTCACAGGGGTCCGTTGGCAGAGCGTCCTGTCCTGCTGCTTCGTGGAAACCGGTGAACTTTGAGGTGTTTCGACAGGTGATCGCTGCGAGCAAACTTCTTTTCGCAGACGATGCACTGGTATGGTTTCACTCCGGAGTGGGAGCGGCGGTGTCGGGATAACTCATCAGATCGAGAGAATCTGGGGAGAGAAAAAAAAAAAAAGGAATAATGAAATTCTTCTAATATTTCTGAAATTTAGGATTATTTTCTGCACCATTTTCCCACATTTTGCATCAACATTTTCTCTGTGTGTAGGAATCCCTTCAGAAAACACAGTTGTGCTTGGAGTGCAAATACAATAAAGCGTAATCTAGAGGCATGACTCTTCATGAGTGTAATTCTCTACAACTTCTGTGTGAAGCTGAGGAGGCATCCATATTTAGCTCAGCACATGAGCAGTGTAAATCCAAGCCCAGTCTATTCCTGGCCAGATCTGCTGTGGTCTCCATGGGCTCCACTCAGCCAGCAAAGCGTTAACTGGATGTAATGCCTCCACACCTAAGACGTGGTTTTGTGCGCAGAAGCAAAGCTGCTAGGATCAAATTAATCTGTAACCAAGACCGGTTCGGTTTAGAGGATGCAGGACGGAAGGTTTGCTGAGATTTAAAGACACAGTTATCTGCCTCAAGATCAGAAGCCAAACGTAAAGCCGGCCTGTTTTCATTACCGAGTCATAAAAAGAAGAAGCAGCTTATAAAGCTTAACAGTAAAATCCAAAGAATGTTCAAACAAACTGCGGTTAGAAATGGTAGCTTTTATTTTACCAGCGTCTCAGATCCTATGTAACCTGCAACAGTAAAGGAATTGTTTAGAAACTTTTAGTGGGGCGAAAATAATGTATTCTTAGTGAAAAAAACACAAGTATTGAAAAAAAAGTATTTAAAAACAAGCTGGCCAGAAAACAATCTTAATCAGAATCAACGCATCATCCACGCACAGTCCATGTATAAGGAATTTGGCTTCGGTGTTAAAATATAACTGCATTGGTGCCGTCGTTTTTCCACGTCTATCGTATTTATTTTTGATCGTTCCTGTTTTTTTACAAAGGCAAAAAAAGTGGATGGGTGTCTTAAAAGCTGAACAGATTTGGCAGCTGCGTAATGTTAGAAGACTAACAAGATGTTTTTTGTAAATTAGCAGACACGTGGAAAGTAAAATTGAAAATATAAATTCATTTTATTTGAGAAAATGAAAAAAAACAACAACAAAGCATCAAAAGGTAAAATAAGTATTTATGTCTATTTTTTTTAGGTTTCTTTCAGCTGTTAGTGTATTAAATTTTAATAAGTGATTTAAATGATCCCAAAAAAACCATCAAGTAACAAATCTACCTATGAGCAGAGTAGTGTCTACTTTAATATGTGTATTTCTTTTACTTTTATATCTTTCATATAATTTTTAAATAGGCAAACATGGGTTTTATTCTTTTATTTATTTTTATCTGTAGTATTTGCTTTGGCACTGCAATGGTGATGCCTTTATCTCACTATACATGTGGACAGGAACAATAAAGACAATCAGATTCTCATGTGAACTTAATTGATATTTTTGTCGTTTTAGCTGACTTGGCTATCTAACAAGCTCATCCATCATGCTAAAGGTAACCCTCACAAAGTTGGCACTTCAGTTGTTCCCTGATTTTTCAGGGGAAACATTAGGAATTTACAGAAACTTTGCAGCACTTGCAGGAACTGTTATTATCCTTCACACCTTTTACTTTGATTACTTTTTTGTAGCATTATGTACAAGCACAATAAACATGAACCTTAAAGTGGTTCCTTAAAAATCCTTATAGTGAACTTTCTCTCTGAACTTATTATTCAACCCATCAGCACATCTATCTATCTATCTATCTATCTATCTATCTATCTATATAGATAGATAAATATAAATCACTTTATATCGTTGAATCTTGACTGCAGCGGTGGTGCGGCGCCTTGTCCCGTTACCAGGGCAAGGCGCCGCACCACGTATCAAATAGTGCCTTTTTTGTGAAAAAAAAAAAAAAAAAAAAGAATTAAGTCCTAAAAACTGGTAAATATTTGTCTTTTGCAAGTCACCATGATATAAGCGGGTTAATGGCTGATGAAGTATGCATTATCACTTTTTAAACGCACGCCGTGGAAGCCTGAACCGTCCGACACGATTCAGGCTTCCACGAAACACACTCAAAGGAAAGTCAAGCTAGGGAAGCATCGTTACAGATTTTTGCAGATATTCAGGATTTTTAAATGTACTGAACAAAACTGACACCTAAGTATTTGAATGTAATGATGATGCAAAACAACCCAAAAAGCAACTTAAAATTTCCCTTTGGGATTCACCAAATGTAAAAAAAAACAATAAAAAAACACAAAGAAAAGAGAAAAAAAATGATATTTTTAAAGGTAATAAAACCAAAGAAAACTTTTCCTTCCTTTGAACCAAAGTTTTTACTGTTGTCTTCATACAAATCCGATCATAGTATAAAAACAACTGAAGAGTTGACATCCAGAGACTATTTTTGCATCTTTTCTCATGCAGTGGGAGTTTAACCTCACTGGATTGGGATTTTGTTATTGTGGGGTCAGGTTCTCTCGTGTTACTCCTGTTTACTGTAGCAGCTGTTCACCTGTTGTTTTTGGAAGGTCTCTACTTTAAAAGCTGCTTGTGAACTGTGAATGGATGCCAGCGATACAGGTACTTCCAGCGGAGTGAAGAGGACGAGAGTATTTTCATGGTTCAAAAATACCATTTGGTTTTATGGAGTTATCTGCCAAAAAGTAGTGCCAATTTCAGCATGTATTCCAAACAACACTCGTGTGATAAACTGCATCTATCAATCATTATAATAGAGAACTACAAGCTTTTTGAAAATAGGCCAAAAACAGCCACAACGAACGTTTGCAGGATTTATTGTAGACAAACTGATCACTGACTCATCTTTTTACAATTAAAACGGCTCTCGATGTACTGTAAAAAGACAAACTGTGCTGATAAGAATGTGCTGATTAGTCAGAGTAATGATAAACAGCACATATTACACCCTAAAGCATTGGCTCATGAACTGCAAGCTGGAGCAGGATAGAAACCTGGTCCAGCTCCTCTTTTACTCTCACTGGGCCAGAGGCCAAACACAACACTCTGCAATAATTTTCATATAAAACAAGTTTAAAGAACTAAGATCCATTACTGAAAATCTCTAGAACTCATTGCCATTCCTCCGGCTGTCTGGCTGTTTTGTTTTTTCTCCCCATAATGCAGTCAGTTGTCAGAAGCCGCAACGCCGAACATTTCTGTGGCTGTAGGCGAGGTCAGGAGGGCCACAAACACAGAGATGGAGGGGATTGGGCTGGTAAGTTTAGGGTTCTTTTCACTTTGAACACTGGCTTTGACACTCCGCTTCCTCTAGGCTGCTTGGCGTGGCTGCTACACAACCCATTGAGTCCACATTAGTGTAGGTGCTGTGGGAAACGCATCTGCAGGCTTTGTTCAAGCTTGTCCTGAAATCCACTCAGCAGGGAAGGTGGGGCCTTCAGCTCAGCTTGGATGGTAAAAATAACAATACCTTTCTCAGCCTGACTTTTCATGTCCTTTAATATTTTAGATGTTGCATGTTGGAGGGATAATCACTTCATCCGAATGCAATTTCCTGACACAAGTTGGACTCGCGAAGACAAACCACAATCAAAGTAGCCGGAAATGATTTTTAATGATTTTTTTTCTTTTTGGAGATCAAAAGAGAAGCTCGCACTCTGGATTCAGAGCACACAATGTCATTTTTTTTATGGCCGAATTAAAAAAAAAACCTTGATAGTAACTTTAGCTCAAAAAAGATATGCTGACAGAAACAACAGTGGCCCAATAACAGCCACACTGTTTGGACATCAAACTTTGGTTTTCAGCTCAGACTCCATGAAGGTCTGAGCTGAAAATATGACTGTTTTCTTTAGTATGTTGTTGCCTGCATGTCTGCATTCAGATCCAGGCTTGAACAAAACCAGGTTAGGAATGAGAAAAAAAACCATAAAACTGGGAGTCCGGCCAATGAAATAGCACTTCTACAGAGGAGCCAACACAATGATCTATTCTTAGGTTACAGAGGGTAAATGGTGCCTGACTCACTGGTTCAAGTCCATTTCCCAGCCCAGGAGAAAGTGGGGGCTGAGCTTTATATGAGAGGATATTATTCATGTTCTTAAAAAAAAAAATATATATATATATATATATATCATGTTTTATGCTTTTCAAAAGTAGTCTATCCTTTGCAGCTTTGACTTGGCCTCCACATGTTGTGCAGATATGCAATATTTACCTGGCTGCAGGAGCACGATCAGTTAAAAAGCAAAGTAAACTAAAAAAAAAAAAAACACCTGCAAATGTGAGACACAACTCCCAAAGAGCTTTTCCTCAACCCAGATAACACACGTGTTCGGGTCCAAACGGCTTCCGTTCTGCAGGATTAGTAGCCACAAATGCATCAAACGTGACCCAATTCTGCCCTTTTCCCAGCATTTGAGTCACATCTGCCCTCCCAAACATTTATCATCACCTGTGAGTGCTTGCTTCGATCTTTAATACCAGAGATATACCCTGCAAAAGCAAAAGGACTCATGCTTTCAACTACTGGAACTCTTCTATTCAATTAACATTGGCATTAGGGCGGCCGTGGTGCAGCGGTAGACCCATGATCGTAATATTGCAGGTTACATTCCCGCCTTGCACGCCCATGTGTCGAAGTGCCCTTGGGCAAGACACTGAACCCCACCTTGCCTCTGGTGGGAGGTTGGCGCCAGTGTTCGGCAGCGGAGCCGCCACCAGTGTGTGAATGTGTGTGTGCATGTGTGTGTGCATGTGCATGTGTGTGAATGGGACTGTGACTGTAAAGCGCTTTGGGCCTTCGTAAGAGGGTAGAAAGCGCTATGTAAGTATACGCCATTTACCATTTACCAAAAGATTATGACGTAAAGTGCAACGTATATGCAGAGCCAAGTAGTTCATTCGAAATTTGCATTTGAGTTGGTGGAAAGAAACTCCGCCTCCCCTTCCCCTTTTTTGTTGCTGGAAGCTCGGAGTATGGAGCTTGTGGCCCCCGCCAGGGTATTGTCTTCATCACAAATAATCTTTTTTTTTTTATTGAAACTGCATTTTTTTTTCTCTGCTCCTGATTCACAAATATTTAAACAAAGAAATACTCAGAAATGCAATTTTGAGCTAAATATATCATAAATGTCCTCCATCATCAGAAAAAAATGCCACAAAAACACCATTTTCATCACAGTGGGTCTTTTAGGGGGTTTGGCCCTTCAGGTTTCTTCAACGACTTATGCTAGACACAAACCCACTCATATCACATATGTCCACTGTCCCATAAGGTCAAAGGTCTTTATGATGAGGTAATACTTGACAAATATAAAACATTAAAGGACACACAAGTAAACGTGCTAAGGTTTGACCAGCAAATCTTTACTACTGTAGATACACCTTACAAAGCAGAAGTGCATTGAGAATGACAGCCATGTGCAGAAAGAGCCCTCACAGTCTGAGGTTAACCTTTACTGATAAAAATGTTACTTTCTCTGTTTTTTCAGACACACATTTAGCCATTTTCTGGCAACTCTAGCTTCAAACAAGACCTCTGCATTAGCTGCAGCTCTGAATCCCTGCTTTAGCTGGATGGCAGAGAAAGACCTGCTAAATTTCAAAGGGTTCCAATGTCAGAAGATTTACGCAAACACAATGTGATGCTTGTAGAATAACAACTGAGACTAATGTGTCAAACATTGGAAGGTCTGGTTAACTGCCTGAGTCACGACGATCAATATGACTCAACAGCTTTGGCTTTGGATTCTAAGAGTTCTGTTATTCTTGGTGAACATCATTAAAGTTAAGACTTAGAAAGGGGCAATGCTCCAGATGAGTAAGAAGTCTGACTTTAACATCACTGTTCTGCATAATGAGAAGCTGAAGAAGATTTGAGGGCTCACAAAGCAGGAAAACAATATTTTGACTCCGAATGACAGCCCTCATGGAGGCGGTAGATCCACACCAATCACACGGTTTTCATGTCTAAACTCATAATATGCTCAGCAGTTTTTGTTTCTCTACATTTAAATGCATTTCAAAATGTTCCAAAGCAGTCTATATTAAGGTCTACCAACCTTTGATCATCCTTTGATTTGTTTTCAAAATGTTCCCAGTGGTCTTTTAATCATGATTATGCTCCATAATTTAGCCAAAATAAAAAAGAAATGCCGTTTTCTGGGACATAGTTTCTGCAGAGCGGCAGGAGGAGGAGAATTAGAAATTCACCTCTGAGTCGAGGGCCTGACTGTTGACTCAAAATGCCACAAGAACATGTTAAAACACTATTTTTATCGGCGTGACAAACTGAAAACAAATTTGTTCTATTGAATAAACTGCCAAGTCAGGTGTCAATTATAGTCAAAGGGTGCAAAAACTGTTCAGGCCTCTTCTTCATTAATTGCATGTTGCTAAATTACAAACAAGTAATTCCACAATTCCATTAAAAAAACGTCACTTCTAGGAAAACATTTGGTTTTTCTTCTCCAGCCATTTACGTATGAATGCATCCACACACCGCATGTGTACTATTGGGCAACAACTGCAAGTACAGAGCAAGAATTCATTGACCAGCAGGTCAAAAGCTGTACTTTGGATCGTCATGTTCCAAACAACGTTCTGACCCAAATGGGAGGAAAACCCTTGCAGAACAGAGAAAGCCAACAGTTTATGGCAAACTTGAAAGACGTTTCATGTTTTCAAAACCACACCAGTGCAAAGACACGATCCTGGAGGACGGACGAGGGGGGCGGTTGTTACATAAATGTGTTGCAGACAGTGAGTAAACAGGTGTAATAGTTAACGGGAGGGGGGGCAAAGTCTGCCAAGAAACAACTTCAAAGGTTCTTCTATCTAATCTGTAACCTGAGTGCAGTTCAACAACACACAGATAGCAGGGAGGACACATCCAGCTGCTAGAGAACGAGCTGATGACAACAACCTTTTGCTTGCTCATCTACTCTCATGGTAAACGCATAACATTAAACTTCTGCATCCTAGTCATCAATAAGAACCTGAAAAGACTGAGAAATTGGTTTTTTTTGGTTTTTTTTTGGAAAAAAAGTTTTAAAAAAAGAACAAAAACAAAACACTGCAGGAGAAGGAAAATCTTATCTCTTTTACCTTTAACTACCCTGAGATAAACAAGCCAGTTCATTACAAGTCAATCTGTCCTGTTCCATATCATCACCAGCTGATTTAAAATGTGTGAACGTAGAATCAGATGGGAAGGAAGTTGTTAAACTTGATTGGTCTAACCCCTGTGGAGATAAGCATCATCCTGTTATTAAATGTATGTGACTGGACCTTTTGTGCCGTTGGTTATCTCTATTAGCCCATCTAAAGTGGAATATTTGCGGTTAATGTGAGGAGCCTGCTTCTGCTCACCTCCATCCACAGCCGGGCCACGTGCAGGCGAAAGGCTTCTCCCCCGTGTGCCTCCGCAGGTGCGCTTTCAGGTGGCTGCTCTTGGTGTACATCTTGTTGCAGCCGGGAAAAGAGCACTTGTGCATTTTAATGAGGTCTGCGACTGCACTTTTCTGGCAGCGCTGCCCTCCAGCGAGGACCCCCGCCGCCAAACTGCCGCTTAAGCTTCCGTCCCCGAGCCCTGTGGGTTTAGCAGCAATGGGAACCGGTGCAATCCGGACAAATTTGGATGAACCAGCACTTCCCATTTTGTTTGAGCTAGCAGCTGCCGGGGAAAGTAACTGGGGCACCAAAGCAAAAGTTTGCCCCTGGATGGTGACCAGGAGCTGCGCGATTTTGATATCAGATGGACCTTGGGCAGGCTGGGAATGGGTTTTCTGAGGCTGGCTGGTCACCGCGTCTGATATGGCGTTGGGGTTTGGTTCTTGTTTGATCTGGATGGGCTGGATTTGAAGAATGACAGGCACAGAGGAAGAAGCGTTGGCACTTTCAGATGAATCTGACGAGGATCCACTGTCCTCCTGTTTGATCCCATTAACCCGACTGTCGGCTGAAGTTGCATCCACCATTGATGGCGAGCTGTCCATCTCTGATGGATCTGATGACCTCTTCAGCCCATCTTTGGTCTCTAAAAAGGAGGGAAGTGGAGAATGTGCCACAGGAACAGTCTGATCCGAGTTTCGGGGCGATGACTGTCCTGCCCATGTCGTCGAACCCTCTGCATCATCAGACGTTGATGTCTCTGGAGACATTGCCTCCTCGCTGCCGTCCTCCTCTTTTTCCATCCCCACAACCATGTTCTCCTCCAAGAACTCCTCAATCTCTTCCAGAGTGGGCTGAAAGAGGAGTGCTTCAGGATCCTGCAGCTCGTCAAGGAAAACTGGGAACTCGAAAACGTCCTCTTTGGTGTGCTGCTGCAGGACGTTTGGCCGCTGCTCCCTCTTGGACTCCCATGTCAGGCCTATGGCAGAAGAGTCCAGGCCCATGACATGGGAGGAGGTGGTGGAGGATGAGGAGGTAGTAGAGGAAGTCGGAGAGGAAAGACAAAGAGAAGAACAGAGAGGAAAAGAGACAGAGCTGGTGCCGCTGTTGGAGCTCAATGAGGTGGTCACAGATCCTTGTGAGAGTAGGAGGTCCAACAAGCTTTCTTGACTTTCTCCCCCTGAGGAGCTGCAGCACCCATTGCTCCTTCTGCTCTTGCTCTCATAGCTGGCATGAGACACCGGCGAGGAGGACTCTGGGCTGGAGCAGTGGGAGGAGCAAAGGCTGGAGGAGTCACTGAGGTCATCCTCAGAAAGGCAAGGTGGAGAAAAGAGGGTCACCCCTTGGTAGGACTGGTGATGGTAAGAGCATGCGTCGGTTACCATGACGCCCAAGGTGTGGTGACAAGCGCAGTTGTAGTCAGACCTTGGAGAGCCGGTACAATACAGGAAGGTCTCCTCACCAAGAGACAGGTGATCAACCATTCCTGTAGGGAGGGATGTTTGCCGCCTCTGCTTTGCTCTTAAGACCAAGCTTCACACCAGAATGTCTACCTGTGGAAGAGAAGAAGACGTCAAAACGATCCTCCATTTACTCTTTATTTTCATGCATTCACTCAGTGTGACTGCCACTTTGAAAAGAAAAAGAAAATTTGACCAAGGGTGGGACATCAGACATGACTGTCGCCAATGTCGCCGTTGGGTGAACTTCCAAGGAGATATTGAGAGCTTAGGAACTTGTCTGTGGTCGTTCTAACCTTTGCGTGTGGTTAATGTTTCACACAGCTGCCCGTCAAGTGTCAGTTAGTATAAAGAACTGCAGAGGAAAATTGGAAATTCTTGGACTTGATGGACTACCTGCAGCTTGTTTAAGAGCTTTTAACTTGAAGGGCAAAAAGAGTCAAGCACATGTCAGGAAAAAGGAATGTGAAAACCTGTGTGTGGGTGTGAATGCCGTGTGCATGCATGCGTGTGTGCATTCTGCAGCTGCTAGCTTCAAGCTGACCATGTGGAGTCCGGGTTTCCCATTTCTCACCCCATCTAAGATTAAAGCCACATGGTCATTTAACAGTGACCCCCCCCCCCCCTCCTAGTCTTTAACTAATCCAAATCCTGAGTTTAAAAGAAAATACTGCTATGAAACAAAAGTGAGATTAGAAAGAAGCTGTGTTTGACATCTATTCAGATTAGGATAAACAATGTTTCAATGGGATGATGAATGAGGGATTTACGTTCTATTTCTGGCATCAGAAACCACGTGAAGTGTCTAGATTTACAGGGATATAAAATATTAGACAATATGAAGTGTCTCTAAGGTAAAATGTGATTAAAACGTGAGTTTTAATTCGCTTTAAGAGTAATCCTGTTGCAGGGAAAAAAAGTGTGTGTGTGTGGGGGGGGGGGGACTTGCGCCCTCTTCTGCTTAAAAAAAACAAAGCAGCCTGCTTTTAAAAGTGGGGACTGGGGGCCTCCAGGGGACTCGAAAGGGGTTCCATGTGGTATCGTTGCGCTTTGATTTTCGTAGTACGTAAAATGATTTTTGAATTGTGTGTGTGTTTTTTACGGCTTTTCTTATGAGGAGAGTAGGGCTACATGAGATTGAAGGTTGCAGCGGCTGCTATTACAACTTGGCAAAGTTTGGAGTCATTTTGTCCTGCAGCAGCCCGAAAACATCAAGCAGCCTCTGACAGCGAGATGCTCTCTGTGCGCGAATCAAATCGGAATCTGCGGCATGTTTAGCGCTTCAGGCTGTGACACCAAGTGCGACCACAGCCTCGACGACTGCTTTGCTTAAATGACAGAAAGACCTCAGTCATGACATACACGAAAGGTTATCAGAAAAAATGTCGCTCTTTCTGCTCAGCGTTGTGGAAATGTGGATGGATTGCGCCTCTCGTTCCGCAGAGCCACGTTTCTAAATCACGACTGAAAATCAGAACACAACCGCGCGGAGAGATGAGCATCATTCGGTAGAAAGAACTCACCTGAAGCTGCGGGGAAAAACCCGCACCGCCACGCCGTGTGCTCCTGTCTGTAAGTTTGTGCGTAAAAGCGCACGACGGCAATCCTATTCCAGCAGCAGCACGAGCTTTGCGCAGCAGTCCTCACTGTTTCTCACTGTCTTACACACATACACACACACACAAATACCCAAGAACACGCTCCCCCGCCTCCCTCTGAAGAGCCTCAGCGTCACATGATCGCTGCTGGCTGAGATCCGGAAGTCATATGAAGGCTCGCCTGCTCGGCGCGTCCTGATTGGATCCTGGTGAAGTGAGGATCATAAATCACTGTCGTGGCCCCCTATTGTTGCTTCACTGGGACTTAAGGCAGGTCATGCAGGTGCTGAAAAGCTCCACTTGCAGAACAGTTCCCGTTACCCTTGAGGGTGCACCTCAAAGTGTTATGAATTATTGTTGTTTTTTTTTTTAAACTTCCTTCTTAAAAAAAAAAAAAAAAAAAAGAACAGATTTATGGTTAAAAATAGAAAACGCAGTCACGTATTTCAAAACAAGAGCCCTTTAATCCTGCAGGAAAAGCTCCCAGACTTCAGAAACTCCAAACAAGCCTTTTGCCTGTTGCGGAGAAACATGTCAGAGTAAGTGGCTCAGTGAATGAGGGAGTCATTGAGGCTGTTTACACACTGCCTAATAACATCAGCAGTAGAGATTTTGCTCTCAGTGCTGCTGAGCAGATCTGGTATAAACACCTCTGTGGGCTGGAGTGACTTCTGTGCTCCGGCATAATTTGATTTGACTGAAGGTTTGGTTCCCTTTCAGTGTGTTTGGATAAATGAGCCACTTTCATTTTGCTTGTAAACATTAGGTCTACTCGTGTACAACAGCATGTCAGTGACTCTTGCCGCTGACGGAAAAGGACGCACAATGTCACACTGTGCAAGCCTGTTAATTGTGCACCTTTGAAAAAAGGCTGCACACACTGTTAACCACATGGGATTCTGTTGGAAAATTAGCAACTTATTGGCTCCTGCCTCTGATTCTGCTCTGTTACTCCCTTCTCCAAGACCTGGTTACTGTTATGACCAATGTTCCAGTTGGATATATTACTGCAACGCCATTAAAAGTAATACAATTCTTGTTACTAAAGCAAATTTACTGGGCAATTGAATTTCGGGTGTAGCAACTATCCTGTAATGTTCAGTCCGACAAATTACCCCCGATACAAGAACCAAGACTGTCTCTGTTTACCTTCCTCTATTTCTGCACATGCTCAGTTGGGCATAATATCCGCTTCAGCAATTAGAAATGGAGGGAAACTGGAATCACCTGTAAAAGCAGGTTTTGTTTTCCGAAAAATTTCCTGTTTCCACGAGACAAAACCGACCGTACTACCACAACATATTCCACCACAACATGGTTGTTTCTTTCCTTTAAAGACCCACTGTGATAAGAATCATGTTTTTGGTGTTTTTAACATGTTCTCGTGTTTTTTTTTTGCTGATGATAGAGGACATTTATAAAGAAAGTTAAGCTTAAAAGTGTGTTTCTGAGTATTCTATTATTCAAATTGTTGCCAATCAGGAACTGATGGAAAAAAAAAAGCCTTTTAAATAGTAGTTGTTTGTAGAAAATCTGCTGCAAGCTGCTCTACTCCATTCTGATGCATCCATCCACTTGTAGACAAATAAATCCATGCACGTCTTCGTTTTCCTCGTCTGAGCTGGAATTTGGCACCAAACTGGACGCCTAGATGGTTCCAATATTGCTCAGTATTTTTGTTGTGTTGGTAGTGTCAGGTTGGGTGTGAGGGGCTGTAAGCTAGCAGGAGAGAGTGTCAGCAAAGGAATTATGGGAAATGAAAAGTCCTGCCCACAACCCAGAGGTGAATTTCTGATAAACTTCTGCTGCTCTGCTGATCTGGTATAAACTGTGTACTAGAAAATGACACAGATTTTAAATTTTGGCTGAAAACAGCATAATCATAATAAAAAGACCACTGGGAACACCTTTAAAGGATGATTGGAGTGAGTCTTTAAGCAGTGGAAATAGTTTGTTTAGTACCAAAATGCCAGTTTAAGTAGATGCAGGTGCCTCTTTGTGGGTTAAAGCCTTTTCTTTTGTTCAAGTTGTTGATGCAGGGATTTGTGTTAGCCATCGTTTCAGGATATTGCACTTCCACACCTACGTTACAGCTTTATCCTGGTCAAAAGTTATAAGTTTTAATTTTTCAATCCAAAAGTGTCATATTTAGTGCGAGCAGAACTCACTGACAAAGGCACAGGGGCTCTTTTCTTTAGCCCACCAAGCTAATTGGTTTCGTCTGCTCCGTTCAAACTCACAAACACCTTCACATAAGCATATTATGTAATTCCCAGATGGATGCAACAAATCCAATTGATTTATTTCCTCTGGTGCTTCTTGAAGGATGCCAAAAGTGAAAAGGGGGGAAAGCATGGGCCCCTTCAGTCGCGGGCAGTACCCTCCACAAAGCTGGCACTCGCTCTGAAGAAGCTCTGGAGGCTGGCACAGCTAAATGAGTCAGCATGAAGCTGTCACCAAGGTCAATGATCTGTCTGGCAATCTTTAGGAAAATGGTTTGCTTGTGTGCATGGGCTCTGTCTTCACTCTGTTCGCATCTCCTCTGGGATTGATCTGAAACGGTAATTTTGAAAGAATAAATCAACAAACTGCTAAACTTTCCAAGCTAAAAATGGCTCTGCAAGCTGATGATGTTTGCTGGACATCTTGAATCTTCATTTTCCTCTTCTCAGCCGTCTGTTATCTTGGGTTAAGTATAACCAAACCTCACAGCATCCAAACACTTTTACACCCTGCCATGTACACAGGAAGCTGTAGGGGTTCGGCGGGGACACTTGTTTGCCCTTCCCTTACAGGATACAAACACCAGAAACAAAAACAAATCGTTTTTCATGTGCTGATGGCGCTAAAGCGGTCAGATCGCTGCCACAGTTTTCAAAAAAAGGAACTTTGATGTAACCACGTACTTGTTTGGAGTTTCACCTCAGAGATGTTAAAAATGTTTTTGAGGGGATCGACCCTTTGCCTATAAATTTTCCTGTGTGCTGAGTACACATTTATTTCTGGACTGTCTCCTGAGGCCCTCCAAGAGGAGCGTTGGCTTGAAAAAGGTTGGAAAAAAAGAAAAACAATAAAAGGGTCATTGAGTTAAAAAAATAAGAACCCTTTCATAATTATTATATTTATTTATTTTGTGTACTTACTTTATTAAGTGTATATAAAGAACGGATATATAAGCACATTTGATGTTACATAATTTGGTAAATATTTACCAAAATAAAAGTTTAAAAATGGGTTGTTCTGTGTAAAAATAATAATTATCCCATCATTTAAAGACTTGAATGCAGCAACAAGTGCATTCAAGTGGCAGCGGAGGACTAATGATCACATTCATTAATGGCTAGATCAGCCACCCCTCGAACCCCCACCGGGGTGCCCCTCAGCAGGAGCCCCGACCCCGCCGGTACAGTGCTCCACTGGCTCAGTGGCCACACATAAGGCGAAGGTTGTTTTGGGCAGCTCCATATGAATGTGGGACTGTGTGGACGTGAACACAGTGTCTTTGAATTAGAAAGCTCTGCTCTCAATGGAGCGCTGCGTATAAATGAATGCTGTGATAACCTTTTCACTTCCACATTGAAGCCTGTTTGAATGTGAAACCAGGGCGCAGTTCACCAAATCACCAATAGGGGCTTGTCACACTCCAAATCATTACCCCCAGTCATTTGAATGAACTAGTGGTTTAAAGTGACAATAGATATTCACAAAAAATCTACTTCTTTTTTTTTTTTTTACATTTGATGTAAAAATGTAATGTTGTATTTCCATGATCCTGGTCAAAGCGGAACAAAACGATAGAACATATGGCATAAACAAGGTATGGAATGGGGGTGTGGTTATCAAAAGACCTCGGTAACCCTTTGCTGACTATTCTAAGGTACACACAGGCCCACTTGTCACTTCCCGGTGAATCAAAAAAAAAAAAATAAACGGGAAAAATATCAAATCACCAACATTAAAAGAATGAAAAATAAAGCAAGCCTTTAAACTTTATGTCATGGAAAAACTGACTTCTTCATATACAGGTTGATGTTTCTAACCAGAGATGGAGTAAAATAATATTTACATCTTTTAGTTTGAGATTGCTTACTGAAGAACCAAATGAATAACGTAATACAATGTAAATGACTGTGGACATATGTCAAAATATGATAATAAAAATAAATGTGCCAACAAATGAATGGAAGATGGAAGCTCTGTTAAGATCTGACTCCTCTTGTTCTTTTTTTCCTCTCCTGTTTTTGTCCTTGTTGGTCTGTTGTCTATTGTTATATGTATATTCATGAATGTGTGCCATGCTGTTTATGGGATGTTGTACACCCTTTTTGTTTATTAAGTGGTTTATGGGCTTTTTAAGTAAAAAATTGTGTAAAATCGTGTTGTTATACTTATTATTCGTTTACAGCCCTTAACTCAACTCTCCTGGTCTCCAGTATAATGTATGGAGGAAAAAAACAGGCTGGGTCAGCATATATCCTAAAGATTATACCCGTAAAAGGCTCAGCTTTTTACTTCTGGAAAGTATTATGCCATGAAAGCGAGTAGTAAAGGAGAAATCCCTGTCATTGTTTTTTATGACTTCTCGGTTCCCCAGATGCTGGTGTTTTACCTGGACAGAGGCTGCAGTGTGAGGAGCTGCTGCACAGCTACTGCCTTGCTCCATGGAGAGAGTGTGGAGCCTCCAAGTCTTGCATCTGCATTCCTACTTCAAACCATTTACAGACACAGAGAACAAAGCTGTGCCTTCTTTAAAACCACAGAGAAAGGGCTATTATGTGTCCTCGGCCTCCTCTGCCTCTGCAGAACTACAAAACAGTTTGCGTCAGTGAGCTGCGGCCAAGTCAACTTTTAATGGCTTTGAATTGTGCCGCAGAGGCAAGAAAGCATCACGGTTTACATTACAAAAGACCATCCCGTGTCTCCCATGAGCAAAAGCTACTTCAGCTAAAGCCAGTTGGACGTAGGGATTCATCTCAGAGGTTTCCAACAAAAAGAAGTGCTTTCCACTCTCTGTGTTCTCCAGATTTCATTGCTTTACTTGCTGTTGTTTACCTGGACCAGGTGTGACTAACCCACCAGAAGATGCTGGAGCAGAATTTCTTAGAAAACAAGCAAGAATGCAGCCATCAGTGGTATGAAGGATGCAACAGGAGCGCTCCAGACTTTCCATGGATGATCCCTTTCATTTAGCAGGACTGGATGCTCACCTGAACCTGAGAACCAGGGTTTTCCTTCACTTTTCTGTGGAAGTGTTTGACTGAGGAATAGCACTGGGATGAGGGGTGAAACATTCCACAGAAAGAAGACTTTACATCCAGATGCCATGATTCAAACTCAAACCCAGATGAATGAAAGCCTTCTGTTCTGTTATGATCAGTGTGGAGCAGGGGGCGTGGCTGACCTTTTCCCAGGTGCTTCTCTTCACTGCACACCAGATTCTCATCTCATCCCCATGTCTCTAAAAGCCTGCACCTTTCTCTTTCTCCCCTGCCAGACGATTACTATGCAGTGGCTCTTAGCATCTGTCCTGTTTATCGGTCTAGCTCTGTGACTTCAGCATCCTGTGTGATTTAGTTTTTCTGAGGATTAAATTGTCAACCTGCCCTCGGCTTCAGTCTCTGCTTTGGGATCCTTCCACTCAACCTAACACCTTCATCAACAAGGAAACATTGATGAACACTCCATCCAGAAGATAAAGAAAATGACACATAAACAATGAAGGGTATTAATAAAAAATAACAAACTATCCACGCCACGGAGATGCACCGCAGACGAACCCGTGTAAACTCAGGGTTCCAATAATTGAAATAATGTCAAGACTGGAGCTAGAGCTCTATATCAAAGAGTTAACAAAAGCCACACAAATATTTGAAAACAAACCCCCCTACCTGATATTGACTCACCTGTCTTCCTTCTGTGTCTCGTCTTCCTTTAATTAACCCAAACATTCCCTTTTGGAACAATGAAGTGCACCCATAATTTGTTATTTGTTGTCTGACACAGTAATTGTTGCCGACTTGTGATCGTTTTCCTGGCACTGAGGAGCTTTCTGTGCAGCTTTTTTTCTTCTGTCCTGTGAAGAACTGATCCAGCGTCTTTTCAACCTCTGCTTGTTGCACCTCAAAGTACTTAGGAACTCGTTTTACTTGCAAGCAGTTTACTGAAAAGGTTCTGCGTGATCTATAAAACCTTACGAATGTGTACAAAAACCTCCATTTACGTCAACAAAACATTTCCCAGCCAAACTTTGCCTAAATCATGAAGCTGCCTCTAGCAGGCTTGATTTTTTTTTCCCCATGTGAGGTTGAAGACCCAAATATCCTGAGGATATGGCTCCAAACTTGAGTCTGGACTCCTTCACTGAATCCCATCTGAGGTATATGTTGTTGGCACTTGTTCTGCACACATCTTCAAGATTGCTGAGCATCACCTCAGTGGCCACATTTGAAGAGTTTGGACAGGTTTGGACTGCTTTTGGTTCCCTCTCCCTTAGCCCCTCACTGCTGTGACAGCATGGCAACAACAAGAATCTGTTTCTGAAAGGAGTGAGGTAAGTGGAAAAGGAGAAAAGCGGCATTGTTGTGTTTGTGACAGCGCGTTGCACAGCCTTTTCCAAATGTGGGATGACTTTGGCTAGATTAGATGTAGAGCAGAATCCGTCAACTTCAGCCCCTCTGTTAGAAAGCTTGGCAGAGTCACGGGCCAGCATGGTTCCAGTTCAGCGTTTGTTTTTTTCACAAACAGTAGTTTGTCTTGAATCTAGTAAAGCAGTTTACTACAAAACTTCAAATGAGCTCCTCGATCTACCCTTTTTTCCAACTTGAAGGCCTGGTTTATATTTGCCCAAAGTTTCCTTGAGCTAAGCCTCTTTGACCTATTAGTCCACAAAACCGGGTTTGTTCAAATCCCTTGAAAAACACATGTTTCTGCCAGATGTTGTTCCCCGTTTCTTTCCACAAAGTCATAAAACATTATGTTTAGAAAGGGAAAAGAGGGAACGCCGTGATGACATCAGGAGCGGCGTGTTGTTGCGCAGAGCTCCAGCAGAGTGAGGTGTTATTGAAAATGAAATCATCCTACATGAGAGGCCGTTGGGGGGTTGGGTGTCACATTGCTCTTGTTTTAAACGTCACCTTAGGAGCTGTAAACAGCCTCTTGGAATAGATGATCCTCCTCTTTCTCCGGGACTGCTGCCGGTTTCTGAGTACCTTCTGAGGAGCCAGAGCTTCTCCTCTGCCTCTTTATGTCATTATGCTTAATGAGCTGTGACATGGAGCTTGGTACCAAGTGTTCCTCTGAGCTGCTGCATTCACGCTGGAGTTATGAGGGAAAACATTTGAAAATTTAGCTGAATCTCCTCATCCATATGTTTTTGTATTCAAACAGGGAAACAACATTGGGGGGTGGGGGGTCCGGTCCTTGTCGTTCTGTTCGGTAACGGCGATTCTAAAAGCTAAAGGAGGATTTGGAAGGGGAGCAGGCTTGCATCCTCATTTGCTTTGATCCACACTCATCCTAACGCGATGCACCGCTGGAAGACGACTAAACTGCCGGGAAACTTCCTGCAGTTACAACAGCTGCTCATTGAAACAAACCAAAAGTTTACATGCATTCAAAAAAAACAACATGATGTGTCTGATGGAACTGTACAAAACAAGAAATGATCAACAAATACAAAAATGTCACTTCTGCATAAATGCGTTGCACAATGTAATGTGAATGTACGGTGGGCGACAAGGCTCACACTACATACAAAAGAAACAACGCAACCGCATTACCTGGTGCACAACGAAATTACCTGAAACACAACGACATAACTGCACCACAACGGAAATGAGGACTTTTTTTTCCTACCAGTGAAACAAAAACAATTCAGTTTCAAACTATTCGGCGCTCCTGAGAGCTATGTGATTTTTGGACAAGATTAGGGTGTTTTCTTACTAGATAATGTAATTTCTTACTAATATACATTTGTCTAAACATATAAATTTACCCAGCTCTCCACATAGTGACATCTGCATCTAACGCTCTTTGGCTTTTTTTTTTTTTAAATTACAACTTTTATGAGAAAAAAACTCGTACATTTACAAGTTTTTTTTCTCATAATTTTACTTTTCTTGGTGGCCTTAAAACTCAGTCGTGATCTCGTACTGAATAGATTGAAACTGACTTTTTTTTTTCCGTCAGTAGGAAAAAAAGTCCTCATTTCCGTTGTGCTGTGAGTAATTTCGTTTTGCTTCGGGTAGTGCTGTTGCGTTGTTTTTTTTGTATGTAGTGTGAGCCCTGTCGGCCACTGTATGAATAACGTGTGCTTAACTGAAATAGAAATATGCAGATCATCAGGTGTTGTAAAAAAGGGGTGGAATCATACAAGATTTCTCTTCAAGCCACTCCTTTTCAAGCACACTGTCTTGTTTTATCCGTCTATTTGAAACCTTTTGTGTTTATTTTCATTTCTGTTTGAAATAAAGAAATTGAAAAAAAGATAGAAACAAATGTAGGGAATGCTGTTGTCCAAAACGAGCTCTGACAATGAATAAAACACAAAGGGAACCCCTTTATTAATGTTCATTTTCAAGCAGACCTGAATTCACCTGATCCGTCGGATCAGAGGACTGAACCATGATAGGTTCAGAAATGTGTAGTTGTTTTCAGATGGAAGTAAGCAAAAGGTGTTTTCCATCAGAAGAGTTTCAAACAAAGTTTATCTTAAAATTGTCTCTCAAAATAGCTAGCTATATGTGTCTTTTCTTCAATTAGGAAGAGAAAAAAAAACAGAGTACAGTTGGACTTGGCGAACATTCCTGATTAAATGTGATTAAATCCAGGAATGATCTGACCTGAGAACTTCTTTCTACAAGAGAAATGGCTCTTTTATCTCACCTGCAATTACACGATTGAATGATTTAGGCTTGTAAAGGGCTGTTTGCTTATCCTGCCAAGTTAATTACTACAAACACAACTCATTTTTTAAAAGGCACACTTTAAATTTGAACTCCCACAGTTTAACCTCAAGACGATTTTTTTGAATTTGCATGACTAAATATTATGTTTAAAACAGCCTAATAGAGTCTTCTTAGGGTTTAACTTCAAGCTTTTCGTGTTTTGCAGATTATTATGAATGCATTGCAACAAGAAAATAATCTTTTTTTAAAATTTGCTTTAGGAGTTTAGAAAAACAACAAACGTTTAGTTTTGGACAATTTTTTCATGTTGTTTGTGTCAGTAGTGTAAAGGCTTTGCAGTTTATTCATTTGTCAAACTAAACCTTTATTATTCCAACTGAAATGATTTTCTGAAAACGTCAAACAGAATAATCTAAAAAAAGATGAATCCAAAGATCATGAACTCACTGTATCACTGCATCTTTGAAAATCAGTTTGAAACGTTTAAAGAACCTGAGATGAATCACAACCAACAGCATCTGGGCAGATGTGTCCAGGGAGGAGCGATACGATGAGGAGCGCAGGTGAACCGACAACCACCAGAGACCAATGGAGGGAAACTGAGGCCATCTAGAGCACATGTGTCAAACTCAAGGCCCGGGGGCCAAATGCGGCCCTCCATGTCATTTTATGTGGCCCGCGAGAGCATAAAAGTTTTTAATTTCTTAGAATAAGGAATAAAATTGGTGTGTATTTATTCATATCTTCGGGGAATCAGACTTGAAATATCGGATTGGGCAACTACACAATAGGACTTAAACAGTGTCCATATAACCTAACCTGACTGAATCACATTTAAAAGGAGTTATGTTAGAGTAACAAGCAAACATATGTTTTCCATGTAACTGTAATTGTCACTTTAAAAAGTATAGTAAATAAATAATGACTAATTTACATTAAGGAGTAGTTACATTTATTTTTTATCTGGCCCTTCGAGGACAGCTGCTATGCTGATGTGGCCCTTGGTGAAAATGAGTTTGACACCCCTGATCTAGAGTTTCAAATGGGAGCTTACAGAACCTCTACTCTGCCTTTTTTTTTTTTTTAAATATATCATCTTTAGAAGATATATTTGTTGTTCTTATTATCTCCTATTTCAGAACAGCTGGTTCTTCTGGTCCCTGACGACCCTCTGGAGTCTGACATGAGGGAAAACAGGGATCTGTCTTTGAAAGACTTACAAACTGATCCGCTCTGATTTAACCGATCTAGTCTGAGTTAGATGTGACATTTCTGGTCTATAGACAGAGACTTGTGATCAGAAACCTCAACTCTTAAACTAAAGAGTTAGGTGTCAAGTCAGCCAAAGACTTGCTTAGTTTGAAATGTAAACAGAGACTAGAAGATGTCACAATTAAGGTGCGTGTCACCTTAACTGGGACTTGTCGTCAAAGACCTGAAACGTATGAAAGTCCCAGTTAAAAACCAAATCCTGGACACCTGAACCTTCTTCAAGTGATAGTGCTATGAAAAGTGCATGGTATAGGAGCTATTCTATTCTATTCTAGTCTATTTATGTAGTTTTCTGTAACTTTTTGACCTTTTACAAACTCATTGCTGATGTAAAGTGTTGCGTGATGCTCAGACCACTTGTCTTTGCGACAGATTTTCGTTGATTTCGTGAGAACTTCACTGCTGTAAAGTGTTGCACATCAGCGCTGCAAAGCTGCTTTTCTCTGCTTCACTGGAGCTAATCACGTAAGCGGTTGAAAAGTTACAATATTGGAATAGATGTAAACAGTGGAGCCTAAGCTCCGGAGTTGAAGGGTTAATCCTGCTCGATGAAACCGTTGGAACCCTTTTTGAAGGGGTTCTGTAAAAAGATAAATAACTCACGTGCAATGATCAGTTTGGGTTGTTTTAATTTTGGTAATATTGAACAACAGTTCACCAAGTTTAGGAGATATGAGTGCACACAAACATTTATAAACCTCATATCAAAACACGACGAGTAGTTGTCAAAGCAGCTTCCTATAATGTCCTTTTTTTAATCCTGAAAAACCTCTACATACAATACGGATGTTTTAGAAACACAGATGTAAAAGACGTTAGCGGCTCTAAGTGAAGCAAGTGAAAAAGAAACTCTTGGTTCCGTGTGGACGATAAAAGCTTCTTCATGTCAAACAGTCAGGAGGCTGAAATCCTGATGCCCTCTGACCTCCCTATAATCTCAAATCCACTTCACTGGATTCTGCAGGAGTTTTAAACCCACAAATGAAAATATACAGCGACAGAGGAGAAATGCATATTTTACTTTGAGATATATATATATATATATATATCGCTATCTCTGTTTTTAGGGCAACATCTACTAAAACAACTGCAATGCTTTATTGCCCACATGCAAGAAAAAAAAAAGTAAAAACTACCCAATGTAACAAAGGGGGGTAAGAAAAAAGGCATTTTACTTACAAAGCACATGTAACATTCCCCTTCAGCACAACCTTGACATTCACTTGAAAAAAGCAACACATTTTACACGAGAGTTGATGATGTAAGGTATGGGATTCCTCTTTGTTGGTGTGGTTGCTGTGATTGTTAGACTGGCCATGCATGTCTGAGATTCTACAGGAATGTACATGCATGACAAAGATACCCTGCTATATAAACGGCGAGCACTAGGTGGCAGACTTTGCCCACTTTGCACACCGATCCAGTCCGCTTGGGGATGAAATGTCAAGTAATGGCAGGGGAGAGGAGGAGACATGCACTGGGCACACATTACATTAGGACTCAGGTATATTGCTTTACAAAGTATGTGCATCCGCCCTTCGCTAAAGTTGAATTTTCTTGTGCATACAGAGACTTTCTGACCTTCTTCTCCTGCTTTCTGCCCCTCTTGCCCTTCAACAAAACAAATCCCTTGTTGCTTTCTTACCCCCAGTGTCCTTGAGCTCTTTCCCTCTTACCCCTGCTCCTCTTCTCCTCCCTGTACTCCCTCCCTCTGGCTCCTCTCCTTCCTTTCCCCCTCCTCTTCTCTGCGGGGCAGCTGGAGAGACTGGCATTTCTCTGACAGTGGGGGGGGTGGAGAACCTGCACCGAGCCTCGACCCACGCTGGGTGAGGAGAGGTGGGATGCAGCGTGGTAGGCAGAGGCGTGCGTGTCTAGGTGTGCAACAGAATTCCCAACAAAAGCTCCGCCGGGAGGAATTTTCTGCATTTTTTGAGTCGGAGAAACTAAAAAAAAACATTTCCGGAATACTGCAACTCGTAAAGGGAATCACGTGAAGCTTATGGAGGGCTTCAGATTCATTTAACTTTAATTAAATATCACATTAGGCTCTTAATAGGTCTTCTCCCAAATGATGCAGCTAAGGATAACACTGCTTCCTGTTTCTTTGGCATCAGAGTGTTCCTGCAGAGCTTTAGAGGACAAACTGCACATAACTGTTGTACCTTCTAGAGATTCTTTAACTTGTTAATCTCCTTTCTAATGAATTGATGAAGTTTTGTATGTGTTCCCCTAAAGGGTCCAATTTGAAATGTAAAAAAATATCCTTTCAGATTACTTATTACGCCACTTCTGCTGGAGTGTTCCATTAAATCACATCAATCTGTTTTATCTTTGAAGCTGAGATTTAGCATTTTATTTTAGCCTGGTTAGCATTTTTAGCATTGCTAAACAGGTTTTGCTTCCATTTACGTCCTTCATGCATATTTTTCAGCTTCCCACATGTATTCTATTTCAGCATTTTGAATGCTAATTGTGTTTTTTTAATATATATTTAATGCCACAGTCACAACTGCCCTTACGGATGGATGCTGGTGAAAAAAGAAAGGGTAAATTTGTACTGGGCACGCCGGTGACACACAGGACATTTTTAAGATCATGGATTGCTCGATGAGCCTGTAGAGAGAAAATGTTCCTCCACGTTCTGTCCTACGGCCACGCTGCAGGTGACATGGCGTAGTGAACGCTTAAACAAACACGTATGGGTAAGTAAAGGTGAAGTAGGTGAGTTTGTACGAGTTTGTACATTTTTTCAACGGCACAAGGAGCCCATAGTGCTGTTCACGTGATACGTGCACGCTCCTTGCTGCAGCCTGACTATTTGAAATCAGGAAATTCGCCAATCAGTGTGTAGTTTGTGTGAACATCCTACAGACACCTGCGTATCACGTGCACACCCTATGCACAGTCAGTAGGGAGCCAGTAGTGGTACCTTACTAGAGTGTGGCATAAGGACACCGTACAAGAGCATCACTCGTGTGTCATAAGTGCGTGGAGCTACCATTATCCCAATGAACACCTCTTGATACTCTGACCACACGCACAAGAATAGTTGTTCTAGTTTCATGACATAATTGGAAGTGGCCGCAAGAGCCTCAAGAGAACTTCAAGACACACCTGCACTCAACTTCAGAGGCGACCAATCCCCTCTAAAACCATCCACGGACCCGGACCCCCCCCCCCAAAAAACCTGCAGCATCTGAGCAGGTGCACGTGACTAAGGCATTACCTGTCCTAAAATTCACTGAAGTTTTGTATTTATACTTGTTATTCATGTCATTTGACCCCAAGTTACTGTTTTTCTTTTTCTATTTTTTTGCTTTTTTCTCCACTTTAGAGCTATTCCAGCTTTTTTTTTTTTTTTTTTTTGCTGACTGTAGCATTTTTCCGCTACTTTATATTTTTGTCATATTCAAAATCTTTAGGTTTCCTGTAAATTGACATTTTTAGTGTCATGACGGAGTTCCAGCATCTGTCTGCATCTTTACCTCATGTACCTTTTCCATCTCATTACTGACCTACTTTGTAGCATTGTTTGGCCTTTTCACAGATTTATGCTTTGTTATGACTTACCTGTAAATCTGCATTCTTCATTATTTATTGTTCCTCATTGCTGCTCAGCTTCTTTTCACTCAGCCTTAAATTGTTTTTTCGTTATTTAGTTAGTACTGTTTGGTTCGATTTAGCATTTTGCTTCATGTCTGTGTTTCCGTATGTTCTTTCACTTCTCCGGCATTGCTTCTTTCATTTTTCTGTTCCCATCGACATTTTTTATGCTAACTAATTTGGCATTTTTAGATTCTTTTTAGCATTCCTACAGATTTATTTTGGCAGAATTAACATTAATATTCACATTTGCCATATTATATTGCAGTTGTGGGCATGTTCTGGAATATTGTGGTCTGCTTCCAGACCTTCCCAGCTGCAGCTTTGAACTTTAATATCTCTTTCCTTCAGTAAAGGAAGATGACCCCCCCCCCCCCAAAAAAAAAAAAAACTCTGCCAAACATCTTATAAAAAGGTATTAGTAGAATAATTAGAAGCGTCACCCCCGAATGTTCCAATGTCAGCAGGAAGGCGGCGGTGAGGAATTAGTCTCACTGCACTTTTGTAACGTAATGGAGGTAAAGATGAGCTGCAGCGTCAGGTGAGTCAGGCAGCAGCGCCTGCCAGGAGATAGGACATGTGTGTTTAGCCTCGCTGGTGATAAGAGAGGAAGAGGGGCAACAGGCAGGTCAGTTCTTTCATAAGCCTAAAGTAGGGAATAACTGGAAGAGGGGCAAGTGGAGATAAGCAGGGAGAGGAGAGGAGACAGACACGGACAAATAGGAATTGAGACAGGGTGGATGAGGCGGGGTCAGATGTGTCGGTGCAGCTCGGGAAGCGGTGATGAGGAGAGGGCTGGTCGCGGTTCAATTCCTCTGCTCTTCATAAAAGACAGCAGCTGGTCTGGGATCTCAGCGAGGACGTCCTTAGCAAGCCGAGCCATGCTGAGGACCTGGTTGCCAGATCTGTCAACGTAGTCCCTGAAAGGAACAAACTAGGAACAGAGAGGAAAAAGGGGGTCAGACTCATCGTTTGGTAATGTGCTGCAGAAAAGCCTTTTTCTGAAGTTTTACGTAAATGACATCATTCTTTGAGTCAAGCTGCTTTATGAAGAGACAATTGTCTGAGATGTTTCCTCCTGAAGACAAAACGCCTCAAACACAAAGGAGGCACAAAATCCTCAGATTTGACAAAAACTGAAAAGAGATCAACAAACTGTGAAAAGATTAGGCACAGCGCCTGGGTCGGGGTACGGATAAATTGGCTCCGATGAAGGAAATATTCTTTCAGAAAAATCAATGGGATTAAAGGAAGCTGAAAAGAATCCTCTGCTTTCTGGAGTCGCATTTTTTTCCCTGCAAGATGGAAGTTCTTGTCTCTGCTTAATGCCCAAAAAGTTTCCAGTCATTAGTTCCTCATGGAACAGTTGAAACGCTAGAAGATCAGCTCGAGATCCTTGAGAAGAGCCGGAAGACTAAGGTTCGTGGTCGTTTTGGGGGAACTTGAAGTAAACAGAAAGAAGAGTCAGAGAAGTCTGGAGTGGTCCTGCGTTTATCACGAGGGTACGTCCTCAAATGAACTCGCATTAGATCAAATCCACAAAGTTTTAAGGCTATAAAACCCCTCACTAGACGCTTTCTACACTTTTCTCAGGCAGACATGAACATTTTCACGCTTTTCTCTCTTGTTTAAACTTTCAAAGTTCAAAACTTCACAGGAAAGAAAAAAAAATCCTGATCACCATCGAGAATTTTGGTAAATGTGACAAACTGAATGCATTCCGTAATGGAGACACGGCACAGAAGAGATTGATTGACACTGATGTACGGCTTATCAGGGCACAGAACACAGTGGGTTGTAAAAAAAAAAAAAAAACAATTAAAAAAAGCAGAAATGTCACTGAAAAAATTCCCGAATTCAAAAAAGGGAACCCTGTATTTTCATTCTAAGGAACAGCTGAAATAGGATTCAAGTCTGAATTCTCTGAATATTAACATGCAATCAGTAAGAAAAATTCAAGTTTGCAAGATGAAAAACTATGATGTTCGTGCTATGACCTACATCCGATAAAGAGTTTACATTCATTCACATTTACAAAAGCTAAATCCTAAATTTTTAATTAGATCCGATGTAATAAGCCAAATCTTCATGATTTTTTATGGAACAACAGAGTGTTGTTTCCCAGCCAGAAATCCTCTCATTTCAGGTAAAAATGCCTGCAGGGCTTTTCTTTGGCCGTCCCTAAGATTTATTAAGAAACCCACACCGATCATCCTTTGATATACTGCAAAATTGTTTCAAGTGGTCATTAAATTACGATCACACAGCTTTCAGCTAAAATGAAAAAAACAAAAAACAAAAACAAAGAGTCCTTCATTAGGACATAATTTCTGCAGAGCAGCAGGAGTTCATTAGAAATTTACCTGTTGTGGGCGGGGCCGTTGACGCCAACCCCGCCCCCACTTCCCGTCACCCGTAACTGAGAGCTGTTTACACTCTCTCCTTCAAGCTTCCAGCCCCTCACACCCCCAACCTAACAAAAATGGCAGCTATGCAGCCGTCCAGTTTTGATCCAGATTCCAGCTCAGATGAGGAAAACAAAAACGTTCACATTCCATTTGTCTGGAAGTGGATGCATCGGAATGGAGCGGAACGAGGAGCTTGTGGCCCCGCCCATCGCATTTTCTACCTCACAAATAGAATCTTTTTAAACTGGAATTTTTTTTCCATCTGCTCCTAAATCACGAAAATTTGAATAAAGAAAAATTCTCGAAATGCAGTTTGGAGCCTGAATTTCTTTATATATGTGTCTTCCTCCATCCATCCATCATCTTCCATCATCAGAAAAAAGCTACAAGAACATGTTACAAACACAGCTTTCATCAGTGCGGGTTTTAGATGTCTTCCTTCCTAAGCAAAAAAAAAAACATACTTGTGATTCCAAGGCAATAAAAATGTAAACGGTTGCTATGTATGGACCCGTTATCCTATGGAGGCTGCTATATTGAAGTTAAATGTGATTTTTCAGCCAATAAGCACTTTTGAACTCCTGTTGTTTCAGTGAAACCGAACATTGGTTTTAAAATTGGTTTGCAGAGTGATAAGACCTCAGCGGGCGTCGCACTGAGCACTTGCAGGCAGCGGTGGAGGCAGCGCTGATTGTTGATTATGGTATGAATAATGAGTGGGTAAAAATCTATCACAGGGAAATTGTTTTGGGGGTGCCCATATGCTCCCTGGAAGAAAGTTTGATTACATCTCTGTCGGCATAAATAAACGCATTAGCCATTTGGAGATAAAACATACATAACTTTAGGTATGTTGTACTTATGTATTGATTTGTAGTGACATTGCTCTATAGGTTTTTTTGTTTCTCTTGGTAGAAAACCTGGGGTAAAAGATCACCTTTCTCAATACAAGCATAGTAGAACACAAACATTTTGTCACTGATTAATTTGAGAGCTTTAAACTGTAAAAATGTCACAAAAAAAAGGATAAAACAAGAATCGTTAGGAGTTTCTTCCTAAAAGTCAATCGTTCTTGTTGCATAAGAGACATGAGTTTTCCACCACCAAGGGTTTGAGAAGTGGGGGGGCGGCATCAGAGATGGGTTTTAAAGCCTCTTAAGCCTTAATTAAAGAGAAGTGTGATGTCGACGGGCATCTCTGCCCTCCTCCCAGTGAATCCAGGCGGAAACACTCACTTCGGTTACAGCTCTTATTAGATTTCAGCTGAAAACGCCCTCAGGGCAAATCAAAGGCAGAAGGGGCAGAAGGCATGGATGGGTTTTCAGCAATGCTGACATTAACTGCACTTCTGTGACAAATGGCAGAGAGAGCGGCAAAAAATAGCAGATGACTGATGGTGGAGGGGCAGTAATGAGATGGGAGGGGGCAAAATGAGTTGCTGCTGACAGTAAGCAAACAATTCAATATTAAGTGGGTTATTAAGTGGGTTATAAACAATTATAATGTACAGATTTAAAACAGCAGAGGTACATTTATAAAGTTAGTTCAAAAAGGATGTTGTGTTTAAAAAAAAGGCAACTTACTGAAGTAGTCTTCAATTTAATTAATATAAAATAGCAGTTGAACAGTTGTTTGTTTTTGGTGGGAACTTCATTACTTATTTCTGTATTTTGAAAAACAAACAAAAAAAGGTTTTTTACGTGTTTTTTACAGTTTACATGTTTTGCAGACCGCATGTTTTTTACACTTTTGCAGTGCATTTATTTAATATTTAATATTTATTTCTTTATTTAATGAGAATCAAATTTTTGATAATTTTTCATAATAATTTTAACAATATTTTTAATTATCTAATATGAATGTCATTTGTGATGTCCTTCTTTTATGTTATATTATACAGATTATTTCTGAATGTCGCTTTTGCTGCCACAGATAAATGAAATTTCCCCATTGTGGGATTAATAAAGTCATCTATCTATCTATCTATCTATCTATCTATCTATCTATCTATCTATCTATCTATCTATCTATCTATCTATCTATCTATCTATCTATCTATCTATCTATCTATCTATCTATCTATCTATCTATCTATCTATCTATCTATCTATCTATCTATCTATCTATCTATCTATCTATCTATCTATCTATCTATCTATAACCACTGTTGCAATTATGAGGCAAGAGGACCATTTTTCTCCTTTGACTACATCTGTTGTTCTCTTTACCCACAATTAAAATCAACCTCCCAAAGTTCAACTAGTGGCTGCTGGGAGGAGCTAAAGTGGCTTCAAGCAGTGACCTGAAGGTTCATGTTCATTTTTCTTCTTCAGGTTTCCACTCGTGCAGAAACTCACTGATGTGAGCAGTCAAGAGTCTGGATTTTAATTCTCCTTTTTAAAAATCGTTTAGCTGTGTTGAAAGTTTCTTTCTTTAATAATAATAATACATTTTATTTAGAATGCGCTTTACATTTTAGATAAAATCTCAAAGCGCTAGAATTCATTTGAATTTGAATCTTTGAATTCATTAGGTAAACACGTGCTCTACACCTACTATGAAGAAAACTTTTTTTTTTTTTCATTTTATATTAACTTCAGCAAAATGCAGTGTTTTATTGACATAATATTGATTATTAATGTTTTTGTTGTGGGATTGTGTAGTCTCCATCAACTTGTAAAAAAGAGACACACTCTGATGAAAATGGTGTTTTCACATGTATTTGTAGTGTTTTTCTGATGATGAAGGGCATACATAAAGAAAATAAAGCTTAAAATAGAATTTCTGAGTTTTTTTTTATTCAAATTGTGAATTGTGAGCAGATTAAAAAAAAGTCATTTGTTTGTTATTTGTTATTGCTCGCCATTTTTGTTGCACTGCTAATGTTAGAAGTTTGAAGCTGAGGAAAGTATGGTCCACTGGGGTTATTTCCTCTATCTTCATCTACTTCTCTCCTCCTCTATCCTTTATCATTTATTTCTTATTTAGTTCTTTATGCCTCTGTTTGGTGTGTTGGTCCTCTTCCCCCATTCGCCTCCAGGGGAGCAGGAGTCATTCAGGATTCCAGTTGGCTCATCTGGGCTCTTGTCCTCGGCTATGGACCTCACCTCTGACTCGTCTCGAACCTCCAGTCGTCCCCCAACTCCATCTGGATGAAGTCCATCTGCTGGACTATTCAAACATGTAGTTGTAGAGATAGATAAGCTAATTCTAAGAGTTCTGGAACATATCCTGTCTGTCCTGGGGGAGGATCCTTCCTTATGTGGACACCCCTGAGGTTTCTTCTTTATTTTTCCTGGAATCTGTTTTTCCTTACCGTGAAGGAGGGTCTAAGAGCGGGGATGCCCAGTTTAATTTAGTTTGTTAGGTTTAGTTTAGCAATCAGATACTGTATTCCATATCTTAACTTGTGTTTTGACAATTAGTAAAGCCTGTTTAGACAACTGTGTTGTAATATTGGGCTATATGAATAAAACTGAATTGAAACTGAATTAATGTTAGGTTGGGGATGTGAGGGGCTTTAAGCTAGTGGGGGAGAAACAGAAAGTGTAAACAGAAGTTGTTCTTCACCCACAACTCAGAGGTCAATGTCCAATGAACTCTAATAAACTATGACCTCAAAAACAACAATGCTTTATATTTTAGTTTTTATTAAGGCTAAAAACAGCATCATCTTAATTAAATGACTGGGAACGCTTTGAAAATTGATCAGAAGATGATCAGAGTGAGACTTTAAGGAAGAAAAAAAAAACATTTAAAAAGTTCTACAACCAGCTCTGGTTGACAGAACCATAAATTCTGTTCTCTTCCAAAAAACCCTGAAGGAAATCTCCCTTCATCTGTTCCTGGGGTTTAGCTCAACATCACTGAGATTTGCCATAAAATATTAGTCCTAGAACTCCAGCAGGTTCCCCCTTGGAGCAGATAATGTGACATTACTTAAAAATGAACAGGAACTTTTATGCAAAGCAATGGAGAGAAATCTGCCAAGTGGGGCTGAAGTGGGTCAAAGTCTTTTGCTCAAAGGATGCAGTGAAGATCAATCCTGAAGGTTGAACACCCAATCAGCTGTTGAAGGTTGTCGAATTTTCCAAAAAGAAATCACGCTGGAAAATCTCAAAGTGTGTTTGGCATCTGCAAAATAATTCTATCCAGACGAGAAGAACTTCCATCCAGATGCACTGAGCACTGAAAGCAGTGAGAGATGCCGCTGTTAATGCACTCATTCCAGCGGTTAAATGTCAAAACTTCCACAGACACGATTGTGAAAAGCACTCGATAAAAAGCGTTTGTTGTTTTTAACACACTGGGCAACACAGACTTCTTGTGACATTAAATTAGCACAAAAACTGACAGAGAGCAACGTTCGATCAGTGTCAACAAGCAGGAGCGGAGTCATTACTTTAGAGACAGAAGCAGATGGAATCAATACCAACAAGAAAGCCCGGCTTGTACAGTGAGGGCTGCTTTTCCAGGCCGCCTGAATGATGTCTGAGCAAATGTAATCACAGAGGTTATATGACGCGACTGCAAAGATAGGGTTGTGAAAACAAATAGCAAAATCAATGCGGCTGCGGAGCGAGCTCATGCATTGTTAAGACGTTAAACGGCCATCACTTGTTCTTTCCATCAACACCTTGTTTAGGGGAGTTCATATGGAAATTGTTAAGTCAGGAAGTGTGACACCAATGTTAACATACTTTTTGGGTAAAGACACTTTTGAAAAACTGCTTTGCAACAACAAGCCCTAATTCCCCGCCTCCCACTTCCCAGCCGTACATTTATCATTGCAAGAGCTCATTTATCACCGGGGCTAACTCGCAGCGAGCCGACAGGCCGCTCTCGCCCCTCCGATCCCAATATTCAATAGTGAATTTTTATCAGGAGATATTGTATTTTCCTTCTGCTCACATATCTCTGAACAGCTGCTGCCAGATGTGGTTTGGTCACCCTGCTTGCTCCTAAAGCGCACCACTTTTGTTTCAAGAGAGCTGCAGTCTTTGTTGAGTTTAGATAAAAAGCTTTTTGAGGGGAGATGCTGGATTATTAGACGCTTTCTTCTATTTCTTTTTTTTTTTTAACAGTTTCCACTCAGAGCTCTTCTTTATGCACATAGATGCATGTTTTTGTTTTTGTTTTGTTTTTTGTATGAAGAGTTTAATGTGTAAAAACATTTGGATGAGGAGGAATGAGTCACGGAAAGACAAAAAAACTCAGTTTAAGCTGGTAAAAATTGAATCTCTGAAGAGCTGGACTTCTGCATTTCTACCAGTTTTCTAAAAGGAAAGGCGTAGAATAAAAAACTTGTAGCTTGAGAAGTTTTTTAAGTGAAAAAAAGCTGCTTCTCTTCATATTTTCTAACTTTGTAACTAAAGTCTACAAAGACTCCATCTGTGTTGAGGAAAACTGAACAGATTTGACATCTCAGACTGAAAGAAGTTGTGGTAACAACAAAAAAATGGGTTAAAAATGTGTGAGCTACAAAGCTAGACATGTTATGTACATGTTTCCGAGTGTTGACTCAAAAGATGAGACCTATGCAGAGGTGCCATCCTGTAAAGTGATGATGAAGATCACTGTCTGCTTCATCATGGATAGTGGATGAAGCCCACTTAGTTTAGAAGAGTTCAGAAAAATACTATGGGCTGCAGCTTGTTTAAAACTCGTCTCTTAACCGGGACCAGAAAGATCCAATTTTGAAACCTCTGCACTGGCTGCCAGTCAGCTTTAGGATCGATGTGAAGGTTCTTTTATTAGTTTATAAAAGCTGAAAAGGAATCAGACCTTCATTTTTATCAGATTTACTTTTAGTTTATGACCCTTCCAGAGCCCTCAGGTCTGCTCGTGGTCCCAAGAGTCAGAACTAAAACCCACGGCGAGGCGGCATTTCAGCACCGTGGACCTCGCCTGTATGTGACGGCTCCATCCACAGTGGAGGTTTTTAAGAAAAAAAAGGAAAACTCCTTTTTTAGTATAGCTTTTAAGTAGTTTTTACATGCCCACATGTTTTCATGTGTTCATTTCATGAAGAATTAATGTAACTTATTTTTAATGTATTTGTGAAATGTGTGTCAGGTTTTTAAGTTTTTATTTATTTTATATTATTAAATGCTCCTATTAGTACTATTTTTCCTATTAATAATATTATATGAAGCACTTTGAGGTGCATTTTAGCAGGGAAAGGGCTATATAAATAAAGCTGCATTTGCATTTGGGGAAGTTTTGGGAAAACAAAAAAACAAAACAAACAAAAAAAGTAACAAGCTATACCGAGCTGTACACAAAAATATACACCGATTTTTCTCCTGAAGATATGAAAAATATACTATGGCTGCTACGGATTTATCATCTTCATGAAGGAAACGGTTTTAAATCAGAATGTGACTTCATCACCGTTAGGACACACTGTTCTGTAAGAAGATAAAAACCGTACAGAAAACAGAAACACAAATACAAAACACAGTTCATCTTTCATCTTTTCTTTTTTGTGCAATTTTATCTTGTTTTCTTTTGTTTTGTTTTTAACAGTACATTGTGTTCTTCATCCTAATTGCCTGTAGACTTTTGCCAGTCAACATCCGCTGTGTCTCCTGTACAGACTGCGTTTAGTTGATCACATTTAAAAATATTTCAGTCAGACAACTCATGCAGTGGAGAATGATTTATTTTCCGTATTTCTTTTAGTTTGGCATAAGGCTCCGTTCAGATATAAAACAAAGATCTCCATGGAAAACTTCAGGTATCAAACTTCCCCTAACGGCGCTCACAAGAGGTAGAGCGTTCAGCCACCAAGCCCGTTTTATGGAATAAACTCCCAGCTCATGGCAGAGAGGCCGACTCAGTTTCTACATTCAAAGTTAGACTGAAAACATTCCTCTTTGGACAGGCTTATTGTCAGACTAGTTAGTATTCAGAGATGATTTAACTTAATATGTTTAAATTAAACTTAATAACAATAACTATTTGTTTTAAAAGGCTGCTAGAAGTTGAAGCTGGGGTAACTATGGTGCTCTGGGGTTCTGTCCTCTATTCTCATCTACTTCTACCCTCCTCTCTCCTCTATTCTTGATTATTATTCATCATTTAGTTCTCCATGCCTCTGTTTGGTGCAGTGATTCATCCCTCTCCCTTCCTGGGGAGTGGGAGTGCTTCCAGATTCCAGTTGGCTCATCTCTGCTCCTGTTCCTGACCGTGTACCTCGTCTCTGGCTCGCCTCTACTACTGCTCCCTGACTTTGGATCCTGTTTGGGGCTCGTCTGGCGCCCCCAGCCGTCCCCCAACTTCAACTGGATGAAGCTCGTCTGCTGGACTTTAAATATGTAGTTGTAGAGTTAGATAAGCTAATTCTTCTCTATGAGTTCTGGTCATTACCTGTCCGTATTGGGGGAGGATCCCTCCTTCATGTGGACACCCCTGAGGTTTCTTCGTTTTTTTCCGGATTCTGTTTTTTCAGGCGTTATTTCTTACCGCAAAGGGGGGTCTAAGGGCGGGAATGTTAGTTTAGTCTGTTTAGTTAAAGTTTAGTATAATCCTATTGACTTCTATACATTTATGATCCTTTTTGATTGTATGTCTACCTTACAATTACGGTATGAAGCCCATTGAGTCAACTGTTGTTGTGAATTTGTTGTGAATTGAATTGAGGTGAAATGAATTGAGGCCGGGGAGGAGGGTGGGGCGACAAACGCAGCGCTGGCAGAAATGGATGAAGAGGGCGTAGAGCGCACACCTGGATCTAATGTAGGACGTGGAACAGGTGAGTCAATTGGGCTGAACCGCCCGCAGGAAGGGATAAACAGATAAACGCACGGCTGAGGTGCCTGCCTAAAATTCTCCCAGGGTCCTTCATTTAATCGCGATAAGGCCTTTAATTTATTTTATAGTTTATATTTTTCTATGAAAGTTTAAACTTTGAGAGAAAAGTGTGAAAATGTTCATGTCTGTCTAAGAAACATGGAGTAAATGTATAGTTAAGGAGTTTTTCTGTCTTAAAACATCTATAATACTGTAAAAAAAAATTAAGATGACAACTTCTTTTTTTGTTTGTCATGGATTAATTTTAGAGCAGAACTCACCCGATAAACAAGGGAAAACTAGAAATGAGGAGAACTTGGAGGCTCCACACAATGACAAACCCAGACTGGGATTCGAACCAGCAACATGTCACTGTTAAACAGGAGGGCCAACCACTTATTTTGTCTGCTTCACTAAACATTTCTAAACTCTAAATCTCTCTGGTCATTCAGGATTGAGGGGCAGGTACACAGTGGGATCATTTCCAGGTTTTGCATGTTAGAAAAGATACATTTAGTCTTTTTTATGACAACACATTAGTCTGCTGCAGGAGTTATTGGAGACGAATCACCCACTTCATGATCTCAGCTGCGCACTGTCACCGCCAAACAATTTACATGCATGAGCACAAAAAAAAAGATAAAGTTCAAGTTTAATTAAAAGGCAGCGGTCAGACTGAAGAAGTAAAACAAGTCCTTGACGGTCATTTTCTTTCGGTAGATTTGTCTCCTGCGTTGATTTGAGTGTTTCAGAAGAGAGTCCTCCTTCTACTTGCTGCAAATCCCCCCTGCTGACACCATTTACAGAAAAAAAAAACGACAAATCTAACCAGCAAATCTAAAAGAATCATCAGGAGTACCTGAACGATGTCTCTCTCAGCAAGACGTCCTCTGGAGGACACTCTCACCTCGTCACCATCCAGCTCCTCCATCGCTGAAAGGACAGAGCGGAAAAACGACTGAAGCAAACAGGTCTGATCGTAAAAGAAACCATTTCACGGAGAAGTCATGGGAACACCTCCAGAGCAGCAGCTGCCAAATATAGACGGAGGTGCGCGCTGTGAAATTACGCCCGGTTGGAGATGAGGAACTCTGAGGTTTTAACAGGCAGAACCTGCATAACAATGGCAGTCGTGCCGCGGTGCAGAAACAGCCTGTCAGAGATCACCATGTGAACGTCAATCAGCAAAAAGACTCACACAGAGTCGTAATTATTAGGAATATTAGAAGCTAGAAAATACCAGAGGATGGATGGATTGATTGTAGACTAAAACTTCGGATCAGATCGGAGGTTTTGACCTGCTTCCACAATCATTTCTGAATGCTCAAACGTGCAGAGAGTGGCAGGATTTCCTTCACATGCATGTGGAGCAGCACCCCGCAGAGAAGAAACAGGGGCGCAAGCGCTCCCCGGTCAGGGGAGGGTCATTGATGCACATGTTGTGACACGACTGCAGACTGGAGCCACAAAAAAAGGCATCACTAAGCAGCGGGCCTGTTGCTTAACCTTCATCTTAACGAGTGCAGAAGAGAATGTAGAACGTAGAGCCGAGTGTTGGCAAACAAGACTAAAATTATGACACAGACAAAGAAAAGAAACGTGAGAGGAGATTCTGACCACTGCATGATGAAACTTTACTAAAATACTGTCACTGACTAACTTTAGGTTTATAGACACACTCAGATGAAAATTGTGTTTTTCTGATGATGGAAGAAACAAATCGAGAAAATGAAGCAGAAAATGGCATTTCTGAGTAATTCTTTATTCAAATTATTTTGAATCTTGACCAGACAAAAAAAAAAATTGTATTTGTGACATTAAATAGACCCTGGGGCGGGCCTTAATCCAGTTTTACAGTATACTTCACAGGGATTGGCCCTCGCATCAACCATGTCCACAAACGTGCGCGTGGTCTGGTTCATACTAACGTTGGCTGGTTTTGCTTGTGACTGTGTGTGATGAACTTCTGAATGGCATTTATACTTTTTAAGCGACGCGATCGTCTCCAGCATTTACTTGACGAAAACACTCAGGTTCCTGATGAGGAAGAGGAGGCAGTGGTGTGTTTGTCCACCAGACCGAAGCAGGCAACACAGAGGGGAACAACAAATAGATGAAAAATGGATCAATAGGTGATCGGAGTGCGTCTTTTACTCCCATTTTTTCTGCTTGAAAACCCCTTCTTGCGATCTTGAGCCAGTTTTTGTCCACTCTAATTACACTAAAAACCGTTTTTATCTTCCATTTTCTTTCAGACCCACCTTTGACCTTCTCACCCATCTGACCTGAGGGAGCAGGTCCAGCTTTGGACCCTATGGAGCTATTAGGGACCTTGGTCTTCTGCTCAGAGACAACTTTGCTCCAACTAATCAGCATTTTTTCTCAGACTAGCCCCCCTCCAAACTGCCTCTGTGGTTTGAGAGGCCAGAGTGAGTTGATTAACTTTTATGAAGTTACTTTTTCTTTGTTTCTTTGCAAGCGAGCGCAGGCAGCATTTCATTGAAACTCTTTTCACGTGTTCGTTGCGTGCCTCATCTCAGCCTTCAGCTTGTCTGCATCCCTACCAGGAGCTTATTTTAGTTCCTTCACATAATTTTACTCATCTGAGTAGAAAAGACGGTTTCCAGGTTCTTGAAATGGAAATTAGAAAAGACTTCTTCCATTTTTTATAGACTCATCATTATTTTTTTAAAGGGGAAAAAAAGCATTCAGGTCATGCCAAGTCAACTATGTCACCTTGTGCACAAGAATAGAGACTTTTTCTGCAATGAAGCATAAATATTGGTCTAATAAAAGAATATAATGATATCTCACTATAAAAGTGGTATGTACACAAAACGGACCACTAGAAAACAATTATGATGACAAAATAAGCAGGACTTTTAATTTGAAGGACTCACCATCAAACTCAGCAGGTCCAACACCAACAATTATGATGGACAGAGGAAGGGCTGCAGCCTGTTCAGGAGGCAAAAAGAGGTGGTGGTTCAACATATTCAATAAAGTTTATTTACAAGGTGCCACTTCACAAGAGGAAGTTGTTTAAAGACGCAAAACAAAAGATGGATTTATTACGTTTATTAAAATCCAGTCCATCTTATATCAATAAACTGCACAGACTGATTAACCAGATCAGAGGTGTCCTTCCATATAATAGACAAAAACAAATTAAAACAAGTCAGAAGACGACTCATTGTCACATTCAATCCACACTATAATTATTATTTACCATATAAATGATTTAAAAACACTAACTGCTGAGAGGATCTTTCTTAATTTTTCCAATTTTTTTTTAACTTGTCCTGTCCAACAGCTGGGCAAACAGATGAGAGCTGAAGGCCTCTTGAGTTGGACATATTTTACTTTAACAACAGGGGTTATGAATCTTCAGACAAACCAGAGGAATGTCTGAATAAACCCCTTGGGGAATCAAGGCCAAACTTTGTTAATTTTAATCATATTTGAAAATCTTTTGTGTTGGAAAAGGAAAAGGAAAGGAGGGAAGAAGAGAAAGGGATGCTAGAGATGGGGGGAAAGGAGGGAGATTCTAGAAGGGGGGGGGGGGGTAAAACCATGAAGCAGCATAAAGGTTGGATGGTTATACTCATTACAGTGAGGTTCAGATGTAATACAAGTCTATAAGGGCGGGGCCTGTCCACACACACTCAAATGTTAGAAACATAGCTGTTGGCTCCAAAAAACATTCCCAAGTCAACATGTACACCATACAGATACTCCCCCTCCCTCCCCTAATAAGAGATGATATGAGGAAGAGGGTAAGGGTAGAGCGCGCCATTCTGCATCATAACCACGGCCTCACAACATTTTCTTTGCCCTTCTTGTGCGCGTTGCTCTTCTTCTATGAGTGGAGCAGCAAGCACAATGTTCTATCTTCTTTGTATTCTTCTCAGCATCATCTGCATATCGTCAATATTTAGGTCTCAGAGTCGCGGGGGTGCTGTCAACACCATGATGACTTTTGTGCAGCATCAGTATCATCTACTCATTGGGACCCACGGTGGCCGGGATCATCAGATTGATCGCCAGGCCATCGGCCCATGTCAACAGCCCTTGTTGAATGCCCGCACTGCTACCATACAATTTCTAACAATCAGACGGCAGGAGTGGGACGTTAGCAGGGGGGCAGGGAAGTGGCCGGAGGGTGGCAGTCTGAAATCGGCTGATCATCCCCTGATTTTGGGTCCTTGGATACCCTCCTATCAGTCAATTGTCGTGCTGCTGCCTTCCTGCCCCTGCCTATCCCTGAACTGCCACCGTGCGACCTCCAAATGTGCCCGGATGGTCATTGACCGATGTCTGCTTTTAGACAAAAAACATTTGGTTGCTGTGAAATTGTTGCTTTTCTTAAAGCCTCCCGTACAGCGTGTTAAAAATGTCTTGTCCCAATTACAAATGCAGCCATGTGGCCACCTGACCATTTTTCTGAAAAACTTGAGCGGCATTTTGGGATATGTGACAGTAGCATATCAAACAAAACAGTTCATCACAGCTTTTACAGTCGTTCTACAAATACAAACAGCATTTGTCTCTGACATGCATACTTGTACTTGTGTATTTGTGTGTGTTACTCACATTGACCACAGCCTCTTTGGTCTGGACCATGTCAGAAATCACTCCGTCTGTGATCATCAACAGGACAAAGTACTGGGAGCCATCTGTAATCTCTGCTGCACAGCTGGGGAATGCACACAGAAAAAAACAGACAAATACTAAATTTAAAGACCGGGAACACCTGCCACACTTTCACTCACACAACTACTAATGCTACAATCTAATAGACAGAGAGTAAGAAACACTGTTCCAATAAAACTCTGACAAGAAATAAAAAAGACTGAAAAAATGTTCGATTTTCCTGCATACACAACTTGACACAAACAGCCAAGTGTTTTTCTTACAATTGTGTCAAAACATACAAGTACACTTCAGTGAAATCATGTAGTTTAGAAAGTATTAGGGACAAGAAAGGTTCGTTTTTTGTGTGAAAACAAGTTCACAGAAAAGGGGCAATGCTTGAAATTCTCCTTGGTGAGTTCAACCAGGTTTCACTATTCCGTATTTACTATCATTGGAAAAAGATGGAAACATTTTTAAATAGACTTAAAACTTTGTGTGAGATGCCATGCAGTTTTTGCACGGCACAAAAAACAACCTACAGTGACATGACATACTAATACAATGATACATCTGTGCACTCAAGTTCATTTAGTCACCATTAGGTAAGTTATGCATCAATATATCATCAGAATGACTAAAGTACATTGTAAATACTTGGTAATCTCTTAGATTTTACTTGAGGGTCGGGTGTTCTAGAAGAGTGACAGAAGGTCACTGCCATCACTGTCTGTAACCCTTGTTCTATCCTAGGCACTTTACTGTTGGGAGTTGTGTCATCTAGACCCACTAGAGAGTGCGCTGAACCTTTTTTATTCAATGATTTGTGATCTTCACTGGTTCAATGGATTACATAAAATTTTTCCACCTTTATCCACCTTTGTCATGGTAGGGAGAACACGTCAATTAAACACGTCATTTAAAAAAATAGCAGTTTCTTTATGTTTAACCCTTGTGCTATCCCATGACCCCACCCTTACATTGACGTGTTCTCACTACCATGACAAAGATGGTTAAGGGTGAAGAGGATTTCATGTAATCCATGGACAACAGTGAAGATCACAAATCATTAAAGAAAACAGTTCAGCGCACTGTCTAGTGGGTCTAGATCAGTGTTTTTCAACCAGTGTGCCATGGGAGATGGTCAAGTGTGCCGTGGGAAATTGCCCTCATTAACTGATGTAAAAACATTTCCCATCTCCAGGATTTCAGCTCTTTGTTCATCCAAACAGGCCCTGATAAAACACTGAGGAGTTAGGAATATAAAAGATCATAAAATAATTTTTTCTTTGCGCTTCTTTTATTTTATTAAAGACATTTTGATGCGAATGACGCTACTGCGACTTAGCTGCAGCTTCGACTGTATTTTGGAAAAGTCCCGCCCCTTTAACTGTCTCCACCAATCATTCTTGGGGGGCTTAATCACATGTCATCAGTCTGACCAATCAGAAGTGGTTAAAGTCTTAACTTCCTTGTCCCGATTTAGCTCAAAAAGTCGCTCAGTTCCAACAAAATTACCAGCTAAAGCTCGTCTTTAGCGGTGTAGCTTTCCACAGAATCCGGTGTCAGACCGTGGAACAAGAGAACAAAACAATGAAGCTCCGAAAAGCGATCTCCGGCCGTTGTATGCACTACATCTCCCATGATGCATTGGGTTGTGAGAGTGACAGCGCACAAGGAGATCTGTTGTTAAATGTCTTGAAACCAACGAACACACTTCAAACTGTTTTTAAATATTCTAATTTAACTTTTATTGCATCTTTTAGAAAAAAAACAGGTGCAGTTTCCAGCTTTTTCTGCAACAATGATCTCAAAAATGCAGGTGAGATTGTGGAGGGGCTGTAGATCAATACAGACTATGTGTTTCTCCTTTTTTTGTTTAGTTTTTGGATGCTGGTGTGCCGCAGGATGTTTTTTAAGGTTAAAGTGTGCCGTGGCTCAGAAAATGTTGAAAAACATTGGCCTAGATGACCCCACTCCCAACGTTAAAGTGCCTAGGATAGCACAAGGGTTATGCCAAAAAACAATAGTTCATTTATATTTATCATAATAGTAACTATAGCAAAAATACACATTAAATTTTTCCAAAAGATGAAGTCAGTCTTTGTTGGTCTGTTTGAGTTGTACTCAGGAAGAAACTGACCAGAATGCGTCACACCGGGTGATGCAGGTGATGCGCATTCAAGGACATATAGACCATAGTGCTCACTCTGGACCAGCAGGGAGGGGGCTTCTTCTTCTTCATCATCCATGTGTCTCTACCAAATCCGAGTCCGTGATTGGTAAAACTTTGGTGTTGTCCGAATTCCTTCACTACTCACTGCATACTGCACTATATAGTGCGTTCACCATTTTTTAGTCAACGATTTCAAAATCGACTGCCCTAGAAATTTCCCAAAAGTCTCTCTAAAAAAAACCAGTGTGCATCCGTGCACACTAGATCGGCAAATATAGACCACAATGCATGGCGTTAGAAAAAATGTTGCCAAAAAGGTGTATTTAAATGTTATTTTTTAAAAGAAATATTAACGTTTTAATCATCTGAACACAGTGGATTTATAAATGAACATTGCAAAATGCTCATATCAATGAGATTTTCATTTTGTGAAATCAATGATGTCATATCCGCCGTTAAAAAGAATAGAAGAAAAAGTAGTCAAGGGCACAATATAGTCCCGCTCTACTTAGATTTCAGTAGTTAGGGGTTAGGGTGGGAATTCGGGAGCAACCATGGTTTTACTTTCAATGCGTGTTCAATGACTGCGTGTTTTGGTCGTAGAAACTTGCCTAGCTAGCATGAACACGAGAGTTCTTAACGCGGAAGACCGAAACGGGAATATGGGCGCGTTTTCATAGACTTTTCATTTAAAGTGGCTGTTGGAACACTGACAAGGACTTTCTGAACGTAGCATGAGTTTTAATCCCTACTGTTTATTTCTTGTTGTTTTTAAATTTTGACCTATTTTTCATTTTAAAGTAAATGTCTGAAATAAAATATTGTCATTATCATCATTTATACCAGCACCCACAGCAACGGGGTCCACTTCACACCTGTAGGGCTGCACGGCCGCCACCCCAATGAGGGCGACAAGCACAGACCAAGACCTGGCAAAGGATCCTGATAAGGAAACGCTGAAAATGACATGAAAAACACGCATCTATAGAAGAAAGGAACCAGTCTCATCCTGATGTTTAAACGTGTTTCCATTGATGTTCAGTGTGGCGTTTGAAAGTAGAACAGAAATACAAACAGGCATTAACAAGGCAGATGTGACACTGATTAATAGGGAAGAACAAAACATTGATGCTTGTCGGTGTTTCTCACTGTTAGATGGCAGCGACGGGAGTCAAACAGGCTACACATTTGTATCCTGAAACTGGGAGGAGCCTGAATGCGCTAGAAGCTTCTCGATCTTAATTATTCTGTCTGATCTTGATGCCACATCTGTGCCGTTGGCAGCCTGTCATAGCAGTGTCGACAAAGTCAAGAAATACGCGTTCGTCTTTATTTTTCATCAACCACAACACAGAGGGGTTTTTATTAACCCCTTTGCTGATGCAAAACGCAGCAGTGCTGGATGCGACTCTGGTGTTTGCCAATCATCTTTTGGGCCGCACCATGAAATTCCAGCATAATGAAACGGTTTCTATAATGGGAGAGATCAACGTAAACAAACTGTAATGAGGAGACAGCTGGAGCAGCGAGACGATCCTCTGAAATGAAGTGTGGAGGATTTAAGAAGGCTTTAGAGACTTCACCTGAGTTCTCCTTTAACTGCATGTTATGTAATAAACACAGAAAAGAACAAATCATTTGCATTAAATACTCACCGGCGCTTGCCGGAAGCATATCACTAAACTGAATCCGATGCCTTTCAGACATTAATATTACTGGTTATGTGAGAGGAAAATGAGCTAAAATGCCGTATGCTCCTTTTGACTTAATTGAAAACGTGAGCAGAACTGTTGATGGCGTGTTTTGAAATGCCAATGCAAAGCCTTTTAGGTGTATAATTAATAAAAGGAAACAACTGTAAACAAACAAGTCATTACGATGGAAATGAACAGATTTAATTAAACCCTGGATCCACAGTGAGCGTTTAACCCAGTGCCAAATCAAGTGTTTGGAAATGTCAATCTGAAATTATTCATAATTTCAGATTGACTGTGTTTGTGTCTTTTTCATGAAAAATATCACCGCTCAAAAAATGTTAAAGCTTCAATTTCCAAATTATGTTTACATAATAACGTATAAACATTTCATAAACCAATTAACTGATTTATACATGAAAGTTTGAAAACTAAAAACATTTTAACCACTTTATTGTGACTTTATATTGTATTTTTTTGGTTAGTACAGCATTAGCGCTGCATTAAAGATACTGGCTACCAGTTCAAAACACTTTTCATTTTAACCTTCTGCTGTAAAAGCTGATTTACAAACAAGACCTTTGCTTAGAATCACAGATGAGCTCAAATCTGCATGCTGAGAGTAAAACCAAAAAATCTCACAGAGCTGACAGAGCTCGAAGTTACTGACAGAAAACAACATGGAGTATGTATGAACCAGAGATGTGGACTCAAGTCATCATTTTGATGATTGTAGACTTGACAAAATGCTAGAGACTAAAAATGCTAGAGCTAGAGAAATGCAAGACTCGCAACTCGATGTGGACTTTAGCAGCAGTAACTTGGGATTTCACTTGGACCTCAGCGTTTTGACTCAAAAAAATACCTTCACCAACAGCCAAAGTTTAACATGTATGTCCCCACAGACCGCTGTCTCTGTCTGTTGTGTATGCGAACATCTGTGTCTACTGTTAACATCCACTTAAATGACGTTCTCCTTGTTTCGTTCCAACGTCATTTAACCAAATATGAAACACTTTTTGAAAACATTTGAGATACTTTAATGCAATTCTCAAATAACTTTGTTGAGGATTTCCAAACTGAAATAAAAAATAAAAAAAAACTCACTCCATAGAAAGATTTCCACAATTCTGTCACTATTTTCGGTGGAACATTGTTGCAAAAAACACATTTTAAATATTTCAAAATGAGTGAAAAAAAAAACCAGGGAAGTCTGGAACTTGCCCATTAAGGTTCGAATAAAGTCTGCAGTTTGTTGCCGTGCAGATTGTGCTCACAGTTAGTTTTATGTTCTTGGTTCTGTTTTCACGTTTCCTCCTGTCAGTCGCAGCAGGTTTAGGTTGTCAATTATTCACTCCTGTCTTCATGTCAGTTGACTTCTCTTTGTGTATTTCAGTTTTTCTCTGGTTTTGTTATTCTTTGTCAGGGCAGTGTATTTTTATTTCCTGCCTAGTTGGATTTGACTTTAGTAAAAATAATAACAATAAAGTAAATCTTTTCTTTTAACATATAATGAAGGCATGTAAAAACTTTGAAAATGAATTTCTCAGTTTTCTTTTCTTTTATCTGATTTTATTGCATGTATCATTTTATTATATTTATTAAGTATATTTTAAATGAAAACTTGGAGATTTTAGTCTGCAATTGTCCTATTAGTGAACACGTATAAATAAATAAATAAATAAACAGGCTTCATAATAAATATGCATGATGGAGCAAGAGTACAGTAGATCTGTCTTAACTTAGACAAAAAAACATCCAAGAAAATCACATTTTTGTACTTTTGCTTTGGCAAACATATTTATTATTCACAAATAGGGGATTTCTTCAGTCTTACAAAAAGGTTAAAAGCAAAATAAACGTTTCTAATAAAATGGTATTCTGCTGCGCATTTCAGACAGATAAATGTGATAAATGCTTTTACCCCCCCAATTCTGCATATCTTCCCTTCTTTGCCACGTAATTTTTTTATAAAAAATTGTTAATCTGCTGCTCACGAGTCATTTCACTTACAAGTCTTATTAAAAAACCCAAACATGAAATTACCAGAAGGATCCATTAATATCAGTTTAATCTGCGAAGCATTTTCTTCCACACAGACTCCCCAGGCTTACTTTGCCACTTTGTTGATAACGGGAGCAAAGTTTGTGGGTCCGTACAGCTGCACCGTCCTCAGGCTCTGGAAATACGCCTCCAGGACTCCCTCAATGCCCACACAGTTTGGATGCTCACCATCGCCGTTCTGCAGCAAACAGATTAGCCATGAAAACCTGTCATCTGTGATCGCTGATGCTGCTTCATGAGGTTATCTTACATTCTTAAATGTGCAGACACAACATGTCATTCTTTGCATGATAACATCACTTTAAAAATATTTTGCATGACTTTTTAAAAATATTTTATTGCATAAAATGTACAGGAGCCACTTCTGTGTTTTGAAAATCAATTAATTAAAACAATTAACAAAATAAAGTTGAAATTTAACCACAAAATGAAATATAGTCATATAGTTATAAAACAATTGATGCTACAACACACTGTCCAGTTTGTAAATATAGAGAATAGAGATAAAACCCAAGTAGAAAAAGGTTCTGTTTGATTCAAATGTTTTAAATAAACAGCAGAAAGCAAAACAAGAGAAAAAAAAAAGATATTGTTAAATTAAGGAGTTTGTAATCAGTGATTTTGTGCCACTGGTATTACAACTTGACTGTTTTACTTTCTATTTTTTTGCTTGACATAATTAATAAAAGAAAATATATATATAATATCCTTAAATAATCAAAGCAAATGCAGCGTTCTAAAGCAGCCCACACTCTGATATTACCTCCACCCTGTTTGACTGCTGCTTTGATGTTCTTTTCTTGAAAGTTTTTGTTAGTTTAACTCCACATGACATGGGACTCTGATCTTCTACAACATTCCTCTTTTGTCTCAATTCTCCACAGAATATCCAGATGTTTTGTTGTTTCTGTTGCTCACTCGTATCTCTCTCCTGTGGATGCATTTTTCTTTAAAAGGCTCTTTCTGATGCATACATTATAAACTTGTGACGTCTTGGATGTGTCCCTAAAATCACATCAGTGATTTTATTTCTTAATAGTTATTCCACTTCTTGAAATGGCAACTTGATGTGGTTTTTTAGTAGCGATTTCCTTGTTTCAAGTTACCTGGACATTTTCTATCTTATAAATTTAGGGCTAACACATTCCTCTCATTCTCTCATTGCTGTCCTAAAGCCATTTTCCATCTACAATGTGGAGATGTTCCAAGGGGTCCAAAGCTTTAACTTGTGACAGAATTCTTCATTCAATTAATATTGGATCTCCCTCATGGCTCCTGCAGCAAAGTAAGCCCACATTATGCTACTGCCACCCCCTGCCTTCAGAAGAATGACATTTGGAGGCCAAATCTAAAAGAGAAAAATCTTATAAAAACACTGAAAAAACAAGGTTTTAAAAGCTTTTAGGTTAAAATAATAAAAGTAACAAAATGTTCTTGAATCAGATTTAAAATTACTTTCAACAAAGTCAAGATTTCCTGAACTTCAACTTCAAAAAGTTGCTCTACAAGACCGTGCACCAAAATGTTGGTGCAGCTGTAAACATGGATACTTGTCTAAATGTGATGTCTTCTCTGTCTAGATTTTTGAGTTGAACAGCACGGATTCTTTTGTGTCACATGAGCTGGATGGAGAGCTTTCTGCCTGACTGCTCTCATCCCTCGGGTGGGGGGAGCGAGGAGGAAGTGGAAGGGTTGCTGGGAGGTTCCCGCAGGCGGCCAGATGAGCCATCATTTCAACTCGTGTGACCAGCTGTTGTTGCAGCTTCGTCTCCTAGTCCTAACCAACTGTGCAGATGTGCCATGCAAGTGTGAATTCATTTGCTTGTGTGTCCTACCAGTGGGAATGCATGGGAGATTTTGCCATCAGGGGGGAGCTTAGCTCCAAAGCCGTAGGCAGGAAAGAGCTTGTCACTGTCGTAGTCCTGGATTATCTCTCCCACTGCTTTCAGGGCCATGGCATATGCATTCATCTGGTATGGACTCATATAGTGGAGGGATGTTGGCTGGGATGGGTTACCTTGAAAAACACACACAAAATCAATGAATAACAAGAAGATGCACAATCATATTTTTGCTTTAAATTAATGGATGTTTATCTCTCTACACTCTAGACAGTTTTGCCGGCCCTCTTCCACCCCATTGTCCACCTGGAATGAGGTTTTTTCATGGAGTGGCCCTCAATGAGGATTAGGGTCTAGGCTCAATGGTTTCTTCAATGTGGTACGAGCTTATCCAACCAAAATAAAGACTTCATCGGCCCAGAGCCAAATCGCCAAAGACAATTGACTATTTCGTGCACATCTTTTGTATCACAAATAGGGCTAAAACTTGATACTCATTCCTAAGATCTAAGAGATTCCAGTTGATTCATTTCATGGATGAAAACGCTTCAAATTTGCCACATTCAGTCATGGTGTACCACAGGGCTCTACAGTAGGCCCAGTAGCTTTGATTCCATTCTCCTGATGAAGTCACGCTGCACAAAAATTCAATGCTATACTGATGATTTCATTAGAACTTAATGACCAACTCATTTAAACAAAATTTGCTAACTAAACACTCATAGTTATTAGATTTTCACTTTGTGAAATCAGTGACCTTATAATCCCCCAATGTAAAAAAAAAGTGGTCAGCATGCTGTCCGAATTGCTTTTAAAATGCAGCACACTAGATAGTCCCACACCATATAGTTTATTTTAGTAGTTAGAGGTTAGGGAGAGAATTCTGACGTAGCCTAAGAAATTAAATGAAGCTTGTAGTTTTACATAGACTATTTCTGAATCCACTGTGTTCTGATAATGAAAATGTTCATATTTTATTAAAAAAATATATTAAAATACTTGGTAACACTTTATATTAAGATTCCTTAACAAGCTTTGTTAATGCATTAACAAGCATTATAATAGAATTTTTAGCGTGTTAGTAAGACGTTTATTAGTATAATAAGTCTAATAAGGTTTATTAAATTACTTAGTTAACACATTTACAAGCATTATTAGTAGGGTGTTTTTAAGATGTTAATTTTACATTTTTGGCAGTCTTTAACTGCATCGTATCCCCAAACAAAGCAGCAGCAAAGAGTCACTGCATCAAATCTGCTGCCAAAACATCAAAGTCATGACTTTGCAGTCCGTCATTTTATTTAAATGATTGGAAATCCAAACTTTGAGCCTAATTTCAGCTTTTTGCAATGGAATTAGAGCTTTTTGAAAGCCCAGATCCACTCATGTTTGATCCAAGCTTGTTGTTAACATTTCATTAAAATCCTGTAAAATGTCCTGACTTTTGGAAACAAAGAAAACATGATTGGGTTTCTGTGTAAGCAGGAGGGATGCGCTCATTTGTCACACGTACTGCCTCTGCATGTTGATTGGATGGTACTCATTCTGGGATGTGATAAGGCCTGGCTGATTTGCTTCAAATCATGTCCCAGAACATAAACTCCCAGAACTGAAAGAGGACGTACTTCCCATTTCCCATGACTGTAACTGAATCAAAGCTCTCCTCTCCCTCCTTGGAGATCAGCAGTGTGGACTCTCCTTCATTCTGAAAAGAGTGCCCTGCTTTTAAATGAGATGAGAGGATGGGGCTGATTTGATAAGCCCAAATAAATTCCACACTCCAGCACACCCGCTGATAATGTATTCTCCCTAATCCAATCAAGCTTCCAACAGTGCCACAGGTGTGGCGCGGGGCTGTGGACAAGATAAACAAACATGTTCCTCATAACCGCTGCATCATGCATGGCAAATTGCATGTTTCATCAATATGAGGCCAAATACTGCAATACCTTAAAAAGATCAAGTCTCCAAATGCCCCTGTTGGGATTTTAAATAAAAAAGGTAAACCTCATATTAGTCATAAATTTTGTTTGTTTGTTTTTTTAACTAAAGATCTTATATTAACACAAATAGCAACTTTTGTTAGTATTAGTAAACAACTGTAGAATTCTACTGCTTAGAATCTAGATCTGGGAGAGATTCTAGCTTTCAATACAGAAGGAAAACAAAGCAGTTAAAGCCTCAGACCCCTACGAGTGCTGCAGGTTTTTGGGTTTTCTGGGTCCATGGAGGGTCTTAGAGAGATCGAGTGCATAGAGAGTGGCCTTAGAGGCTGTTACAATCACCCAAAGGGACTGCATGAAAATGCGCAAACTGTGCACAGTGGTTGTGTGACACAGCCTTTAACTCATGTATGTCACAGTTGTTGGCAATTTTGCACCATTAGAGTCCAGTGGATTCAGTTTAACTAGGCGAGGGGAAAAAAAATCTCACACCTTCATTTGGTTTGGTTTGACACAGTGTGGACCTAAGACTAAAGCCAGGTGGGCTAAAGTTAGACAAGTTTAAAGTCCCATTAGTAACCTCCCACTGCTCTTCTGACTTTCATATAAATGGCACCACTATACCTTATTTACTTATCATACATCTTACAATATTTTTTGTGTTTATCAGATTTGTGCATTTGGGCTCCTTTATTCCACTTAAAAAAACTGCTTTGCTTTTATTCTGCTTTTTTGGTCTTTTGGACAGTTTGTTGTGATTTTATATCTATAACTATTTTTATTATTTTCCAGAAGGACATAGTGTGAAGATTTGGTTCAAACCATAATTCAGGTGAGCTCACCTGAGCTCTTGAGTATGAATGCACTCTGGTTTGTTTCAGTCCCTTTGAAGTAATTGATGACACTGAGATTCATCGGCATAGACCTGTGTATCGTCTGCATATAGATTATTTAAATGCCATGATGACATCACCAAATAGTTCATGGCTTCTGAGGGACTTATATTTTCTGTGTCATAGTATCAAGTCCTGCACTGAATGATATTTAGCCAAACTATGGAGAAAAACTTTGGTTTGAATGTTTGTTTGTTTGTTTTTTTAAAGACACCATCAAAATTAGCTAAAGTACATGTATGCAAATATAATTTATATAAAACTATAACGGTTACTCACCATTGGATGCTGTGAAGTCAATAGCCACTGTAAAGTTCAGTTGTGTCCTGTTTTAAAGCAAAAACAAAACTGCATTCACAGTCTGTCCACGAACAACGTGCAACTCATTTCACTGGCGGAGCGGCTTAATATGAAAGTTGATTAAAACAGCGTTTGGGAAATCTTCTCAAGTCCTCTCACACGCATGACGTCACAAACAGAGCCCGCTGTCATCCACTGAGAGACATCATTCTTATTCCACTCACCCCCCTCGAATGAAATCTACAAAGGTGTACTCGGACTCCACTTTGAAGGACAGCAGTGTTACCTGGTAAACACACAAAAGCCCACAGTGAGAGTGACGGAGGACTTCAAGGCTTCCTTTCATAGACTTTTATATCTCAGAGGAGACCAGACCAGGGTTCCTCATAGAATTAAAGGTCTCTTTGATTCAATGTATCGTCAGTGTGGGTTTGAGTGACCCTGACCCTGATGAAGCCTTTAGGTATGTTGGTAGGTATATGGGCGGCCGTGGTGCAGCGGTAGGGTGCTCAACCCATGAACGTAAGATTGCAGGTTCAAGTCCCGCCTTGCACGCCCATGTGTCGAAGTGTCCTTGGGCAAGACACTGAACCCCAATTTGCCTCTGGTGGGAGGTTGGCGCCAGTGTTCGGCAGCAGAGCTACCACCAGTGTGTGCATGTGTGAATGGGACTGTGACTGTAAAGCGCTTTGGGCCTTCGAAAGAGGGTAGAAAGCGCTGTATAAGTATACACCATTTACCATGTTGTCAGAGACCCTTTTCACAAATGTTTTGTTCCCAACCCTGTTTTTTTCTCACCCTGTTTTTTTCTCACTAAAAACAAACGAGCAGTCTGCCTAAATTCCTTTTTTTTTTTTTTTTACATATGATGTAATTAAATGGAACCACATTACAAAAGATTTTGGCAAATAGTTGCAAACTAGTGAGATTTGGGAACTATATCACCTGTTTCATTCATTTAGCAAAGACATGTAGGAAGAGCTGTAAGCAAAGCTGTTGGGTGTGGCCAGATTAGACAAAGTTTATGACACTAACAGACACAGAATAGTCGTGTTCATAAAATCTGTCCACTTTCTCAAAGAATAGCTCCTCCCAGCAGAGTGGAAAGTCATTTCAAAAACTCAACCAGAACATGTAAGAATGAGTCAGCAGGACGTCCTGCGCTCACAGGGACCTGTGTTCCTGTATGCACTCCTCAATTATTGACCAACAGGAACGCTCTGCAGCGAGCCAGTTTGGTGAATGTTTATGCAGATGGAACCACTCACAACTTCTGTTTGAGGCTTGAACAAAAACAAAATGCAGGTTAGTTCTGCAGCCTCAGTAACTGTCTGCCTTCCAAATGAAAAGGGTCAGACTCTACAACAGAAACAACCACAACCTGCCTTCAAAACCTTTTTTTCTCTTCTGTGGTTAGATAAAATATCCCAAATTTAACATTTCATGATCCATATGATACTATTGTGCATAAGATTTGAATTGCCTTTATGATTCCCATGTATTGTTCAATAATAGTAATGATAGCTTTGATTCAGGGTCCCGTTCAGAGCGAGTCATTTCTCTCCCCCGTCACCGGGAGCATGCTCAGTACAGAAAACAGAAACATGTTTTGTTTTCACACAGTTAGAACAGTCTAATCCGGATTTAAACAAACTGAGTTCAGTGTTCATAAGTGAGCAGGAAACAGGAGGAGGGACAGAAACGTACTGTTCCAGAGTTGATGTATTTCTTCTTTTTGCCTTTTTTCTTGGGATTTAATACCTGAAAAAGAAGAAAAATGATAAAAATGTTTTATGTCAATAAGATCTCTAATAACAGAACTCTATGAAGTGTCATTGTGCGTCCCTCCTTCTCATTCTCGTCTTTTTCTGTCTTCTACATGGTCACATAAGACATTTTCCTTTTTATTTCAATCATTTCTGGGATTCCAGAGTTTTCTTTAAATGGAGTGATCCTCATAAATGAGTTTACAGATCTGCAGGATTTAGCGTATTTTAAAAAAATATGTATATATTATTTTCTCATTCCTGTAGTTATTAGCTTTTGCTGTTTTCTGACATTTCTGTTTCCAATGTTTTAAAACAATTTGCTGTCACATTTTGATGACATTATTCATTTTGCATAAAATAAAATAAAATTTTTAAGAAACAATTGGAATTTTCCTTTTCTATGATTAAGATTTTGTAGTGTAAGAAAAATGGAAGAAAACAGAGATCTAAAGTCAGAGTGCTCCAAATTCACTGAAACGTCAACATTTTAACAGTTTGCAGAAAACCAGCTGAAGCAAAATATATAAAAGTATTAAAGGGCTTAAAAAAACTAAATCTGTTCCCCTATAGCCTCCAGAAAATCACTTGAGTGTGGATAATAAGAGTACAGGGTTTTTTTAAAAGAGCATAAAGCTTTTCTCCTGAGCAATAAAGTCAATTTATGAGTTCAGTATGGACTGATGAGAGCAGATTTACATAAATATAATGAAGGCATGCATCACTTTCCAAGATTTTCATCTTACCAAAGAGAACAGGGGGTCGGGGAAAAATGAAATTAAATAACATTTTCATCCGAGCTTGTGGGGGGGTTATCATGATCCCTTTAGCTGCTCTGTCTTTTATTCTATCCTTTACCTGACTGCATGGACATATCTCGAGTCAGGAATGATGGGTGAACAGAGGGAAATTAAAACTTTCCACCTGATCATCAGGTTACAATGAAAAAGTTCTGCCAATTGTATTTAATCAGAGAGAGGAGTCCCAGTGAGGCATCCCAGAGTGCTCGGCTCACCAAGGCCCAGAGCCAATCTACAAACCTTATCCACACAGAAAGCCTTCAGATTTGCATCCAGCAGATCAAGAGGACGTGTAAAACATCGGCATGAACACATGTTCAATATTAAAGTCCAAAAAACTCCAGTCAGACTCCTTCAACATCAACAAAATCTTCAGAATAAAGAAGAAATCATCAGACCGTTTGAACAAATAGAAATTAAATACATCCAAACGTTAACACTGTAACACCTAATACATGTGCAGCTGCAGTCTGCAAAAAGAAACATAACCTGCTCCTTATAGAGTTTCATCTAATGAAGGACATGCTATCTTTGCAGGAACTCTCATCTTAATATACATACACTTACAGACCTCTATAATCTAAAAATGTTAGTTTTTTATTTACCTTTAATATTTTAAGATAGTTTCATTATTCTATCTAAACTGAGCAGCCTATAGGTCTACACAAAAGCTCACCTCTGTATTAAAATGAATTACAATATCACCAAGAAACAATAATAAAGATATTGTGTGACAAATAAAAATATTTATTTTCTTGCAAAAGAGTCTAAAAATGATGGAAGAAGCCACGGATTCAGAAGCAGCCGCCATGTTCAGGAGACCCACCACAGCAGATTCCTGTTGATTTTCCTGCTTGAGGAGTTAAAAAGTAAAAAAGAAAATCCATACGATCTGCCGGGATCTCACCTTCTTCATCCCAATAAACCTTACATGTTTTAGAAGTGTTTACTACAACCTGTTGCCTGCAGCATGCCCATAAAAAAAGAGAGCATTTTCTCTCTATGGGTTCACTGTGTAGCCAGGGGGCGGGAACACATTACACCGGTTTTAAAATTGCTGCATTGGCTCCCTGTGCGTTTCAGGATTGATTTTAAAATTCTTTTATTGGTTTATAAATGTTTTTATGGTCTTGGGCCTTCTTATTTAAATGATATTATTTTAAATATGAGCCCTCGCGGACCCTGAGGTCCTCCGGTTCTGGCCTCTTAGTTGTTCCTAAAGTGAGGACAAAAATTTATGGTGAGGCTTCGTTCTGCCATTACGGTCCTCGTCTGTGGAACAGCCTGCCGGAGAACCTCAGGGCCGCAGAGACTGTAGAAGTTTTTAAGAAGAGGCTCAAGATCCACCTTTTTAATTTAGCTTTTAGTTGATTTTAACTGCTAATTTATTCTATTAGTCTTAGACTATGCTATTTTAGGTATTTATTTTCATTTTATCCATCTTATTCTCAATTTTATGTTTTTATATACATCTTATGTTTTTAATTTTAGCTTCTTATCATGATTTTAGCCCCAGTGTTTCTTGTGGGGATCTTTTCCTCCAGGGCTTGCCGGCTTGGCCGTTGGCTGTTCCTGCAGTTCTTGCCCTTGCTGGGGCGGCTGGGGTCTAGCTTTGCAGCTTCACGGCTGTGAAGTGGACCCCGGTGTTGTCCCGGTTGGGGTAGGCGCTGTGGCGTGGTGTGCTCCCATGGCCGGGCCGGCTCCTGGTATGAAAGGATTCCCAAATGCCGTTTCCTCACAGCAGAGCCAAGCCATACTTGTATGTTTGTTTGCTTATTTATTTATTTACTTACTTACTTATTTATTTATTTAAGCTACATAGTCATCATTCTTTGTACGAGGGGGCCATGGGTCATATGTTTTAACGGAGGGGAGTGGGAAGGGTGAAGGATGGGTTGGGTTTTTACTGTAATTTGTGTGTTCTGTTTTTAATGTAAAAGCGCTTCGAGCTGCACAAAATGCATGAGAAGCGCTATTTTATAAATAAAGTTTGATTTGATTTGATTTGATTTAGTCAAGACCTTGATATTTGGTGCGGGTCATCTGCATGACCCGTATCAGCCTGTATCCACCTGTCTGGGCAGTTGTGACTAAGGATGAAGTAATCCACCTGTGGTGCCCCAGCCTGACACACGGCTCTGAGGCTGCTGGAGGGACATGAGGTCGCTAGCTCTGTCTTCAAATGCATCCCGGAAGGCCGTGTCACTCAGCCGCTACGTACAATTTGTGCGTATCGCATGAATAAAAACGAGCCAGACCTGATTATACATGGAAAAAGTGAGAAAACTTTTGGTTCGTTATATGTAATTTTCACAGATCACGAATAAACCCCGTTAAAACCAAAAACGAAAGAAAAAAATTGAATTAATAAAAATAGAAATAACTACATAAATAAATAAATAATAAAAAAGTAAAAATTAACCGCCTGCAAAACCATCTGCCAGCATCCTCGCCCAACGCACCCCGCCCACTCAGCCGCACGACACTGGATGCCACCCAGCGCAAGACCTGACCCCACGCCCGGACAGGCCAGACGGGGGGCGCAGGAGACCCCCAATCGGTATATACTGCTGGGGAGGTGAAAGAACAGCTGATCCTTACACTCGTCACACCATACGCTAATCGTGAGTGAACCGTGCGTGATTGTTGCACTAGTGCATGCATCAAAAGTCCATTACACATACGTAGAATGGTCATGGGAGGCCGCAAATTTGTGTATGCATCTTTCAAAAATCACATTCAATTGCAAAAGATTTGCACTTTTGAACAGCTCAAAACTGAATTCACGCAAAGACCCGTCGGCCGAAACTCTCGACGGACATCTGTGCACATCGACAAATGACAGATGCAAGCAACACCTATGAATTATGTATATCACGCTAGCATCACGAAAGACAGAACTTTCATGCGTGGAAAATGTGCGTAGCGGCTGCGTGATCCTGGTCCATGAAACTGCTTTTTTCCCTGTCACCCTGCTGGTGAATTAAGGACCGCCCACAATCCCTCAAATCGTTCCCTGCTTTCTCTAAACCTTCACATCCAGCACTGATTGACCTCAAAATTGTTGATAGTTATTGTTTACGTATTGCAGTGCTATAACAGTTTATTTTTTTAACTTCTTTAATATTTTATGAATGTACATTTGAATATATGTTTCTAAAGCCCCACTTTAAGCAATGATGAGAAGGTGGTTCTGATTCTTTTTATGTGTTGACACCTATTTTTATCAGCCGCTCCGAGACAGAAATTTCATTCCAGATCAGAGGAGGTCGTTTCAAAAGATGTTGGAAATAATCTGATTAAATATGAGAAGATTAAAAAAAAAACTGTGCAGCAGCTCACCTCGTAGACGTTGAATTGGTTTTGCCCCCGAGACAGCTCTCTGTAGCTGGTGGTGAACTCTCCAATGAAGTCGTGTCTGCAGATGGAAAGAAGAATGCAGCAGAGTTCAGCCGTCCGTCTAAACTGTGGTTCTTATCAGTCTTTGCTTGGGTCTTTTCTTCTGTCTGATGTGTTTTTCCCACTCACACCTTCCACACACACACAGACATGAAACATTTAATTTCTTTTTGACATTTAGGAGGTATTAGTGCGAATCACAAGGCTTTTACCTTCCATCTCGATCCCAGTCGTAGACGTCTACCTTCACAGTCCTGAAATAAAAAATGAAAAAAAGAGGGAACAGCAGGTTTTGTTTTAGTGGAAGAAAAAGTCCATGTCAGAGCTGGAGTGGATGGAGGCATTACATATTCATTTCATAAATAATGACGCTCTGAGGAGAACTGTGGGCGCATTTCTGGTATTATGCGAGCTCTGAGCAGCTTCCAACCAAAGAGAATGATCAATTTCATAAGTTAGAGAGAAAAGTGAGTGTTAGGTTCATGCACTGCTGAGGGAAAAATGCAATATTCTGGAACCTTTCAGGTGATTTAATCTAATTAGCATGCCTAGCATAAAACTGGCAGTACAGCTCGGAACTCTCTGGCAGCTCAGCGAGTCATTCTGGAGGACATTGGTGGCTTTATGCGTCGTTGGGAATAGTCTGTGGTTAGAAAATATTTGTAAACGGCAGCTTGAATGCAAATTGGGTTGGTGTGTTGACCCAACACTGGCTGAGCAGACACTTCATGGAACAGCTGGTCATTTTCAGGTCTTCTGAGATGCCAAAGAACACACATCCCTCAAGGTAAATGAGGTAAATATCCTCATTGAGACTGATAGAGGATGCAAAGCTGTGAGACGGCTCCTCACAAGGATCCAGACTTCCTTAAGAATTTCACCAATGTTTTTCAGTCATGACCACAATTTAAAGGTGAATTTCTAATTGGATTTGGATGTTGATCACGTTTCAGCTGTCTTTTAAAATTAAAATAAACTTCCAGCTCAAAAGATGATTGGAGTGGGACTTTAACAGTTAAAATGTTGTGATTTGTGGTTTAAGAAGCGAGACTCCAGAGGCTCGCAGGCGTCAAACTAACTGTTTTAATGAACAGAAACACTGAAAAGAGGCTCCTGTGGAAGAAATTCAAAAAACGGAAATAGTCAAAACAACCCAACACTGAGGGAGAGCAGGCCTGACACAAAAACAATGACTCAGTAGGAGTAGATATATGAGGACAGGATTCCAAACTAAACGCAGGTTTAGAAATTACTAAACCAATTCCAGCTGGTAAGACTGACTGGTTTGAGAGAATAATTAGCACAAAAATGAGAAGATGTGCTAACAGATACCCTTAAGAAAAATATTTTCTTTATTTCCCTCAGGTTTTTGGGTTTCTTGGCATCTTGGAAAACAGAAAAAAGTACAGAAATTCTGCAAAAAAAACAAACTTAAAGTCATTAAAAAAGAGACAGAAAATAAATTAGACTGTAATATTCACTCTGGAAAATTTGAAAATCCACTTGAAATGATATTAATTAATAAGAACCAACAATGACTAAAAAAATAAACATACTATCTGTGCAGGAAATGTTTTTAAGACTTTTCTGTTCATTTTGTACTTTTTTGCAGCAGAAACGTTTGCTCCATTCTTGTGTTATTTGGATGCAAATCGGCGGGGGCCCGCCTGCTCATGCGCCTCGGGGGACAAGTCCAGGCCGCGCTAACAGACGGCGACATGCAGCAGTTTGCAGCGTTTACTCTGATTCAGTCCTGCGTGGGTGTTTCACAACAACAACAACATCACCTGCAATTCTTCACCCTGCAATTTTCCTAATTCCTGACTCCTGACGTGATGAGCTATTGACAGGAGATCAATCAGAAATCCTGCCACAGAGAGTGCCGGTGCTAATGAATCTGCAGCCGCCGTTGTGAGGAGGTCAGAATTGACGTGCGCATGTGCACGCCTGACAGCAGGACATCATTACAGACTCGCAGCTCTCATTTCAAATGTACATGAGGCGGTTGAGTGGAAACAGAGTCAGTCTCAATAACACCAGTGCTGGTCTCTGGAACACCACGACCGACTGCTGGCATTATTCTGACCGCCCCCGTGACAGGCGATGCCATCCACCTGTCTGAGTGTGAGTAAACCCCAAACCTGACAACAAAATGTAAAACTGTGCAGTTCTGAAACAAAAGTTTGTGAGGGGAAGTTGTGCAAAGTGTCTCCTGACCTGTCATAGTCGCCATTGCAGAGGGCTCTAACAGGGATGGTGAAGGGCTGCCAGACGGGGTTCAGCGTGTTCTTGATCACTTCTGTCTTGTGGCAGATGGTGAACCTGTTGGCGAATCAACAGACATGAGGCTGCGAAACTGAGAGAACAGTTATGGCGCTCACCTGTGAAGACGATCCCTGCAGAAAATCAGGAAATGATCAAAAAATAAGAAGTGAGGTTCAGCCGTTGGCACTTGAACAAGGACACATCTTTAAAAGAAGAAAGATATTATCTTAAAAATTCTGCTGTTTTTTTTTTTTTTTAAACGTGTGACCATAGACGCTCAGTCAGATCGCTTTTAATGGATGGATATTCTGGGGTTAGCACTCTCTTTGCCTTTTTCTGCAGGATCCAATTTTCCACTCACACTCTCCTTTTTGCCGCACCAAGTGGTCGGCAAAGGGCTCAACCCTAAATTTAGTGCTACCTTTAATGGAAAGGTAGCACTTCTGATATTTACTGAGAGTGGCTTCAAGCAGAGAGCCTCTAATAAAATATATAAATCCAAGAAAACTGTCTTTTTGAATTCAAATGTTGCATATTTAAGCCCCAAACAGAAATAATGGTAATACAATGTTAATTGTACAACAGTCTTGGCTGTTATACAATTGACTTCATCCGGAGGTCTTGAAAAAAATAGGAAAAAATGGAACGGAGATAAGGTCTGAATGGAATCGGTTAAGTTTCATAAAAGAAAGAAACTGCTGCGAAGCAAAAACAGAAAAAAAATGTCTGGATGATCCTCAAAACCTTTGCACAAATATCCTCTGAAATGTCCTCTGAAAAAAAAAAAAATGTTTTTGAGCTAAAGTTAAACACGGTGGTGGTAGTGAGATGGAAAGGAAATGATCAAATTCTGTTTTCTACCAGGAAAGCTTGAAGAAGAATGCCTTTTATTAGTTTTGAGCTTAAAAAAAAACTTTGGTTTTACAACATAAAAAGATCCAAACCCAGCAGCAGGTTCACTTCTGAACAGAACAAAAGTGCAAATCAAGATCAAGATTCTTAAGCCTGACTAAAGGCTGTGTTAGTTACACTGTTGCTACGTACAATCTGCTCCTTGTCCACATTTCAGTCTTTCTTTCTGCCTTTTTTACAGTATTGCAGAGTTGTTCATAAAACCATAAAATGTGTCTGAAGTTAAACAATCCTGGCAAAACTCTTCCACAAGTACAAGTAACTGCCCGATGGTTTTCACCAGGACTGAGTACTTCCACCATTTCTCTCATGAAGCAATAACGAATCTGACTTTTTCTCTCTTCATGAATGAGTAATTTTGAATTTTCACAATTGTATCCATTTATTGATCAGTTTATGATTTTTTTTAAGTATCAAAATCTTACAAATTCATCTTTTCGGCCTAAACTTTCAAACATATGTTTGTATTTAAAGGAAAGCCCTGTTCCCACGTTACGCCAACTGTCAGAAACTGATATTTCTTTCTTCAAACTGCATTTTTGAAAATACGAATCATTGTAAAAACGCTTTCCAGCTTCAAAAAAGTTCTTTTTGGTGATTTTGTGCTCAGGGAGCAGTGTGGAGGTTTAACGTGATCTATGAAAAGTGAAATCTGAAAAGCTCTCTTGAAACACCCCCTGAAGCTTTTATCTGTTCACGTCTGAATAATGAACAGACTGTGCCCACAAGCAAAGCATGAACTTTGAAAACATGGCCATAAAAATGTGCTTCTTCTGCTGCAGAAACATCATCAGGACTGCCCACACTCACGTTCCATCCTCGTTGCTGCGATAGAAAACCAGGAAGGGGTCGGACTTTCCAAAAAAGTCCTTCTTATCCAGCTTGTTGGCACACAACTGCATGGTAGCGATATCCTGGAGGGGAAGACAAGCACTTTTCAAAATAGTAATGGTTCTGATGCAATTTTTGCTTCAAAGTCTGCAACTTCCTCTCCTCAGGAACTGATTTTGGGGCAACAAAAGGCTTGTGCACGAATTCTATGCAACAGTTCTGCAACGCTGCGAATCCACCAAACAATGAGGAGAATTTGTGCACAAATGTGGAGCAGAAGCCGCAGCAGCAACACTTGACTTTGATAAGATATGCATGAATAGATTACTGTCTCCCACTGTTTTAGGAAAATTACTCATTATATTAGAGCAAAACATATCTTATTAGAGGATGTCTGTGAGAAATTCATATGTATGAGGGGCTTCAGCCGTTAATGAGGAGCTTGCTTTTGAGCGGGTTAGGTTGGGAAAAGGGAGGGAAGGAAGGAAGGAAGGAAGTAAAGGGAGACTGGTAAATAATGAGATTTCTGACTCAATTTCTCCTGAGAAAAGGCATCATGGGAAAGTTAAGCTTGCCATTGACAGCATTTGGATCTTGTTAGCAGCAAAACCTCCCAGTGTAGCGATGGTAAACAGAACTGCGATAAGCCTGTTCATATATTGGTCCCTGGAGTGCACACATGCAAAAAAATAAACCTCTGGAAGTACCTGACTGGCTGGTCTGTGTCAACGTACAACTGTGTCAGAGTGAAGCTGGCTGGCAGGTTATCTTAAACGCATTTGGAAAAGTGTGAAAAAAAAGGTCTGGCTAACAAAATATCAGCAGTTAGTCATGGAGGAGGATGGCATTTTCCCACCATTGGTTTCGCTCATCATATTTCATAATGGTTTCCCCTCAGCCTGCATATGCATGGCTGTGTTGGGTTTTGTTTCCGTGTGTGGGAGGAGAAGAATACAATCTGCTACAACAACACAACCAGCGCTGTTCAAAAAGGCACGCACTGATAACATTCAGGTTACATTTGGGCTTTGTGTGTGAGTGTGTGTCTGTGTGTGACTGTGTGCACTGACCCTGCAGTTGCTGAGCTCCTCTGCAGTCAGGATAATGACTCCACACTTCTTCCCTGGAATCCCACTGAGAGCGTGAGGAGACAAGGAGAGACAGAGGGAAACACAGCAAAAGGTGGCAAGTGTGTCACCACATTATTAACAAAAGTGCAAAGCAGATGTCATTCATGGCTGTAAGCTGTTGGTGCACCAGCCGACGGCCCAGCATGCACTGCCATGTTTTCGTGAAAGCCCTTCTCACAAACACAGATGAATGAACTACTTTTTAATTTAAAAAATGTGCTTACGTCCAAAAACACCTCTTTATAACCAGAGTTAGGAATTCTTTGACGTCCTCTGAATGTGACATCAATCCCATTTCAAACAGGTGTAAAGCGCGTTGAATGGCCCCCATTGCTGCTTCTGATACCATCAGATGTTTATCAGATGTGCTCTTATCATTGATGCTCAGAAGAATGACGAAGGCTGACTGTGAAAAAGAGGAAGGAAGAGGGCTCTGGACTGTCATCAGTTGACAGCTCACAACGGCTTTGTTGAAATTCACTCACTTCTTACTGCACTATATCAGGCGTTTTGCCATTTTTTGGGGGGTGTCTGAATCCATACTTTCAAGATCCAGTGCTTTGGAAATTTTTCAGAAGTCATTGCAAAAAAACAGAAAAACCAGTGAACCAGTGTGAATTGATGTTCACTAGATTGGCAAAAAAGGACCGCAATGCATTGCGTTTGTCATTATGTTATTCTTATTTCCATGAAGGCTATGAATGAATGAACCGACCGAACGACCGATAGATAGCTTCACTTTTGTGACCACGTTGGCCAAAAATCAATATGACGTCAACAAACACTGACCTAAAAACAAAGTGATGAGGCTACAAAGAGTTGACAAACCCCAATTTACGACTAGAGAAATCCCACTGTAATCAGGCTGTGATGTTTAGTTTTGGGTGTGAAAACTGAGCAGTTTTAAATAACGGTAAAAGTGTCAGAAGAAAACCTGGTGGTTCCTTTGAGCATTGTGGCTTTTTGTCTTTGGTTTTGCTCACAACCAACCATTTCATTGCAGGTCAGGAGCCTCAGTAAGAGCTGGTGAACAGACAAGGACTGTTTCAAAGCTCAGTTAATTGCAGGACGTTTTCTGTGGCGTTCTTTACACTTTTCATGATATAAAGTCTAATATGAAAATGATTTTTGCCTCAAAGCTGGGCTTGAAATAAGGTCAGCTTCATGTCGATATAACATTTAGAATCCCTTTTCTAGGAACACCTGGGAGCTCCTCTGAGACCCAAAAGCAGACGTTCAGCTCAGAACTTTCCTCTCACAGGCTCCTGCATTTTGAAGCTGTGACTATCAGAGAACCGACGACTTCTGTGTTTGTTTATGCCCGAGGTCACAGTGGGAGGTAGAATCATACTCAACTGCAATACAGTGTATTAACTCCCCAATAATAACTCCAATATTTAGCCCAACCTTTTTGAAACGAAGGAGATATGTATTTAATGCAAACAGATATTGCGAAATCTAAACTAAAAGCTCATTAGTATCTACTGCAATCAGTTGGTTGTGATTGATAATGCACTTCTAACACCTTCCCTTTTTTCTCTCTTTGCTGGCTCTTCTGCGGACGCATTTTTATGACTAGCAGCTGTTAAAACAGGTGGCTCGACAAATACCTGCTGGGACTCCAGAATAGCTTTCTGCTTCGTCCATTTTAGAGATAAACAGTCAGAGAAAAAAAGAAGGACTTTACTGCTATAGTGAACAAATGAGAGGTATGTACATTTAAATCAGTGAGGTCTACCTTTTTTCTTTGATAAAAAACACAAGGCATACCACCAATCAAAATCCAAAACGCTTTGTTGTCTGAATTAACATGCACAGTCATTCTTACCACACCTGTGTGCCATGGCACACTGACTGCAAAACACGGATTTAGAAGATATTTGAGAGGTGATGTAGTTCCTCTTTATATCATGATGGTGTAAAGGGTTCATGGTTAAAAAGAAATTGGGTACAACTCCAGTCAAGCCCAAAGTGGTTCCATTCCCTTTGCTAAAATTTAACTTAGATGTTTTCATTCAACCAGAATGTTTCCCCCTTTATTGGAAATGACAGGAATCTCCCCAAAGATGGCATACAAGGGTTCACACACATACAGCTTTAGTTTGCATTTAAAGAAACAAGCAGAAAACTGGGAAAACGTCTGTCACTAAAGGACTACAGTCAGACTGCAAAATCTGAGCGCCCCTTTGCAACAGTTGGGAAAAACAATCTCTCATCAAACAGGAGCTACGTTTTTACTCATGAACTACTTTTCCCCTATAAAATATTCTTGTATCCAAACACCTCCTAACCTAGAAATGTCCAGATCCTGTCCTCCAGGGTCACAACTCCTAACAGGATGGTTTGAAGAGAAGCAGATCAGTTTCCCTCAAGGCCTGGATTTAGACATCCCAGCACCCATTGTAAAGCACCTTCATTTGTGCAGCATTCATTACCAGAAGGTACCTCTAAGGCAGTTCAAAGTGATTCACAGAGACAGAAGTTTAGGCAGCTGTGAGGCAACTAAAAACGGAAATAAAACTAAATAGCAAAAGGGATTGGCAGCATCTGCGCAAAACAATCTAATTAAAACGAAGATATTTAAAGTTGGAAAGGAACCTTGAGGCACAACACTGAGCTCACTCACTATATACCCGGAAGCCTTTTAAAAATACTCCAGATCTGTTGTTCAGAGGGGTTCTAATGAACTAAAAATGAGGAAAAAAACTAAAGACTTACTTCCAATGATTTATGACTCAACTCAACACGACTGCAGGTATGAAAAATTATTCAATTAATTGTCCTTCTACTGTTGAAGTTCTTGAGGGTAAATTACAGGTGTTGCCCTGAACACGTGTGCTGTGGCCTGGACTCTGGTATCTTTTTTGAAAATTAAAAACAAAAAGTCTACTGCAAAAAAACAAAACCTGAGCCATGTAAATATGATTCATAAAAATGTTTTGTTAAAATCTTAAATACACCTCAACAGCTGTCAAGTCAATAACGGTAAATATATTCATATTTAGAACCATTACAGACTTGTGAACTTAATGCTCACAACATATCCAAGTCAAGTTCCAAGTCTGTATCTGTCCTAGTCAAGAATGTATCTTGATGTTCTGCAACAGTGTCCCTATCTGTTGGAGACCCAAATTTCTGTGATACTTGGAGAGAAGACAAGGTTTTACTCAGACTTAGGCAAAAACGGTCAGTAAACTTAAAAGTCACAATCGTTGGCAAATATTTCTGCACCCAAAATGTCATCTCATAGGTCACATGACTGGCTCATATTTCCCACATTTTCTGTCTAGCAGTGTGAAATCAATCAAACAAATTCAAGAAGTGCAATAACTCGAACACCTGCAATGACTAGGAGACCTGCAATGATTTGGATGCTGACAATGTCTTGGTCTGTTCCAAAAACATTTAAGGACCTTAAAGACCTAAAATAAGGAATTTGGAATCCACAAGTAATATAAAGTTATCAGTTACAGCCCAATGATATGCGACCCTTAGAGGGGCAAGTCCAAAACAAGTGTCTGGTGGTTAATCCCAGTCAAATCAAGTCCTTTAGTAATGTTAGCACTCTGCAACGATATGGAGACCTGTCCAGGGTGTACACCACCTTCGCCCAGTAGCTGGGACAGGTTCAGGCAACCCAGTAACTCTGAAAGGGACACAATGGGTGTAGAAAATGGATGGATGGATAGCAACATTACCAGCAAAATTGTGGATCACCTGCAGAGGTTTGGTTCTGCAGGTTGCTAGTCCTGTTAGAAGATCACTGATTGACGAGTGTTTGAAGAATCAAATGGGTTGGGCAAACAGAAAGGCAGAATTTGATCTTCGGTATTTTAAAAGTACAAGTTCTGTGTTCTGTGAATCAGCCGGTGGAGGGCAAGGTCCTTTCGACAGCGATTGGCTCTGCATCACATTTACATGTAAAGAGAAAAAGGGAAAGAGAAAGCCCTGGAAATGTTCCAAACCTCAAAGTATAACCAAGTGTTTGAAATTAGTGATTGTTGACCTCAAGTGAAGGTGCCCGTCTTTTCCAGAGTGAAAAGATGGGCTTAGAATTTAATCTACACTCTAGAAGACCTTGACTAAATCAAAAGAACAGCTTATTTTCTGCTAACAAGCTCACATTCCAGAAGAATACCTGTGATTAAAATGTAAACTACCTACTTTTTCAAGCCTCTTTGGACAAATTGAACCCAAAAAAAAGGCTTCCTTGCTGATTTGTTTCTTCCTGGACATTTGACCAAATTCTGGCCTAATTTCAGCTGCAGACATCTTTATTTAATACAGCCATTTCTTTTTAAATTGAAATATTGTTAACTTGGAAATTTAGAGTTCATTTCCTATTTTTTCTTCTGTTTTATAACAACTGTGAAAGTTCTTTTTTTTTCTTTTCACAAGAAATTACAAGTAAAATTAAAAGCACTGTGTGTCTCAACCCCAACAGTTTGTTTAAACAGACACAGGTGTGCAGATGCATTCGTCCCCGGTGTCTTCCCTCCGAGGGGCTCAAGGTTACAGCTTGTCATGGTGGTTTCTTGGATTCCTTTGGCTTCTCTCTTGCTTAACCTCATGGTGTTCGCGGTGAAAGGAAAACTCTTGTAGCCTCACAAAAGGGGAGAATCGGAGTGAAACAAGACGCTCAGTGGAAGTCTGAATGAGGGATGTGGAAAAAGAAAAAGAAGAGAAGGCAGTTTGGGAGTGAGGGGAGAAATATGAGATTACAATTGTGTCGACAGCCGAGCACAAAAGAGCCACAGCTGAGCGCCGCTTCATTAAAATGCATGGGAGTGTCAAAGGAGGAACAAGGATGGGAGGGAAGGCATGTCGATGGAACAAGAAGCAGAGATGAGGTCATAGAAGAAGAGTTTAAAGGACAGTTCTTATTTAACTGAGTATTTAAAAACACAACCTCTGGGAATGGGTTCGTACACCAACAAGTCTTTGGTTTGACCGATGACAGAACCGCTTCAACAAGTCGCTGTAAAGAATAACATTGATTCGTGAAGGACAGGAACAGTAAGTGAGGGCATGTTTTTTTTTTTTATTCACTAAATCATGAACAGTTGCTGGCTCTGCTGTCGTCACCATTTTGGTTGGATGGGATGCCACCAACCCCTGACTTATTCAAAACAGGAAAAACCCAGAAGGACGGCGTGACCTGACAGCTGCTGGAACACAGCCAGTAAGGAATTTCAAATCAATCAAAAGACCACGCCCGTTTCCAGGAAATCTGGAGGTCAAATAAAAAAAAAAAAAATAACAAGGTTTATGAAAATTCAACCCATGTTAAAAGCAGAAAAGCAGGTTAAATCGGTCAATTTGAATTGATGATGACTTATTTTATGGGGTTGTCCTTTTTCTAAGCAGCCTACATGCTCTGTAAAAGCAGTTCTTCTGATTTATCCAACAGCCTGTCTGTACATTTAGAGAAGCATGTTTTTGGGTCTGACTCTAGGTTTTATTTTATAGCTGCAGTATTTCTTTTTTTACAGATGATATTGTGGCGTTCTCCCATAAAACAGGGACACATTCGATTTCACTTTGGCTCTAATTGTAAAACATAATCTGTAAATCTCTGCTAAATGCTAATGGTCCAGTCAAATAAAAATATTTACTGTCCAGGTTCTTCGGGCCGCAGCGGACATAGAAACAATAAAACCCGACTCCTCAGCAGCTGGACCGCTAACATGACGAGCAGCCTTTGTAACCTTCAGCCAAGAAAGTTGCTGTCATGGCAACAGAGATGACTGACAGGTTTTACAAACTCTCCGATGATGACATGTTTAGCAATTCCTTACAGCTCTGGAGTCATCTATTCCATCGATTTACCTAGAAATGACTTTTTCAGTTTTTTTGTTTTTTTTTCAAAATTCTTCTCTTCTTCCTGTTTCACCATTACAAGCTGCTGCTCTTGTAGGAGCACATTTGTTGAATTGAAATCAGTGAGTCTGTAATCTCATGGTCCTTCAGTCATCAAGGTAAACATGCATTTATCCAAACGATCTGGCTTGTCTGAGCTTCTTCTTCTCATTCTGGAGAGGGAAAATGCAACAGAAGTGAAATTAGTGGATTTTTAACTTTTGATTAAACTCTACTTCATTTCGACACTTGGGGTCAGAAAGTTGAACTTAATGTGTTTGTTTGTTTTTAATTTTGTTTCTCATGAAAGGTTAGTTATTCTCGAACCACCACTGGAAGTCCAGAAGTTAATGACTGCAGATTGACACATCAGTTTTTAGGTATATGGGAGGAAGCATGTTTTTAGTTTTTCCAATTCCTCAAAAGTTTTTTAAAAAGTTTCTGCTCTGCCCAGTGTAAGATAAACTGATGCTCCAAGATTAAGGTGCAGGACGGAGCATGTCAACACGGTGCAGCTCCATGTCAACATGGTCGGTCATCTATTGACAGAACGAAGTTCAGGTCTGGTGACAGGAAGGGTCTTCTGACAGTGTCCCCTTCAGGGAGTTGACAGATAGGACCTCATTCTGCAGAAGGAGGCACATGATGACCATCCAATCTCAGGCTTCTGAATGGATACAAGCATTAATGATTCACTGCTCAAATACCAGCAGCTGGACTGTGGACAAAAGCAACAGGGGCTCCTGATCCGCCCAGCTCTTTCCCAACCACAGCTCCTTGAGCACAGAGGATGCCATTACCAGAGCCAAACCGGAGCTAGAGGATGTGCACGTGCTCATCAGCTCACCTGTGACAGATGGTCTGCTGCACAGATGATTTGTTGGAATCTGTCTGGACAAGGCAAACAGGAAGGATACATGACAGTCAACACAATGAGGCATGTGTCTGCCACTGTGTGATGGGATGCCGTCAACCTGTCAGAGCCATAAAAAGGAGCAACATTTTATATGGTTAAAAAAAATAAAAAAATAGTGGACACAGTATCAGGGTTTACTTCCTGTTTGAGTTGCATTAATGTATTTGGTAACACTTTATAATAACTATCCGTTATAGCTAGTTAACAAATCATTAATAAACTCTTAGTTATTGAGTAATAAATGACTTGCTAAATAACTGTTAACAGTTAGTTAAGGATTTATAAATGTGTCTTATAGCTAGTTAACAAATCAATAATAAACTCTTAGTTATTGAGTAATAAATGACTTGCTAAATAACTGTTAACAGTTAGTTAAGGATTTATAAATGTATCTTATAGATAGACAGCAGATAACTAACAAGCTTTTAGTTAGTGAGCTATAAATGACTTGCTAAATAACTGTTAACAGTTAGTTAAGGATTTATAAATGTATCTTATAGATAAACAGCAGATAACTAACAAGCTTTTAGTTAGTGAGCTATAAATGACCTGTTACCCGTATATTCATGAGTTCTAACTGTACCTTTTTAATTAGTCAGATCATGAAGAAACTGTTAATAAATTACTTACTAATGACTTATTAAGAATCAGTTAATACTTTAAACATGTTACTAGGACGTTATTATAAAGTTGCAGCTATTCCTCGTTTCTTCACTATTTGTAAATGAGGATCAATTCCAACTTTATAATGACGTCCAAATAACATTTACAAGCTAATAACTAACGCTTAACTGGTATATTAACTCACACTTTACAGATCAGTTGTTAATAGTTTATTAACCATCTACTAGTGAAGCTTTGTTGAAAAGCAAATGGGTGGGACAAGTTCAACGTACAAAAATATGTAATATTCAAAATATCAGATGCTTTATCTCAACCTACTTTCACTAATAGCTTTTTCTGTTTACTGTATTTGACCAAAGAAACACCACAAATCAAGTGTTGAACACTGTTTATTCCTTTTCCACACATACTGAGTCGTCACATGGCAGATCAGCAGAACAAAACTGAATTTTAGAACTTCTGGAGCAGAACGCTGGTCAAACAGATCTTTTAATGTCCATACATCACAGCAATGTCATGGATTACCCGTCCTAGCGGCCCTTTGCGATGTTGACGGCCAAGCCACTCATGCCATTCAATAACTCTGAGATGGTCTAACAGTAACTCTTCTGTACGATTTCCCCTGAGTCTCCACACATTTTCTTTAACTGTTCTCCAGGCCCTCTCTATGTGTTGAGTATGTGCACCTGTTTGGGCATCGACATATGACACACTGTGATTGACAGTGAAATGAGTGTAACCTAGCTGAGGTAAAGCATTGCGATAAGCCCGCCATTCGTCACTTATTATTGTAGAGCCTACTTTAACATGGTGAGCTATAAGCGGCACCAGATCTCTCCTTCTTCTTCTCTCGACCAAGCGAAGAATAGGTTTAGCATGTCTTCTCCCCCACCGGTCAACACCTAGCATCCCAAACACCCACTTCTTCCTCTTCCACCCACCAGCCATTCGTCCCCGTCCATACTGTTGAAAACATGAAATATTAGGAATTATTCTTCATCAAACCAAAAAATATCTGTCATCAATAATTTGTATATTTGCATTATTACGTAATAGAGATTGCTGCTTGCCTTTCTTTTATGTCTAAAGTGGCTCTCATCAACTGTGACAAACTGCTGCTGCCCCCCGATGTACTGGCCTTTTGCTTGCTGATATCTGTCCATTGCAGTGGTGCAAACATCTCGCAGCTTTCGAGCCATCCTGGACAGGGTTGCTGAGCTCCCAGAAATGTCGTCACTTATCATGTCCACTTGACGTAGGCGCAGGCCTTGTGCAAATCTAATGAAAGAGCAAATTATTACTACACCATAGTTCTAGTCTTCTTTTTGGTTTGATACACAAAGTTTGCATGTTCTGCACCCCGGGATTAAAATTGACCACTGCTTTCAAGTCAAAAACAGCAATAACTGTAGGATATATGTTCTGGGGTATTTTCTGCAGAACTATGTCAATACATGTGCGAACATTAAAACTGCAGCCTATTTGTAAAATCCCATTTCTAATATTATTGCCAGAGACTATAGAGTGAGAGGGTCTATTAGCATTGAGCTTCAGGAGGCAGGGTTAGACACTCAAGTTGCTCCAACAGGTATTATGCTGACCAACACAGCATCTTATGATTGACAGTATTTTATTTAAAATATTTCCCTAGTTAAACTGTTAAGAATTTAAGATGAAAATTACAAATTTTAGCAAAAAATATCACAGAAATGAAATAACTCCAATCACTTATCTTCATGACTAGAGATGCTACATAAGATGAAAAGTAACGTTTTAGTAAGTACAGTCTCCAAGTATTGTTTATGGCAGCATAGTTACTGTATTTCTATAGAAATAAACACTTTATATCATAGACAGACATTCTAAAATAATACACCAATGCAATAGTGTACCTGTAGAGAAAGCGCATCCAATTGAAGAGGGAGACCTTTGATTTGCTGAATATAGATTTGTGTCTAACAGACCTCTTCAGTTTCCTTCCTTTGTGGCTGTGGTGTTTGCAAATCCTGAAAATATACAAATAAAAATAAGTATGACACAGGCCAAGGTAGTGGCCAAAGCAGTGATTCTAAATCTATGTTGAAGTCAAGGACCCCCCAAATTAATGTGTATTTGGCCATAAACCCCATCTAGAAATATTTAGTGCAAGGAACCCCAATAAAATATACATCAATATATTTCAATAGTGTTGATATTTTTTATAGCAGATATGCACAGACTTTTAGTGTATTGTAATCATGTACATTGTGTAGTTTACAGTAGTGTGTATCTAGAAATGAAAGGGTAACAAAACAGGGCAGTTGGATGCTGACTCCATTTTCAGCCCATGATTTGAAAATTGCAATAAAAAATATATTTAAAAAAAAAGGAGTGGGGCTGGTGAAGGCAGGCTGAGCTGGGGAGATGTGGTTTGGATCTGTGATTGACACTGACGTTAACTCATAAACTGTCAAAACAATGGACGAATTGAGGTGCACCACTGGTCCTGACACAGGCGCCGCCATGTTGGAATCAGTAAACAGTTACTGGTCTAAGTCGTTCAGTCATCGGGAAAGTAGTTGCCCATAGATACGATGACTCGGTTGATGAATCCCGAAATTCAACTTTACTACCTCATGTCAGGGGCAGATGGTTATAAATTGAGGAGATATAACTGTCAAAAATTTGGCAAGAAGGACAATAGTCAGCATGTTTACCCTTAATCTTAACATGAGTTAGGATGCCCTCTTATTAGCACAAATAAATAGATTTAATTTTCACAAGAAATTCTTTAACAAATTATCAATGTGTGTTGTCATTTTATTTAATAAAAAGAAACTTACCATGCATAGTTATCCACACAGACTGATTCCCTGAATTTCATCTTGTGTTTGCATTCTTCGCATCTCATCCGTCTTCTTAGAAGCATTTTCTTCTGCAGCCATTTGATTAAGACTTTGTGTCTACTTTTAGATTTAGTTTCTCCTTCGATAAGCTGTCTTAGCTCAGTGGCTAAACCAGGCATGATTTTTGTTTTCTTATCCTCCGTTTTTCCGCGCACTCACCACACTATTCCTGAGCTTCAGTGACTAGCTCCCGCCAGATTACATTTGAATTGTAAACTATAATAAATCGGTGTGATGAGGATAAACCAAGCCAATCATATTTGTATTCATGGGCTGAGGGCGGTGCCATGCGGCCTACTGCATCATATTGGCTGGTTATCAACTTGTCAATCACTGTTGTAGGCCCATTTTGATTAGTTGCAGCCGGCGACAACCTAGACAGATGCGCCCATCCTTCACTCACGAGTCACGTAGCAAGTTCTTTACATTGATTTCAAGGCATAGAGATGAACACGCGGTCTGGAAAAATGTCCAACCCCAGCGGGAATGCGCAAACTACCGCGATAAATCCAGGCACTGTCGGAAAAAAGAGGAAAAAGTCAACAACGGGAATTTCGAGGGAGAGGGAAACTTCAACTGTGGACCAGCCGGATGTGGCCATGATGGACGGTGACGGTGTCGGTAAGCAAACCTGTTATCTTTTCTTTTAATATAAAGAAGCTTGATTGGGAATGATTAAACATCGGAACTATTGATTTGTTTTACACAATTCAACCATATTAGTGAAGCCAGTGGCTAGGGCACAATCTTCCTGCAGGACTCGTGCCACGAGCGCCCCAAAAATGTACCCCCCCCCCCCCCCGCAGTTTTTCTAGACTAAAACCGCTCATTTCCACGTCCAAGTTAATGACATGCGCAAGGGCACCCTTACTGTCGTGTGTACTTGTTGTAATTACAGTATCTGCACTCTGTGAAGAATACACTGGAGGACCCCGTACGCGCGCGCGTGCGTGTGTGTGTGTGTTGTTGGTGGTGTTGTTGGTGGGGGGGGGGGGGGGGGTTAACGCGCGGGGCAAACCAACTTGGATGCAGAGGATGTGAACAGTTACAAAGGCAGGGAAGAGCTTAGACTTACCACTTATGACTCCAGATCCCGCAACAAACCAACATAAATTGATGTAATTTATTGGGTTTACTGGATTTTATGAAAAGTGGAAGGAGAAAAAAAGTCTGCATCAAAGTGAATTTGTTTCCATCATCTCAGTCATGACTCTGGGTGTTTGACCGACAGAAAAGTCTATTCTAGGTTGTGAAAAATGGACAAAAGATTAAAGGAAACATCCGCGTCCAGTTTAGAAACAAGAAAAACACTCCAAGGATAAAAGTATGCAGGAGGGGTCCAAAATTAAAAACTTGCTAGGTGCCAAATATGACCAAATTTGACGATGGAGGAGTAAAATTAAGAGCAACATTTGGCTAATGAAGGTTTGCTCTTGATCTTCAGCCATGTAAGGGTTAATGGCCGACAAAGTGTGCGGTTATTACCTTTTAACGCACGCCGTGGAAGCCTGAACCGTCCGACACGAAGCATCTAAATAGTAATAACCGCACTTTTCGAAGGCCAGTAACCCGCTTATACCATGGTCACTTACAAAAGCAATACATATTAACCAGGTTTTAGTCCTTAATTCTTTTCTTTTTCTTCCGATTTGGATCACTTTTCTCACAAAAAGCGGACTATATGTTACGTGATGTGGCGCATCACGTAACATATAGTCCGCGTCGTGCAGTCAAGATTCGGCTATATATATATATGCTGATGGGTTGAATAAAGCATTAGTTCAGAGAGAAAGTTCACCTCTCATCGCTTGTTTTTGTCCAATTGATGAAGCTAAAGGTTGTTTTAAAGAAGCTGGCGCAGTGATACAAAACATTTAAGCTAGGTGACCGGAACTTCTTTTTTCACCGTGCGGTTATTAAGTTTTAATGTACACGCAGCAGCCAATCAGAATAGAGTATTCAACCGGACCATGGTATAATTCTTGTTAATTTGCTTATTGGTGGATTTTATCTAAGCTCTTCTGCCATTCTTGTATGATATTTGTATAATATCGACCCTTCAGAACATCAAAACATTTTTTTAAGGTCATATTTTATACATTTACCCTAACCTGGCTTTTAGAATTAGAATTTGTTCTTTATGGTATCCTTTCAGATACTGAGGCAACTGTAGCTCCAACAGCATTTTTGCATTTTAAGAAGAAAGAGCTTGAACGACATGAGGCCAAGAAGACGAAGCAGCACACCGTCACCAAAAAAATCAGTGACCTGACTGAGGAGAGAGACTCCCTCTGCCAACAAGTTGGTCAAAGTAAGTTTTGTTTTGTTTGGTTGTTTGAAACAGGACTACACACCTGGCAATGATACTTTAATGTTTTGTAAAATATATATATTGAGGGAAAGAAAGGCCAACATTACACAGGGAGAAGGCCTTCATCAAAACATGGGGCTGGCCGCTATGGCAAAAAAAAAAAATAACTTTCTCTAGGTTGTCCTCATACTCCCTCTTCTGCTAAAAACCCTCAAACAGATTTTGCTGCTTGAGATCTGATGCTCCAAGTTTAAAGTCACCACAGCGACCAAATTTTATTTTTTGACTCACCAGCCACCATCAATAAGGTGCTTCATTTCCTGTCACAAATAAGTTGTTTTTGTTTCCTTTAGCACAGCAGCAAAACACGTCATTTAAAAAGGCCGCCATGCATCGCCCACAAGGTCAACTGTAGTCTGAACCAGCTGAAGAGAATGACAACTTTTTTTAAGAAAATGAAATTATCTAAAAGTAATTTGTAAATGGCATGAAGACATTTTTAATGTCTTGCAACTGTAAACTCTAACTAAAACGTTCAGAGAAAACAAGGACAGATTTACTCCAAGAAAGCAGAGTGCTGGGTAAATAAAGGCCAGATTTTCCCAAAAAATGGGAAAATCTTGAACTACAAATTTGATTTAATTGATCAAATTAATTTATTGCCCAGGTCTATTGGAACACAAGTGTGTTACTGCACAGTTAATACCTAAAAGATAATAGCCATTTGTAGCATCAATTAACAGCAAACACATCTGTTCAACTGATGACCCACAGTGTTGCTGATTAATTAAATAGTCAGTCTTGGGAAATGTAAATGTTAAGAGAATGCATGCAAGTTGACTTGTATTATCATTGGTAATAATTTCAAATTAACAATTAAATTGTTTTCCATTATGTTGTTCATACAGATAACAGTGGGACAACTGACACATCTTCCTCGGCCAACACATCGCCTGGTGCATCTTCTTGGTCTTCGCCCTCCAGTTCATCCAGCTCCAGTTCATTCAGCTCAAGTTCATCCAGCTCCTCTTCATCCAGCACCTCATCAACTGATTTTTCAGATCAGAAATTGAAGAAAAAACGCAAGAACAAAAAGATGCACCGCCACCGGAGTCAAAAAAAAAAGGACAAAAGAAAGAAAAAGAAGACGAAAAGGCAATGCAGCAGGAGAAGAGGTAAGCGTAAAGAGAGGACAGCAAAAAGGCCACTCCCCTCATGTGTGTCAGAGTGTTGAGCATGGAGACATCACATCTGTCACTCTGTGTCTCTGTTTGTCTGTATCTGTCTTTTTCTATGTCTGTCTATCTTTCTTGTATAATTTTTTTTTCTAAATGTATTTCCTGGTGGGTATAGTATTATGAACTCTCCAATTGTCTTGTGTGTGTAATCTTCATCACTTTTTGCATTTGTTGATTTACTTATTGTATGTTTGTTGTACTTAAATTTCTTTCTGTTTCAGCACGTCATCCTCAAGAGGTCATCAAGAGATACAAGAATGTCCTAAAGGCTTACAAGAAAGGGAGAAAGCTGAGTTTCAGAAGGTCGGTGTTGACCGAAACACCGTTGTCAGCAATGCTCCGATCTGTGAATTGGCTGTGGTGGCCCCAAAGAGATATAAGGAGTTACTGGGTGCCCACACGCCACAGCAACGACTTCAGGACTTTTCAAAAAAATGTCTGGAAGTGATAAATAGTGATCCAAACCTTTTGAGGGATGTTGAACATCAAAAGAAGAAGGGAAAACTGATTCCTCTGTCCAGAAAAGCTTAGGTGTTGATACACCGCGGGATGGTGTCACAGAGTAGTTCAGTGTTGCTCAGGTCCGGTTGACCAAATATATTCAGTTCAAATTGTTCTATAGCAAAAATGCCAATGGCTTGTTATTGATTCATTTGGGGGTTTTTTTTGTTCTGCTCCAGAAGTTCTAAAATTCAGTTTTATTTTGCTGATCTGCCATGTGACGACTCAGTATGTGTGGATAAGGAATAAACAGTGTTCAACACTTGATTTGTGGTGTTTCTTTGGTCAAATACAGTAAACAGAAAAAGCTATTAGTGAAAGTAGGTTGAGATAAAGCATCTGATATTTTGAATATTACATATTTTTGTACCTTGAACTTGTCCCACCCATTTGCTTTTCAACAAAGCTTCACTAGTAGATGGTTAATAAACTATTAACAACTGATCTGTAAAGTGTGAGTTAATATACCAGTTAAGCGTTAGTTATTAGCTTGTAAATGTTATTTGGACGTCATTATAAAGTTGGAATTGATTCTCATTTACAAATAGTGAAGAAACGAGGAATAGCTGCAACTTTATAATAACGTCCTAGTAACATGTTTAAAGTATTAACTGATTCTTAATAAGTCATTAGTAAGTAATTTATTAACAGTTTCTTCATGATCTGACTAATTAAAAAGGTACAGTTAGAACTCATGAATATACGGGTAACAGGTCATTTATAGCTCACTAACTAAAAGCTTGTTAGTTATCTGCTGTCTATCTATAAGATACATTTATAAATCCTTAACTAACTGTTAACAGTTATTTAGCAAGTCATTTATTACTCAATAATTAAGAGTTTATTAATGATTTGTTAACTAGCTATAACGGATAGTTATTATAAAGTGTTACCATGTATTTTACCTTCCTGTTTGTTTTTTATGAATCTTCTCATGTGCAGTTTGGATTATGCCTCCTGTCGCCTCATTGAGACTCTGCAGTTTCTGTTCTCAGTCATCTTAGATTTTCAAGGCTGGCTTTAAAAAAAAAAATCAACTAATCAAAAATCTTTACTTAGTAAAGCAATATTAATTCAATAAATCAGGAGCAGGAAGAACTCAAACCAAAAAGGTATAAAGTTCAATGAAATGGTTTAAAAAAATCACAATAAGCCTGGGCAAACAGACTTGCAAACAAGTAACTAGAAAACTAAAAAAAAAACAAAAAAACATTCTGATTATGATGTTTTTAGCTAAAATAGAAAAAAAAGTTGTTTTCTAGGACATAGTTCCTGCAGAGCGGCAGGATTTTAGTAGAAATTCTCTTCTGATTTGTGGGTGGAATTTTTTGCGTGGAAGTAAGCCTCCGTTGATATCCCATAATCCCTTTGTTTACCCCTATCTTACAGCCCCCAACCTAACATTTTCCATGTAACAAAACTGATGAGCAATATCAGAGCTATCCAGCCATACAGTTTTGAACCAGATGGCGGCTTAAACGAGGAAAACAAAGACGTACACGGATGTATTTGTCTTCAAGTGGATGCATCAGAATGGAGCAGAGCAGGGAGCCTGCGGCCCCGCCCAGCCTATTTTCTACATAACAAAGACGATCTTTTTCAAAAGTGATTTTGCATCTGCTCCTTATCCCCTGGGATTTGAACAAAGAAATACTCAGAAATAGTCCTCCATCATCAGAAAAATGCAACATGTTAAAAAAAAGCCTGAAAACCACAGTTGACACAAAAAACCTGGGAATCAAAATTAAAACAAGTCATTATTTTGGCAGTGATTCTCAGATTTCTGTTTGCAGTGTACTCTTGTGTTTTGTCCTTTTGGTTTCCATTGTTTTAGTGGATATTTGTTCAAGAAATGATCAGATTTAGTCTTTTATGCGGCAACATTTCTACATTTTCTATAGTAACCTGTCTCTAAAATACTGAAGTAGTATGACATGTATGTGAACCCACCTCCAGATTCCTTGGTGCTTGTGTTTCTAGTGCAGTTTGGAAGCTGGGGCTCATTCATAAACTTATTTTTGTGTGTGACTAATTGTGAACTATTGCACTCACATAAGTGACAAGCCCGGGGCAGCAGAAGCACAAAATGAGCTATGTATGCTTACATATTTAAAAAAAAAACAACCTTAAAAAGCAGACTGTGAATAGTGAATAAATGGCAGGGGGGGGGGGACCTCTGTTGTTTGCTGAGGTAATATCAATTTCTGCAATAATTAAACATTTGCATTTGTGCTGAAACAAAAAAAATACAACAGTTAATTTGCAAAAACACTTTCTCCCTTTCAGTTTCATGTTTGATTACATGAGAAGACTGCTGCTCATTTAAACACATCCAGAAGGCTTTACTTCAGAAAGTTCAAAAACCAGAACCATTTAGAGTCCTGAGAAGTTCCTGTGTGAGATCATGTGTGGGAACCTCTCAGACTTTCATTTCCTTTTGCCATTCCTCTCCTGTCTGAAGCAAACATGCTTGTCCGTATTTCTTTGACATGCTAATTTCCACCACCAGCCTCCAGCTGCTCACACGGTTTAGAGAAAAATAGTTGTCGAAGCGGGAACGTATGTGAGGTTAGCTCAGTTTCAGCAGCAGCTCGGTTAACAGAGCATAAAAGGATGCTTTCAGATTTTCTGCAAAAATCAGCAAAATGAATCCTCATTTTTTAAGGATGCCCCATTTCCTCTTTTATTATCATGTTGTGGTTACATCTGCTGCTCTGTCCCACAGCTTTGTCCAAAGCCAACAGAGGCAAAGCTGCTGCCCGCTGAATATTTCAGCCGAGTCCCAGTTCACTTTCCAAATGATGCCGAATGTAGAACACCAGCCTCATCAAAACAGCTCTGACAAGCTTTGATAATAAAGAGAGTAGCAGCAGACAGGGCTGACGGAGGATGAGGGAGAAGAAGGGGAAAAAAGGAGCCGCTGTGCTCAGAAAACCAATTCAAGGATGAGGAGAAGAAAAAGAGAGACGAGTGTGGGAGTCGTGCATGCCTCGCTTTTAAAAATCCACTGCCTTGCATGACGTACTTTTCAGGTCGATGGATTCCCTCGCTCACACTGCCTCCCAGCTGTAACGGGCAGCAGCAGTGAGAGAATTATTTATGAACCTATCGACATGGCGCTGCCAGCTGAACACCCGCCAGTTAACCCGCCGGAAATAAAAGATGGCTGGACTGTGGAGTGTCTGCCCGGGCCCCGGACTGCTCGCAGGCTGAGGAGCAACAATGACGCCATGCTGCTGCCAGAGACTTCGGGAGCTTTCCAAGTTTAATTTGAAATGCTCCTCTGGCTGCAGAGAGGATTTGAAGAGCACGAGGAAAACAAGCAGGAATTTAAGAGCACCGCTTTAAGATGCTTTCTCATAAAGAAATCAATAAGTCACACAACTGTAGGGAAATTTGAAACAGAAACACGTTCCCATCTCATCAAGTGGATTTATCCATAAAGTGCTAAAACTAACAAAACCTCTATGAAATCAGAAATTACCCTCAACTCAACCTTTGCAAAGCTGAATTCAGTTTCTCCTGCTGCACTCAGACTTTATTACTGGCTGATCGAGAAAACACCTGTATAGAGGCAAGGTGAAGCAAGATCAAGATCAGGCTGTCATCTTAAGAAATGCAAGAGCAGATGAGAAGCAAACTCTGAAGGAGGTTTTCAAAGTCTTTCAGACCCCTGAGAACCTCAGAGAGAGCCGTTATCCACACATGCAGAAAGCTGGATCATTGGAGGACTGACTGACCAAAATGACTCCAAGAACCCAACAAGGACTGATCAGGAGGTCATGAAAGAAAATGAGAAGAAGTGCAGGCTTCACTTGACTCGGATCAGGTCAGAGTTTGTGATTCTAGAGTCAGAAAAGCTGCATTTCCATGTTGTGGTTTGGTTCTGCCCTACTCGGTTTTAATCAAAATGTCATCGCCTGAGAATCAAAGTGGGCAGGTCTGTTGTTGAAAGGTAGCCTAGACCTTAAACTCGTTTGTCATTGTGTCACAACGTCACAAATATGAAAAACAGTAAAGTTATGGTTATGCTGCTCTTTCTTCGTTAGTTTTCCTAAAATCCATTTAGTTTAAAAGTGCTGAAAAACACTGCATCTCTGAGGAAACATGCCCACAGTAAATGTTTTTCAGTCTGCAAACAACACATCTCCAGCCAATCGGAGGCCTGGAGTCTTCAGCCAGAGTCGTTGGCATTTACAACCATAGCCTTCAGATTCTACAAAAGTGTGGCGCTTAACCCAACGGCACAAATATGATAAATTATAAATCAGGGTCCAGTAAGACCAAACAAGAATGCAGCCAGAGGTTGGACTAAAAAAAAAGGTCTAGATTCAGAACAAAAAACACTTTCCAGCAAGAAAACCAAAAAGACAAGTAAGAAACATCTGGAAAAAACCTTTAGACACATATTCTGAGGACTATTGTGGAAGGTAACAGTCAGACATGTTGGTGGCGATTTGATAGTTTGGGGCTAGTTTGCAGTTTCAAAACTTGGAGGGTTTATATTTACGATTTTACATTTTGTTTATATGTTTGCATTTTGTAGAACAGTCATAAGCTCAGGAGAACATTTAAAAACACGTTAATGTAGTCCTGATTCCAAACGATGAACCGGAATGGACAAGTTTGGTGGAACCCTTTATGCGACTGAATTTAAACAATCCTGAGACTGAAAGTGGAGCTAAAATCTCACTGGCAGGTATGACCACACCTTGATCACACTTGGTAGGTATGTGTGTGTGTGTGTGACTTTAAAAGACTCTGTTTCACCTAAAAAGGTTTTTTTTTCTTTTAAGGAATTATTATTATCTGTGTGTAACATTAACACCGATGTTATACAGATGGTATTGTGAAATTTCTATCACTTGTGAAACATTTTCTTCAAAACACAACCCACTGGATAAGTTTAACCTTTTAATTCAGAGTAAAAGAAAGGCCTTTTTGATAATAATACCTCAATCTTTCGAAGACAGTTTTCCATTGCCTTTGGAGTCGTGCCATTTCAGGCTCAGAGAGGGAATAAAAAGCAGGTCGTGTCCCCGCGTGCACTGCTGGCAGCAAAACAGTTGGAGCTCTAAAATGCATCAAAGGCCCCCGTCATGTGAAACGTGGGTAAACGCCTCAAAGACAAATGCACTGCGTTTCCATGAAAACATTTGCATCCATAAACACCTGAAAAAATGACGTTTTACTATCTTTTCACTTTCATTACTTCTAAAAGAAACTTTTTTTTTTTTGGGTTAATTGGTCACACAACTGCTTTGATGTTTCATCCCCAAGAGGATCCAGCTTTGATCCCCTCAGGATTCACTGAATTTGACCAAATCTGGCACAGACCTTAGTAATGTGACCCTACTTCTTGGCGGCTGTCTCCATAGCAACCGTGGGAGGTCTGGACCAATAGATGAAAAGGAAAATTAGGCTTTTGCTTTGAGCATTCCTTTACTGAACAATGTGAAAATATCATTCAAAGATGACAAATCTGTCCTGCAGAATTGAGATTCCATCTACGGGAAAGCCGGCACGATCAGTCAAAATGAGCGAGACGTTGGAGCCAGACGTCATCAGCAAGGCGGTGTTTAGGCCGAGTCGGTATGAGTTACCGTTTCTATGGCAACCACGCTTGCCAATTAGGAGTGAGCTTGCTGGAAGGTCACACCCCTATGACTTGAAAGTGTGTCTTTGTATTCAGAAGACGAATGGAAAATCTTGAAAGTGCACTAAATGTGTGTACGAAGCCCATTGAGACGACTGTTGTTGTGATTTGGGGCTATGTAAATAAAACTGAATTAAATAGGATATTTTCGCTGATACTTTTGAACTATTCTTACTTGCCCATTTTCATGAAGGGATGGATTTGATCAAATTATGTGCCGACCCTTGAAGGGATTTTCTGAATAGTGACAACTGATCCTTTATTACATAATTGTTAAGACATGGTAATGGTGGAGCAACAAAACTGGTTCTAAATGAACAAAAGTCAAACCAATGAGTGATAAGAAGACAGCATTCCTTACATACAGTATATTCTTGGTTCTACCAACAGTGGATTTTCTATGTGCAGTTGGAAAATTAACTTTATTGTACAAATCACAGTGATTCCACATGTATAAGGCCTATAAAAGAAGACATACTGTAGATGCTCTTCATGAGGTCAATCAATCATTTGATTAAAAAAAGAAGAATATTTTTTGTAAATATATATATATATATATATATATATATATATATATATATCAATTATCAATTGATATATACATTTTTAACTTGAACAAACATCCAAATGCAGTTGCAGTTCGTCCTCTGAATACATTTATTAATGCCTAACTCCATTTTTCCATTTTGATTGATATTTGTTTAGTGAAAACATTCAATGATTTAATCCTCATGGATTCATACTTGCATCTTTCCACCAAACTGCCTCCTATGTACTCGGCGCTCTTTCAGCTAGTGTCAAACAGGACGGCTACGAGAAAAAGAAGACAGTCTCAGATTTATTATTGTGCTTGAGCAATGATCTGACTCTGCTCTCCTATTAGAAACTCATGTAAACACCATCAAACATTGTGATTTATAATGAGGTCTGCAGCTGGAATTTGGCTCTCAGTGAAAACATCCAGTGAGTGATGAGAAAAAGAGAAGATAAAAATATTCTCAGTAAATGGAGAGTTTCAGACTGTGTACGTGGAAATCCTGCAGAGTTGTGGTTGATGGAAACATGGAAGAATATTCCAAAATAAACTGAGTCAGGGATGACACCAGTGAGTCTTTCAACCAAAGAGCATGACAGGATTGTCTTCTCCAGGCTTTTTTTGTACCGTCTTTAATGGTTTAGATATTTGAAAAGTGTCACTTTCCTCTGCATATTTTGGTTTTTATTATAAATTCATGTTGAATGGTTTACTCCAATAACATTGTTGTTTTTGTTGAAACAGAAACAGGAAGCTGAAGTTTAAAATTTTTGAAAACAACTGTCCTGAAACCTGAGTTTCAGGTTTTATATTAAGCTTTAGTCGGGTTGCATAATTATTTGGTAAAATTCCTTCTGTCCACAGTAGTGTTTCCTTAAAGCTAAAATCACAATGAAAGCAATTCACATGTCCAGTGTTAGGTCAATGTACAGACACGATCAGAGGTCAGTCTGACATTCCGGATGAAAAATCTGAGTTCAAATATCTGAATTTTGGCAAAGAATTCACGTCAACCAAGCTGGAAATCAGTTTTAAACCCGTGATGTGTTTATGATGTGATCAATGGGTGGAGTCCAAAATCAATATGGAGGAGAATCTGACCGAATGCTTCCTGAACTTGATAGTTTTCTTATTCGTATAAAGACAATAATAGAAAGTTCTTCTAATTTTATTCTTATTTTTAGTTTATCTCTTCTCTGACTTTTGCGGGACAGCAAGTCATAAAACTGGGTCACATAGAGGTGGAAAGCGGCCGTCATTCAGATGGACAGTGGCTCCTCCCACACGTGGCGGAAGGTTGCCATTCTAAAAAACAAAGGTGACATTTAAAAATGTTGATACATTTGAAATAAAATCTCTAGGATAAAGGTGATGATATTAAAACATTGTGTTAAAATCTATTAAAATAGATTTAGATAGTGGTAAAAACAATATTCCTTTTAAATAAAATTGGAAAAATTTTGTGTACATTTGTTAAAATACTTTTTCTTCTTCAGTCTTTTATGCTTATAATCTGTAGGACTCCCACTATCTTTTTTTTATTGTTGACATAGAATAATCTCTGGGGCAATGAACTTAGTTCCTTTCCAAATTGACAAAAATCTTAAATTCACACAATGTGAATATGAGTGTTTATGCACATTTATAAGCTTAATATGTGCACCAAAAGTTGCAGTTTTTGAGTAAAGTTGTATTTTATACATTTAAGTAGAAAATAAGTAAAAAAATGCGCTTTTGTTTAACCTATAAACAATGTAGTTTTGAAAGCTTTACATTTTAATGGTGTCACCCTAATTTTCAGCATTAGAGCATAACAACAGTTAGAAACAGACTCAAGTGCATCCATTAGTCATTTGCAGGTATTTGATCTCTCCGCTCTCAAACGGATTTTACACCTGATTATTGCTCTTCAGGCCATTAATAAATACTGCAGGACTCAAATTGTTAACAATAATTAGGAAGCCATAGAATCTTATTTTTTAACCAAAGCTTCCAAAGAATTACAGGACAACTGGACACAAGTGTGAAAGGAAACATTTAAGGTCTTTGATCAAACTGTCAGAAGTTAGAGCTCTGTTCCCCGGCGGGAACCATCTCCACAGTTCTCAGTGCACTTCATCTCCCAGCAACCCAAACGCAGTTTCTGGATGCCACACACCTGACTCTCATTTTCAATCACTCACAGTATACTTTTGCACTGCACTGAGCCTCACTCAATGCGGAGTATTGTTCGTGCCACTCTGCCTGCATTACAGAGCATTCTACCTGGACCTGATCTTCTGATTTCCTGACCCTGTTTTATCTTTTACTCTGTTTGTCTGCCGCCTGCCCCGAATCTCACCTGGATCCTGACTGTTCCTGTTTCCTCTCTGGTGCTCTCATGCTCATTATTAACCCCTGCCTGCCTGACCCTGATTTAGCTTTGTGGACTTTCAGCTGAGCTAATAGACCTGCTGCCTTTGGCCGTCTGTCTGTTCTTGTGACTCAAACAATCAAAAAAAAAAAACTTTCTTGGAAAAGGAGAGTTTCAAGGACTCACTGAAATTACATACAAATAAGCAAAAAAGCATGTACTTTGCAGACTTGTTTTCTCTTTTTGTCACAGTGTGTGTGTGTTGTCCCTCACTCCTGATTCTTCCTACTGTTGATCTGTTGTTGTTTCAACAAGCAGCTCGGCTGACAGATTACAGGTTGTTACAGAAAAACACTGTCAGATTGGATGCCAGAGCACTCGTAACTGGCGAGCAGGAGACGCGCACAATGCTAAGTTGGGCTCGCTGAGCCACGTTCACAAACACATCTTTGGCTTTCAAGATAAAGTAACAGCAAATCCCTGCCAGCTGGAAGACAGAACGTGTTGATTCATCTGTTATTGGTGGCGATTGTGATCACTTCCAACAGATAATTATAACACATAAAATATAGAGACAAGCTTCTAGTCTGCAGAAAGATTTAAAAGAAGGCCAAATCTTTAGGGTTTGTGGAATCTTGACCCACAGGTGGGATTATGTGACACGAATAACTTCAGATTTGTTTGAGTTGTGTGCAGGTCCATGTGGTCAGGTTTCAGGCCGGAAGCCTGAGCAGAAAATTAGTAACAACCACAAGTATTTAGTCTTGCACAACATGCCAGCGGAGTCCTGAACTTCCATCCCAGATGGAAGGAGACCGTGACAGAGTGATGACAAAAAGAGTCTGTCTGTGCAGTTTACTGGAGCGGCAAACCAAATCAGTTACAGTGGACCATTGCAAAAACGACAGCAGTTTGCAGCAGAAACCACTTTCTAGATGCAATTAAGATTCAATTATTAAGCAGATTTTACTGATTTGTAATCATCCTTTTCAGTCTGACACAAAAATGACCAAAAAAACCACAATGTCACGACAAAGGTCGCTTAGTCTTTAAAAACTTTTTAAGAAAGTAGGGTAAGATTCTCATTCTTGCCCCATATCAATAGCAGTCTACTTTCAAAAAACCTTTACCTGTTTGCAAAAAGCTGCCACATTTTTACCACAAAATATGAATCTAAAATGGTTCAAGACGCCTTTGGAGGCACACTGATCAACTAATCTGACATGCAAATCGTTATTTACTTAAAAAAAGGAAAACTAAAGGAACATCATATTTACCCAAAGCATAAAAAATACTAATGGAGATTTTGGACAGTGCTCAATCAAAACATGATGACAAAAACTTTGTGTGATTTAAAAAATGAAACCAGATGTAAAAATGAGTCTGTGTTTGTAGTAACGTCTGGGTCCTACGAGTATTTTTTAAGGTCTTTCTTGAGTGATTCTGTGTGTGTAAGTGTGTGTATCTGTGTGTGTGTGTGTTGTTCTGTCTGGATGACATGAGCTACAAAGGACAAGCCATCCCACCAACTGCTCCCAATTACACACCCTTTCCTGCAGCCCACTGAAGTCACATACTGACCGCTGTCTTGCAGCAGAAACCCAGACAGACACAATTTCAAGACACAGTCTGCTCTGCCTCCATAAACAAGGCACCAACACCATCTTTGCTGGCAGCTTGTTTAGTCCACCCTCCAGCTCATCAATCTAGATATGAGTAAGTGGCAGAGTGTGGGTTTTATAATGGATTGGCATCATTTTTCTCTGATTACAAATTAGACATGGGTGATTTGTCTTTTTTTTTCCTGTCTCTTCTGTCAGTTGTGATGTTGATATGATGTGGTTTTAAAAGTGTTTCACTCACTGCTGCTCTACATGTGGCACAGATGGGTGTCAATCTATGTGCTCACATTTTACAAGGCAAGACAAGAGAAGTGTGGGTTTTCTTCCAAAAAAAAAAAAAAAAAAACATTTACGCCAGGTGACTTTACAGTATGGGTGTTGAAAGTGAACACACCACCTTTTTTTAATTTAAAAATCGATCACTTTAGATTTTTGCAATAATTCTACCGCTTTGGCTAATAGAGCCTTTGGTTGCCATAGCAACGCACAGGTAAGTGGAAAGGAGTGCTAAATATGTAGCGTGAAGCCCCTGCCACTGAAGCTACTGACCTATAAAAGTGAGATTATACCAAGAAAGACAGACTGGAGTACCAAGAAATCCTGGATGACCCACATCTGGAAGTGAGTTTCAACCGAACCATTCAAAGATAAAATGATTTCTGCTGTTAAATAGTCAGTTAATCTGCTTCTAGAGGACCTTCTTTCTGGAAGTTTGAACTGTTGCATGGGTGAATTAAAGAGGGGTAAGTGACGCCCTCAAAGCCGGGGCCAAGTCCCACATATTGCCTTAGATTGTCTTAGACCCAAAATATCACCCTTCACAATAAAAGTCTTCCTGGTGTCAATGTTTTTATTTCACTTCTATTCAGCTACAGATTCAGTTGGACTGAAGTAGCTACTAACTGCTTTTTTTTTGTATGAACACATAGCAACAAATTATACATACAAATACTGTATATATCTACGTCCTACGGTCACTTCCGTATTTCACACCGTACATGCGGCATTCGCTCAGGGTGAGTAAGGGACCAGTGCTCACACCTTGCTAACGACTTCACACCTTAACGACTAGAGTGTGGCGTAAGGACACCGTAGGACAGCATCACCCGTACATCATAGGTGCGTGTAACTACCATTCACCATACAAATTCTTCACCATACACTTACCACATGGACCATTTTTCCACGTAAAGGGGGTCGTATGAGCCTCCCAGTAAAATTTTACCGCTCCGCTCTACAACCCCCCACGGGCCAAACAAGCCAAAAAAAGGCTGGGTCATCTGTGTGACTAAGGTTTTAAAGAAGGCTGAAAATCCCAGGGAGGCAAACCCTAGCTAAGTCAAAGATGCTCAATAAATGCAGCTTGAACCAACTCAAACCACACAGACAAAGGTGTTAAAGTTCTTACAACTATCAAATGCATCATTAGAATATTTTGACCAATAACAACACAACAAAGTTGCAAATTAACAAAACAACAGATGGCAAACCTTAAAAACTGGGGTTACTATGATCCATTTTGGTTACATTTTAATGTCTTTTAAAAACAGTATTATTTTTATGGTGATTTGTGATGATAAAACTGCATACTTAACACCCAAGTTCATTACAATAAAAGTCAAATATCATTGCATGTTTATTAATAGGAAATGAAAACGGTAAAAAAAGAAATTCTAAAAATGTAAACTGACGTTACACTATTGCTTCTTGTTTAATTATTTGCCTGGGGAATTTTGCTGGCTTGTGCGCACCCTCGACATGCCAATTGCAGCAAAACTGCATCACAAAAACAAGGGTTAAATCAGTCAAAAAATAAAACACTGCAATGGATTCTGGGTACATCCTGAAAGCCTACCTGGTGGTTTGAATTCACTAAATAAACCAATGATATTCAGATTTGTTTAATGTAATTAATCTTTGCTGGTAGCATAGTTTGGAGTTTCTAGAGACTAGTTCTATCTCAAGGAATCAGGAATAGACAAGACTTCCTTTGACCATCAGGGTTCTTATTGTTCTTCAGTCTGTGAAAGGCTAAAGGATTTTGCAGCAAGTCCAGGTTCTGCCAGTAGCTATACCACCTTTGGTGGAAGAAGTATGATGGTATGGGCCAGACTCCTCCTCACTGGAGAAGAGCGCTGGGAAAAAACTCCCGCGTCAAGAGCAGAGAGCAGAGCAGGTTCTAACCTAACCCTAACCCACTTTGGATGTTTTTTGATCTACTGAATCTGAGCTGGGGATGAACCATCATTCTTTCCAGACAGGAAGTAAAAACGAAATGTTCTTTTTTGTCATGTTTTAAATAGAATTCTTACTTTTCTTTCATACTTTTGTCTGTGTGTTTATTCAAACTGATCTGCACCTCCTAGTGTCCTTCATTGCCTGTTTCTCTCAGGTGGGTTTTTGTTGTGTCTGATCCATCAGAAGCTCCAACAGCTGTGAGTTCCCTGCAGGCAGCCATCAGAGACACTGTCCATATGGGAAGACTGTGCTCTGCTGGTCTCTCATTGTATTCCCCCTCCTTGTTATCATTGTTTCATTGTCTTCAGGCGCTGCTTATATAGTCAGTTCTCTTTGAGTCCCTGCATGGTTTCAATAGGCTTTTTTCCCCAAATTAGACTGTCAGTACTGCATAGCCTGACTTGTTTTGGAAGAAGTGGGGGTGCTGAGGGAGTTTTTTTTAGCCACTAACAGAAGCAGTCTGAAATAATCATTAGGGAAAAATCTAACGCTTTGACGTCTCAGCTATTGTGTTGCATTTACAGTACACATATCCTATAAAAAGATTCCTCATCTCCTTCTGGACGGTTCTATTTAGAGCTACAAGAAACAATTCTGTCATTTTGTTTGGGGTCGCCAAGGTTGGAAAACTCAGCCTTGGAGGGCTTTGTTACGTCAGAGGAGCAGCTCCGGGAGGAATGATCCAGAATCCATCTCTATCTTCATCCATCATCTCCACCCACACTTTAAATCTTCCATGTTTCACTTTAGCTCAGACAGAAAACAAAACTCTAAAGCTCCTTTTTTGTCATTAATGATGCTGCTAAACTCTCTGAAACAAAAGAACTCTATTCTGGCTGAATATATCTGATCTGGTAGGTTTTCTTTTTATGTTGTTTTTGTTTAAAGTTGTCAAAATAAAATAATCTAGATAATTATAGAAGCTTTTTAAATGTAGATTATTAAATGTCAGGAACTTTAATTCATTTTGGTAACTGTCATCCAGAAAAAGCGATAAAAACTTTGAATAATTGCTTTAAAGTAGAAACAACTTTTTATGGTAAACACAACAACTGTCTTCTTACGGAGCATTTTATTATCTAAATACAGACTGCCAACAAAGCTAAATGGTCCTGATTTCATTTTTAGGATATCAGTGTGGCTGAACATCAGTAAAAATAACATTAAGGTCATTTAAATGTGTTTTCAAAACCATCAAAACCTATAAAAGTTCAAATGGCGTTGACGTTTGTCACAGAAATGTAATCAACTCTGAGAGAAAACTTACAATAGAAAGATCACGTTTATGTAAAGGCACAGAGGAAAAAGTTCAACAGCAAAATTAATTTTGTTTTTTAATCTAAGTACACTGAATAATCTTTACTGAAATATTTTCAAGTATTATAATTTCAAGCAGCAAATGTAATGATTAGAATCTATTTTCCCATGAATTTAAAATCCAAACAAAGCCTTGGGAACAAACAGGGCATCTGCGTCATTCCTTTCTTCTCACTAATATTTGGTTTTGAGTCTCTTCTCCAGCTCTCCACTCCCTAAAGCTGCATCGTGCTGTTATGAAAGTTCCAAAGAAAACCTTCCATCCATAGAGTTTCTATTTCCGCTTCTTCCTGCCAAGGCGGGTTGGATCCACTGGCTGCAAATTAGAATTGGACAAAGTGACTAAAAATGGCTAACGTCCAACTCCAGAAATGAAATTCATTTAGTTGCAATCTTTACACGACTGGCCTAAATCGGTCTAAATCATCATTTCTATGGCAACCACTCTCACCAGTCAGGAGTGAGGTTGTTGGAAGACCACACCACTACCACTTGAAAGCAGGCTGCATGAAATCTGTCCACATTCTGATCATTGGGCATGGGGGCCACCAGGCTCCACCTACTTTTATTGAGGCATCTGATTGATCAGTTTATGACTTGAAATAATTGGACTACAGAAAAAATATTGTGGAAAAAACAAGGATTGTCAATAACATGATAAAAAAAACTACGGTATCAGAGCAGGAATGATTTTTCTGACCAATAGAATGAACAGCTGTTTATTTCTCTAAAGAAGTCTTTGGGATTGTGGCTCCTTTGAACCAGCAGGTACTTCCTGTTTGGAACGCCAGGGGGAGGAGTCACTCAGTTCAGATGACTTATGCAGACACCAAGTTCCCAACAAATATCTCAATGTCTCTCTGCATGAAACACAATTCTAAAGCACTTTAAGTGTGTTTGTGCTTAATGGTTTCTACCACTCTAGGTTTCAGTTTTTTGTAGTCATCTAGGAGATGTACTTCATCCAAAGGGGCCAACATCATGGACCGCCATAAAGCAGACTGCAGTTTAAAGTATAGAAGTGCAGACATGAAAAGTGTGAAATATAAAGGGACTTGGTTGTGTTGCTTGTATCACAACTGCAATAACATTTTAAAGCATTGGTTGATTTAAGGCCACACAGCTAGGACATGCATTTAGCACATATTGCACAAATGAAAATTGATCATACGTGAATAAACATGGCAAAAGTCAGAAAAGTTTTCACGTGAAAATGTCACAAATGCATCACGATTGAACCATGTTAAAACCACGGAAAAAGTTCATGTAAATCAACGTAGGACATGAACCGTGCATGATTATTGCACTGTTTATATGCAAGTCATTAGTGATTAGGCATCAATTACATAATTTGAATGTGATATGTGTGCCTTATACGCGATATAAAAGTCATACATACATGGTACATGCATGAAAAGTCTATTGTTGTCATGGAAAGCCACAAATTTGTGCACGCATCTTGAAAAAATTCCGCACAATTGCGTAAGATTTAAGTAATAGTTGCGTATAAACTCCGTGCATAATTCTCAACCGGCCACTATCTCAAAACTGAATTCAGGTAAAGACCTGACAACCGAAACCCTCAACAGACCACTGAGCACATTGTTGAATGATGAAGGCAACACTAATGAACTACGTATCTCATACATGTATCGCACAAGATTGTGGAATTTTACACAGTGGCTGTGTGACATGGACTTTAACTCCTAACAGTAAAGCGAATGTTGTCTCCTGAATTTCTTGGTTGTGTATAGATTGTGTAACCAAAAATAACAGACGCTTTAGAGACAATTCTAGTTTTGTGTGTGTCCAAATATGTCATCCTACAACAACCCCTGGTACAAAAAAAAATCCCCTAAAAGTGTAATTATTTAAGCCACAGCCTGACAGCAATAATGATAAGAGGTTAATGGGATGAGACCTTTGCTCCAAAGACTATCCGCTTGTAGATTTCCAAATCCCACCTTAATCACTGAAGGAAAAACTAGCAATAAAAGAAAAAAAACTTCTTTGAATGATAAAAAAAGATTGACGTCATTAAAGAATACTGTATGGACACCTTAGACTGCTACACAATGGCTCCACAAAGAGTTACGCAACAACAATCCTTTGTTCTAACTTCCTCCTGTCTTTCAACCACGGAAACTGTTTCCTGCAAAAACATCAAAAGACTCGATTTAATAAATAAATCAAAAATGCTGGTTTTTACAGTTGGATTCATCCATTTAAATCCTTCCTGTGCACACCCTGTAACCAACGGAGCTTTCTTCTCTTCCCACAATGCAAAGTTTATTGAGACATCCTGACAAAAGATAATTAATCACATGGAAATTAGAACTGGATTGTGTTGATCTTTAGTAAACTTTATATTCATAAAAGGGGGAAATGAAATGCTATGAAAAAAGAAAAGCATTTATTTTAGTAGCCTGGTCTATATTACTTGATATCTATAGCTATATAACACACATGCTTTCTTGTTGTGGATTTCTATGTTTTCTATTTTATTTTTTTGTTGTTGTTGTGGATTTTTTACTTTTCCGTTTCCATTTAAATTCCCCTCATTGCTTCATTCTGGTCAAATAAGCTAATTTTCATAGTTTTTTCCAGAGTTTGTTACCTCATTGAGCGTATTAATGCACATGTCATTAGGTTATGTGTACATGAAAAAAGGAATTTTCTCATAAAAACTTAGGTAGAATCTTTTATCATTTCGGATTTAGAAGTAAGCTGCTTTCACAAATTGATTGGCTGTTTGCACAACTCCCTCGCTCAGGTTTGCCCGACAGAGCGAATACATGTGTTTAAGTATGAGTATGCTGCTAAGCTAAAATTCTCTTGAGTACTTAATGAGCAGCCATTTGTCTTTACTGCACAGTTTCCATGGTGCTCAGAATGACCTTATAAATCCTGGTGGAGGAAGAAATAAATGCAGCACCCACTAAGAGTCTCTCTTCTGCTACTATTGATGCCGAGGGCTGCAACATCCACAAATCTGGAAAGATTCCTACTCCTGCATGCAGCTCAAAGTAATCAACTTCTCGCTTCTTCTTTGCCTGCATAGAGGTAGGCAGAAGATTATGTTAGTTTCTATGACAACCTTTTTGTTGCTTCCCTTCTAAATTCGAATTTTTTCAATTCAATAAAAAAAAAATTACCTATATATATATATAGATAGATAGATAGATAGATAGATAGATAGATAGATAGATAGATAGATAGATAGATAGATAGATAGATAGATAGATAGATAGATAGATAGATAGATAGATAGATAGATAGATAGATAGATAGATAGATAGATAGATAGATAGATAGATAGATAGATAGATAGGTTTGCTTTTTTCCGACTTATAAAGGTGAGAATCAACAGGTAAAAAGAAAGAACAGTGATGAGGTGAACAGCATTCCCACCTTCACCTCTGGTCAGGAGCAATAGTGGGTGGTAAAGAAAAGAATGAGGCGCTTCCCCTGGCAGCTGAAATGAGCTTTCTTCCCAAGCTGCCTGGATTCTATGAGAAAAAAAACACTTTTTCTTCACATCAGGAGGAACCAGGTGAGGTTCTCCGAACATCTCCAGAAAGATACTACTGACCTCTGTGTCCAAAGACTAGATTATTATGATTTCAAAAGGCATTTCTTAGTAAATAATTGAAAACCTTTTTTCATGATATTTTTCTGTAGTTCAAGCTATAAACTGACCAATCAGGTGCCTTCTAAAAGAGTAGGTGGAGCCTGCTGAGCCTCAAGTCCAACGATCAAAATATTTGACAGATTTTGTGTATCCTGCCTTTAAGTGATAGGGGTGTGGTCTTCCAACAAGCTCAGTCCTGATTAGCCAGAGTGGTTGCCATAGAAACGTTGACTCAGACAGACTCGGACCAATCACTGCTTACTGACCACATTTGGCTGCAACAGGGCGGCAACTATGTCACACACAAAAAAAACTTTTTCTATGGGTGACGTCACACTCACTCAGTCAAGTAAATTTTATACAGTCAATGGTTCGAATCCTGGACTCAACAGTAATTATGTTTTTTCAGACACTATGCCTTTGATTGTATGTAAAACATGTACATTGCTGTGAATGATAGTGTCTAATAAATGAATCGGTGAACTGAATAAGGGCCCAAGTCCAAGAAGTTTGTTTTTCCAGGAAATGAATTTAATTCCATAGCTTTAAGGGAGGCTACACCAAATGATTCATACTTTACCCAGATTTAGCACCAGTTCATAGCTTACATTCATTCATTTTCTTCACCGTTTTTTCCCTTTCGGGGTCACGGGGCTGCTGGAGCCTATCCCGGCCACTTGTGAGCCGGGATAGGTTCTAGTCTGTCGCAGGGTAGAATGTCCACAATCACACACCCATTCACTCTCACACTCACACCTAGGGACAATTTAGAGTTGCCAATTAACCTATGAAGCATGTTTTTGGATGGTGGGAGGAAGAAGAAAATAAATAAGAAAAAAAATAAGAAAACCTATGCATACACGGGGAGAACATGCAAACGCCACACTCCCCCATTGATGTAGTTTTCACGTCCCCAGCAGGGACTTGAACCAGAGGCCTCCTCAAATGCTACAATATGAAGCACTTCACTTTTATAATTTCAGAGGACTAGCAAACTAAAGTCTCTGGACTTGGACCCTTCTTGAATTAAACAGGGGCGCTGCCATCTATGGGATAAAGCTAAACCCATGCAAGAGAGGCCCAAGTCCAGGAATTTTGCACTTAAGGCATTTTGAATGCCTAGCATAATCAATACATTACAACGGACTTGGGACATTTTTGCACATAATCAGATCGCTTTTCCCTTGAAGACAATAAAACATCTAATATCTCTATTTTGAAAAATTGTGGACTTGGGCCCCTTTTGAATTCACCGATTCAAATATAGATGTAAAGGCTGTTATTAGAATCTCATTGGAATGTCTAGAATAGATTTGTTTGGGGACAACAGGGAGGGAACTGAGATGCACTTCATAGAAACAAAGCAAATACAAGTAGGAAATTAGACCCTTCAAAGACCAATGGCCATCTAAACATCTGCATTCCACAGATTTATTTATTTAGTTTTTATCAAGTTGCTATGCTTGTTCAGTACTTATTAGCTGAAGTTTGGAATTGTCTAACCCTGAAAACAGAAATCATCTCTCAGTCCATATCCATGAACTTTTTATCCTTGATTCTGTTTGCATTTCATTTCTTATTACTTCAAAATACAGGTAGTCAACCGCACCCACACCCCAAAGGAACCCAGAGTGCAAACATCTTAGATTAAACTGCTGTCTCTGCTGTCTTCCCTGAAAAAGCTCCATCCAAACATTTTCTACAGCTGAGAAATACCAGTTCGGGGTCACGGGTTTGCTGAAGCCAAAGCAGCCAATGTTGAGGCGAAGACGTGGACAATTTCCCTCAAACAATGTTCTGCACAAACTAAGCATCTCATGAAGACATTGATTTTCATTCACTCGGGCTGAAGGGCAGCCGCCTGTTCTGTTAACATCACAGAGCGCTTGTCTGGATGCGGCTCCTGCGTTAGTGTCACATCGACTTAGCCTGAAGAACTCTGTCCCTTATTTATGTATGATGAACTCCTCTGTGTGTGGACAAACAAAGCCAGATAAATTGCTTCATAATAAAATGTAGCTCTGACTTCGCATCTCTCCCTGACTGCCAGCATTTCTCCATTCACGATGTTATCTAACACTGCAGGCATGTAGTAAAAATAGGGAACTGAGATCAGAAAGACTGCACACGTTCCACCCTTGTTAGAAATGAAAAGAAACCCGCTCGGTTCATGCTATCTCTGGATGATGATGCGCCAAAAATTGATGTTTTTGCCTTTTTGTCCAACATGACACTTTTTTTCATCCCACTTTGTGTAGCACAATAAACACAAGATGCTACTTCGCAAACAGGGGCGCAGGGTGCAGCAATGCAGGTGGCTTCTCCCACTTTGATCTAACAATGTAAAAAGAAGCAGCTATGTACACTGGGTGAGTCATTTCTTAGGTGAGAAGACTCCTATAATGTTGTTCTCACAGCAGCTAACAGTAAATATGGAACAAGACAAAGGGGAAATTACTGTGCTCGTTTGGGCTAACAAATTATTTATGTGCATAATTTCTGTTTGAACACCTGAAGAAACCCCACAGAAGCATTATAGCGGAACAATAAAAAGGATGTTAGGGACTTACGATAGTGTCCTCTCCAGTCTTCCTCCAGTGGAGCCAATTATTTCTCCAAGTGTGCAAAAGGTCTGGCCGAGAAAGTCCTTAAAATGATGGGAAAGTAGAGTATTACTTGCAAGATAATTAGGGGCATTTTTAAAAGGTATCTGGGGCCTCAGGAAAAAACTGGGTCTGTAGGCCCCCTGAGTCCAACTGCTGAGCCTCCCCTCAATGTTTCATACAAAGGTCTGGTTCTTAACCAAATCCAGGACCAACAATTCTTTTAAAATGTTAAACCAATAGACTGGTGGAGACAAACGAAAAAGAAAAAATACATTTTAGGTAAAGTTTCTGCAAATTTCTAAACTTTTCCAGGAGAGAATTGTACAGAAACATTAGAAACAAGATAAAATATGACTAGATGTGGTAAAAAGAAAGAAAATAACTAATATCAGCTTTAATTATTATGACCATATCCAGCCTTGCACAACAATCATACGTTTCAATTTTCAACTATTTCTCTTCCTATTATATTTGTATCTGTAAAAGTGTTTCCAGTGGTCTTTTAATTATATGATTACGTAGTGTTTAGCTAAAATAAAAAGCCTGTGTTTTTTTTTAAGATATATTTTTGGGCGGGACTGTTGACGCGAAAGTAACCCTACACTGATATTCCACCATGCTTTTGTTGACACTCTCTCCCATTAGCTTACAGCTCCTCACAACCCCAAACTAACATTAGCGTGGCAAAAAAACACAGAGCAATATCAGAACTTTTCAACTGTGACGTTTTGAGACAGATGGTAAGACATTAATGTATGTATTTGTCTTTAAGGTGGCCGTACCAACCTCAAGGGAACTGCAAGACACCCCTGCGCTCTCTTTAAGATTCAGACACTCCTCTCTATGACCCTCCACAAGCCTGGGTCCACCCACCATAAAGGTGCATGCGACTAAGGCTTTAAGTTAGTGCAACTTGGTTATTTTCTTGTGCACTGTGAAGTTTGCAGACATTTTTACATGCAAACCTTCAGCAAATGAGACTTTCCCAGTGTTAGCGTCACACATGATGTCTCTCTAAAAGACACAAACAAGCGTAAAATTGATGGTGATGGTAGCACAGATACTGAAGTCATTAAAGTTCAATCTCATCTCACTGAAGTGCCATCCTGAATTAAACATTAATTCTGCATACTGATTCCAGCATTTACATAAGCATACATGAACCAAACTGGGTCAAGCTTAACAAGTCATAAAGAGCTGCATATTGTGAAAAAAAATAAAAAGTCGCATTTGAATCAAATGTCATTAGAGCGGATCGCTCAGAACTTTCCTCAAAGAGCAGACTTTGTCGTTTCAGAGACAAACACGCCAGACATAAAAGGCAGAGATGACACGGCATAATATAACACAAGGCAGGCCAACGGGAGCAGAGGGCTGGTGGGGGAGGTGGAGGTGCCCTGACAGGGACATCCGTGTGGCCCCCGTTAAAACCCTGGCATGAACAATCTGCTACAGTGAAACATCAACAGCTGCCTATGCTTTGAAGTGAAGAAAACAAAAAGAGACGGTGTTCCAGCTGCTACTTTCTGATGAAATTATTGGATAAAGTGGGAGAAAAATTCAATAAAATAACAGCCAATGAACCAGAGCACTAAATTACAAGCTTTGTCTGGGGACACCTCGGTTTACGGGAAAATGAAAAGTGCAATGAACAAAAGCATAATACCAGGACTCAGGAGGCCAAGAATCTGCAAGTGAAAGCACTCACCTTCTGCTCTCCAAGATGATTGATTTTACAGGGAGAGAAAAGAATAAAAACACATTGTCAGAGAAGAATCTTAGAGCTTTAACATCAAGAATCACTAAAAATAGCCATGCGTTAAAAGTGTCATTTAATGGAGGCAGAATGTACTTACATGCTTGGAAATGTTGCAGCTTCTGGAGTCCACATTGTACCTGCATCAGGAAAAATAGTAGTAGTAGACAAAAACAATGAAAAACCAACACTGAATTAACACAAAAATTGGTATTTTTTCAATTCAATTCTGTCTACCCCACAGCTTCTTCAGGGTCAACACATTCTCATTTTTCACCCGACAGGTCACTTTTTGCAAGTCCAAGTCAAATTCCAAGTGTGATAACAGCTGAAGTCTAATTTGATGATTCAAGTTTTTGATCTTCATTCTTTGATGTGTGGTCCAAGACAAAACTGAAGTCTAAATCAGCAGTCCAGTCTAGTCAAAATGAAGTTTTACGTCTTTAGTTCAACATAACTGGAATTATTTGGAGTTTAAGGCAGTTGAAACTCTTTGTTTTATTTTTATTTTTTTTTGTTTTATGGAAAATTTTTCATCACAATATAATATTAAATCTGCTTTCGAAATGCTAAAAAGACAAATTAATAAAAATATATCAGAGGCACGGTTCAAGTCAGTTTTGAAACTCGCTTAAGTCTCACAACTGCAGGTCAAGTGATAAGTCCACATAAACCTCAAAGATTTTCATCCAGTAGTGATCACTGACTTTATACGAGAACTGGAGTGAGTGACCCCTTCCCTCTCGCAAACAGTAAAGTACCCGCTGGCTCCAAGAAGTCAAAATCCCATAGACTTCTATAAACAGCAGTCATTCAATTTGTAGGAACAACCATTCTTACTCTGATAGCTTTCTTTAGCTTGTCCTTGATATTCATCTCTTTTTTTAAGCGTTTTTTTTTTGTAATGTAAGTTATTCAAGTTATAAATTGGCCAATTGGATCCCTCAATAAAAGTAGGTGGAGCCTGCTGGTCCTCATGACCAATGGTCATAATGTAGACCCATTACTGACAACTTATGACTCCAGAATGGTGGCGTCCACACTGCAGTGCCAAAAATGGCAACTTCATTGATTTAATTTGATTGGAACTGAAAGTAAACCATTTTGTTCTCAAATACAGTCAATGGTAGTGACCTTAGGAGTACTCAATGCACTCTTGGAGAATTTGCAACCAGCATCAGGTGGTTGTCTCTGCGGACAAAGAAATGAAACAGCCAACCAGCATCCAGAACATAAAGGGAAAATGTCTGTTAATGATTAACATGTTTGGGAAAAGTGGCTTCAAGAAAGTTTATTGTTCTAACATGAGAACACATCGGGATGAGACCAACTCATTACTTTATAGGTCATTTCTGTGTGTAGTTAAACATAGTTAATGTGTGTATCACCAGTGAAAAAACCAATAATAGTCGTCTTAGAAAAGGTTTAAATCCAGCCAATAAGTTGTGATGTGCAGAGAAGTAGTCATTTCCAGCTAGATTTAATTAAGATTTTTCGATCTGTTTGTGGAATTTTGTGTTTTTTATCTTTTTGTGTTTGTTCTTCCTTTGAATTACAGCCTTCTGGCTTTTTTGATAGATATATATTTACCCCTAATTATAGATTTTAGACAGTCAGGTTTATCATTTATAAACAGATTGATGTATGTGCTCTCAGATAACCCTGTGGACACAGGGATCAACACACAATAGACAAACAGATTTATGATTGTCCGATGATAAAAGGAAAACTTTGTGTGGATATAAAAGAACTTTATACATCTTGATGTCAAATTTTAGAAAACAAAGATTACTTACACGTCAAACCTTAGATTCTGCTTCTCCTCAAAGAAGAAATCCAGCACAAATTTTCGGACAAAGTCTGGATTCCGAGTGTTATCGATCACCTCCGTCCGACCAAACTAGGAAAACAACATAAACGTGTTAGAAGTCATAGCAGCAGCAGCAATACTGAACACCAATAAGCTATTTTTGAGACACATTTCACTTCTAGGGTGGATAAAAATGTAAACTTCTCAAAAAGTGATCTCATTGCAATGTTTTGGCGGCATCATATCAGTTCTGCATCCCACGAGAAGGAGGGTAACATTAGAACCAGTGCTCTAACTTGTGTGTGCACTGAGGCCGGCCCATCCCCGGAGCCAGGGCGTCTTTCTATCACCCTGACAATCACACGAGTAATCCCCCCAGTGGAGCTCCGGCTTCGCCTCCAAGGCCCAGCCTGACAGCATCATGTAATGAGCTATTGATTTTGCAGCGGACTCACCTCAGCCTCAACACCTCGGCTCATGTCTTTAGCGCCTCGCACACACAATTCAGGCTATCGAGCTCTTCTCCAGCCAATGCATTGCCCACACCTCACAGTGGAGAGTCCTGGACTTCAGGATGCCTGCCATTAACACCCAGCAGGACATTCCTGTGGTCCTTGAGACATGTTTGTTTTCATGTGTGTTTACTAAAGAAAACACCAAGCCAGTAAAAAGAAATTTGTATAAGGGGAACCAGAAAAAAACGGCAAAAAAGGTTTTCAGAAGATTACATAAAAAATAGTCGGTGGACGTTTAAAATAAAGGTGGGAACTAGTTTTTAAAATGTTGTGTAGACTAGCACAACTTCTTCTTAGAGAACTGAGAAAAAAAACAGCACAACTATAAAGCACAAGAGCCTGAGTTTAAAGAGGACAGAACTTTGTTTATCATTCTTTTATTTAACAGAGTGGTAATTAGGGAGTAATTTGGCAAAACTAATAGAAAAACTTTTTGATTCAGAAGATGCATCTGGTTGTCATACATACTTAAAGGGATTTCTGTAATTATTTTTTTCTAAGAAGCAGCATGTAAGAACAAAAGTGGACCTAGACAAGAGCCCTGTGGGACTCCCCACAGGTGGCCTTTCCTCTCTGTTTTGGTGACGCTGTAGTTGTGCAAAATTGGACCCAATAGAAATTTCAAATTTAAAACATTGTCTGCAAGTATTTGGGGAGACAGTGGGAATTTACAAAAAACCTCAAGAAAGGAAATAAATCATATTTCTTTTGTGACACCCAGCTTTGCTGCCACTTCTGTTCATTAAAATTATTAAATAATCTAGATGAATGAGTAAAGCGTGCAGACATTTGAACACACTCTGATTCATCTACTCCCAAGAAGACCCTCTACCTGGCAAAGTCTTTAAAGTTGTCTTATTTTGCTTTTTAATTTTGTCTTAAATGAAGTAAAAACAAAACCTTCAAGGTTTTACATCCAGAACCAAAGCCAAGAAGTGATCAGCAATTCCGGTGGATTATCTCTGCTGCTGATAATCTCAGAAAACCTGCTTTTGTTTTTTCCTTTTGAATTTACAAAAATATGACAGAGTTTTAGGGACAGTTTACAATTGTTTTCTTTTTTTTAATTTACGACTTTTAAGTCATAAATTTACGAGAAAGAAAGTCATAACTGTTAAATTACGAGATTTTAAGTCGTAAATTTACAAGAAAAAAATCTCGTAAATTTACGAGAAAAAATTCATAGATTAACGAGCAAAAAAACACCAAAGTTTTCCATTTATCGGAGCCTAGCTTGAAGATGAAATGTGTGGAGCCTTTGTGAAGCTTTATTTCGGGATAAAAAACTCAAAATCAGATTATTTTCAGTGGAGCCGGCTTTCCGGGGTTCGTTGTTGGTAAAGCGGAGTGTCATCTGTAAAATAAGGAGCGCAGAGACACGTTTGGGTGTAGAGGACCACTGCAGCCTTTATTCTCCTTTTCATTCACATAACCTGAAGTTCATTTGTCACCTTACGTCATGAACCTGTCATCCCAACACCAATGCAGAAGTAAACAGTGTTACACATGCCCCCTCCTCCAGATGAAAAGTCCCGTTATAACATATAAAAATATATAGGAATGAAAATAGTCTGTTATATTACCAATAGAACGTTTAAAATGCCAAAAAAGTGCTCCTCCTCAGACGGAAGCATCACAAAAAAAGAAGTGTCATTTTTTACCAAAATGTTTCCTTCTTTAATATGTTCTAAGTTATTGGGAATGAGTTTAACTTTCACAAAATAATATTTTCCCATCTCAGGCATTATTTTGTTTTGTTTTACGAGATTTTAAGTCGTAACTTTTACGAGAAAAAACTCATAAATTTACGATTTTTTATTTTGTAATCAAATTAATTTTTATTAATAAGGCACCTTTTCTACAAGTTAACAAAAACTGCTTTAGAAAATAAAAATTCACACACACACACACACACATAACAGTGAAACATACAATATTTGAAAAAGATCCAATGTAGAATTCTGGCTTGATACTGAATAGGGGAAATTATATTGTAAGGACCGGTTCACATCAAAAGGAATAAAATACTTCAAAATAAATAATAAGTGTATTAATAAATAAACCTTAAAAGATGAGTAAAATAATTAAATGTAAATAAAAAAAGATAAATACATAACAGCAAATGACTAAAAAACAGAGGAATACATCAAATAATGTAAATATAGAATACATATTTTCAAATGAAATGAAAAGCAGGTTAAAAGGTAGGTCTAAGGATGATCACAGGCCTCTGAGCTTGTACCAGAGCTTTCTCAGATCTTAGCAGAACTCTAGATCAACTTTTGAACTTCAAACTTTTTATCTTTAGATGTTGATACTTTTGTGAAAATACCTGCAGAAATGTTTTGTGTAACTAGTTCTGAGCTGCTGCTTGTCTCTGTTGGTTTAACTTTTGGAAAATTGATTCGAGAGTGTTTTTCAGTAAAAGAAAATGATATGAAGAGAAAACAAACAAAGCGGGTCTTAGAAAGCAGATGTCCACAGAAAAAAAGTCATGATTTAGAACACCAATCATTCTGATTTCTTCATCACAATGACTCCAAAACACATTAAATTTTAGTGATGCACCAAGCACTGATGGAGGAGTTGTATAAATGTATACAGTACAGGATAAGTTGCCTAAGTGAGGATGATAATGATGACACACATGTATATTTAACCTTCGTTTACTCTAAAATTTTAACTCTCAATATTGAATGAGAAAGACATTACAGCGTGGAACAGCTCAGAGGTGGTGCATGGGCTCTCCTCCGAGCAGGACTCCCTGCAGCAGCCATTAGAGAGTCTGGAAGCTGCAGAAGAGCTGCATCGTTCCAAGCTGTTGTCTGGAGAAACAAAAAACGCCTGAAGCTGGAGCCCAAGGCAAAAGAAGACACAGTCCGAGAGGAAGCGTTTCAGTGAGGAGAGTGAAGAACTCCAGCCCCGCCTCCAATGAAACACACAAATAAAGGGATAAGAGCTCGGGCTCTTCTTAACACTCTACACGGTCGTAGACGGACAGCCAGGAAAGGTGAGCCAGCTCCTGTTTTGTCAACTCCCTCATGCCTCTAAGATATGCAGCAGGTCATTGCACAGATGCACCAGCTGTCCCAGTGCAAGTCACAGACAGCAAATTCAGTAAACATCACTTGTTAAGTTGTGGAGAAATGAGAGGAAAGCTGCTGCTGAAATCCGTAAGATGGAGAAAGGAGGTAATGTAAATAAGACTTCCATTATCGCAGGTAATACAGTTTCTCAAGCCGTTTTTATTTCACTCACTTGTTTGGTTTAAGAAAAGTGATTTTTTTTTAGGTTTAAAGTGCAGGAAAAGTTCATTTTCCCATCTTATGAATGAAATTACAGAAGAGGGGTTCCATAGTAAAGTCCTTAACAGTTTTTAGTAACACGTTGAAGAAAACGAATCAATGCAGTGATGCAGCTACAACAATAACAGGAGGACAAGAAATACAATGTAATATTTCAACAAAAAAGCCTAAAATGTTTCTAAAATACTCAACAAAGGATTGCATTAACCCTCAGTATGGTTCCGGGCCTTTAGAAGCATGTTGTACGACTTCCCAATGTGCTCTGAAGCTACACTAAAACTTGTCTTTGGAATGTCTATGGAAAGTCTTTCCAAACTCGCATTTTGGGCTCCAGTGTCCAAAACTCAAGCATTCACGCATTGATGCGCAAGTTTATAAGCTCATTCTCCGACTTCAGACGGGAGCTCACTGACTGCGGGGCTGGAAGTTCAACCACTTGAACGTCTGACTGCTAGATCACCAAACAGCTTAACTTTGACCAACCAGAGATTCTAAATTGGCAGTAACGGGACGTAGATCAGATCATTAGATCTGTCAGATCAGATCGTTATTGTGTGTTTTTTAAGGTGACTGGTTTTATCCAGCAAGAGGGCCTCAGAGAGAACTGTGACGAAGCGATATATAACTCCTGAAGTGGCAGAAAATTTTATTGACATTTTAAAACAAACTCCTGCTCAGATTTGACCTTTGCCCTGCGATTCTCTGACTGATGATTTTAATGACAGACTTAAGTTTGCCATTGGTTCAGCCGCTCCAATGAAAGCAAAAATCTTGACACATAAAAAGAAGATTACAAATGTTTTTATGGTCTTGGGCCTTCTTATTTAAATGATATTATTTTAAAATACGAACCCTCACAGACCCTGAGGTCCTCTGGCACTGGCCTCTTAGTTGTCCCTAAGGCAGGGGTCGGGAACCTTTTTGGCCAAAAGAGCCATAAACGCCACATATTTTTAAATGTAATTTCCAAAGAGCCATACAATTATGTAGCGTCCCTGTCCCAAATTGAGGCACAGAGACTTAACCTCTTTTAAGGTCCTTTATTCTGGTTACTGTAGACCGCAACAAACACCGTAAAATTAATTCAGTAACTCCTGAATCTCTCCCGCTGAGACGAGAGCGCTTCTCCCACTTTATATTCCTCTGCTCCCGCTCCAGTCCTCCTATTTCCCTTATTCGGCCCATAGCTGAACCCCATTGGTCCAAACTACCTAACAACAGGCTGAGCGACAGAACTGAGAGCCAATCAGATCTCTGCTTGATGCGTTCAAGGAACTCCAGAACTTTTTAACGCGGCCCAACAGCGGACCCAACTCAGTCCACTACAATATGTTTAAAACTAAATATAGACGTGAATGTGAGCATTTGATGTAATTTCAACATTTTTAAAGTACAATAAGTCTGTGGATTCTTTTTAATAAAATCGTTATGCTGTTGCTGATAAATGATGAGTATTTCTCCTAGTAGTTTTGCTGATGGTCTAGTCTGGTTGTTACGTGGCGAGTTTCTGCTTCATGCAGGCGTTGAGACTTTAAACGTGATCTTAGGTTGGTATGAATGTAGATGTCAGAAAGACTGCTCACATGCAGACGTGGAGACAAACACACACTCACACACTGCAGTGAGTGACGGGCAGCGGGTTTTACGTTTCTACAATCCCTGTGCGATTCACCTGCTGCCTGTGAGGAAGAAAGCAGAGGCTGGGGGGCGCCCCCACCCTCTGCTTTCTTCCTCACATCCCGTCCCCGCATCTGCGCGCTCTTTCTCAGAGACGAGAGCGCGCAGGTTTAGGCATGGCAATTAATAGGTTTCCTGCTGGAATAAACTGTGAAATAGTAGATAATAGTAAATTGATAGTGCTGGCGCAGATTTTTCTCTCCAAGCACCGCTACTACTACTGCGCACCTCTGGTATCGCATCGCGCACGAGAAGGACTGGTCTAATGAAAAAAAAATGGTATAAATAAAGATTTGTCTGCGAGCCATACGTGACCATCAAAAGAGCCATATGTGGCTCGCGAGCCATAGGTTCCCGACCCCTGCCCTAAGGTGAGGACCAAGACACACGCTGAGGCTTCGTTCCACCATTATGGAACAGCCTGCCAGAGAGCCTAGGGGCCGCAGAGACTGTGGACATTTTTAACCTTTTTAGTCTGGCTTTTATATGACTTTGATCATTCCTTATGTCTTTTATTATTCATCTATTTATTAATTAATGTATTTATTTACGTATTTATTTATTTGTAAGGACTATCTGTTTTTATGTTAAGCGCTTTGTGTTTTTAACCAAAATGAAAGCCGCTATATGAATAAATAAAGTTTGAGTTTGAGTATAGGTGGCGTCCTTATTGAATCACAGAAGTACCAGCCGGTTGTAAACATCAACATGGAGGGGAATTTAATAACTGCGCTTTGTGCTCAGATGGAATGAAATGATACCAAGTCGCTCACACATATCGGAATAGAGCTATGAAAGAAAGAGCCTGGAGCAAGATTCACCAGATTTGCATCGCTTCGACATTTCACATCAAGCTTATTCCAGTTGTAGGTGGCAGACATGTGCTAGTAAACAGCAGAAAAAGAAGAAAAAGCCCCTCCCTGCTTGTCAGATGCTGATCCGGTGTGAAAAACGCGGGCTGAATGCGCATTTATGAAACCCCATTTAATGCATTCTCAAACAGGCAACACATCACCGATGTGAATGTAGCTTCACTCCGGCTGCAGCAAACCCGCGTTCAAGCAGCCACTTTCGATGAAAATTGTATGTAAATGCACATAAAACCAGCGTTTTGCGCTTCAAGTTCAGAACTTTCACCTTTACGCATCACTACGCAAGTTTTATGGCTTTTCTTGGGCTCAACGAACTAAACAGGTGTTTAGGGTTCGTGAGCTTTATATGTCTATACATATATCTGTCTGCTAAATAGCAAAATAGTTGAACTTTGACCAATCAGGGACTCTGATTTGGCAGTGACGTATGGGTGGCGTCCTTATCAAATCACTGAAGTAGCAGCCAGTTGCAAACATCAACATGGACAAGAAATGAATAATTGTCGTTTCAGACCAGTCGAAATTCTATGACACCAAGTCTTTCAAATATTGGAATGGAGCTGTAAAAGAAAATCCCTGGAGTAAAATTCACCAGATTTACACCGCTTCCACATTTCTTACCAAGCCTCTTCAGGTGGCGGGCATGCACTGGTAAACAGTAGAAAAACAAAACAAAGTAGGAACCCCTCTCTGCTTATCCGGTACTTGTCCAATGTAAACACCCCCGGATGTACTCGGAAATGAAACTGCGCATAGCACAGCATCGAACCCGCAACACATGCTGGTGTGAATGTAGCATTAAGCTGCGTTTACATTGAATGCCACTCGTGCAGCAGAGGCGTCCAGTTTCAATGTTAAGAGTCAGAGGTCCTGCTGCACAAGGATTGGGCACAGCGAGTCAGTCCGGCAGCGGCTCAAGTTGAGTGGCGTGGTGCGTGCAGAGTTTGGCGAAGATGACACGTCACATCAACCAATCAGCGATTTAGCTTTTACCATGTGACACATTTAGTGACACCCTCAGTGGGTGGAGTTAAACTCCAACAGGAGGAGAATCTGATCGTCTTCTTCGGAACTTTTTTCTTTCCTAAACTTTTCGGATGCGTCTTTCCATCATTGTAAACGGCCCTTGTGTTTGGAAAACACACCGGAAATAACTAAGGGTTAAAACTATAATGCAACTCACACTCATATTCACATAAAGATGGAATTTAAATCAAGTGCACTTAAAAATGAAATGTTGAGTATTCCAGTCATATTTGTGAAAATGCAAGAAGCAAATAGAATTTTTATCATTTTTTCCATCCAAACTCAATTATCTGCGCAGGTGTCAATAGATGTTTACTGGCTGGTAAGATGTTTACTCCACTGATTACATTATAATGCATGCAGCATTTCTCAGTGAACTCTAACACATGGTTGACACTGACAGCTCAAATCTGTACAAAAAGTGACTCATTACTGTTTCTTTGGACACATGAGGTGTTTATTTGTACAAAACCCCTATTGTATTTGAGGATGAACTTTATTTTTTCCTTTTAGACCAGACTGAAGAGTGAAAGACAGTGGAATGTAGGAGATGGGAGGAAAAGGGTACAGAAAAGGGGAAAAGTAAGTAAAGACATTGGAGGATGATGAACAAATAGGTGAGGATGTTCGTCACAACGTACTCAGTATAAATTCAGAGCAGCTCACACGCACAAATATGAACAAACATAGCTTATGTCTCCTGCATGCATACAAATAATCTGTTTGTCCAAAAATGAGTAACTGGTGCTCAGGTGAGTGCATCTTATTCTGACTTACCTCCCTCCATTCTTTAGTCCCCACCGCCTGTAAATACAACACAACCACTGGAAGGAAAGAGAAGGAAGGAGGAGAGGCCGAACGGAAAGCATGAGAAAAGGGAAAAGAGAAGAGGATTCAGACAGTCAGTACATGTTTCCTGCATGCTGGCACACGCAGAACCTGATCATATTCATTTTCATCATATCTGCTGCAGCAGTTCTGTGCACTTCAGATTCCTTTTTTTTTTTTTTTTTTTTTAGCAAAAGCCCTTCACCACAAATGAGGGAAAACGGTTAAACCTGGTGCAAACATAATAAACCTTGAGCTGACTTTTCTGGCTGGTAAACCTGCAGAGCGGCACAGAAATAATCACTCTTTGTTTTTTTTCTGCCCGTCTTACTCACCCAGGTCTCTCTACAGCTACCAATATGTGTCATTCCATAAAGAAAAAGGGAGCAGCCTTTTGAAACTTGAAAAGAAGGTGTAGCATCTTCTTTGACACATTCAAACGCTGCTGGGAATCTTGTGGCTGTAAGTCCAGCAGTTTTTCTGCTGCTTCCTTATAGCCGATGGATTGACTCAGCGGTCCCCAAACCACTAACTGGTACCGGTCCATTAGAGAGTTTGGCCTCGCACACGCCGGTCAGTGAAATATTATATTTATATTTATAGAAATTATATAATGAAATGATGCAAACAAAACAAAAGGAAGAACAGACTTGCATTTTGTTATTTTTCTTTATTTTTGCGTTGTTGTTTTTTTTAATCTTTTCTTAGGATTTTGTGTTTGCTGTTTTCACAGTCAGGTGGGTTTTACACTGTGAAAAAAAATGCTTTTAAGTGTTAACCCGTTAACATACGATGCCGTTGAACATTGGCAGCAAAAACACACACAAGCTTCTGTTCACGGAAGAAGAGTTAATCATCTCCTCCAGACTTTTAATCATCTCCTTCATTTTTCTGAAACATTAGATGTTTTAATGCCATAACTTCACATTATCTTTTATTCTTCTTCAAGCCAGAACTGAGTTTACTTTTGTATATTTTTGCTGAATTTAAAATAAAAATCAAATAGTTTAACATACGTTTCAAAAGACGAAATCTTTTTCATCATCATAACGCTGGCTTCCACTGGAACATAACATAAATATTCATGAATGGATTACTTTTGAAGCATCAAACAGGGAAAAAATTCAAAAAAATGACCTTCATCATTAGAAATCTTCCACAAATAACTGTGAACTGTATTCCACTCCCTCATCATCAGGTGTTTTACTGCAGCTTCAACCTTTTACAAGCCTCCATTCAGACTAAGTTTGGCCAACCACTACAACATGTAGTTGTTGCATTGTGGGATTCCCTTCTTGTGCTTTTTTAAGGTCCAGATATGACAAAAAACACATAAAAATACATCTTTTTTAAATATGCTCCCATGTTTGTCCTTAAAGTCAGAAAAGCATTCATTAAGATCTTTCAAGGGACGTATAAATAAAACAAGTTTTGTTTTTAGCAAGCACCATTCACCACGGCGTGCCTCGATGAAGTTTAGACATTAGCTTTAATGAACTTCTGATTGTCTGGGCCAGCAGACGATTAAAACCACATTTTCTCTCCTAATGAGCAATTAACAGAGGGGAGATAAGACGAAAGGGCAGCGGCTACAGAATCTTTTGGGAGTGGGTTTAAAGGGAAACAATCTTTTCTTTGACGCATCGTTAGCCAAGCGGGAAACAGCATGAAGTGCTGCTGAAATGGGTGGGGGTGTTGGTAAGTCATGTTTCATAGAAACAAATCAGTTTGTGACGAGCTTGTTCCCCCTTCAATTTACTTAACGTTCGGATCCAAATGCACAGCCTGACACTGGAAAGATTCTTTATAAAGATCGAAACGGCAGAACTCTCAGAGGTCAACAGAAGACCGAGGTAAAACCAAACGAGCGTCTCAAGACGGTGACTGATCGCCAGCGTTATGGGATGTGACGAACAAAGGACAGAGCCCGTGCCGCTGAGTCACGATCCGATTGACGGCCCCTCCAGACTCTTGCGAGGCTCACACAGACACCTGACAGTTGTGAGGCAGGCGGGACTCTTTACATGAGTGATTTGGAGTCCAAATCATATTAACCTGCGATGCGGATCTGCAGCTTTGTGGTTTGAGAGTGCTCCAGGAAAAGAACAGATCTCCAACAAACCAGGATAAACAAAGTTAGACAAAATGACCTTTTTTTTTTTTTTACTTTTATTGAAACTCGACCTTCCGTGATCCGATTCAGTCAATGGAAAAAAATCAAAGCTGTTTGTGTAAAAGCAGAACAAACCGAAATATTGATTGGATGACGGCTCACTTAAGATGAATCTACGGGGTCTGTACATGCATCTCTATGCATCGAATAGTTTATATTGGTCACTCATTACTCATGTCTGTGATGCCATGGGATCTCATTTTCTACGCTTATTTTTTTTTTATTTTGCACATGTGTGTTAGAAAAAAGCTGTTGATCAAACTGGTATCAGGTGCTGTTCTGGCATCTGTGAAAGCCTACAATTTTTCTCACTCATTAGTCACTAAATTATTTTAACACACTGTTTTTTTGAAAAGCCAAGTCCAGCCTCTCTTGCTCAATTCAACAACCATAGCTGTTCAATCTGGTATAGAATCGAGAAATCACTTCAGCAGAAGGTTGAAGCACGATAAAAGTGCTCAAAATGAAAAACTTATTGTAGTGCCATCTAAACCATTGCAAGAACAGATGAAAATCAAAGCCACTGGCATGAGTCAAGCTCAAGAGGTTGTGAGACATTTCTGGAGCTTTGGGAACCCAGAAAACATAGAACAGCAAAGAACCTTCAAAAGTGATCAACCGACCCCGATACTGGAGATGATGAAAGTAGCTGAAGGTTATGGAAAGAGATGCCAGCCTCGCTTGACCCAAGTCAGATCAGAATTCCTCAAAACCTTTGGACACATTTTCTGTAGAGTGATGAAACAGAAGAAGAAATTTCTGGAAGATGTCACAACAGACTTTTGAAGATGAAATGGTCTAAAACCACAGCCACATCCAGGTGATGCAGGTATTTGGGTTGTGTCTGGAATATTGATTGGATCTCTTGCAGTTCCTTTGAGGCACATACAGCCACCTTAAGGGCCATAATGAAAATGGAACGTACCATTTTCGTGCGTGTGGTAAGTGTAACCTGAAGTATGTGTAAGGCTAATTAAGTTGCACTTATGACGTATGGGGGATGATGTTGTGCTGCTCTTCCTGTCCGTGTGCAAATAACGCACGCACGAGGTGTGCACGCGATACTCAAGTGCCCACAGGATTTACACAAACTAAGCTTTGTTTGTCTAATTTTCTCATTTCTAACAGTCAGGCTGCAGCAAGGAGCGCACACTCATCACGTGAACAGCATTAACGAGCAACTGGCAAAGTCAGCAGGACTTTGCCAGTTGCTCGTTAAAAGACCAAACTTGCCTGTTGTGCAAGTGTCCTCGGCAACCTGTTGGTTGGAACATACTCAGTTTTCCTCAGCAGATTCACAGAGTCGTCTGCAACCTTGATAACTCCTACGACCACTTATATGCCCCGTTTGAGTTTTTTTCCTGCGCAGACAGCTCATATCCACACAAAGTTGCAGCTGTGGCTAGGACTAAACATGGAGGTGGTAGTGTGGTGATGTTGGGCTGATTTTGGTGACTTGTTATAAGTAATACATTTCTGAGTTCTGTTCTTTACTCTTTCCCCTCAAAAGGATGCAAGTCCTTGTCATGGCCTTAGGGCCTGTTGGATTCTGCAGCAGAACAATAATCGTAATTTGTAGCACAGAGAAATGCATCTTGAACTCATAATAATACCAAGTGAGTTTATTGTTTTGATTTATTAAAGTTTCAAAAAATATGAAAGGTGGAAAACCGTTTCAGAGAAAAACATTTCTATTCAGTCAATCAGACTGAACCTCACTAAGAGCAATGATCATCCTTTAAATCAGTCTTTTTCTGGGTGATTTCTTGTTCTGCATGAACGCACACTCAGAAAGTAATCAGACTCGGACATGTTGTCCAAACGTATCTGGAAGCTGTGAGGTGAAACGGGAAGGTGATAGGGTGTTGAGAACAGGGAGCGGAGGAGGTGGGAGATGTGGAGGAAGGGCTGATGAAGGATATGCTGGGATATTAAAGGGCAGGACACGTAGGGAAAGGCGAACACGGATAACAAGGAGGTCATGCGGGACACATACCAAGAGGAGAGGAGGAAATATAGGGATATAAAGGTCATTGTTATGCAAATAAACATGAGGCACATATCCGGGTTCATCCCTGTCCGGTGGATTTCAGTTAGAAGAAAGGGTAGCTAAAGAGGCTTGGCTGTCAGATATCCTCAACTAATACATCACGCACATAGCAATTTAAGTAAGGAAGGGTCATCACACATCCCTCCTAATCTGCTGATTTGCTGTCAAGAAAGGGAGAGGAGTGCAGAAAGAGGAGCGAAGGAACTGAGATGATGCATTCAATCTGCCGAGTAATCCTGGACCTAATGAATTTATCTCTTTGAAAACTTTACCTCAATCCCAGTTTAGATTTGGTCAAATCCTCACAATCTGCAAATCAAGGCATGTCTGATTCCCAGGCTGTAGTTCGGTGAGTTGATCAGCTGTCCACCAGATAATTAGCCATTCATGTCTTTAGCCCTTGTGCTATCCTATGACCCCACCCTTACAGTGACGTGATCTCCCTACCATGACAAAGGTGGATAAAGGTGAAGAGGATTTCATGTAATCCATGGACACCATAGAAGATCACAAATCATTGAAGAAAACAGTTCAGCGCACTGTCTAGTGGGTCTAGATGACCCCACTCCCAATGTTAAAGTGCCTAGGATAGCAAAAGGGTTAATTGGACGCTCATTGTATCCTTCCACACTAGCCGCGGTTACATGTGCAAAATGTCTTTCATCAGACCAAAGATCGGATTAGAATTTAACTGTGTGCATGGGCCCATGAAAAACTTTATCCGATTATGACAAACGTTTAAATACACCACACTTGGGATCAGAATAAATCACTTTGACATCCGCAGAACTGTCTAAAATACCGGAAACAGCCGTAGAAGAAAAAATAGTTCCGTTGTAATCAGACAAAGCGTGCTTTTATTATCATTATTTTATTATCATTATATTATCAACAAAACACCCTTCCATTGGAGTAACAGGCATAACTCACCTATTTACATCGGAAGGAAATTTTGATCCGAATGACTTTGATTGGAGCAGAGTATTCCGAATGGCATGTTTACAAGACCCATTTTTTCCCTAAGCATGCGTTTACTCCAATTACTTTTGTCCATGTACCCGCAGCTATTGTCACAAAACCTGTAAATCACTTTGGAAAAAAATGTTGACTGTGCTATTTAAAAGTTTTAAAAAAAAATAAACTAATAAAATCTGTTGTAGCATTTGGTAAAGAAACCCCAATAAATACCACATTTTAATAACACAAACTCGTATCCAGTTTTTGATGCTGCCATTCCTTCAGAGAATTAAAAAGCCTTCTTCTTGACGAGTGCTCTAGAACTGTGTGTACCAGAAAGTGTTCTGCTGTAAAGCTGGATGGAAAATGCAAAACGGCAAATCATTTGGGAAAAGTGCTAGTTTGACTTTTATGCCTTTTTCAACCTGCGCTAAAACAACTTCAAACCAAAAGGACAAGTGACAAATGTGCTGAGGAAAACCCCAGACAGTCCTCCACGAATAATTTTGGGAAACACAGTATCAAAAGCCTCAAAGATCAGATTCTATTTCTAAGGTGGTAAGACTGACCAGTTGGAGCTGAAACCCCACTGAGCCAAAGCCCAAGGACCAGAACCACGGTTTTACTTTGCCTACTCATCCTTGCTACAAAATCCACTCTTTTGATCTCTGTACTTCCAGGTAAAAATATTACAAAAAAATACATTTTTGAACTAAACAACACGCCTCTCCTTCCTGTAGATGAAACATGGAATGCATTTGATCCATAGAGCAGGGCTGCTCAGTCCTGGTCCTAAAATCCATCACACCTGCCGGTTCTCCAGCTCTCCCTTCTCCCCTTGCTGCCGATTAGCCAACTTGGCACAGCTGACACAGGTAGTCAGCAGAGGAGGGGGCAAAGAAGAGCTGGAGAGAAGACCACCAGACAAAAGTGTGTGTGTTACCAGATTTCTGAGGAATATTCCAGAAAAGGTGCAGGGATGTCAAAATGTTCCATTTTACAGGTTAGCCTAAGCAGTTTTCATTCAAAAACCTTTGTGAAATCTCGCTGCAACCTTTTTGTAAGTAAGATGCTAAAAAATAGAAGGCCTGTGATCAGATCTGAAAACAGGAAAACTCGACATGTTTTCAGGTAAAACTGTCTTCTTTGAATATTTCCTTAAGGTTTGACTGAGTAGAACAGCTCAGTGGCCTGCATGTACATATTGTCTGCTCTAAGACTGGGAGGTTGGGTCATATCCCACAACTGACCCACAACTGGGTCATATCAAAAGACAGTGGGACCCAACGTCTTCCTGCTTGGTACCATCTATTGCATATGAGAACTAAGTGACTCTTTCCCCTGACGTTCCAAACAGGAAGTGACTCCAAGAAGCCAAAATCCCATTCTATTGGTCAGAATGACCCCTCTTGCTCTGATCTCTTTTTAACATGTTCTTAATAATATTCATTTTTCATTAATTTTTTTTTCTGTATTCCAAGGTATTCAAGACCAATCAGATGCCTCAATGAAAGTACCGATAACTGCTTACTAACATCATCTGGCTCCAACATGGCAACATCCATATCGCTAAAAAATGGTGACTGAATGAGCTTCATGTGGTTGGAGCTGGAAGTAAATTTTTTTCTATTCAATTCAATTCAATTTTATTTGTATGGCCCCAAAATCACAACAACAGTCGTCTTGGTGGACTTCATATCGGTAATTGAAAAAGTGAAACATAAAATCAAAAGGATCATGAATACATAGAATTCAATAGGAAAATACCAAAATAAACTGGACGTCCCTGCCCTTAGACCCCACTTCGCGGTAAGGAAAAACTCCCCAAAAAAAAAAAAATTCTGGAAAAAACGAAGAAACCTCAGGGGTGTCCACATGAAGGAGGGATCCTCCCCCAGGACGGACAGGCGATTTACCAGAACTCATAGAGAAGAATTAACTTATCTAACTCTATAGCTACATATTTAAAGTGCAGCAGGTGAGCTTCATCCAGCTGAAGCTGGGGGGACAGTCGGGGGCGTGAGTCGAGCTGGAGGCAGGACCCACAGGAAAACTAACCTGTCTCACGAGTCGACGGCCTAATCCCAGCTTATGTTCCCTATTAGTGGGTGAACAATCCAATGCTTGGTGAATTCTGCTTCACAATGATGGGAAGGATTCTACAGGACGACATCACTTTCACTCGCTCCAGTTCTCAGATAATGGTTGGCAATCAGTATTAAGGTGACTTAGGGTTGAACCACCTAAGTGTTACTGCGTCTGACTGTGTCTACAGCTCACTGCTCCCCCCAATGGGTCAAATGCAGAACAAATTTTGCCCCCCAGGGGAATGATAATTGATAGCACTTAAACTTTATTACATGAAGTGTGCATTTCCTAAATTTCATCTTCAATTTAAATGTTTCTATTTTGAAACAGACAATCGTGATTAAAGTCTCAGGATACGTCTAATCTCTTTCTCCAGCAGACAAACGGCCTGTTGGTAGGTTTGTCTGGTTTGTATCTGATGGACTGGCAACCTGTCCTCATAGCTGGGAACAACCAGGAATGGTTCTAGCTCTCTCTCCACCTAACAGCACAACAAGCCAGGTAAATAACCTGCAATGAAATATTGCTTTGTGTTTGACTTCAGACCATTGCTCTCACATTATTAAAAACAACCTCTTTGTTTTCTGTTCCAAGCATTACTTTGGCACAGATGACACTCAGTATGCACTTTTAGTAAAAAAAAAAAAAAAAAGCCAACTGAAAGGTCCGGGTGGGGGCCATTCCCCTAAAATGTTGGATAACTCATCTCACTCCTCTTACAACTGCTGTGCTTGTTCATAGTCTTGTCACTTCTCGAATCGATTACTGCAGTGGTTCCCAAACTGGGGGTCTCTCAGCTCCTCTTCCTCTCTCCAACTCCATGTCCCACCTGCCCGTCTTGCCACCATGGGGGGCAGAGCTTTCAGTCGGTCCGCCCCCCAGCTATGAAATTATTTTCCTCCCGATCTATGCAATACTGACTCTCTGCCACTGTTCAAATCCAAACTCAAGACTCATCTCTTCAAACAGTTAATCCCTTCAGCTAACACAACTTCATTTGTCTGTTGTTTTCCTATCCTGTTTTTTATCCTGTTTTTATTATGTCTTATTGATGTTTATCTTTATGTTTATTTATGTTTTACTCTGTTAATTTCTGATTGATGTTTTATTCTGTTTTTTTCTTATTTTTTAACCTTGTACAGCGACCTTGGGTGAACTGGAAGGCACTTAAAATAAAATGTATTATTATTATTATTATTATTATTATTATTATTATTATTATTATTATTATTATTATTATTATTATTATTATTATTATTATTATTATCTACAAGCATTTCTTCAGCCAGATTGTTATTAGAAAAACCAGTGATTTAAAAACACTTGTCAGAATCAGAATCAGCTTTATTGGCCAAGTGCAGTGCAGGTAAAAGGAATTTGGCTTCAGTGTCTTGTGCTTTCGTGCAAACCAAGTAAGGTAAAAGAAGGGTAAAAAGATAAAGCCAAAAAAGGACAAAAAAAAAAAAAGTAAAAAAAGTAAAAAAAAAATAATATGAAGATAGATATATGGATAGATAAACGCACAAAATAAAAATCAACAGTAGTTCCGGTGTGACAGTTCTCATGTGTGTGTTCCGTGCTCTGTGATTGGTCAGGAGTTCATCAGAGTGATGGCTCGTGGGAAGAAGCTGACTTTGTGGCGAGTGGTTTTGGTGCGCAAAGTCCTAAAACGCCACCCAGACGTGGGGAGGCTGAAAAGGCAGTGTCCGGGATGAGAGGGGTCTTTTGCGATTCTGCCAGCCTGCTTCCTGGCCCTGGACCAGTACAGGTCCTGAACGGAGGGAAGGCTGGAAACAATGATCCTCTCAGCAGATCTGATGATTCACTGCAGTCGGTCCCTGTCATGTCTAGTTGCTGATCCAAACCAGACCGTGATGGATGTGGTCAGGACAGACTGGATTATTGCAGGGTAGAAGATGGTCAGCAGCTCCTGAGGCACATTGAACTTCTTGAGTGTTCGCAGGAAGTACAACCTCTGCCGAGCCTTTTTCCGGAGTTGTGATGCTAAACCTTCCAAAGCTACATTCACAACATGCTGTCAAGCAGCCCCTTCTAAAGAAAAGTCTGTCACAGGTTGGCTGGGGGCTCCACTAGGGAGAGGGTGAAAGTTCAACCACCCAGGAGGAAGTTGGAATTCAGCTGCTGCTCCATCACAAGGAGACAGTTGAGCTGGTTTGAACATCTGCCAAGAAACAAATCTGGACATATTTCAGGTAAAGTGTTAAAGTCCCATTGGAGTGTGTGGCATTTGTCCTCCATATTTGACCCCTGCCCTTGGGAAGCAGTGGCCATCAGTCAGTAGTAGTAGTACTAGTAGTCAGTAGTTGCTCGGCAACTATTCGATCGTTTACTCCTCCAATCCAAACCCTTAATGCCAAGTGTGAAGCAGGGAGCCATTAGGTCTCATTTTAACAGTCTTTGGAATGACTCGAACGCAGATTTGACCAACCAGTCTCAGGGCAGACACTCCTCCACTAGGCCAATGAGTTGGTAATGGGGGCATCCAAGGATTTTCTGCAATTAAAACAACCTCTTTCTCAATTTTGTACATGTCACATGCAATTAAGTGTAAAAGCACCAGAGGCAAACTCCATCACATCATCTGCATCTCTACTGTCTTGCATGTTTTTTTATGCCATTTTTTTGAGTCACGCACATAGCTGTGATAAAACATGCTGCAGCCGTCCTCCTTCTTAATCAGACTAACATTGTTTTTTTCTGAAAACTGCATTTTAAAGATTGACATGGAGCCTGAAGGAAGCAAGGAAGGGAGCTCTCTCTTTCCTCAGATCTCATTAGGAGAGCTGGAGAGTAATTAGCGACCAGTGACCTTTATTTAGAAGGTGCGACTGCTTTTATCCACCATAGCCATTAGACTCTTATTAAATTACAGCTGACCGGCTGAAAGCCAACCAGTACAAAGAATGCGCAAAAATCTACTCATTTCAATTAAAAGTCTTATTTTGTTTCAAAAACTGGTTTTATAAACAATTATTCTCCTTCAAGTTGTTATTCACCAGATCAGCACAAAAGTCCTGCAAAGTGAGCCACACCCACTGTTCTTCAGCTAAACATGAACTCCTACCTGCTGATGAATCACACTGCTCAAGCCTCTACAACCGAAAGAATATGCAGGAACAATCCCGTGGCAGAACAATAACACAGAGTCTGCAAAGAGGATTCACACCACGGATTATTCAATCACTCATTTCACTTTTAACCGTTGCTGGTTGGCAGGGAGCCGGGGGGGCCGTCTCCCACAGCATTTAATGGAGTGAAACACCCATGCATGTGGATGGAAGCTGCCAGTACTCCGCCGACAAATGATGTTACATAAGAGAAGTGGGATGCTTCATATGGAAGCCTGGTAGCAGTGTGGATGGACAGAAATAAAAGAGGGAGAGGATTCTTGTGTGCAGCTTCAGGAGCTACACAATGAAAGCCTGCAGCAGCAAAAAAGACGACTATTTTTAAAAAGCTCTCTCACTTTCCATATGATCTGCTGTCAGGGGACATGTTCAGACAAATTCACAACTGAGGCCGTTTGAGCGCGATGCCAAATTTGATTGTTATTCAGAGTTGAAAGGTGTCACAAAAGGCCTTGACTGAAAAACAAATGTCTGGTAAATTCAAGTGTTTTCAACTTCAAAATATAATGAAGCTGGATTTGTGTCTCTGATTAAGTGACAGCAGTTTGTTTCCTCGAGCAGCTCATCTGCTCAAGGGTATCACTTCTTCTGAGCTGCTACTCTTCAACCAAAGGAGGAAGATGCATGATGCATCTCTCCAAGGACAAAACCTACGTTGTTGAGGTCACGAGTGCTCGGCATATAAAAAGATCCATTTGCGGCTCAACTGAAAACAAGCAACCTGAGAGACAAAAGAGGCCGTGTTTAAAAAAAAAAAAAAAAATAAAAGCTTCCTTTAGAATGAAGCCTCTATCGCCAGTCTGAAAAGTAGGAGTTTCTCCAAAACACAAGCAGCTGTTGAAAATTAGCACATAAATTTCAATGAATATTTCTGTCTTCCCTCATTTCTCAGTTTCATGTGTTGACTGATGATTTACTTTGACGGGTAGAATTTGAAATGTATTCCCAAACCTCAAATTTAATTTTTTTTAAAAGTCACCCCTTCTCTGAGTCTGGGGCGGAGCGGGGCAACCCTCTTGGGGCCCCGCGGTTGTTCTGGGCGACCCCTACATTCCATCGTCCACCTTAGAAGAACACAAACACTCAGGCACAGGTACTAGCTCACCTTTGTACGAATAGTTTGTCTGACTGAAAATGTGTTGGTCTGAATGCATACGTATGCGTGTGAATTGTAGTAGTACCAACAGGTATGTTTGTGACATACCTTTAACGTTTGTGGACGGGCCCCGCCCCTTTTAGATCTGTTGTACATCTACACCTGACAAATATGATTATAAATTTCCAGCAACTTGTTGCTTTATGATGCTTTATGATTCTACCCCCCCCCCTTTTATAGTCATCCTCATAAATCCCCCTCTCTCGCTAACATTCCTCTCTCTCTTTTTCCCTCCTTTTCTTTTCCATCCGGTCCAACAAAAAAGTGCTACAAATATAACTAAAATGAATAAAGTTTAGTCTAATTTACAAAAGGGGTTTATTCAAACATACCTCTGGTTTGTCAGAGGATTCATAACCCCTGTTGTAAAAGTAAAGTATGTCCAACACAAGAGGCCTTCAGCTCTCATCTGTTTGCTCATCTGTTGGACAGGACAAGTTCAAAAAATAAAATAAAAACTGTCACAAATCATTGCGACCTTCTGCAAATGGCTCAGAAAAGCTCGCTGGCAGATGGTACACAAATTTCTTTTAAAGAACTCCAGGAATCCTGAGCTGATCTACATCACTGATTTTAGGATGTTTGTAACCATAATTGTTTGCGGCTGTAAAAAAAAGTTTCAGTGTACCCCAATGGAAGACAAAGCTTTCAATTTACTGAAAGCAAAAAGATCCATTTAGTTAACTCATAACAGGATTACAGGGAGCATCTTATATGGAAAGGCAAACTGGCATCATTTTACACACAAATTGCCACAATCATTGTTTCAAAGACGAGGTAACGCAAAAGGGGGAACATCTACCTGCTAATGGCAACAATTTGGAAAAACACAAAGAGACACTCACCAGGGTATAAGATATTAAAACGTCAGCGAAGCAATTTTTGGGAAAATTAGAGGCGGTTTAAGAAACCAAACAAGACTCTTGAAGTCCAACTCCAATCATCTTCTGATCTATTAGCAAAGCCTTCCCAGTGGTCTTTTAATCATGATTATGCCATTTTTAGCCAAAATCCCAAAACCTGTGTTGTTTTCTAGAATATAGTTTCTGCAGAGCAGCAGGAGTTTATTAGAAATTCACTTCTGCTTTACTCTTCTAACAAAATTGTCGAGACAGATCCAGCACAGATCCAGCACAGATCCAGCACAGATCCAGCACAGATCCAGCACAGATCCAGGGTGGAGTGTTTGCTGCAATGGCTGGCACATCCCACCTTAAAGCTTATGTCACAAAAAAACACACAAAGATGCATAAACGTTCTCAGGCCGCTTTAAGGCCAGCAGTCTGTTCAAGCAGAGTCACACTATTTCAATTCTGTTGCATTGATTTAATGTGGAAGTCCTCATTTAAATGCGTAATTTTGTCAAGTTTTGTTAAGTTTCGTGCATTCTTGAATGCACATCAAGAATGCGCATCACATGCCTGGTGTGGATGCAGAGAAAAGCAGATTTGCATCAATGGAAATTGTTTTTTTAATCAAAGCAAGAATAATGAATAAACTAGACAACCAACAGACGTATATATCCATACAAAGATATATCAAACACAAGGATAAGTAGTCGTTAAAATGATTGGAAAATACTCGTACTTTCACCAGAAACGTCACTAAGGATTTCTTATTGTTGTCAATTTGCTCTCTCCGCTTCAGAATTAGCTGGAATTGCGTGAACTGAGTCAACAGTCGTAGAGTTATGATAACTCAAAGACTGTCAACACAGGTCCTAAAGCTCCAGTTTAAAGGGTTAAACTATTTTAAAGTCAAACATGAAACCAAAATTCACCTCAGTAAGTAATGGAAAAAACATCTGGACCAGAGGTGAAACAGATAAACGGAAGTTTTCTTTTCTTCAAGTGGGCTTCCTTTCTTTAGTCTTGACTGAAATTCTTTTTTATCAAATCAAGCACCTCCTGCAGACAGAATTCATGAAACTCAAGGCTCCTATTCTGGCTGAAAAGAAAGAAAGAAATTCCAGTTAAATGGTAATAAGAAGCCACAGATGCCTTTTTTGTTATCACAGCCTTTCTTAACCCGGCTCATTTTAGCTCCTCAGAGGCCTTCATGAAGCGCTTCGGGCTTCACTGAAGCCTCTCCTGCAGGAACATAATGAACCTCTGATGTCTAATTCTTTAAATGGAGCACCTTGATTATACGGCTATGCATAAAGGGAATAAAAAATGTCAAAAAATGAAAGAAGAAAAGGCCTCTGTGCTGCCATTAAGGCAAGTGAAGTCTGCTGTCAGAGATCAGTTAAAGAGAAACCCTCACTTATTTCCGTTTGGACAGGTGTACTGCCCCTGCTGCTGCTGTATGATGGTTGAAATCCCTAAACATTTTTATCTGAAGCTGACGGATCTTCATTTGAAAAGATCTTACATGGGGCAGTGAGCACACAAGGTGAGGAGCTGGGCCTGAGGGAGGGGCAGCAGGACCATCCCATTCAGAGCCTTTTTATGCTAAAAATGTAGGAAGTACAAAGATTTATTTGAGCAGTTGTGCCTATGTGGGGGATTTTTCTGCAGAATATTCAAACTGTCAGTATGTAACAGAATTACCAAATAACAAATGAGGTGAAAGAAAGGGGAGTGTCTGAAATTTGAGAAGTTCTTAATATAAAACATTGAAATGAACGTTACTTTAAATTTAATAGAAATGTGTCTTCCTAACAGATGCTCCTGGTAGTTTTAGTAGCTAAGAAATGTTGTGGGCATCGTCAGATCATAGCAAATGTGATAAAATATCGATAAACAATGAAACTACTAAACATGGCATTCAATTTCTGTCAAAAATCACAAGAGCATAACCAGTGTCCTCATAAAATCCTGCTCCTCAGTGCACAGAGGGCTGCAGATTGTGAGAGCGTAACCCCCCCCCCCCATCCACTCTGCTATGAAGGGTCTCATTTTCACTGGAGCCTTTTTTTTTTTTTTCATGAGTGTTTTTGACAATAAGACGGTGGGAACTTCTGAATTTACTCAAACTGGCCGATTCTGATCTCTTGTAGATTCTGTTTGTCTTTGCAATTGGTCCATTTTATCAGCCAATCACAACAGCAGTTGCTAGGTCAAACTTTCTCCGCTGAGCTAGCGGTGATCGGCTAAACACTTTCATTTTCTATGCACAATATTCACATCCATCTTTGCAAAAGTTCAGATATGGTTTGTTTTCATGGGGGACACACAGACTCTAGGCTGATGTTAGGAAATGGGCGGCACCCACAAAGGGAGAAAGGCGGGGCCTCAGAGATCGAGTCATCTTACTTACGGGAAGGGGAAAGAACTATTTACTTAAAAATGTGATGTTATTTTTTTTTTGTGCCAAAGGTAATATATGATCATATGGTTTACTCTAAAAGCCTTAGGAATAGCATGATATAGACGCTTTACACCAGAGTTTTTTTATAAAAACGTTCTTTTTATCCATGTACACTTGGCTAAGATGATTGCTTAGGCGTTTTTTTTTTTTGTTCCAGTAAAAAAAAATAAATAAATAAAAATCGTATTAAAGTTAATTTTGTCAAAATACCTGCAAACTGTATTATGAAATAATTATCAATTAATCAATTTATTATTTGTATAGCACTAATAGAAAGTAAAGACAGCCAAAGTGCTGAAAATGAAATCAAATGTAAATAAAATCACTGAACAATATTATACAATAAAGAAACAATAAAACAAAAATTAAACAACGGCTCTAGCAGACCTCACAGAAAGCGGAGAGCATTCCAGTAGCATTCATGTAGATCATTTTACATTTAGACAACGTAAAAAATGACCTTAGTTTGCACATAAAATCACAAAGCACACAGCTATTGGTTTTGTAAAAAAATCAGATAAATAGATAAATAAATAAAAATAAAACAGATCTGAAAAATAGTTTTCATCTTTAATTATCAGGGTTTGAAATGTTACTTTGAAATACTTGAGAAGCCATCACTGATAAAAAGATAATAACAGGTTTCTTTTTAACATTCTGACTTCTAAATGCAGATTTATAGATGTTTGGTATTTATGTATCTAAATTCAGTACTTGAAACAAGCTACGCTGAATTTTTCAACAAATGTATTCTTGTCAACAGGATGTTTTTGACAAAAGAAGTTTATCTGGTTTTAAGGGGAAGAGCTGTGTCTTTAGGGAACTGTCCAGGTTTGTAGATACTCCTCCAAAGGAGCTCTTTATTCTGGTCATGAGCCACATAAACGTATATAAACAAAAGGTTTATCTGGCGCATTGACGTGGATTTGCTCTTTAATGAGTCCGCACACACAGGTTTCACCTGCACAGTTTTTGGCAGAAATGTGACGGCACCACGCCGGTAAGTGTCACAAATACACAACAACATGGAGAGTTCTTAGAGCAGCAATATAACTGTCAACCGCCCGATCTGCATGCAAGGCTTCCACCTCCAGCAACGAGGGCTGGGGTGCAGACGGGGGGTTTGGCTGGCGCCCTGCATGGCTGCTGCTGCTGCTGCAAGCTGTGGAACCTCAGATATTTAGATCTGAAAGTCCACCCCGGACGGCTATCTGGCTCTTGGTCTAAACGCTGAAAGCAAATGCAGATTCAGGTCATGGCTTGTGGAAGTGGGGCTGAGTTTACTGAGGGTCAAGGCTAAATCCAGTACACTGAAGGGCTTTTTATCCAAAAGCTGAATTATTCATTTGTTGCCGTTTTAGTGACTTGAGCCACGTGTTTTTCTACACTCTGCACATCGTCTTGTTTTAGGGTTGGAGTTGGGGTTTCATTTGTTTGTTTCATGTTTCTCTCTGTAGGCGTCTGTTCCCTAAGAATTTATTTATGACCTCGCTCCGTTAGCGCCTTGGTTCCCACTTGTCATGGATGGTTGTTTATTCTGATGTTTTTCTCTCTTCTCTTCATACTTGACACTCTGCAGGTCAACGAGAAAACCACCGTCCTGTTTTTAAAGCTCGGAAAATCGAACCTAGAACGGAAACAAACGTGGTTCTGCTGTGAAGCATCTGCTTTCAGAGCTGCTGGTTCTCAGCGGCTCTTCACATCACATCGATTGCAGCTGTACATCCTCCATCCATGTGTGGGTGGACAGAGAGGCAGGTAATGTGACGCTGACATAAACACAGTTAATTCATACAATGACGAAGTGACAGGAAGCCCCAAGGACAAATTGAGAGTCAACAGTAAACACCATAACGAAGCATCTCTCTTTGCTCAAAGATCTCGCTCTTCCGGAGAAAAATACATTTTCCTGTTTTGCTCAGGAGAACCGTCCAATTATGGTCAATATCCGTGAAACCAAAAAAGTAATAGAGCGCTGAGAAAGGATCCATAACTGGATCACAGGTCTGCATCAAGTCTGCTTTGGCATGAAGTGCCATCAAAGTGTTGGAGCCTGGGGTTCTGTCTCTAATTTGTTTTTCTTCTATTTTTGTCCTGACAGTCATATGCTGCATTTGTCTGGGTGCTGCATCTCTCCTATTACTCTCAGTACAACTGATATGTGTGCCAGCGATCGCTAACTTTGATCTCTCAACCTACATAATCGTGAGCAGCAGTTTGTGTTTCATCCTCACGAAGATTTATGATAATCCAGAGAAAGCCGCATTTGCATGCTAATCTTAATATTTTGGCCCTCCCTTTTCAAAATAAAAGCAGGCTAACCCTAAAATTGGAACAAATTAGTAGAAATAATTTGTTTTTTTTATGCAGTGATTCAAAATTTACCAATTTAACACCAAAATCTGGACCAAAGATTTGTAAATCTAGACATGAATGTTTGTTTTTTATGTATTCCTAAGCTGCTGAAGGATGATTACCAGGATCAGGAGGGCTCAGAATAATCTGAAATAGAAACCATTTTAAATAAAAGTTAAATCCAGAGAGAAAAAGGGATTTTATCACCCCCAGACATGACCTGTAACTTGGAGAGGGTATTATAGGGATAAAAAAAAGAATCCTGTTTCCTTTAATGTCATCCTTTGATCTATTTTAAAAGTGTTCCCAAGGGTCTTTAAATTCTGATTATTTAGCTAAAATAAGACCAAAAAAAAAAAACTGTGTAGCTTTCTGGGACATCATTTCTGCAAAGCGGCAGGAAATCATTGCAAACTGAGCAACCACACCTCTCCCTCACTTCCTTATTGCTGAAAGCTCTCTTTTCACACACTTTCCCGCTAGCTTACAGCCCTCACACCACCAAACTAACATTACCAATACAATAAGAGTGGCACCAATGTTGGAGCTATCCGGAAGGACAGTTTAGATCCTGATTCCAGCTCAGACGAGAGAATCAAAGACGTTCGTGGATCTATTTGTCTGCATCTGTCACGGTTTCAGTTTCTTTGCTTTTGTGTTTTGGTTCTTTGTTGTTCTGTAGTGGTTTGAGTTCACTTCCTGTTTTATTTTCTAAGGTTTCCTGTTTTGTTGTCTTGAGTTTAGCTTTTGGTTCCCATCTGTCCTGAGTGTTTCCACCTGTGTCTGTATGTATTTAGGTCCTGTCATTCCCTTCCTCCTGGGGGGGTATTCCAGGGGGGTATTCCAGAAAGTAGGTTATGCTAGCTCCCACTGTAAGTTTGAGGCTGAGGAAGTTGATAACCTCAGCTTTTGGTTCCAGAAATGGAGGTATGTTTCAGGGTATGTCAAGTTGCCATAACAACTCATACTCTGAACATAACCTGGGGGGTATTCAAGGAAGCATGTTTAAACTAGCCTGACTTTAAGCCTGAACTCTGGCTGAAATCCGCCTGAACTTGCTTACTCTGGGTATGTCGGTTCCAAAAGACCAGATATGAGTTGGTGTAATTACGCTCGACTTGGTAACCCTGGGTTTATGGGCGTGCACGGCAGGTACATAAAGACATTCTCAATGGATCGCCGATTTCTGGAGTCACCATGGAAACGCGTGGTGAAAAAAAAGAAAACGCTGTACTTCAGTGAGACGGAGTCTGAGATTTTAATGACAGCGTATAAAGATTACACGACCATCAAAAAAGTAACACGGCTGCATCATAAAAAGGAAAGAGTTTCTGCGTGTAGAAAAAGAACAGACAAAGTAAATGCACGAGTTTCTGATCGTATATCCATTTTCCTTGTGACGCATATATATATAACTTATCCAATTTTGCCAACTTAAATGAATTACTTCTATTGGTAACAAAAAATTGAGTTAAATTTATTCAACCTAATTTCTTACGTCTATAAAACTCAATAATTGTTTATACAACTCAAATTTACGTATTTATCTAACTAAATGTCATATTACTCCAATTCAATTAATATTTTTTTCCATCTTAATTAATTATATTTATTGAACTCTCAAATGCCTAAGTTTGAGCTGGCAGATATGATCATTTCTATAACAATAAAAAAGACGGGGGGAATAATGCACGGAGTGCAAAAATTCGTTAAAGAATTTATCATGATTGTCATTTCAATGCCAAGCCGTAGGGGTGCTCTATAGACTCATCATCCTCTCCTTCACTCTCACTCATGGTGCAGAGACGTAAGCTCAGTAGGGCAAAATAACTCGGCGAAGCATGGCAAAACACAGTAAAACAGCTAACCAACTAGACACATTTGGTCAAAAACCCACACTTAAACCCAAATCCGTCCAGACAGGCAAAGGGAATGATATCCCACAATCCTTTGCGGTGCCGATCTAACAGCAGCACCAAAGTTACACCTTCTTAATTGAATTACTTTGAATGAAAGTAAAATAATTGTCTGAAAACTACGTGTAGTTTTTAAACCGACTTACAAAAAAATGATTTATTTTAACTGAAACAAATAATTAAGTGAGATCAAAGTAAAAAAAAATATTTTTCCAACATCCATACGTGGTCTTATCAGCCTCTCATGATGGAAAAAGTATTATCTGAGCTTCTTCATCCACTAAATCATCTTCAAATGGACACGCCATGCTGCTTAACCTCTCTGTAAACAAACTAAGCTTCAACTAAACTTGCTCCAGACCAGGTTATGTTCAGAGCATCAGTTGCTATGGCAACTTGACCTATCCTGAAACATATCTCCATTTCTGGAACCGAAAACTGAGGTTATCAACTTCCTTAGCCTCAAACTTACCGTGAGAGCTAGCATAACCTGCTTTCTGGAATACCCCCCTTGTCTGGAGCAGGTTTAGTTGAAGGTTAGTTTGTTTTCAGAGAGGTGAAGCAGCATGACGTGTCCATTTGAAGATGATTTAGTGGATGAAGAAGCTCAGATGATACTTTTTCCACCGTGAGAGGATGATAAGACCACATATGGATGTTGGAAAAATAAACTTTTTTACATTGATCTACCTTAATTATTTGCTTTAGTGAAGATAAATCTTTTTTTTAGTTAAGTCAGCTTAAAAATAACACGTAGTTTTCAGACAGTTATTTTACTTTCATTCAAATGAATTCAATTAAGTAGGTGTAACTTTGATGCTGCTGTTAGATCGGCACCGCAAGGGATTGTGGGATACCATTCCCTTTGCCTGTCTGAACGGATTGGGGTGACCAAAGGTTTCTTTCTGTTTTAAGAATGGGCTTATTTCTAGTGTTTGCAGTGTATCTGACGGCAGACATGCAACCTTTTACAGGAAAAGGTTTTTAGCTCCTTCAGCCAGTGGAAAATGTTTTTTCCTGCCGTTTATTTAAGTGAAGCTGCCAGGAACCATAAACATAAACTGGAGAACATAAATCAGTCTCGGTATCTAAAACTGATCTAACTAATCAGTCATTATCATGGAAGGTATCCGACACATAACGAGCACATTTGCATTTGCGGTTCCTGTTTGTGACGTTCCCTTGAGACAGAAGTAGAGTTTCCATTTATCTCAGTCATTTAGTAAATGGGCTGCAGTTATGTAGAGCTCTTATGATCCTGTTGACCACTCAAATTGCTTTTACACTGCAAGCTCCCTTCAGTCAATCCAGCGCACCTGCGTGCAGCACTTCCAGGCTAATATATGCAGCGTTTTCCCTTTTGTCTGCAAACGCTCGTTTCCTCATTTCTGCAGAGACTCACACTGAGCTCAGAGCAAACGTCCCGTTGGACTAAATGTTGGAGGGTTCATCTGGACAGTTTGACACATCTCACCCACCCTGGCTGCTAATGATCAAATAATGAACATGAGATTATTACAGCCGACATTAGGAAGTTTGAGGATTTAATTGTGCTTAAGCTCAAGCGAACATCAACATTACGCCTCGTCGTTAAAGGTCACGCTTCTTCCCTTTGCGATAATGGTTGTAGCACCTTGGGACAAATTATGGCCACGATGGGCTGACTGTCTTCATACCAGGTTTTTTTTTTTTTTTCTGGCACTGCAGATGACCCATTTACTCTGTGCCTTCGATGATCTCTAAAGAAGCAGTGGATGAATCCCCCACAGTTTGGTCTCTGCTACCAGATTGCACTCTGTTTGTTTTTTCGGGGCTGTCTTTTAAAAATTCCTTTCCGACCTCCTACTGCATGCACCTCTGATTATGCATGTATGCTTCAATTACAGAATGACTGATAGAGAGCTGAGTGCAGTGTCATGTCTCTTGTACGGAACAAGCGCTGGTCATTACTTCCTTCCTGTCAAATTATGCAGCCGTATTACCAACGCGACATTTTCTTCAGCCTGCAGACCTGCAGCCGAATATCCATCAGCTGAGACGAGGCGGAAGTAAAGGTTGGAGCGAAACGCAGCAGAGAGCAGCTGCAGCCGGGAACTACATCAGTTAACTCCTGTCAAACTTCAGCTACGAGCAGAAATGCTCCGAGTCTCCATGTGAAAGGTCACATTATTTTATGCTTATTATCAACATTTCAAAGTTAAATACCCTCATACGTGTATGAAAATGGACAAAATTTGGTTACAAAATGTAGATCTGGTGTATTTATTATTGTAAATTAATTATTTTCAACTAACAATAGCAACAAACACTTATAAATATAACTGATATACAAATGTTTCTATGAAGAACAACGAATTCAGACGTAAAAAAAAAACATTGACTGGCTTAGATTTAAGTTATTAAAATGATATACCATGCCATCCATGCAAATACTATATATGACAAGTGAACTGAGTGACTCCCCCCCCCCCGAAATTCAAACAGGAAGTCCCTCCTGGCTCCAAGAAGCCAAAATCTCATACACTTCAATAGCATGACATCACTCATAAAAAAAGAGCCTGGGTTACGGTTCCAACCAAATGAAGTCTATTCAGTTGTTACTTTTCCGGGATACGTCCGTCGCCATGTTGGTACCAGATGTATTTAGCCATGATTGGTCCGTTTCAGTCTACATTTCAATGGCAACCACGCCCCTTCCACTGAAAGTGGGCTCGGAAGAATCTGTCAATCAAACACTTCAAACTTAATTATTTGGCTTCTCTTCAGACTGTTATTTTCTTCACATAAAACTCAGAACCCTTTCAGTTTTTTTATTTTTTACTATTCATTGCGTTTGAACTTTAAATGACGCTGAGTAAATCAGCAAATGAACCAGAATCCACTGATTTTTGGCAGTTTTCTAGTTTGGGTCCACATAATAATAATAATAATAATGGATTGGATTTATCTGCGCTTTTCAAGACACCCAAAGCGCTTACATTGTGTCCATTATTCATTCACTCCTCATTAATACTTGGTGATGGTAACTACTTTTGTAGCCACAGCTGTCCTGGGGCAGACTGGCAGAGGCGTGGCTGCCGGTTCGCGCCTACGGCCCCTCTGACCATCACCAGGATCATCCATGCACATTCACACACCAGTGGAGCCACACTGGAGGCAAGGAGGGTGAAGTGTCTTGCCCAAGGACTCAACGACATTTGGCTGGTGGGAGCGGGAAATCGAACCGCCGATCCTTCGATCATTGGACAACCACCTCAACCACCTGAGCCACTGTCGCCCCACATGAGCTTTAACACCAGCCAAATTTAAACAGATTTTGCAGGAAAATGAACGCTTATCCAGACCAAACAGCCCAGTGTGAAAGCAAAGCGCCCTTTCTCCAAGTTGTTGTATTGTTTTTTTTTTACATTTTTGTCCTAAATATGATTGACCCAAAATCTGTTTTTCCTTTTTTAACCAGTTAGTCGTTGACGCCCGGTTTTGGTTTGTAATCCCGGCAGCTCGCTCAGTTGCATTCTCTGGCTGGTTTTTGCTGCTGCCTGACATGTTTCAGTTTCATTTTGCTTAAGCTCTTTGTGTTGCTTTGTGGTTTCAGTCTTTAGTCCTGTTCCAGTCGGTTGAATAATTTAGTCTGGAGTCTCCTGTGACTGCATTCCTCAGACAGAGATCTGCTGAGGTTCTTTGATGGTGGTGATGCTGATGTAATTTTTAAAACATGTCAAATATTTAGTAGGATATTTTCATTGTCCTCGGTATCAAAAGAGGCATTCTCCGTCTTTTACATAATTTTGAAAGTTAATTTCAGTTTAGAGTTTAGAAAACAAATAAATAATTTAGTTCACGAAAAAGGATGCAGTGTTGTCTAAATTTAAAAATGTAATTTATATGTAATACTTTTATTGTTTTTTTTTCTTCTAAAAATACACAAAGCTTTACTTTAGTTCTGACGTAATTTACCTGCTGCTCATTTAAATGACTTTAATTTGTGAATTTATCTAAAGTTTTAACATGTCAAGTTCGCAGGTCGGGCATTTTCCTGACTCAAGCACCATAACTGTACTTTCAGATTTCTCTTCCAGCCTCTCTAGACTCTAGTTTGTAATGCCTCCCTACCTCCATGCTAAGGCAGAAGTTTACTCCAGGCTTGACCCAGTTTCTGCTCATGTTTGCCTTGTTTTCTCACCCTAATAGCTTTGACCTTCAGGGTTTGCTCCGGTTTCCACAAACGTGCAGGGTTAATTCCTTTGATTTACAGTACCGGGTTCCTCTGTCTTATTTGATGCAGGGGAGTTCCATTTCCAACCATGTACAAAGCTACAAATGAAAAAGGGAAGAAATGAACTTCCATTTGATCCACTGGATCAAATGTTCATATGCAACCATCCAAACCGAAAATGAAGCGCCGTCCTGGACAGAGAGAACAGATGGTTTTCACCATTCTTCTTTCGTACTGGGCCTTTGAGCGGAAATATACTCCAAAACTCCAAATTTTAATGTACGACTGAGTTTTAGGGCCAAAAAAAAAAAAAAAGTTAAATTACAAGCTTTTAAGTTGTAAATTTACAAGAGAAAATAGATTTTTTTCTCGTAGGTTTTGGAGAAAAAAACTCGTAAACCGACAGAGATTGGTGGCCCTAGGTTGGAGATTGGTGGCCCTAAAACTCAGTCGTATGAATGCACCCATTACCCGGTGAAAAATAATTTTTGGCATAGTGAATGACACGTCCCAAAAATGATGACATCAATGGGGGAGAAAACGCCAAAAAGAATCGGGGCCAAAATTTCTTACGGGGCTCTAAAAAAAAAAAAGGAAAGTCAAAGTCCACAAAAAGATGAATTAAATCAATACGCATGTCACGAATATCCAAAAAAAAGTATTAACATTTTTATGGGATGGCCACGTGGTCATTTTGTGGCAACATCTAAGATTTGATGATTTTTCCCACAATATGGGAAACGAATTTCAAGCGATTTTCATGAAATTCCACAAATCTGTTTGTGACTCTCGGGTGACCAAAACAAAAACTGGTAGTTATGAAGTTAAAACCAATAGAAAAGCTGCCATTTTGAGAAAAAGTGTTGATGTTTGTCAAGGAAATTGTTTTATTATTATCACTGTTTAAATGTATTTGGTTAAATGTGTGTTTAAATGTTAACTCAAATGGACCTTTTTTAAATCAAATCAACCTTTATTTATATAGCACTTTTTCAACAACATATGTCACCCAAAGTGCTGACCTTTTTACCTTTTCTGAAAACAGTTGTGTGTTTGTTCATCGGGTTCTCATCCCAGCTAGGATGGGGGAGGTTTACGACACACTGTCCTGAACTGATAAGGAATACTGTTTGAAGTTAGAATCCACCAAAAGGGGTCATTATACGACACCTCCTAATGAACTTTTCTCTTTGTCTGGAAATTGTTACCGCCTACTTGAATTCTTAAAAGTAGCACAGGGAGAGGCAGTTGTTTGAGAAGAGAAGCGTGGTGGACCTCTTCTGCCACACTAGCTTCTTCTCCCTCGTGCCTGAGAAACTTGATTCTTGTTGTGGTCTGTTGTTTCTAATTGTGTTTCTCTTTAATGTCCTTAATGTCTAGATGCATTTATCTGACAATGTTTTTTTTTCATCACAGTGGTTGGGGTACAATAGGGGGGGCGTGGCAGCTGCTTGGCCACTGAGGATAAGTCAAAGGGGAAGGGCGGCGAGGGCGGGAAGTGTCAGCGGGCTGCACGCAGCTTAATTTTTTTTTTTTTATCCTCCTGAAACCAACAGATTGCATAAAATAAAATAAAAAGACATCAATGTGGAGAAATTCAATAACTGTATGTTTTCATGAGGTTTTTCTCTCCTTTTTTCTGGTCACTGCTCATTCCAGGCCGTGCCGTCCCAAATGACCCGCGGCTTTGGCTGCAAAACTTTGTCAGACAGATGGATGGAAAAGGTTCTCTTAACTTTCATCCGTTACAGTTGTTCTCTGGATTTGACAGCCTCACCCCCACCCCCACTTCCCCTTGAGATCAGTGTGCTGCAGCCGGAACCCTCTTTTGGTGTCACTCAGCTGTGGATTCAAACCCACAACCTCCCAGTCTTATGCTCCACCACGAGGAATTCGAACTCTACAGGTACATTTTAATGGTAAATGTTTAGGTTTTCTAACCAACTGAGCCCAGTCAGCAGGACTAGACTGGTGTGAGTGTAGAGCCTGGACTTTCACAATGGTTACCATGACAACCGCATACTTTCTATGGATCTGAGTTTTTATGCATCTGTCAAATCTACAATTTTCCTTAGTAAAATTGTGTTTGCATTCTGATTCATTAAAAAAAACATCGATGAGTTCCGTTTAGGAAACATTTAAACCACATTTAGAGTTGGAAAAAAAATGTCTTCAGGAGTCAAAAAGATCGTTTGTCCTTGAAAACATCTGGAGGGAAAACCATTAAAGTCTTTCAGGAGTTCACTAACTTTTTACTCTCATCTCTTCAGAAAAAGTGACCAGAGGACAGGTGTGAAAATGTAAAGAGCTAGCATGGGTAAACTCATTTTCAGTACAAGTAAAAGGTGTTTTCACTGTAATGCTGGGATTTGACCTCAGGTGGCGCCATCCTGATGACTGGAGTCCATCACATTTATTTCAGCATTTCATAACGAAGAATGCAGATTTTTATTATAAAGTTCTAATTTTAACTTTAACCATAATTTTGTGATTCTGTGAGGGGAAGGACACGGACAATTGACTGTAATTTATTTCAAATGTCAGTTTTATACCATATTTTTTTTTAGCTTTAAGGGGCCTAAAAGATTGGTGAAAATATCAAAACAGTTTAAGTTTAATCTTTCACACAAATAACAAAATTAATAAAATATAAGACCTTTACATACCGGGGTCTGACTTTGAGAATGTGTCCACATCTAGTAGATTCCTGAGGAAAAAAAGAAAATTAATTTGACATTTTCTTTATATTTTTTTTCATTCATCAGCTGCTTTCCAGTCATGACTCAATAAAGCTCTAGAGTCAAGGGCTTCATTGCTAACAAACGGTGCTTCAGCAGAGACGACGGAGACATCCGGCCGACAGAAGCTGCTGAAGTCAGAGGCTGATGAACACAGGTTGTGTTGAGCCTCGGTCCCCGCGAGAGCGGCCCGAGCGCAGCACGCTTTCACCGCCGCGTGAGCCCTTTCAGCGCTGCTTGACCTACTTTTAGAGGTATCCTCTTACCTCGGAAAAACAACCCATCTCCAAATGTTCCAACAAAATCCATAGCCTGGAAAACCTCTGCAGTGTCTGACTCTTGAAATCGGAGAGTAAAGAATAGCTTTTTAATAACTGGCTTGTTTATGAACAAATACCAGTTTCCAGGTATTGTTTGTCATCCATATTCTCATCTTTTGAGGTTGTGCTCACTTTTAAGAAGACAGAAAATTTTGAATTAACTAAATTTGCAGAATTTTATAAATAAAATCTGTCCTAGCTTCCTTTTTGTCAGTGAATCATGGATAAATCAACATTTCTGAGACTGCTTACAATGAGATCCTTCTATTGAAGTCCATTGAAACCAAGAGGTTACGTCCTATTTAAACACATTTATCTGATTTCTATGCACTTGAAAACAAAATGTGGAGTTGACTTCTTTTCTCATTTCAAAACTGAAGGGCATCGTCCTAAATTATGTCTACAATCACAATATTTATTTTTCTGGCCAAAACAAAGCTGCTCTAAGACATATTAACAATTGAATGCAAACAGACTGAGAGCATTGGTTTACCATTATTCTAATAGCAACAAAACTAATCCGTTTTTATTTCTTGTTAACAAAACCATAAATTCCAAACTTGTCAGTGTTTTAAATATTTTTCTAACATTAAAAAAAATCAATAGTTAGTTGAGTTTTTGTAAATGACCCTCAACAGCATCTATGACTGTGTGTTCACTAATGAAGACCAACATCAGCATCACTTCCCTCCCACTCTCTGTTCTCACATGCAAGAGCTTTCAGGGACTCATTAACTTTTTTTCAGTTATCAGAAAAACAAAAAAAGCATTTAAAAAAAGCAACACATCTCATTACTGGTTTAAACCCATTATCCAAACAGCAGCCAATAAAAGTAGCATCTTTATGAAAGTCAGGCCCTGAGCTTCCCTCTTCTTCATCTTCATCTTCATCAGTGGAGGATAATGTACAAAAAAAGAAGAAAAAGAAATTTTCTGCCAGAAGAAGTAAACAAAGCCTGTTCAGGCAAAACTGCAGCAGAGCGATATATAGATATATATATATAGAGCTGTTTTGTATTTAAAATTAATTACAATTTGTTAGTTTTCCTGTTTTAGTCCTTAATTTGCTGTTTCAATTCAGCATTTCTGCTTTTGGTATTGATGGAGCAGGGAGCTTGTGGCCCCGCCCAGCATATTTTCTACATCACAAACGGCCCTTTTCCATCTGCTCCTGATTTGCAATAATTTGAATAAAGAAAAACTCAGAAAAGCAATTTTAAGCTTAATTGTGGTTATAGATGCACATCCTCCATTGTCAGAAAAATGCCCCAGATATGTTAAACACCATTTTCATTGCAGAGGGTTTTTTCTAAGAGAGTAGCTTCACTGAGGAGCACGAGCAAATACGCATTTTATAAATGTCTGCCTTCATTTCTGTTTTGAACAAATCAAACTCCTTCAGAGGAAGAAAAAACTCAAACATAACAGGCTTTGGAGTGTTTCGTTTTACTTTAATTGTCGTCATGACGAGCTAGTTTTGTGTAAAGAAACAAAACTTGGAGACTTGTCATCAGGATTCCAATCTTCGTTCCAGTTCATATCAAGGTTATGCAGTTTATTTTATCTGCTTCCTCCTCAGACTTTTAAAGACTTTTTCTCTCATTCAGAATTCAGGCTTGCTGCTTGCTGTAGCTCAGTATCCAAGGACAACTCGTGATGCAGACAATAGGGCCAATTTCAAGCCTGTGGACTGATGATAAACTCACTTCATGAACACAAAAGTTCATGTAAAAATACAAAAATATGAGCAGACATGAGGTCAATTCCGTCATTGCAAGAAATGGGAAAGTTATGATATTCTGCTGATCCCAGTCCTGAACAGCAGCAGCTACAAACTGATCAATGTTTGTTCTCAATCATTTAGGTTTATATTTAAGAAAAAAATAACAAGGAACACCCTCAGAGTGACTTTAAGGTATCAAAGATATAGATTATAATCCAAAGAATCAAAAACAGAAAAAAAAATTAAATGGATTTTAAAGTGGGAAAAAGTGCAGAGCTGACAGGCCTTAATAAGACAAACAATGATTAAGTGAGGCAGAAAAAATGAAAGTAAAAATTCTAGCTAGGCCAAAATCATTTTGTCTGAAAAAGAATCATAGATAGCTGTGGGCAGATTTACATCTTTAAAATAAATCATTCCACAAAGACAAAACAAAAAAGGAGAAAGGATTAATAGCAGATGTGTTCATTCAGACTTATCTGATGTCTGCTGTGTGCCATTTCTGAGTCAAATCTGAGGCGGAGTTTGGCTACAATTTGGATTGTGTAACAGAAAAAGGAACAAAAATCAGACCTGAAGGGAAAAAAGAGGTTCGAGAACAGTAGAGGGTCGGGCTTCACAAAAGTGCTTGGAAGGAACCTGCAGGTGGATGAAGAGAAACAAAGACAGACCTGGAAGAGCTGCAGCCACTTTGTGAAGAACAGCCAGAAATTAACCTGCCAATGATGTGAGGTTGTCAGCATCAAACCGGAAACTGACTCACACTGCCGTGACTCATTTACCAGTTTGAGACAGTCCAGAAAAAGGAAAATTATGAAAGCACAAAATAGTCATGGTCAATAAAATAGGGGGGGGGTCGAACAAGGTGGATGATCCAACCAGTTCTGGGGGGGGGCACTAGACTGCAAAAACTCTGTTTTTTCTTGGCTGTTGTGTGTGAAACAGGCCGTTATTGATTACTGTGCCAAAGCTCGTCCATCAAATGGCCATTAGCAAGTGGAGTAGAGGCAAATAGCCTGGTAAAGACCCAACGGGGCGTACCTCATGGACGTTTACTCGTCCCACTGCTTTTGTCTCTACAAATGACTGAGCCTCTGTGTTCTGTTACATTTACAGTCAACAAATCATTGAAAGGGTTGATCAGAGTGGCTGTTCGCCAATCGCATCAGCTGTTTCCAGTCATGTAGGATGACCCCCCTCCCCCATTATGATGATTTTTATTTATAATTTAACATAAAAGGTTTCAAAAAGTTTTTAGCATTGAAATTATGGTTTGAAACAGACACAGCAAGAGTTATGGCTCATAAATGCGATACCCCGGATTATACCATAATACCGGGTGAATACTCGATTCTGATTGGCTGCTGCATCAAAAAGTGATAATGCACAGTGATAACTGCAAACTCAAAAAAGAAGTTCCGGTCACATAACTGAAAATGTTCTATATTAAAACAAACTTTTGCTTTATCAGCTGAACATGAACAAGCGGTAAGAGGTGAACTTTGTCTCTGAGCTGATGCTTTTCTTAACCCATCGTGACGATCAGCATAAATGTCGCTTTCCTTTGCCGCTGCAGTCGTGGTCCACGCCGGCAAAGGGGCGCCACACCACCTAACAAATAGTCCGCTTTTTGTGAAATTGCGATCTCAACCGAAAAACATTACAAGGAAAATGTACTAAATGTACTAAAAACTGTTTGAATATTTATGTATTTTGTAAGTGACCATGGTATGAGCGGGTCAGTAGTAGTCCACTATTAGCATTAACGCACTTCGCACAAACAACCACCCTCCGCTTCGCGTCGTTCAATTCAGGCTTCCACGTTGTGCATTAATTTCTGATAATGCACACTTCATCGGCCTTTAACCCTCACGTAAATCCTTGGGCCTTGACTAGTGGAGCTTCACCTGGTTTTTTTTTTCTTTTTTTTATTTTCACATTGTTTTGACTTGTCTTTTTAAATTTACATTTAAAAATATCTTATACTAAAAACATATCAAACGTTCCCAATAAAACAACAATTTTAACTATAAATTAGAGCAAATTTTAAAGTATTAAAAAATGTTACAGGCCTGAAACTACTCAGGGTTAATGTCTGATGAGAGCTGATTACAGGGTGACCTGAGGGGGCTCTAAATGTCTCTCTAACCCAGGGCTCAAGAAATGTTTGGAAACACTCCTGCCTCTTAAACCAATTACAGACAAAAAAAGAAGCTTATTAAAATACAATTTTTCAAGAGCATGGACTGACAAACCTCTATCATTTATAGTTTATTATTCACGGTTGCACTTTAAATCTGCCCCAACTGTGCTGGTTAATCTTTATTTTCTTAAAAATAAAACAGCAGACGTATTGTGTAAATTTGGATCAAAATCAGAAATAGTAATTGAGCCTATCCGTTGTGTGTTACAGTCACCCATATCCTCTGTGGCTGCAATACCAATAATGACAATAATTAGAAATATGAATAATTGAAATGAAAATGCAGCTTTGACACTCTAACCCTGAGGTTGAAGACAATCCATCATCTCTGTCCCGGTTCTGACCTGAGCTGTCAGAGTCAAGTGTCTGGCCACCTGAAATCTTGGGATCTCGGGAGGATCTCCACAGGAGCTCCCGCTATCCATTATTCAGCAGCGGCTTTGAGCGACAGCAGCGAGCGAGCAGACCGTCTGGAAAAATCCTGCTGTCACTCACACTTCAGCTGCGCAAAAGTGCACTTTCCACCCAGAATTCCACCTGTTCTATCAGCATCACATCCCTGAAAGCCTTGCCCTTTTTTTTCCCCTGTTACAATATTTTAAGCCAGGCGCCACGCGTGGAGTGGGCAGCAGTGGGAATCCACTTGGCCACCGGCCAGACTTCCAGATAGAAGAAAAGATCCTGGAGGAAAGGGGTCACTGTGAGGTTTCCAGCAGGCAGCTGGGGTTCACCCCGCAGAGGGTCAGACGCTGGACATCACCTGTTTCTGAGCATCTCTGCTCCAAACAGGTGAGCCAGACGCACAGAGTGGAAAGTGGAAGAAAAACGGCATACCTGCATGACACGGTAACTTCTATTTTAGTTGCTGGGACTCTGGTGTTGAGAGGATCGAATTCCCCTATTGATGCCATCATTTCGCCTCGCGACGCTCTCCAGCATCCGAGAGAGAAGACGGAATAAAGAAGAGAAAGAAAAGCTGGAAGTGGTGCTGAGGGCGCGTGGGGGGCTCACGGGGACGGTACATCCATGGCACGGACCGGCGGAGGAGGCGCGCGCGGACGCACTGACGGCCGCAGAAAGTTGGGAGGCAGATTTTAAAGTTATTACATCCGTCACGCGCTCGCCGCGCGAGGAGGAGGTGGGGAGCGCCCCCTGCAGGAGGCGCGTGCGCTCCTGAACAGGAATCATTTGTGGAGTAAAAACGTGTTGTTTTGGATTTGGAAATTCTTTATTTCAAACAGTCAGAACAAAAATAAAACTAAACTAAACAAACAGCAGAAATATACATCAGATGTATTAAACTTAGGATAATTTAACACTAATAACACTGATTGAAAAATACTTGTAAATAATTCATTTGTTACTCTTAATCATGCATAGACATATAAACTCGTATGCATACAGAATATGACGCACGAGACTATTAAATATTAAGTGTCTCACAGACTTTAATTGTTTGGAAGGGAGGAAGCCACCTTATGTAATCCCATCCTTTACAAAAAAAGAAAAATGAACATAAAAGTTACAAGTCATGAAGGAGCATCGATTAAAGAAACACGGCTGTTTTTGTTCCATCTGAAGCAGAACTGACAGCAGATGAGTTTTTTCTTTCCATCTAACTCTTACATCAGAGAGACTCATAGGCTATTTAAATACATTTTTGTTCTTGAATCCAGATGGAAACTGACCTGATCTGGACTCATTTCTCTGGTCAGGGTTCATGGTTGGACACTTACCATAAAAAACAAAACAAAAAACAATAGAAATTATGCTTAAAAAAACGGTTTAATTGAAGACAAATTCCCCCATAAATGACAGATGACTGATATACTTTGTTTTCTTTAAAATTGTATTGTTTCTGGCCTTCTTTTTTGACCCAAGACTTGATTTAAAGCAAAAGCCAAGTTAACAAGAAAACTAGCTATATCTTTTTTTTTATTATTTAAATTCACACTTTAAAGAAAATTATGTAGTCCAGACTCAGTTCTGCTTCTCCACAGTCAGGCAGCTTTTTGTTTGTATTTTTGTTTTTGAAATTACATTGCTACACTTACAAAAAAAACTTTAAAAAAAAAAAAAACAGCAGAAAAGAAAAAAACAACATGTTTAAAATAATTTCTGGCAAAGTCAAGTGAGTTAATTGTTAATTAAAATTTAATGGATAAATACAAAAACAGGAATCTCAATTTTCTGAACAGATCCTTTACAAACAAGGACTTCTTTTTTGTTGTTGTTCTGAGGAATTTGTAAATATTCATCTCCAAATAAAACAACATATTGATTAATTTCATACTTCATGCGTCTGCAGACGTATTGTGAGCTTCTCAAGGACCTGATCAAGCATATGACATTTGATGACAATGACCCAACTTATCTTTAAAAATAGAAAGAATCTTATTACTTTAGGATACTTGAGGTAAAGAAAAACTCTGAAGTCTTTGACTTTTTTGCATTTGAACTAAATGAGTTGTAAGTTCAATATTTTATATTCAAAATTTGGACCATCGGCTTTAAAAATAAGATGTTTGTTGGTCGTAATATCCTGTTTTAAATATACCACCAGGATCTACAGTAATGACATTGGGATGTCATTCGGGCTCGAGAAATGCACCCGGTTGGTGACAAAGAGAGGCAAGGTAGTCCACACAGGAGGGGTCTCACTCCCAGAAGGAACAATAGCAGACATTGAATACAGTTACAGGTACCTTGAAATTCCACAGGCAAGTGGCAACCTGGAGCAGGCAACAAGGAAAGCTGCAACAGCTAAGTACCTCCAACGAGTAAGGCAAGTCCTGAGAAGCCAGCTCAATGGCAAAAATAAGACCCGGGCAATAAACAGCTACGCACTGCCAGTTATCAGATACCCTGCAGGAATAATAAGATGGCCAAAGGAAGAGATACAGACCATGGATGTTAAAACATGAAAGCTCCTCACCATGCATGGAGGGTTCCATCCTAAATCCAGCACTCTGAGACTGTATGCTAGCCGCAAGGAAGGAGGCCGAGGACTAGTGAGCGTAGAAGCCACTATCCAGGATGAAACATCCAAGATGCATGAATACATCAAGCTTAAGGCCCCAACTGACAGTGTGCTCAGTGAATGTCTCAGGCAATGGAGAGCAGAGGATACAGTGCTGGAAGACAGATCCTCATGGGAGGACAAACCCCTCCATGGGATGTACCACCGGACCATAACTGAAGTGGCTGATATCAAGAAGTCCTACCAATGGCTAGAAAAGGGCTGGCCTACAAGACAGCACTGAAGCGCTCATCCTGGCAGCTCAGGAACAAGCCCTGAGCACCAGAGCGATAGAGGCTCAGATCTACCACACCAGACAAGACCCAAGGTGTAGATCTACCACACTAGACAAGACCCAAGGTGTAGATCTACCACACTAGACAAGACCCAAGGTGTAGGCTGTGCAAAGAGGCGCCTGAAACAATCCAGCACATAACTGCAGGGTGTAAGATGCTGGCAGGTATAGCATACATGGAGCACCACAATCAAGTGGCTGGAATAATATACAGGAACATGTGTGCAGAATATGGACTGGAAACCCCAAGGTCAAAATGGGAAACACCCCCAAAGGTGGTAGAGAATGAGAGGGCAAAGATCCTGTGGGACTTCCAGATCCAGACTGATAGGATGGTAATGGTAAACCAACCAGACATTGTAGTGGTGGATAAAGAACAGAGGAAAGCCGTCTCACATTACCCGCATCTGTTCTGCTTTTATGTTGGTTCACTGTTTTATCCACAGTTTTTCTTATTGTAATTAAAACAAGGTGGGGGTGGTTGCATCTGCATGCCCCCCCTCCCCGAGCATGTAATCAAACAGTTAGGCTTCCACACCCCATGGTCAATTACCTCCACTAAGAAACAAGCTGCCATGCTCTAATGAGATTTGCACTCTTCTAAATTTGGAAAGGCGACTTTTCTATTCGGAATTTATTAGCGCGCTCTTCCGCCTCTGACCGCGACCCGGTGCTGCCATCTTCTGCTAAACCCGGCTGTGCTTTCAGGCGGAGTATTTTGGGAACAGAGAGACACACAAAGGCTTTTAGAGAAGAAAGACACAGATGCACGTGACCTCAAAGTGGAAAGGAGTCCAAAAATAAAATCACTGTTTTAGATTCTGTCCATTTTTGAGCGATACAGACTCATTTCTGGTCTAAAAGATCATTAGCTCTTCTCTCCAGCAAACATGTTGTTCCTGAATGTGTGTGTGTGTGTGTGTGTGTGTTCGTGTCCACTCAATTTTGCAGCTGATCAAGTAGAAATTGACATTTCTCTCGGCCTGAAGAACCAGCGGGAAGAGCGAATGGAGAGCGGTGGAGAGAAGGGAGGAAAGGAGGGCAGAGGGAAAATGGGAATAAGAGGATGGAGGGGGGGGGGAGTGGACTTATTTACCCAATTTCCACTCTCCCGTCTGTGGATGATCCACAGCAGGAGGTGTAATCGTGTGATAAAGGAGGGGAGGGGGGCTCAGAGGGCTGGTGTCTGAGTCCGTGGAGTGGCAGCTAATTATCCAGGGAGCAGAAATCCTGTTTCGCTCCCATTTCAGTGTTGAGGAGGAAGCAGGTCTCTGATGAAAAACAAAGTTCTGCCCTAAAATGAAGAAGTGAACCTCTTTCAGACAATTCCATTTTTTCTGACATATCTAATCGATGTTCTGTCCGGCCCGTCTGAGGCCTAATTTACCCGTTTGTTTCCATCCACGACCAGCTAAGCATTCAAAAAATTGGAAGACTAAGCAGATTTGGGCTTCTGGAGCAGAAAGACTTGATTTAGAAATTGGTCAAAGCCTTCAAGAACCACAGATGTTTTAAATGAACGATTTTTTTACGCTGTCGACAGAGCAAAATATCAATTTTATCTTTTATTTTAACTAAATCGAGTGTTAGTCCATCTGAATCGTCCAAAATCAACGTCCTTCCAGGAAAACATCATGGGCAAAAGGGGAGGAGCTGAGAGACTAAAAAAAAAAAATGGAATGACGGAGCTCCGCCCATCGGCAGTATTTTAGTTCAACCACACTACTGACTGTATGAGAACTGGACTGAGTGACCCCTCCCCCTCTAGCATTCTAAACAGGAAGCCAAAATCCCATAGACTTCTACAGAGACATAAACAGCTGTTACTTAGTCATTCTATTGGTCAGCATAATCATTCTTACTCTGATACCTTTTTTTAAAATGTTCTTGATGATTCTCATGTTTTCATGACATTCTTTTCTGTTTTTCAAGTTTTAGGCTCTAAACTGACCAATCAGATGCCTCAATAAAAGTAAAACTCTTCCTACGGACATTGATCCATCGCATCTCAACTCCTCGAGCATCATGGGAAAGCTAATTGGGAAAAAATATTGGTTTTAGAAGTTGTTGAGTTTGAACGGCGTTAGCAAAAGTGGCGTTTCCCTGTTGCTCACATGTTTTTTTCCCTGGAATGAGATGAATAGTTAATGCATGCATTGTTGGCTCAACCTGTATGAAACCGTATGAAATGTGATCGGACCATATCAGGAATGTGGGCGTGGTTAACAAAAAAAACCTCAGTTGCCAAGAAATTCTAAAGATTACTTTTGCTGATTCTTCTAAAAACTAAAAAGACCTGTTTGTCACCCCCAGGGGATCGGTAATTACAATGGTTGCTATGGAGATAAAACCAAGAGAAAAGCTGCCATTTTGAAAAACACGATTTTCTTTTAATGAATTTTCAATGGCAGCTCTGACCAATGTGGCTCAGCCAGTGAGGGCAGGTCAAAGGGGACTTTAACTTTTTTTATTTTCACATATAAAACTTTTATTAAAATGCTTTTTTTCTTTGTAGATTGGAGCTTAAATGGGCAAAATTAGCGTTCTCTTTATGCAACATGAACACGCCTCTGGTTGGGCAGCGATGACATCTACAGAGCATGCTCAGTGAGATGTCCTTTGGATTAGGTCTTCTATCCTCATGATTTATAGGTCGAATCAACACAAAGCAAACCAAAACCAACACATGTTTTCTGATGAAAAAGGATGCGCTCAGCCGTGTGCTACTGCATGAATTGCTCCCCCTAATGTAGTCTTTTTCATTTCCAGGCACAAATCACAGTTTGGAAATGCCTTTGATGATGTGACAGCATATTTGATCCGCAGAGCCTGTGTCCCGACGCCCCACAGTCGGCGCAGTGACTGCCAACACACAGGCTGTGATCATCTGGACCGTCCTTCTGGAGACGAGACAAGGGGGAGTGGGGGGCAGCTGGCCACACTGGATGTTCACAAACCAGAGTAAGCAAAGCTACATGGTTGAGAGGTCTTCTGTGCCAGAGAGGAGCAAATATTACACACATTCAGAGATGTTCGTGCTTATTTTGTGAGGCTTGATTCATAACCAGCACAACACGGATGAGGTGAACAGGCAGACGGTCATTTACACAAGTCTAACTGAAAACCTTTGCTCTGAAGATTGATTTGTCCTGCAACAGCCGCAGAGGCAGAAAGAAATGAGGAAGATGGAGCTCAACGTTTCCACCAGTCAGGTTTAAAAACGCTTCACCTAGTGGCCAGTGTCTAATACTGCAGAATCAAAGAAACAAAACTAAAACAATCTGTCTTCTTTTGAATGCATTTTCCATTAGGGCATTTCATTGTTGGTGTCATTAATCAAGCAAGACAAAAAGCTACATAAAAAAGAAACCGATTTGTTTTTTTTGAAAATGAGAGAGTCTGGCAGTACAGAGCAGAAGAAAATCCCTGAAGAAAGGAGGATGGAAATGGAACAGTAGATCAATCAAACACAGAAACACTTCTGTTAAAACAATCCTCTTTGACGTTCCCGCCAGATTTGTCTGAATTCCAACACACTGCAGGATTTTCCAGCATGATGGGTTGTTCTGAAAGGTTCCTGGTGTTTTCAGAGGTGGATCTGCCTTTGGAGGTTAAGTTGAGTATAAGGAACATCCAGGCTCCTGCAGTCTGGAGCTTAATATCCTAAAATGAATTTGCAGCATCATTTCCTGCTACGGCTTTGAAGACTGAAAGCAGCACTGCTGTTTACCCCAAAGAAGGTCTTCAATAACTGAGAGGACTTTCTTTCTGCAACAGGAACAATAAATATCAAGTATTTGTAACATTTCAATGCTTTGTATGCTAATTGCAAAACTTTTCTGGCTGTTCTGCATATTCATAATTGTGCAAAACTAATGAGGAGGAAGAACAGAAAGAGTTGTAGTTGTGAGTCAGCATCCTGCAGGTCAGAATGGGATGGGTTAAATGTGTAATACAAAGAAATACATCTGCTGCATCTGTTTGATCTGAGTTGAAGTTTTTGAAAGACATTTTTTCAAGTGTTTGCAGAGTCTGGGCTTGTTGCACTCAAGCGTCAAATGCAGTTTCCTGCTGTTTTCTGTGTTCTTCAGCGCCGTCTTTTATCTCTGCTTTAAACAAAGGTTGTGCTTTTTCCAAGCCTTTTTGAAGCAGCATATGCTTCACCAAATCTTCCTCTGTTCTGAATCCGTTTATGACGTTAATTACGCTTTTGAGTTTAGTTATTGCAGCACTTGGATGCAAAAGTGAACAACAGTAAGAAAACGACCCAGCTTTGCCAAAACGCAGAGGCTGCACGGACTTCTTCATCCGTTCCAGAAAGCAAAGGGCTTTTGTCTGGAACAGACCTGACGCCACAAATCCAAGAACAGGAGGGCAGCAGCAGCAGAGAGCAGGAGGATCATTTTAGAGATCTTTGCAGAACAAGGCCTCACAATCTGGTCTCAAAGATGCCAGCTGACTGAAAACGGCAGGACACTGACTGTGAGAGTCAGTGGAACAGGAGTTCATGTTTCTTTCAGGCCTCATCAGGGGAAAAATAGAGGATCAGTCACAGCGGAGAAAGTGCCAGCTTCAGATGCTTCTAGGCTCGACTTACAAAGAAAAAGCTTCAATAACAGGGGTTTCAGATGGAGAACAGTTTTATGCGAAAAAAACAAAACAAAAAAAAACGAAGATAATAGGCCAAAAACCATCAAATCCATTCTAATCATCACTGACACAACACAGTTCACTTTTGGCTCATTTTGACCTAATGGTAAAAAAATAAAAAAAAACAGAAGAAAAAGAAAAAAAAAAAAGCGAATATATTAGTATTCAAACGGCCTCTTTAGTTGAGATATTGTAGACCTTTTCCTGCTGACGCAATTACTCAGTCATGTATGTTAATCCAGAGCTGAAAATAGTCCTTTACTCATATTAATGCTTTCTAAATACCACAGAGCATGAGTGGTTTAGAAAATGAAAGAACACATTTGAAATGGAATTAGGTCTCTGCCGAACTTCCCCTTGACCCACCCTTTTACCCGCACACTGTTTTTAGCAGGAGTTTATCTAAAAAAAAAATCAAAAAAAAAAATCAAAGTGACCTTTTTTAGCCTCAAATGCCACCTTGGCGTTGGCTGTCACATGAGCAATTCAATGTTCATCCAGCAGACGGCGCTCTAATACAAGGCTAGGACTACAAACCTTGTTCTTTCCTGACACATTCACATGATTTTACTCAAAATCCCCGCAATGTTGAAGCAGAAAGCATTGTGGGCTTGATGTTCTCGCTCAGTGTTGGATAACTGATGGACAGGTCTAATACATGTCCATCCTTTTATCACAGCGCCAATCCTTTTTTGTGAAACAAAGTGGCCTAAAATAAAAAACTTAAATGGATAAAATTGAATTGTGATCAGTTAAAATCTTGAAAATTGAACAGATGACATTATTTATGGCATTTATGTCAGACCATTAAAACACATAAATAAACACTAAAATTAATTTCGTCTTACATGAAAAAACGCTTCCAGAGGTTTCCAAGCTCTCCGCAAGTCTATTTTCTTCTGCGCTACAGCAGCTACACAGCACCTTTTGCTCCTAGTCTGCCAGATATAGCACAAACACACACACTCGTGAAATGCACACAAACACTTGTCAGCGCTCCTGCTGTTGCTGCAAACAGAAGGGAGGCCTCGGGTCGAAGAAGGATAGTCAAAATGCAGTGGAAGCAGAAGGCAGACATGCATGTTTGTTTAGACAGCATCCAGATGTTCTGCGTGTGTTCTGTGTGCACAAAATGATGAGCCACGAAGAGTCAATGGACCGCACTGTTATTCAGATTCGGAGAGAAAAAAAAATTTAAAACGTGGGGATAGTTCTTGCAAAAAAACTAACAATCAAAGTACAATCAAATGCAGCTCTGGTTGTTTGTTCCTTCACGCCAAAATGTGGCGTCCACCCTCTTACAGACCAGTCCTGGCCTGATTTAACATGAATATGCTAGCTTGGAGGCAGATGTGTTTCTCCCCAGAGTGACTGACGCAGCTTTTAATGGAGCGAGATTGAAGGCCTTGTTGTTAAGGCAACATCTGTTCCAGAAGGAAACAAGGCTGCTGAATAAAGAACAGGAAGTGAGGACTGTTGTAATGCACTCTGCTGCACAGCAGCAATTTTTCTGATCTTTTTTTGAAAACTTGACCTACCAAGGCTGTAGGGGGGGTAGGATGTGTCCATAAAAGGAGCTTTAGCTGTTGGCAGCGTGACAGTTCAAACTAAGACAGAAAATCATGGTTCACTTAAGACAAATGTAAAAATTTGGTGTTAATCTCGGTGATCTCTGAATGTTTTTGTAGAAAATGGATTAGCCCTCAATGGAACCTCCACTTACATGGTGGGAGGTTTTATGAGTTGGAGTGGGTTTTTTGGGCTGTACTGTTTTTGGCCCCTGGTAGAGTCTCCCAAAGGAGACAGATCCAAGATGATGAGCCAAACTGAGAAAGATTCTCCCAGTGGAAGCAACAAAAACAAAGTCCACTAAAACCCGATGTACTGACAGAACTCAGCCCCATCCTGGTTAAGACTCCGCCCCCAGCCTAACACACACCCCCACTTTATCCACAGAGCTAACAGCGATTGGCACAATCACTTCCCTTTTATATACACATCCATCTTTGCAAAAATTCGGTTGTTGTTTGTTGTTGTGGGAGATCCAGTCGTCTTACTTGCAGGTTGGAAAACAACTACTATTAATCAAATATTTATTCTTTTGTGTGCCAAAGGTAATATATATTATCATGTAAATGGCTATTGTTTACTATAAAATGCTTTAGAATAGTATGGCATAAGCTTTTTCACTGTGACATATATGGAACAAAAAAAATTTGCATGCGTCCTTATTGGTCATGTCTACTTCCTGAATCATTGACCGTATAAAGAGATCTGGACTGAGTGGATTCGACATCACCCATAAAATGCCTGACGTCCGGCTCCAGCGAAATGAAGCCAATTCAGTCGCCATTTTGCCATGATACAAATGTTGCAATGTCGGAGCCAGACGACAGTGACTGGACAGTGAGGGGTCTAAGTCAAAGTTTCTATGGCAACTGCTGTCACCAATCAGGAGTGAGCGTGTTTTGAGTCCAGACTTCTACCAATGAAGATGGCTTGAGAGAATCTGTCAATCAACCATGCTTTTATAGAGGCATCTGATTGGTCAGTTTATAACTTGAATAACTTGCGATTAAGGAAAAAATATAATTAAAAAAAAAAGGGTTAGGAAGAATAGATTAAAAATCAGCTTTCAGAACAAGAATGTTTATTCTGACTAATAGAATGGCTGAGTAACAAGAAATCATAATTCTGCTTGCTGTTATTGAGAGTACTAGTATCTATTACTTTGCACCAGTCCAGTTTGCACCAGTCACCTCTTGTTCTAATCCTGTGTACCTAACATCCATCCACTTTCTACACCAACCATCCATTATCTGTTCTCTATTACCAGTTACAGAAAGTAGGATACTAATTCAGGCAACTTTGAGTAAAAAAACAAAGCTAGAAAAAGAGAAAAACAGGTTTGCCAAATAAAAAACATCATTTCTTTTAGTTCATGGTCCCCATAAATGACTTATTTTACTAAAGATTTTACTTAACTGATTGCAGATTCATGTTTGCTTGTAAAAAGTTCAAACTCTATTAAAGTAAAGATTGAACCAATGGTCAACACCAACCTACAGTAAAATGCTTTTAGAAATAGTTTTTTAAATATGCAGGAAAACTAAAAGTTTCTTCATATTTAATCTTTTCTGAGCTTTAATGCAGCGAAACAACTTGGATGGCATGTGCTTATTTCATTTACAAGTTTAAACTTTACTGTGATGGCAGCATACACAGACACACCCACAACAAAACGGTTGTAAAAACTTGTTTGCATTTTCAGACTAGACATTCCTAAATAAATACACACTTTTTTTTGTTAAAATATACATGTTTTCAGTCATTATTTGTTGCACGGACACTTGCATATTTTTGTCCATTTTACTTAATTGGGTTTGTTTAATGAGTCTCAGCTGTTTTTGAGCTGCCAGTGCTGGTGATGATGCTGGTCCCTGCAACGGTTCACAAACAAGCTCTGAAAACTTTGGACAAAAAGCCTAAAGGCCACCATCACTGTGAAATACTTCAGAAACACAATCTGCTGAGCTGCGACAACATGATTCAACATGCAGACTGCATTAGGTCTAATAAATCCTTCACGGCCTGGCTCCTGCCCCACTTCAGGACAAAACAGAAGCACCAGAGCAAGTTCAAGACGTGACAGCATTATTCCTTCTAGAACAAGCAGCTTTGGACACACAGTTTTGTCCTTTTGAACCTGTCTAACTTGGAACAAAATCCCAGACTTCTATCTTTCTCAACACAATTGAGATGATGGCTGCTGGAAAACCAAACTTGGACTCACAACTAACACCAGGAAAAATGCCATAAAACTATTTCTCACACAAAAAAAAGGGGGGGGGGGGGTCAAAGATGTCCGTTGTTTTTTTTAGATTTTATAGTTGTAGTAGTACGAGATCAAATCAACATTTACATGAAATGAAATATACTGTAAGTCTACACAAGACTTTGGAAATGTTATTGCTGTATACTGTGGTAAGCTATGTATGTTAAACCTTTTTAAACTTAATCTATGTTATGTTAATTTTATGCCATTTTCTTTCATGCAATTGTATGTTAATAATGTACTTTTTTATGTTATTTCTTCTCTAGGTGGCTGGCCATGGTCACCACGGGGCAGTGGATGAAAATTAGCTAAGGCTACAAGAATGTACAGTGTTTCTCTATTTTAGAGCACTCCACGCTGTTTTTTCTATGCATTGTCCGTTTAATAAATAAACATAATACAATAAGGTGGCTGAAGTTCTGCTCCTGGAAAAGAGGCAGTCAAACACATTTTTCATGGTCATCAATTTACAAAAGCTTTAATTGTCATAATCTTTCTTCAAAAACAGTTTGCTGTGTAAAATTATTAAGCCTTATTTAGATCATCATAACTGCAGCTCTACTGTATATTAGTTATTTAAAGACTTTAAAGTAATTTTAACACATAAGGAATTATATGTTAAAATTAATTGATTGTTAAAAGCATTATACTTTTATTAGTTTCAACAAACCTTTCTGCACTTATTTGCAGCGTATTTGTCGTTTAGAGAGAGCATTTCCTTATTATATTTTTTTTTTTGGGAACCTGAATCCAAGATTCAAGGTGAACATGAAAGCGGGTGCGCGCGCACGAGCGGGAGCTGTCATCAGTACAACATCAGCATCTTCCGGGCGCGCGCAGAGAACCGGGAGGAGGAGGACGCAGAAAGAGAGATGAGAGAGAGAGACATAGCGTGGAAAGGATTTCGACCAGACCGTGCTGATAATGGAGTCGAGGCGGTGGAGGATGTCGGGAAAGAGGACTGTTGATATTTGACAGAGGGGTCGCCCTGAGAGCCGCTCTTCTTTTTTTTTTTTTCTTTTACCCATTTTTTTGGTCTTGTTTTGTTCTTTTGTCCGTTGGTTCCCACATGCTGCGTGGACGCTGAGGGCGCGCGGAGGAAGGGGAGCTCCCTCACGGATGCCTCGGAAGGCAGGATCGGGCTCCACCGCCGGCGCTACGGGCAGCAACCTGGTGATGATCACGGAGAGCCAGATGGATGAGGACGAGATGCGGCTTTAGCCCCCCTCCACCCGAGACACAAAGGGAAGACTGTGGATGGCGCCGTCCTCCTCGTTTCCAGTGTAGCCCCGAGGAGAGCAGCCTGAGACGGCAATGTTGAATCACTGGTGTTGGTAAATTATTCATTAGAGAGGGAAAAAGGCGATGATTTTATATTGCTTTAATGCCCCCCCTCCCCCTGCTCATTTTGATTATGTTTGATCTGAATGTCCCGGTTCTGTTCTCATTCCATGGTTTTTAAGGTTCGTTTGAAGGGAACTGGATCCTGACGTGTTACAAGCAAAGGGGTTTTTTTTTCACACAAACATATTTTTATTTAGAGTTTAAAAAAAAAGCAGAACGGAGCTGCCTGTGAGAAGCAAAGACCAAACATGTTGCCTTCCCAAGAAGCCTCCAAGATCTATCACGACAATTATATGCGCAACTCCCGGGCCATCGGGGTGCTGTGGGCCATCTTCACCATCTGCTTCGCCATCGTCAACGTGGTGGTGTTCATCCAGCCCTACTGGATCGGCGACAGCGTCAACACGCCGCAGGCCGGCTACTTCGGCCTCTTCCACTACTGCGTGGGCACCGGGCCGTCGCCCAGCCGGGAGCTGACTTGCGTGGGCAGCTTCTCCGACTTCAGCTCCATCCCTTCCGGAGCCTTCAAGGCGGCCTCGGTGTTCGTGCTGCTGTCCATGGTGCTGATCCTCAGCTGCATCGGCTGCATGGCGCTCTTCTTCTTCTGCAACACCTCCACCGTTTACAAGACGTGTGCGTGGATGCAACTGCTGTGCGGTGGGTTCCTCTTCTTCTTCCTCCTCTCTCACCCTGTAATGTCATTAGGGTGATGACACTTTAGCGCATCCAGGAAACCTGATTCACTCGAACATCATGGGGCTGTCACGTGACTCCTCGTCTGCAGAAATAGGAAATCTGCAGACATTTTATGCACACAACTACATTCTGGGGGAAAAACACTCATGCATCTCCAGGATGTTTGCTTAGTGCTGATGACATGTCCTCCATCCATCTATCCATCCATCCATCCATCCTTCCATCCGACCCCCATGGGCTGCCACCACACAGCTGCTATTTTAGGATGATTCCAGGTCGATTGGATTACTGTCTTTTTTTTATCTTTGGATTCCACCTCACTGAGGACAGTTGGTGGTTTCCTGAAAACTCTCCTGTGGAACATTTTGTGCCGAAGCCACAAAAAAATCAAGTCAATTTTCTGAATCCCAACAACAAATTCCTAAATGTCAGAGTCTTTCAGAGCAGAAAAATTTCTTTCCTGAGCCGCAACTGCAGCAAAATTTGTCATGTGCTGTAGCAAAAAAAAAAAAAAAAAAAAAGAAAAAAAATCTATCACAGTTGCAATAAATAAATGGATCCCATATCTATCTTTATAAGCTGATCAGTCTGATAAATAGTGCCAGGCAGAAAAGCGTGGGAGTCAATTTTCTGTGCAGAAACAGACAGCATACCAAATGAGAAGAAGGCAAAGAGATCAGCACTTTTTTTTCTTCTGTATTGTTCTTTTTCTCATCCTCATCTGCCCACACGGTCCTCTGTTCTGCCGAGTGTGGCGAAAGCTGTTTGCGACTCCATGATCAGACGAAACCAGTTTTGCTCTTTTTGTTTTGCCGCTTTTTCATGAAAAATCAACTTTAGGTTCATTTATTTATTCAGGAGGAATTCCAGTCTTTCCCAAATGTGACCATAAGCCAAGAATTCAGCAAGAAAAGCTGATAAACCTCAGCCGCGTTCTCTCAAACAATATTTCTAATGAAATTTGGTGACATTTAAGTTATTTTCCTGCTCATATTAAATACGCTATAGACCGAAGAAGGTTCGACTCTTGCGGACTCTTTTAAATCTGGTGAAGGTTTAGAAACTCTAACAGGCTGGCAGACGGCCTAATGCTATTCAGCACCTTGGAGATGATCGTTTAATCATCACTGTGGCCTGCTGGGAGAAGCAGCAGCCCTCCTGGCACCGGCCAGCCACATCCTGCGAATTCAGGAAAGGGCCGGCTGTGGTCAAAGTGGAGAACAAATGTTAGATAGCGAGTGGATTGACCCTGGATGCTCTGGTTGGCTTAAAGTCCAAGCAGAACTACACCTGTAATCTGTGCTGCAGCTGACCTGGTGTCAGGCTTTGGATCGGTGGCGGATCACGCTGGAAATATTAATGGAACTTATTGGTTTAGTTAAGGATGAATAAAAGATGAGGAAAGTCTGAAAGTAGAGCCAAAGCTGGGGATTTAGGACTCTTGGCAGTGCGCGCTGGAACTGGGAGCCTTGGCATCGTATAGCTGAACAGGAGCCAAAGCTAGCCTGAATGTAAACTTTACTTTTTCAATGTGAATGAAGTCAACGCAAAAGGTGATTTAGGTTGCCGTTCACATCTCTTGGCAGCAAAGCAACATTTCTACCAGAATGATCAGTGTGCTGTTTTGGTTGAAGATTTCTTTGTTTTTATTTATATCTCATGTTTGATTTCACAATTGGTTGAAAACATTTAGCATTAGTGCATTTAAGTTTTAGTTTCTTTCTTGTTCCTTAAAATGTTCAAACTTCTAATTTTTTTTTCTTCATTTATTCCAATTTTTTGCATTCTCCTTAACATCCTGTTATTTATTTTATTTTATTTTATTTGTAATTTATGAAGAAAACTAAAACTAGTCACTTCTTTTTAATTATTGTATTGTGAAGATATGCTAATTAATAAAGTCCAGTCATTTTTATTTATAAATTACATTAACATAACTGCAATTAAAGAAAGTTATGGACTTTTTTTTTACATTTACTGTTAATTTTTATGTTTCATCTACAACACTTTTTTTTGTTTTAGACTACTTTTTTTGTGGCAGAAAAACAAAAAATTTGTTGTCTTGTTTTGCCGTTGTGGTACATTTTTGTTTGTTTGTTTCTTTAAAAACTTCCAGGCATGGAAATCAAGGTAGCAATTGATTTGATCAATTTAACAGTTTATCAACTGATTGATTTATAACTAAAATCAACATTTTTTATTTAATGCCAGATTGTTTGTGCATTGACATCACATATCTTTTTTATCTATGCTTTCACACTTAGTTGTGGTGTTCCACAAGGCTTTGCTCTAGAACCAGTTCAATTTTTAACACAGTGATGCGTATTTATTATATTATTTTTACTTTAATAATTAATATTGTTGCTGTTAATGCTGTTATCAGTAAAACAGACAAGAATAAGTTTTTGTTAAACTACTGGGGGTTTTAAAGTGCGATGGGGCATATAGGACTGACTGGAGGCATTTTTCCTATATGTTCTACGCACCAAGTTCTTAAACTGCACCTCAGAGATCTTAGATCTACCATGTTAATCCTCACAAGTTCTCCTCTCCCAGAGTTTTGATAAACGCCTGATTTTAGTTCTGGAAAAACAAATATTTTTTTGTTTTCGATTACACGAGTGAGTATTTTTTTTTATCATTTTAGACCTACGTTTGATCAAAATAAGGGGATATTTTTACAGCAAATAGTGAGACTGGAAGAATGAGGGTAAAATGGTGCACTTTGTTGAAACAAGCCATTAGATGATCTTCTTTAACCGCCTATTGATGCACAAATGCAACAAACCACTTGTGCTCCAAAATTATCTTTATCAATATAAAAGCAAAATATCAGTGATTTTTTTTTTCCAGAAATAGAAATAAATCCAGATATCAAGGGATTAAAGCTATCCAAAAACAAAAAAAGTAATGTGAAGCCCTGAACATTTTTTTTTGTATTTAAAAATACTGCCTTTTACCTCAGGTACCTCTGGTGAATTCTTGTTTTAATAAACTCATTGACTCCAGCGATCAATTATGTCACCATGGAGACCATGAGTGACTCAGTTTAGCTTCACAGAACGTCACAAGTCAACTCCTGTCCCCCTGAATAAAAACGGTAAATATATCATGGAGGGATCCTCCCTTTGGGCTGACGTCATCTTAGCACTGAAACTTTATCTTTTATTTGGCTGAATTACATTTCTTGGAAAAAGTAACTGATGTTATTGTTGCTTTTTATCACTATTTATTCAAACATTTCCGTGTTCATACATTTCAGAGGCTATTCTTTTGGATTTTCACATTATATTTCTGAAAGGCAACATTTTTTCTTTGCAAAACATTGTGGATTGTTTGTGAAAAACTGCACAAAAACCTAAATGTGAGTTAATTTTACAGATTTAATTAAAATTTGAAGAAAATGGATGTTTTGGCAATGCATTTGCTACTCTAAAAAATGCAGATTTTAGGAAGAAGCAGCTGTTTTATGCTGTCTTTAACCCTTCCAACCCTTTTATGTCAAACCTTAGTGGCAAATTGATAATGTGGTCATTTTTATAACTCAAAATTTAGACTAAATTGCATTTTTAAACACAAAGAGAGGCAAAAGTAAGGGCTTGATTTCCCAAAAGTACCCTCCGTTTGTGCAGAGCTTTGCTGTTCACACCTTCACTTGGATTTTGATTAATTCAGTAGGAAAGCTCTGGGGAAAATGGCTGGAGCTTCAGTTTAAACTCACCTTTGTTAAACCTAGGACACATTTTGTGGAAAAAGCTTCAGGGAAGCAGAAATGATGGCCCAACATTTTTAATCTCAGCAGACCTTGGGAGGTCTCTCTTCCTCAGCCTCTCATCCACCCTTTTTTCTCTCTCATTCCAACCCTTCTTTTCCATGGCTCCACCTTAAATGTGGGACTACACCACCGCAGCCTGATGACTGCCTCTCTCCCTCGTCTCCATCAGCTCATGGCTCCAGCCTTCCTTCTTGTCTGACCTTGTATGCTGCAATATTAAACAGAACTAAGCAGTACATGGGCTATGGCACAGGAGAGAAGCTGTCTTGGGAGAAACAACCTGACAGACTGTTCAGTCTTTCGCTGAATGAGTGAGTTTATGTTGGGGCGCTGCAGGAGAACTCATTTATGCTAAAGTTAACATTTATAACAATGTCTTTAGGAGGAAAAAGGCTGAAACAAAAGAAATGTGTGAAATTACATTAATTAAAGACCAATTTAAACATGTTACTTTTTTCTGCGGCTTGAAGATGCTAAGATGATGTCAATAAATGTGCTGAAGCAGCTGCAATGAGTTTATCCCACTTACCTTAACAACGTAACAATGTAAACTGTCAGACCAGGAACTAGAGCTGTTCCAGATGTTTCATCTTCCTCCAAACCATCATTTTTTTGGACAGAGTTTTAGCTTAAACGACTGCTAACAAAAACAACTAGTGTGATAATAAGGATTTATCAGTAGACCACATCTAGACTAAGCTAAATCCCACCTGGAAAGAGTTTATTAAATGTTTCAAAGACCCACTCTGATTTAAAAAAAAATGTTCTAGTGCCATTTTTCTGGTGAAAGAGGACATATACAAAGTAAATCAGCTCAGAATTTCATTTCTGAGTATTTCTTTAATAATCCTACAGATTCTGCAGAAACTACGTCCTAGAAAATGACACAAGTTTAATGATTTTGACTAAAAGCGGCACAATAATAATAAAAAGACCATTTTGAACACTTTGACAGATCAAAAGATGATCGGGCTTTAGCGAGATGTCAAAAGTTCCCAACCATGATGTCACAATGTGACAAGATGGCGTCCTTTGTTAAGAGGCCCTCAAAAGCCTTTTTGTTTTCATTTTTTTTAAGCTCAATACAAAGATTCATCTAGTTTTGCTACAGTCAGTTGAGTTTTTGTTCATTTGGAGCTATAGAAAATAATCAAGTTTTAAAAAGATCCTCAAAATTTGCTCTTAAGCTTCCTATTAAAGGTGCAAAAATGAATGTAATATAGAAAATGAATAAAATAGTTTAAAAAAAACTTCTATCACCGACCTGATAATCTGATACGGCAGGAGCAATCAATATTTTCCGTTTTTTGCTTTGTAGTTGTGTGATTATTTGAGCTTCATCAGTTCATTTGTTCATACAGTTATATATATAAATGTAAACTTCCTCAAGTTAGAGTCAAATGCTTTTTGGCAGTAACTTCTCATGGAAAGTCTCACCTAAAACTGTCCCAGATCCAGGTCTCTAGGTGGGGCAGCTTCACCCGCAGCGGTCATTCAAAGCAGTATATAGATGGAAACATCTTAGAATTAAAACAAATCTTTAAAAAAAAATATATATATAAGATTAATTACCATCAGAAATGTTAGAAGTGCAGTTTATTCAGCTTCAGCACAAAAACTAAAGACAGCTCCTGTCCTATGTGCTCTGAGAGAAGCAGATGCTGAATCGCGTCCATGCCGACCTCCATCGAAACCTAATCAATCATCAACACTATGGAGTTTTCTGAACTTTACCTCAACTGCAAAACCTAGTGCCAGATGGAACAAGGTCGTATGAACACAATTAGAGAGGCACAGATTCATGTTTGAAATGAAAAACCAAGACCTTGAGGCTGAACTTCAGTCAGGGCAAATTCACAAAAGTAAAAGTCTTTATTTCCAGGTTTAGAAATTTCTATTAAATCTTTCTAAACTGATGAAATAAAGGGTGGATAAAATGTGCGACTTATTTTTTCCTTTCGCTAATAAAACCTTAAATTATAGGATTATTCTGTTAAAATATCTCACCATCATGAATGGAAAATGTTTTTCGTTTTTTTTTTCCAGCCTATTATTGTGCGAGGAAAACAACGATTGTGAGTAAATAGGACAATTTTTTATGTGTTCTTATACTGCTTATGTTTCCTGTATTAAGTAACAACAGAAACTTTTACAGGAAAATAAGCCCTGAGTTTTGGAAAACATTTAAAAGTACAAAAAATTTACTGTTAACTTATCTCTGTTGTTCTGTTACTATATTTCATATCAGTATTTACGGTGGCCCTTTTTTTTTTTATACAAGGGTTAGTTACCTTCTAAAAGCGATAGACTAAGTCTGCCTGGTAGAAGTATTTTTTTTACAATAATTACAGATACTTGAAGGCAACAAAACTCCTCACTACAAAGTTGCTAAACTTTTTTCAGACAAACATGAACATTTTGACACTTTTCTGTCTTGTTTAAACTCTCAAAGTTCAAACCTTCATTGAAAAAGAAGTCCAGTTTTGTGCAATGGAAACAAAGATGATGATTAAAGATTTATCTAAATTTGGCAACCTCCACACATTTTTGTACGCTGCACAAAGGAGACTGACTGACAAGGTCTACAGCCAATCAGAACGCAGAACACCGTGTGCTGTAAAAAAAGAAAAAAATGCAAAATTGTAATAAAAAATATGCCAAGCAATGAGACGGCAAAAGTTGAACCATGCTGTAGCAAAGGAACACTGTATAGTCCATAAATGACCTTTGACCTTTTGGGTGACCACTGTTTTGGTATCCTGTAACCCTGTTGTTGCCTCCGCATCTTCTAAAGGGAAATAAGGTTGCAAACTAAAGTGCATGTCCTCTCAAGAGAGTAAATAAGGAACTCTCTTATCTGTAATGCAGAGGATTAAACACTTTAAATATTAGCTCTTCTGACCAAATTACACAATTTTACTAAAGCTATCTGGCACTACAACCATTTTCCAGTTGTTTTCAGTGGAGGAATTGAACATTGAAACTATTCAAACTACTACTGCATCTGAGCGCTGGTCCGAGTGAGTATGACGTCACCCATAAAAATTGGTTAACCTCCGGCTCCAACCAAATTATTTACTTTATCTACTTTTTTTTTTACCAGGATATTCCCACTGAGATGAAAAAACCTCTTTCACAAGGGAGCCCTGGACAAGACGCAGCCACAGTCAGTTTCCAACTCACAGGCAAATTAAAACTTTAAAACACTCGGACTGTCAAAGACTGTAGAAAAACAACAACACCAAAAAAAGACATTAAAACACTGGGACAATGAAAGGATTAAAATACAACATTTGGAAAAATATTAATCATATAAACAGTTAAATCAGCAATCAAGAGAAATAATTACAATATTTAGTGGAATTTATATTTCTTTGAGCTTTGCTTTGTAAACATTTAATGATACCAGTTTAGTTAGTGGCCAACCTTTTTGAAAGATATTCCAGGCCAAGGGAGATGCATGAACCCATTGGCCCACGTTCTGTGTGGCCAATGGGACAGTAAGCAACAACGGATCCTTTGATGATACAGGAAGTGGGTGTGAAGGCTTTTCTGTTTAATTAATGTGTGAATGTAGCCCTTGTGCAGATGACCCCACTCCCAACATTAACGTGTCTTAAAATGTCCCAATGGTACCACCTCCCAGTGGAGATGGAGGTCCAGCCCACTCGTTTGTACAATTCACATGGATGCAGTCGGTTATGAACCTTAATAAAAATGAAGTCAATTCAGCCACAGTACGGACGCCGCCATGTTGAAGCAAGGCGACATCAGTATGCAGTGATTGGTGTGGGCCGGTCCTAGTTTCTATGACAACCACTCTCACCAATCAGAAGTGAGCTTGTTGGAAGGCCCCATTACTACCACTTGAAAGCGGCCACTCAAAATCTGTCAAGCAAGCTTACCAGCTACTCTTATTGAGGCATCTGAAAACAATATCATGAGAAAAATAAGGATTATCAAGAACATGTTAAAAAGGTATCAGAGCCGGAATGGTTCTTCTGATCAATAGAATGACTGAGTAACAGCTGTTAATTTCTCTATAGAAGTTTACGGGATTTTGGCTTCTAGGAGCCAGCAGGTACTTCCTGATTGGAAGCCAAGGGGAGGGGTCACTCAGTCCAGTTGTTAAATACAGTTAATGGTTGACTCTCCTGATCCTGAATATTTTTATGTATGTCTGTCACCGAAATAATACACGGACGATGAAAACACAAAGGGATTTGAAAATGCTGCATTATTTTAATTATTTCAGCTGATGGTACGTGCGTGCAGTTGTGTGCACGGCCTCGCTCAAGCATGTTCACACAGGCAAACATATACACAACGGTGAGAAAGCTCAATTATTAATAAAACATTTTACTTTCTGTTCTCAGCTTTGGCATACGCGCATTTGTCTACATGGATTTGCATTTCCGGGGAAACAGCGTCATCCGGCAGATAAACGCGGGCTCTAAACGGTTAAAGAGATGCTGCAGTGGTCCTGTAAAAAGCCGGAGCAGGCAGAGAAGGGAGCTTCCCTGGGGGATATCCTGCTCCCCGCTCTCCCTCACTGAGATTTCTGTTGGCTTTTTTCAACCAAACGTACATGTTTTAATTATCAGGCGCTTAAATAATTCCAAAGTCACTGGGGTGTTTCTAAAAATATCTCAACAGCTGAATAATGGATTTTGTTGACCCCTTTCAACATTGTCACTTAGTCAGAATGTGTGTGTGTGTGTGTTTGTTACTGTGGTTTATAGGGACATTTTTCCAGTTTACACACCACGCAAATGGGACATTTTGTCTTATAAGGACACAGCCCGTGTGTGAGTGTGTCTGTGTGTGTACTAAAGTCAGGGGCATGAGCTTGTTTGTTAAGTTCATTAGCATGTGTGCAGTCATCAGTGAATCTCATCTACTGCAAACTTCTCTATTTTAAATACAGAAATGTAACCAAACATTTTAAATGTATGTAATTCATTGCTATTACATTCATGGAGCTCTGCTCACAAAACCTAGTTCACATTAATATGTGTCTACATTAGCCAGCATTTATGTGGCTGGGTGACTGATTCTTGTGCTAAAGATACCTCTACTAAAAATACTTAATTTATCCTTTTGTACTGTAACCTTTCGCTTTGGTGTGAGTACATTCCTGATGAGGAAGTATTACACTTAAGGTCGTGTCACACAGCCACTATGTACATTTTCTACATATGAAATTGTGGTCTTTCGTGATCCATGCATAATATACACAAATTATAACTGTTCCTTGTTTTCGTCATGGGACGATGTGCGCAGATGTCCGTCAAGGGTTTCGGTCGACGTGTCTTTACGTAAATTCATTTTTGTGATGTTCAAAATTTTTGGTCGGTTAAAAGGTATGCAGTTTTTGTGTATTTTAAATCGTTTATATGCAATTATTATGTAAATCCTACGCAATTGTGTGTGACTTTTGCAAGATTCATATGCAAATTTGTGGCCTTCCATGACCGTTCCACATATGTGTAACAGACTTTTAACGTATGTACCACCGATGTATAACTTTTATATCGTGTACACGCCGATCATATCATTTTGAAGTTACATGATAAATACATATAACACTAATGAATTCCATATAAACAGTGCAATAATCACACACGGTTCATGTTCTACATTGGTTTAGGTGTTCTTTGTGTGCTTTATTAATACCTTTTCCTTGGTGTTACTGTGGTTCATTTGTGATACATCTGTCGAAATTTCATATAAAGACCACAACTTTTCCCACTTTTTCCGTATGACCAATTATCATCCGTGCAATATGCGTAAAATATACGTAGTCACTGTGTGACTCAGCCTTCATTCAGATACTGTGGGCTGCATTTGTCTAGATATTATGGCACCCACTGAAAATGAGGAAAGGACCATGATATACTAGCTTCTTCCTACCAAACAGACCCTCCTGTGTGCAGTACAGGGTCCTAGTCCAGGATGGCTGTCCAGAGCTTCATATTCTGGCTCCTTCATGGTGAAGGAGCAGTGGGCTTCCATTTGTGATGCTGTGCGTGAATTAATGAATGAATCCCTTTGGGCCTTAAAAGAGGTAAAGAAGTGCAGTATTATTTGTTGTTGTTTCTGTCCTTTATGATATCGGTGCTCCAAATTTGAAGGTAGACACATTTATTTAATGGCAGCTGGATGACTCAGTTGGCTGCATGTAGGATTGGTGCATCAGAAACCAGAGTTAGATTCCCAGGGGACCTGATGAGCTTAATCCAGTGTGAGTCCTTAGACAGAGCCTTCACAGTACTGCCTAACTGCGTAGCCACAAGGGAGCCCAAGTCAGGGTCCCCTGTGCTGGTACCCAGCCCAGATAAAATACAATACAGGGTTGTCTCAGGAAGGGCATCTGTTGTAAAACTCTCTGCCAAACCAACTGTTCAAATGAAAGCTGATTCATGACTGGGTAACGTTCCCTACAGATGTTTTACATTTTACAAATATACATAATTAACAACTAAGAAAGTGAAATACTTAGAGGGAATTTACTCTTGTGAGTGGAAGTGAAAGGATGTAAAGACAGGATGATAAGAGGGAAAGCTTCATGCCAAGTAGGCCAGTGATCCCTGGCAGCAGCAGCGTCTTCTAAAGTGCCCCGTCAGCAATCCACTCTCCAACACAGACGTACACACCAGACTTGATCTCAGCCCCAATAAAAGCTCTGTACATCAAATAGAAGGCCTTCCATTAAAGAGATGGAGGATGGCAGGTCAAAGAGCAGACGCAGAGGCGCAGGAAAGGCCAGGCCTCAGACAGCTTTATTACATTATGGACAGGACATGGCGCTCTCTTAATGCAGTCTTGTTCACACCTTTGTGATTCACAGCTCGCTGTTAAGTTTCAAAGTGCTCCCGCATGTTTCCTTCGGGATCGGCTTTGGATACTTTGGAGAGCAATAATGCTTCAACTTTTTGATCATTTATCAAAGTCCCACTATGTCATTTTTTTCTATATAAAAACATTCCCAGTGGTGTTTTAATAATGATTAGGATTTTTTTTACTAAAATCCCACAATCTAAATGTCTTAAAATGCCATATTTATGTCCATCTGAAGCCACTGTTTTCAAAATCTCCTCTACAGGGGGTGGCCATAGTGCAGCGGTAGGGTGGTCGACCCCACTTTGCCCCTGGTAGAAGTTTGGCGCCAGTGTTTGGCAGTGGAGCCGGCACTAGTGTGTGAAGGGGTTTGTGACTGTAAGGCGCTTTGGGCCTTTGAGGATGGCAGAAAGCCATTTACTATTTTACATGGGTGGGGACATTGGTGCTGAGCTGACTAGCCCTGCCTTCAATCCCCCCCTTTCTGCAATCTGCGTCTTGCATGCGTGAAGAGCTTGACACAAGGGGGGCACAATCGACACAGACTGACAGTCTCCATTCTCAAAAGCTTATCTTTAGCCCTTGTGCTATCCTAGGCACTTTAACATTGGGAGTTGGGTCATCTGGACCCCTTTAGACAGTGTGCTGAACCTTTTTTCTTTAATGATTTGTTATCTTCACTGGTATCCATGGATTACATGAAATCCCCTCCACCTTTATCCACCTTTGTCATGGTAGGAATAACATGTCAATGTCAGGGTGAGGTCATAGGATAGCACAAGGGTTGATGATAAAGACATGATGAAAATTTACATATTCTTGGCTCCAAATCGGCACTTTTTGAACAATGCCTGGAATGAAAAAACGAATGTGTGTACCTGACCCTGCTGTTTAATAGAATTACACACCAAAAAGAACTTTGAAAAGTCCATGAAAAATGTTGATGGATGCTAGCACATACAGATTGTTGAATTCACTTACACAGTAAATAAAATGAAATGCTAGAAAGAAAGTGACTATTTACACGTAATATTCCAAATACATGCAGCCATTGCAAAACTTTTTTCGTGGCTGCTAGAACCCAGAGGAAGGGTTTAGTTTAGTACTAGGGGTTAAGGTTAAGCTTTGCTCACACCAAACCTGATTTGGGCAGCCAGTTTTACTGTTAGTCAATGGTACAGACTCAATTTGAGAGCTTGCAGGGTGATATAACCCTTGAGCTATCCTATGGGGTCAAGATGACCATTAACTTGTTATCCCTACCATGACACAAGTAGATAAAGGGGAAGAGGATGTCATGTAATCCATGGACACCAGAGAAGATCACAAATCATTGAAGATAAAAGGTTCAGCGCACTGCCTTGTGGTGTAAAAAATGACCCCATTCCCAATGTTAAAGTGCCTAGGATAGCACAAGGGTTAAGCATAAGGTGCAGCGCAAAGGTCTGACCGCAGCGCAATTTCAGGAGTGCGGCACAATTTGATACCTGTCGAACCAAATCGCCCAACAGTAGATGTGCGGGTACTGCAAAGCAGTCCAGCCAAAGCATCATATGTTCAAAGGAATCTTAGTGTTCAAAATGTGTCAGCTGTTTTCACATTCAAATGAGTTTGAGGTTTGACCCCCATGTTTTGTCTTAATTATACGTTTTTCACTGTAGAGGGAATCCTCTGAGGAGGATCTGACCTTAGATTAAAAGCCCAATCTTTTTGAGTCCTCTCTTGTTTGTACCAAACATGCGCATGATGAGATGTCTGTGATTCTATAGGATGCACATTGCAAAACAGGCCTCCCTAGATAAAGGGTAAAAAAATCTGGGTAAGCAAAATGGTCTTAACCAAGAATTCTTATTTTAAGAAAAAAATTCTAGTTCAAGTTTTCTCAAACTAAGATTACTTTGCTAACTGTTTGCTAGAAACTTGTTTTAACTTGTTGTTTTCAACAGCTGAGCAAACAGATGGGAACTGGTGGTTGACATGGTTATGATTTTCAGACACACGAGGTGTACATTTTGTGGGGTAGTTGGAGTCAGGGATGTAATTATGTTTCCAGTTTTGTTGTTACCTTCTATTTCCTGTTCCTTACGTCTCAGGGGATTTTCTTTCTAGTCACTTTTTCTCTCCCACCTGAGTCTCCTGTCATTGTAATGTGTGCACCTGTAATCCACGTGTTTCCTCCACTTGTCGCAAGATAGTTTTGTGTTCCTCTTGGAGCGCCACAAGCGATCAAGCCTTGCTTTTAGTGATCTCTGCAGAAAAAGGAGAAATTTTGTATTGGAACTTCCTGCGTTTGTGTCCGCACCGGGATCCTGACACATTTGTATAAACCCTATTTGTACTTGAGGCTAAACTTTAATTAAATTAAATATATTTTCAAAATAAGATTATTCTTCTTGCAAGATAGACAATAAGATGTTGTTTTCTTGAAACAAGGGTCTTTTTACTTTCTAAAGATTCAGTTTTTGCAGTACAGGAACCCCATTAGCCGAGGTCTTTTGCAGAAATCTGGAACTTTATCAGTCATCTTCAGCAAAGTGAGCAACCAAAGATCAAGGTCATCAGGATCTGGTTCAGAGACACACTGGACCATAGCTGTGTTCTACTGTAGTCATTAACCTAATGGGGCTGCAGACACTGCTCTGTGTGAAGTGTTACATTGCTCTGTAATATGAAAATGCTAGAACATAGCAAGTCTATTATAGTTACAAAATGACAGAATTCCCTTTAATGGGTATTATGCTATTGATTAGCCGGTTCTTTTCTTAAAAATGACTTCTCATCTGGTTATTAGCACAGAGATTGTAAAAGCTGGCATTGTTTCTCATTCTTGATGTTTTCTCAGTTGGAAACGCTTGTTGCAAGTCTTTGCCTTTACTTGTACTTCAGTAAGGTACTTACGAAGTTTATATTATATTTCTCTCAATCTGATGCTTTTGGACAGACTTCTCTAATAAACGGCCACTGGGAACACTTTGAAAATTGTATAGAAGACGATCGGAGGGGTTTATCTAATAACACTTTTTAGCTTTCATTTTACTTATTTATAATTCTTATATCAAACTTAATACTACAGTATTTCTTTTCTTTCTTTGGGATTTTTTCCTCATTCCTTAGAGGACAAGATGCATACTTACTAAGGAGAAAGTACTGTTTTTTTTTCTATTCCTAAATATTATAACAATAACCAAAAATGCATAGTTGTATGAAGAAACAGTACATTGATATACTATCTAAGATTACAGATTAAACTAGAAGGAGCTGCATTTCCAGAAGAAATTGCAGGTTTGAATGCTATATTGCTGGATGAAAATGAAACTTAAATTAAAGAATTGGCACAGAAAAGTATGTATGCATACATACATGTATATAAATAAATACATACATGGTGTTTATAGCCAACTTGAGGTATTTTTAGAGCTCTTATGTAATAAATACATTTGGCTTTTTAAGATGTGTAAAGACGACGAGATTTATGTAACAGATCTATAATTATCCAGTGGCTATGAATAAATGAGTTCACCGTTATTTTAACAAGCCGAGAATCAAAGACTGTTTTTCTCAGTTTCATATGCTCTGATGTCTTCTGACTGCCAGTGAACTGTGAATGCTGCACTGTCAAGAAATGACAGGAAGTGATGAACTGGAAGAAGATAAAGAAAAAATGATTTTCTTCACTTCTGTCCACCTTTCCTAACCGTCCACCTCCTCTGATCGATTCCTTTCTTCTCGCTGCATTTGAAGCTCCTGAGTTCAGAATGCAGCATCTTGAGTGAGGTGGGGGGGGGAGGAAAACCCCCCAATAGCTTCAAAGGGCATTCTTGGGTTGTGAGGAGGTGGAAGTTTATTTTTAGCCTGCTGGTGCCGACTTGAATGCTTGAGCTGAAGATGGTGGAGGACGGCACACAGAACAGGAAAGACCTTAGCTGTAATCATGGAGGACGGGGGAGCCAGATGCTGATGCATTTTGGACACTGCTCTAAAGCAGCCGTGCTGCATTCATTATGTGCCAGATCATCACTGTTTCACTGTGACATTTTTTGTCATGTCTGTGAAGGAAAGCACACAATACGCTTCTGGTTAAGGTCGGATTTCTATTTTAATAAAAGAATAGCTTCATAAAGTGTCTGAATCCATAGGGGGCACACATTTTTATGTCTGTGCCAGAGAAATATACTCATCGAAGTGAGTGTCTTACCTTTTACAACAAAGTATTAGGGCCACCATGTTGTAATTGTACAAGGAAAAAGCCACACTGTTCAAATTGTTTATGATTTTTACAGTAAAAATCTGTAATATCTTGACAGTCAATGACAGTAATCATGAAAAAGGAAAATAGTTTAATTAATGCAGATTTATGAATGTTCAGACCAGTCATTTTTAGATATATGTTCTGTATAAAATACCTTGAATTAATTAATCGTCATATTTTATATTGCTAAAGACTTATAAATGTCCTTACTAATATTTAATTAAAATCAATTACATTTTATTTGTATTGCCCAAATTCATAACAACAGTCGTCACAATGGGCTTTGTACCAGTAATTGTAAGCTAAATATACAATCAAAAAGGATCATAAATGCATAGAATTCAATAGGATAATACTAAATTTTAACTAAACAGACTAAACTAATGTGGCATATCTGCCCTTAGACCCTCTTTCGCGGTAAGGAAAAACTCCTAAAAAAACAGATTCCGGAAAAAACGAAAAAACCTCATGGGTGTCCACATGAAGGAGGGATCCTTACCCGGGACAGACAGGCGATATACCACAAATCAAAGAGAAGAGAAGAAACACATTCAGCCATCAAATTTACCTATTAATATAATTCTTTTTACAGTAATAGTTAGCAATATTCCTGCAGAGAAGTGTAAAAACAGCAATACTTTTTTCTACCTGTAATTTCATTAAAAGGCAACACCTTACTTTTTAAGGTGACATTATGGCAACCTCAGCGGCCAGCTTTTTTAATGTAAATTTTCCAAAGAATGTGCATGTATGTGCGCTGTATGGCTATCATACTGAAACACGATATTGGTTCCCTTTTTGCTTTGTTTTGTCATTCTCAGAAAACAGCCTTTTCTATCATAAATTTAGGACTTAAATCTCAAAAGTTCTCAATTTATAACTTATGAAATAACTTTATGATCATAAAATATTTGATTTTTTTACTCATAATTTGACATGTTTATTCTCATAACATTTTGACTTTTTCATATTTTAAACTTTTATTCTTGTCAAATTACAACTTTTCTCTCAAATTTTTCAATTTCATTCTCATAAAACTTTTACCTTTTTTTTTATAATTTTACGACTTTATTCTCCTAAAATTATTACTTTTTTAAACAGTTTTTTCACTGTGGTTTTCTCATAAATGTATTCATTTACTGTTGTCTTTAGATTTTCCCTTAATTTTATTAATGGCAAACTCAAAATATTGACCACTATCATGGCAGGGGCAGGAGTTGAAGACTATTCTCCTGCTGCTAAAGCTTTAGAAAACTTTTAATGGTCCTCGTCTGCAGATGACGCTGACCGAAGCAAAAACTCGGCCTGTAATCTCTCCGGGATGACTCCAAGGACGGTAGAAGAGCAGCTTTGCTAATGGTCATTCATCATGTGTCATCACTACAAACACCGGGGTCCCACAGGCCTGCCTCTGGCAGCCTCCACTGTTCACTCACTACACACTTGTAAAGCTGAGCATAGGGGGGCAATTGTTTTTACTATTGGCATGAAGACGACGTATTGATTGTAGTTGTTTTTGGATTGTCATGTAGTTTGTGAAACAGTTTTCTTGCAAAATGGGAACAACATGGGTACAATCAGTAGCAGATGATGGGTCAAAGGCAATCAACATTATTTAGGACATAATTTATGCCTGAGTTTCAACTGCCCTTACGTGGGGTGGTGCTGGTGCAAAACGGGTAAACCCATTCCAAGAATGCAGGTGCCCGCAGTGGGTGACAAGGTTGTAGGCCGAGAGAATTTTTTTTATAGACAGACAGTGGGCGACAGGTCATAGTGAACACTTATACAATACGCAAGAGTTAGCAAGTCACATGCAAAGCAATGGTACGTTCCATTGTTCATAACATCCCTAGGGGTGGCCGTATGAGCCTCAAAGTGAACTGCAAGACACACCTATGAGCACTCCTAAAGTCGCCCCCACTCCTTTATATGACCCTCCATATCGCCGTATGGTCCACACAAGATTTCAGGTGAGCCTTCACACCTGTCGACTTAAGCAGTCGGTCGTAGAAAACAAACTGAATCAGACTAGCGAGTGTGAATGCTCTTCTAAAAACCAAATTCTCTCCAAAACAAACAAAGCTTAAAGGCTTAATTAAAGACATCTAAAAAAAAAAAAAAAAAAAAAGGATTTATTTATTTTAAGTTTACATATTTTTGGTCTGCTCTGTACTTTGTTTATTTCCATCCATGTAGTTTTACTCTTTTGACACTAACTGAGTTCCATTACAGCATATTTTCCAATTGCATTTGGTTGCCATGAGGCTGCAATAACATGCACACCAATAACTTTCTTTTTTTTTTTTTTTTTTTCAAAAGCCCTCCCAATAAACTTGGGATGAGTTTAATACCAATCGGGGGAACATTCATCAAAGATCCATAAAGCATGATGCTCATTACTCACTTAATGATTTCAACATCTCTCATCATGGCTAATATGTTGCATAAAGGTCATAAAAGAAGCTAATAACATGATGATTTCCCATGATGATTACCTCCGTTTCTCTCTCATTCTCTCATTACTTACTGTATTATCATCATTATGTTCTTCTCTCTCATTAAATTCCCTCATTACAGCAACAATCACACCATCGGACACAGTTTCATTGGAAAATAGGAGTCCTTGTGTTTGTATGTTTACACACAGGTGGTGACTAATCTCACATCCTCGCTCATATGTTGCTACAAGTTGGCCGCCCACCCATTCCTCATGATGAATTGCCATCATGAAAAGTGGGAATCACCAGTGTTGTACAGCATGTGACTAATGGACTTTCTTTTAGTCCGCACAAAAATACACTGCAAACTATCAGACGATCAAGATATTTTTGACTAGCTTGAAAGTTGCTTTGACTTCTTTTTGCTCTACAACTTTCCAATCTTTTCTTAAAATCAGAAAAAATAGAAACTTGTTGGTCTCATTAAGAACTAGGACCTATAAATACAGAGATTATTATTAAAATGAGTATAAATCCTTTTGGTTCTTGACAAAAAAAAACTTGATTTATGACTTAAAAAAACAGAAACTGTTGCATTTTTTGTTTCAGTTTGAAGGATGTTATTTTAAAGTTCACAATGTCATTAATCGTCATTATTTTGGAAGCAAAATGTAGATTTATGTTCTAAGAATAAGTGCTAGTTTCTGATTTTTTTGAGGATGTATTAGGATGGGCCAACTTGCACTATTGTATTTTCATTTTGTTGACATTTTGCTCTAAAATGAGTCATTTCCACTTATTATTAGGTGCATTAAAAACTCAAAAAATACAAACCATTTGATTAGAACTAGCAAAAATAAGCTTACCGTTGGGCTGTATAAGTATTTAATTTGAAGTAATTCTCTCTAAAGCAGGGGTGGGCAAACTACGGCCCGCGGGCTGGATCCGGCCCGCCTCCATGTTTGGTCCGACCCACTGAACAATATCAGAGACCCATGTATTTTATTTTTATCGTGTTCAAGACCTGCATAGAACGTGACATTTTATTCCGTCCTTCTGCAGTCTGTGCTCCAACCTGAAACCCTCTAAAATCCCTGTCAAACAGAACAGAAGACAGTCTTTCCTTTCTACGTCGCAGTTCATCTTTCCTGGTTTAGCTCATTCTTGTAGAGCGATTATGCTGCTTTTTTCAAACAGCGCACCCTGTTCTGTGTCCTGATTGGCTGGAGACCTTGTCAATCAATCTCCTCCATGCCGTGTCTCCTGTACAGAAATGTGGAGCTCTTCAGATCTACAGAAATCTCTGATTGATCAGATCTTTGTTTTCATTCTAAGATCCTGGACCTAATTTCTATGAAGGTTTAAGAATTTAAACAAGAAAAAAGGGTGAAACTGTTCATGTCTGTCTGGGAAAAGTTTATAAAGTGGGCAGTGAGGAGTTTTACTGCCATAAACGTCTGTAATCAGACTCTGTGGATTCCACCGATCACGGTTATTTTAGAACGTAACTCCTGCAATAAATGAGGGACTCTGTACTGGTGAAAAGGTAACGCAGCAGATATATGTGTAGCTCAGTGACGTGCGGTGAGATTAATGGCTGCTGAGGCACTGACGTCATCAGTCAGATTTACAAACCATACTGAGTAACTTATTCACAATTTGATTGACAACAGTTAACGTGTTTTGTTTAAAATATCATTTCAACATGTTTTTTTCCATATACAAACGGCAGCATAGAAAAAAGCACAAACCTTATTATCGTCTTATCTTTACTTGTAAATAAAGTCCATACGCCGCTCCTTCTGAAGAAAATGACTTGCCGCTTGCCATCACTTCTTCTATTATTTTTTAGCGTCATAATCTCAGGGCTCACCGGCGCCCCCTAACATGAGGCACAAGAACTGCTGGCCTCACCCAGCGGCTTTTTTGCCGGCGTTTAGCGCTCAGCACAAGAAACACGTCCCTAACATACAGTTATTTATAAAAACAAACACTGTACATCATATACATCTGCTAAATTATGTAAACTCAGCTCATATAGTACAAGTGATTGAACCGACAGACAGAGAGACAGCAGTACCGTCTGACTGCATAGGTATTGCGCAATCCAAGGTGAGGCTCAGCGGGCTGGTGCCTCATCGCAGTCACTTCTTAGTATCTGAACGGCAAATGCGGAAATTCAGCGATTTTGAAAAGAAAAAACACCCCAAAATGGTACATTTAAATAGAAAATGACTGCAAAGCACAAATTACTGATTAAATATAATAAATGAATTTACTTTTTCTCTTTTCTTCCCATAATGACAGGTGAGGCACAGCCTCACCTGCCTCTCCTGACTGCACGTCACTGGTGCAGCTGCAGCAGAAGACAGAGAAATTTGCTTTTTACTGCATTACTGGATGAGAAACAGAAGTGCAGGACACAGCGGCTCAGTTTGAGTGCAAACTGTAAGACGTGCGAGGAGCTGCAGCCTCAAAGTCTCAGCGGGAAAATGTCCGGAGAGGATCCACTATTTATTGTTTTTTCTTTCTAATGTATCAGTATGTTTTTTCCTGACTTTTTGTCTTTGAAAATCACAGTTGTTTAGTCATGTTTTTATTTCATAAATAGTGTTATTTATTTCATTAAAAGGATCATGAATTAATAAAACTTTAGTATAGGGCTTTACAATAAAAGAAAGATCAAAGAAGTTTAAGGAAAAAGAGTTAATGTGGCCCTCACAAGAAAACATTTGGGGACTCCACTCTAGCATCCATGTGTTGTTGGAAAATTTGTTGTTTTTCATTCTTCCTATCATTCAAACACCACACGAACGCAGCATTTCTCTAAGTTTTACATGAGGTATCAAGCCGTTGGTGCAATTGGCTCTAATTTAAGAACAAAAGTTTGAACCTAAAAACTCTAGAATATTCTGTTTTAAAATATAATTTTCAATCCAAATGTTTTCATCTACATTCCATGTTATATCATTCTCACTCCACGCATCTGCTCGTGGTCCGGCCCTTCTATCCAGTTTAAGAACACTATGTGGCCCGCCAGTCAAAATAACTGCCCACCCCTGCTCTAAAGCCACATTACACCGGGCTTGTGACACTCGGTGAAGATCGCGCCAAACCCAGGTTCTTTAACCCACACTTAGCCATGGTGTTCACACTGGAAAAAAAGGGGAGGGAACTCTTCTCTTTTTTGTTTCTCTACTGTTTACTTGTTCAGTGCCTGCGGCTTTTGTATGTAGAGCCCTAAAAAGGTTGTAGAAACTTGTGTGGTGACGCGTAAACAAGCGAATTTGAAATGGGAAGCCTGAATTGTGCATATAGGCGTGATAGACTTCTCATTGGAAGTGGTGACTTGTTGCCGACGGCGGTTTGAACGTAGCTTAATGGTTATCTTTTCAGCTTTTTTTGGAATGCTTGTGTGGAACTCCTTTTTCTAGATTTTTACATCTTTATATAAGATTTCTTGTTAAGTTAGAACTAGTAGCTTCCTGGACGGATCATTTCACTCCTTTCTAGTGATTTTCTTGAGATTAGTGTTCCTCACGATACTTTTTTCGGCAGGGCAGCATTTTGTTCCAGCCTTAAAATATTAAGGGTAACATATTTTAAAATTTGTTGCCCGTGCAACTTCAGTTATCCTGTTCATCTCATGGGTTCTGATAAGTGCATCCCCCCTCTTCTTTTTCATTTGTGGTAGGTTCCACTTCCAGGACACAGCTTTAAAAGTTGCCTGACATTCTGCTGCACACAGCATTTGAAATATTAACAACTGCACATCAATTGAGCTTCAGACATTAAAGCTTTCCAACATTTACTAGGCAGAAGCACCTAAATCTGTCCGACTCTTCGTTGTGGATCACGAGTAATGTTGCCTCTGGAAAAGATGCGTCTGCTCTGCCATGAATATTTGCTGTGACGTCTGCCATGTATGTTCCCCGTCTCTGACTGGAGCCCACTGCTTTCCTCACAGCTGCACAGACGAGCCGCTCAAAGGGCGATGAGGAGCCAAGAACAAAATCTGCTGGCTGCTGATGAACATGTTGATGGATCAGAAAGTGTAAAATACCAACAAGCCTTTTTGTTGTGTCAAAGCTGTGTCTGTGTTCCCTGGAGTGATTTTAACTCTTAATAGACATTCTCAACTTAGTGTTGGATTGTAAAAAGTTCTACTTTTTATTTTAAAACTTTATATTTTTGCTGTTAAGTAATTTATGATTTAGATCGAAAACATGGCTCCCTTTATCCCTTGTGCTATCGTATGGGGTCCTGATGACCCGATCCTTACATTGACATGTTCTCCCTACCATGACAAAGGTGGATAAAGTTGAAGAGGATTTCATGTAATCCATGGACACCAGTGAAGATCACAAATCATTGAAGAAACAGGTTCAGCGCACTGTCTTGTGGGGTCCAGATGACCCACTCTCAACACATTGAGAGTGGGTCATCTGGACCCCACAAGACAGCACAAGGGATAAATGAGGAATTGTGGCTGTTGGTCATCCTACTAGGCACAAAGACGCAGTCCTCAGTCTTTTATTTGTGACTTTAAAAATGTTTTTTTTTTAAATACAAAATGAAAACTTCAACTTCCAAAATGATCTTTTAACTATGTAGAATATGAGAAACATTTGATGAACCCCATTTTGGCTCACAGAAAACAGATCAGGTGTGTGGATGGTGATTATCATGCCTAATTACATCATTTAGTTTCCTGGTTTCCTCACAAGTGGGCAGTTGTGTAACAAAATGGCCTCATAGTATGTATTCATAGAACAGTACTGATGGTTTGGAATCAGAAAAAACAAGCTAATGAACCTTCAGATTTTAGTGTCCAACATGACCTGTTTGAGGCAACAATACACAGATGGAGACTTCAGTCGCATTAGCAGCTAGTTGTTTTTTTGTTTTTGTGTCAAAAAAACATAGAGTCCTAAAACTCCTTTGTCTTTTAAATTCCTAGCTTGGATCATTTGCAGGATTTACAATCATTTTAGCAAACAAAAGATGAAAGGTCAACTTTATTCACCAAAACATTTAGCTGCAAGCTAATGCTAACATTAGCATGCTAACATCTAATCTGCTAAATGTTTGATGTATTCTATGTTTTGATGCACAACATATTTACACCGAGGTGGTTCTCTACTCCACATGACTTGGATTTATTTGAGTTTGTGGTTTTTGGCCCCATACCATCACATGACCACCGCCGTGTTTGGCTGTTTCTATAAAATAGTTTGCTGGTTTGATTATCATTTCACTTGAGGTGAACTTTTTCAACCCGTCACATGTCTCGTTGGTTCCTTTTCTTGGTCACTTACCTCCTCGACCATGTTCTCCCACAGGAGTGTGCCTGGTCCTGGGCTGCATGATCTTCCCAGACGGTTGGGATGCGGAGGTGATCCGGGACATGTGCGGGGAGCAGACAGGGAAGTACTCTCTGGGCGATTGTTCTGTGCGCTGGGCCTACATGCTGGCCATCATGGGCATCCTGGACGCCCTCATCCTCTCCTTCCTGGCCTTCGTTCTGGGAAACCGGCAGACGGACTTCTATCTGGACGACCTGCAGACGGACAACAAAGGTGAAGTCTGACTTCATTCATCCGAAAATCCTAAATATACATATGTAATGCATTGACTGAATTCAATTAAAGCGGCATTTCCCAAACCGGCTTAGGTGCAAAAAAGGAAGACAGATCTGACGAGTCCAGCTAAACTGCTGAAATCAGGAGAAGGGGGGGGCTCCCTGACAGTTTGCATATTGTTGCATCAGAAGAGTCCAAGCATATTGTTTCAGCCTTATAACAGAGAGGACGAGGAGGAAAGGGATAGCAGGAAGCAAACAATGCTATTCAGAACAGCCAAGTCTCCCTCTATAAGGATTAGGTTTTTTGATCTGCAGCATCACAAAACAAAGAGTGAGGAGGAAGGGGGGTGGGGGTGGGGTAGGAAGGGAACACTCTCTGATATGGCGACAGAGCAGGATAGAGTAAATTAGAGGAGGAGGAGGAGGAAGAGGAAGAGTCAGAGAGAAAACAGTGACATAAGATGTCTTGGTTCTCCAACGGTCTATCTCCGCGATGGTTTCCATGGTAACTGGAGATATTCCAGAGCGTGGGCGTGTCTTTCTGCTCTTGTCTGATTAACCTCGCTGACAGTCGCAGAGATTTTTACACATTTAACATCTCTGATGTTTCATCGCTGCCGTTGGTTTCCTTTAACCTGCAGGCAGAAAAAAAAGGATGAAGTGGCAACTAGCAAAGTTGGTCATCAGACCCAGACATGGACCTGCTGACCAGATTCTATCGTCGATGTTTATTTGTGTTCAACATTCTAAATATACACAAAATAATCTTTCATTAGCAATTGAGCATATTATCGTTCCAGAATATATTTAAATGTATATAACTATCACATAATAATGAATTTGCTTTTACCTTGTGTTGAGTGTTGCAATGATTACCATGTGCATTTATGTGGACGCAGACACAAAAGTAGTTTTGCTCAGCAGGAGGACGAAACCCAAATGCTTAAGTCGGACTGACGTGAGCGTTTTCCTGCTCTGCACAAACACGCACTTTTCCTCCTCTTTGTGCCAACGCTTGTTTTTCTTCTGTCCTTGCAGATTTTGCTGTGTCCAGGGTAAGTTCCCTTTCATTGTGCTCTTCGTGAGCAGCTTGTTTGGCCTTTTTCACACATCAACACAAGAAAATGCAAAAATGTTGGATAATTTAGCTGACAGAGAACCGAACGGAGCAGATTTTTAAAAAAAAAAACGCAGTTTCACAAAATGAAATAATCAACACAGAGAAAGAAAAGAACAAAAACTGTTCTCATTTTTTAAACATTTTCATCCCATTGTAATTATTGCATGAAAGAATTTGCCTTTGTTTTACAAAATCATACTTTGCAAAAATCGTGAGGTAGAAAATGTATTTTAAGTTGTTTTTAAGTCATCCGGCCTCTTTTTTTAAACCAGTACTTTTGCATTTTAGGGGTAATAATAAGATAATTGAAAATTAATAACTGAAAAATATGTCATTTCTGTACCTTTTCTAAATGTATCATCTTTTTGTGTGTTTAACATTTTCCTCTGTGAGATCAAATTTCCTTATTTTTAGTGTAAGAGTCAAAAATGTACATTTACAAATCAACATTTTCAGTTTGCAGTTCAATGATTTTCTGTGAACTTTACAGTCACATTCCAAAAGCGTACGTTTTAACATCGCAGTTAGAAAAATATGTACAGTAACAGCAAAAACTCCTGTGATGGCTGGCATCTTCCTCGCCGGAGAAATGAGGCTCGTCATCATTAAAGATGAGAAAATCAAAATGAGCTTCAGCGAGCTGTGGCGGTGGCGTGTTCCCACCGTCTGCGACTGTTCTCCGCCCTCCACATTGGCAGCCCCCCTCCACAGAGCCAGTTCATCACAGACTTCCTCCAGAGTTTCCGAGCAGAGAGGATGGAATGACCTTGATCCCACTGAGAACTCGCTGGATCAGGCCGGGCGTGAATAATGGGATGTCATTCCATATTAATGTGTGCGGCATCAGGGGGGGCTGCCGTGGCTTTTCCACACATTACGGAAGGTTCGGTTTCCTAAATGAGGAAAACCCTAAACATCCAACAAGTCTTTTATAAATTCGTTTATTCAAAGTATCAGGAAAAAGCCAAAAGGAGAAGAAGCTGTTTGGCAGAGAAGATTTGGCAAATGTGTATAACCCAAATATTCTGGTCTGCTGCATCCCATAAACGCATGTTCCTCATAAATGTGACAGCTTCAAACATTAAAAGAATTACTATAAGATTGATTTAATAAACACTGTGAGCTGAAATTAGCTGAAATTACCTCTTTTTTTCCCCATCATTTCATTCATTTCAACACATTTTCTTGCCAAAAGTTTTGTCTTTAGTTTCAACCAATATCGAAATATCAAAACTATCAGCAGAGGCTTCCTTCCAACAACTTCGAGGCAGATTTCAAATGAACTCCTGCTGGTCTGGAGAAACTATGTCTGAGGAAAAAAATCTGCATAATGATAATAGTGGAGCTGGTTATTAAAATAATGGTACAAGCACCAAATGTGGCATGGATTCCCCTCTTTCAGAAAACCATGTTAGCCACAAAAAATACAAGATTTTAAAACATAATATTATTAATATTGTTGAGACTGGGCAAACGGACATTGAATATTTATGTAACAATGGAGTGTATTACCGCCATCTTTACAAATGCCCACCATGTTTAGATTTTTCTAAAGTGCGTTTCTGAAAATGTTGTGGTGTCCTGCCCTCTTAAGGCAAAATAGTCCATTTTGTAATTAGATATACATACTCATATTTACGAATGTTAATCTGGTAATTGAAACAATGTGTCCCAAAATAAGCATGCATTGCTCCAAAAAGGTTTTCTATCCTTTAGGTAGGTATAGTTTTTCTACCTAATGTCTCCTATTTCAAGCGCTAAAATCATTTTTCTTACATTAAGACTAAAATGACACATTTTGAAATAAATTCTGTGTAGGTTTCTCACTTAAAGGCATTTGTCACGAGTCAAATCAAACTTTTTCAGTTTCCACCATTCACAGTAAAAACATTCGACTAAAAATATAATTTTACGTAAAAAACTACTTGTTTTATTTAAGATATTGTATAAAATAAGATGTTTTCATTGTTAAAGGAGATTTATTGTCCTAAAATAAGTGACTTGCAAGTTATTTTAGTTTAATGTGTGATAAAATATTTAAACTAGAAACTAAATATTTGGTGACATTTTGTAAAAACATTTCTCTGTGTTTTAAACTTTGTTTTTAGTGCTAATCCAGCACTAATTGACAGCCTCCCCTTTCACTGTTTGTGCCTCTGTTAAGACCGATGTTGTTTTCTTCAGATTGAGGTGCGGGACAGAAGAGAACCGCGGTACGGAGTACAGCGTCTCCGCTGAGGGCATCAGCGACTCCCAACAACTCCTCCTCCTCCTCCTCCTCCTCCTCCTCCTCCATTGTCGACAATGATCAGGATTTCCTCCCAATCTCAATGCAGACACCAAGTGTAAAGGATACTGTAAGATTAAAAAAAAAAGAACAAACACACTGGGATATAACTATATTTTGAGAAAAAAACAATAATAATTATCCAAGGTTGTACAGTTCATTTAACACTTTCTTGACAAATACCTTTATGATTAAAAAAAAAACAGATTTACTGTATTTTAAGTCTTAATTTGTGTGAGAAATTGAATTCCTAAGATGAAGAACCATAATGTCCATTTTCTGAGTATGTCTTTGAAACGTTGCTATTTCCTGAGTTTTTGTGCATTCATAGCGTCAGAGAGCAGGGTGTTCTTTGTTCAGAGGCGGAGTCCATAACACAGCCATCAACACGCATTCAAAACAACAGGGAGACCTATGGCTCTTCATCTGAGGACTTTTACAAAGTGAGGGATCTAAAGGAGCACCCCATTGCAGCTTTACAGAACCTAACATCTCTGGGAGATTCTCTTCTGTACATACGGAATGATGTAAATAACATAAATGCTGACGAAAACAGCCAACGACAAAACCTCATCTTACTCCAATGCATTTGAGTATTTCTACCCCGGTTTCTTTGTCTGGGAAATCATCCACAGATGCGTTGCGTGTCTGTGACTCCTCCTAGGCGCTTGGGAATCAAACAGATATTCCACAGCTGGATAATCCACAGAATCCCAAGGACAGTGTTTGACTCTGGATTTTGTTTTTTGTTTTTTATGGTTTTTGACAGGGAAAGGACACTTCCACTAAACAAGCCAACAACAACTACATCTGGAATACGTCCAACTTTATCTTGTTGTCAAAGTGTGCTCCCCTTCACCATCTCAGCACCCCCCGATTTCAAGTGTGCAGTTTACTCTACAGATGTCTTAAGACTGCTTTGCGTCGTCTTAAGGTGATGTCACTTGAAAACCTGTTCAGAGGAGCAGTGCCTGCTTTTGTCCCACAAGTGGGACACACCACCCTTCTCCAAAACATAAAAAAAGGGGCAAAAGAAAATGGAAACATGACTGGAAAAGTTGCTCAAAGTAATTCAGATTTATAAGCATGAAAGTATGGAGGACTAAAAAGGACCAAATTAAATATCTGTTAACAGAGAAATGAGTAAACCTACATTTTAGTCAGACAATTAACATTTAAACAATTTTTAAAAAATAACAAAGCACTGTGTTTGCATAAATTAATTTGATAGTGTTCACTTCAAGCCATAGTTTTAGAGTGTTGGTCTGCTAGACATCATATCACATATTCGTTATCTAATAAAATGTCCCACTACTACTACCGTATTTTCCAAACTACAGGGCGCACCGGATCATAAAGCAATGAATGTTCTAAATTCAAACTGTGAGAAGCGAGACAAAGATAGGTCCGTCAGTCAGTCAAACTTTATTACCTGTGATCACAGTAACTCTAGAATCTGTTTGTAACACACTATAGCCACACTAGAAGCATTAGCTATCTCTAACATCCCATTCTCTTCTTGTCTGTTTTTTTTTCGCGTCCAGTCCAACAAACAAAATTTACAAAACTATAATTAATATCAATGTAGTTTTCCCTCAAATACAAAAGGGGTTTATACAAATATACACCTCGTGTGTTAGAAGATTCATGATCCCCTTTTGTAACAGTAAAATCTATCCTGTTTGTTCAGCTGCTGGACAGTTTAAAAAAAAAAGCGTTAGCCATGTTAGCGTATTCACATTACCTTTAACTCCTTGCCTTGCTTGCGACACTTGAAAAAATAAACTGATACCGCTAAACCAAATGTTACTGTGACTTTGCTAACTCCCAACCAACTCCCCTCAAAAACCCACTTGGGCCCCCTGGTGGCCACGTTGTTAAGCAGTGCTGTGCAGGGTGTTGCCCAAGGATCCACACTGGCTGAAGCTCATTGCGCCCCCTGGGATACGGACCTCGATTTCCCATGTGCCAGTCCTGTGCTTGACTATCTGAGCCATCCAGCCAGCACAATCAGAATGAATTTATACATATGTATCTGTATGCAAGGCGCTTCAAATTAATTAGGGCACCTTAGTGTATAGAAAATACGGTATAATCTGGCAATAATACTTGTCTCAATTTAAGCACTGCTGCCAAACAACTTAAAAAATAATAATAAAACAATTCTGCCAAGCCAAGAGCAGCAATTTATCACTTTAAAGAAGATGAAAAGGAACAATGATCAACAGCTGTCACCAACTTCTGTAGCTTGAGTGCTTGGTCAGAACACTGACGACTATCAGAGAAATAAGAATGGATGTAAACATTTTAAAAACTCTAAATTTATTTAATCCGGATCAACGATTTTATTAGAAAAGGTATCAAACATGCTTTAGGCTGACCCCCAAAGAATGACTGTGGTGCAGAAATTCATTCATTTGTTTCTACTTTTAACTACATTTCTGTCGAAAAAAGTTTTTAAACCAAATCAAAGATTCTATATTTTCACATCTTTCAGAATTTTTAGTCCTTCATGCAAAAAGGCTGGAGTGCATTATTATGAATTGATTTGTAAGTTGTTTCATCCAGCACCCTAAAATAATAATAGAACACTTTTGAGGTTTGATCTGTCTTTTTGCATCAGAAATGTTTCCCCAGTCCAGTTAATGTTATCTAACGCTAATGTAAAATATCTGATTATCAAACTCCTGGTTCTGTTTGATTAGTAAGTCTGAAATCCAACATAGAGCAGTTTAAAGCTCAGCATTGAACCAACATATGGAGCCTTAAAGTGCAGTATGAACAGGTAGCATAAAGACACGTCTACCCATAGAAAATGTGAAGAAGGGCTTGGTTAACTTGATTAGGATGAAGCATCCTTTTTTTGTTGGAAATTGTTGCACTACAGTAAACCAAGCTAAGGTTGTGTCACTACTGACTACTTAGTGCACTCTGTAGGGTGTTTACCACTTTGTTGGGTTGTCTGCATCTTCAATTTTGACAACTGAAAAACTACTGCTCATCAATGCTCACTAGATTGGTAAATATTGACCACAATGCATTTTTCAAATTTGTCATTTGAAAAATGAATCCAAATGTATTTTTTATAAAGTTTTCACTATCAGAACACAGCGGAATCATAAATAATCTTTGATATTTGCCATTAAAAAAAATGGTGAGTCCAAATTTGAATAAAGGGTTTTGGAGAGTCCCGCACTATAAAGTCCTTTAGAGGTTAGAGAGTAGTGATGCAACTCTGCAATCATTTTTAATATAAAATAACTTCTAGGAGTTCCTAAAACTCTCAAAACTCCCAGAAGACCTGCAGGTTACATAACGAGGAGCCAGAGTTATACTATTTAAAAATAAATACCTGGGATGGGTGAAATCATTAGCAAGAGTGACTCGACGTGATTCCCCAGAGCTGCACTTCCTTCATTCATCTCCACCAGTGACGGTGATCATCGTGATTTGGGTGACAACTGGGAATCCATGACGAGTTGCAGTTGCACAACATGACAAAGCAGGCTGCTGTAATCCAGGGCACTAGGGGTTTGGGGGGACTCATTCACCCCCCCAAAGCAGCACTTCAGGCTGACACAGTGTAACCGAAACTCCCAAAGCTTGGCCTAAGTCACGACAGAATTAAACGGAGCTGTGGATAATTATTTCACAGGAGAAGCCGGCATGCTTTGCCCATTGAATGGTGATGTGCAGCGATCTAGCATGAAGCAGATGAATTCACGTCATCTCAGTACAGTTTTAGCGCTCTGACATCAAAATAAAGCCTTTTCACTATCAAAGTGTGATCCGTGTGGAGCTGTTGAGGATGCACTCTTAACACGTTCACTGTGGACAAGTTAAAAATACTTTGTCTCCGTCGTTACTTGAAAATTGAAGCTGAAATATTTAGGTTAAATGTTAGTGTAAGATAAATGACGCCTAACCTGGTTCATCCTAGGTTAGTTTCTGGTGCGTTCCTACACCGTAAATCTAGAATGAGCAGATAGCTAGAGGTGTGGTGTGTTTTGTAGAGTGGTTGCTAGCTAACTCTCAGGAAGCTGTGAATAAAGTACTGTATTAAAGGCTTATTATGGAAACCAACAGGTGAAACATGCAAGCAGAGCTTTGACCTTAAGAGACCCCTGTGTAAATGGTACTGCAGGTACTGTAGTTTAGAGAAGAGGTTTCCAAAATAAGTCTTTGAGACACTATAATAACAGCCCTTATTGCTGAATCTAGTGATGCTGTCTGTGCATTAGCTGCATAGATCCCCCATCTATACTGTCCACAGAAAGAAAGGAAATTTGGTTTTGGTAGATTTTTTTTTCATTCTTACTCAGTATATCACTGTATGAAGGATGTGAGGAACAAACATCTTTAAAGAAACAAACCTAAACAGGATGAAAAGTAGGGGGTTTGCTCCTGTGAAATCCCTTTTTTTGGAGCATTTTGATTTTTACTGTTTGTTATGGGCTCAACTGAGGAATCTGTGGTGACATCAGGTTAATTGGTTTACCATCTCCCAAAAAATGACAGGAAAACAAAGCTGTTTTACAGAGATAAAAACATGGTTTGTTTGCACCGTTATGGTCTGTCATGTAGAGCACAATGTTGTTTGGAGTTTTAGTTATGTTGTGGCGCACCCTGAGTTTTTTTTTTTTTTTTTTTTTAGCAGACTGACACCTCAAAGCTTTGGAGCACTGTGTCCCGGCACATTTAGCAGTCACATAATATTGGTGCCCACATACCATAGCCTGTACAAATCACTGTATATAAGAACTGGACTTGGTCAGTGTGACATCATTTATAAAAAATGGTTTACTTCCGGCTCCAACCAAATTAAGTCAATTCAGTCTCAAATTTTTTACAAAATGGATGCCACCATGCCGGAGCCAGACGTCATCAGTAAGCAGTAATTGGTCCGAGTAGGTCTGAGTCAACGTTTCTTTGGCAACCCTCACACCAATCAGGGGTGAGGTTGTTGGAAGCCCACACCCCTACCACTTGAAAGGGGGCTACACAAATTCTGTCAGTCATTCTGGAGGTTGGACGTGAAAACCAACAGGCTCCACCTACTTTTATTGAGGCATCTGATTGGTCAATTTATAACGTGAACGTCTGTAGCTTGATGGAAATCTTTGGGCTTTCCTTTGGCTTCTTGGTGCTTGTGGTGATTTCCTGTTTGGAACGCCCCCGGGGGGGGGGGGGGGGGGGTCACTTAGTCCATTTCTCATATACAGTTAATGGTAGACACGGACTTTGGGCTCACCAGTACTCAGGCTCAGTTCATTTTTGCTGAGTGAGAACAGTCCCTATGTGTTGTTGTCAAAGCCACCTCTGGTTTGACATGGCTGCCAAAGGCCTCCATGCCAGCTCTTCACCATCCAGCCCTTTTGAGGAGTGCAGTGTTCAGCACAGACTCCAGATTCTTTCTGTAGCGTCTGGAATATGGAGGTGAAATAATGAGGAGATACAATGAACCACCGACACAAAGCGTGTCATCCATTTGTTGGAGACTAATTCAGTGGGTCAAACTGGGTCTGCTGCTCAAGCCAGCATGGCTGATCGACCCGACGCAAATGCTAATTAAAGAAAGAGATGTCCTACAACAGAACATGACCAACTTGAGGAGGAGGTACTGTGGCTTATACTTCCTCACCATGCTTTTGTTTTGGGTGGACAAACTCAGACATGAACTCATTGGGTCATCCCAGAAATGCCTGTTCTGTACGAATATGGCTCTGTTTAAAAGAGCAATAAAGAGGAATTGCTGTCATGAAGCATTAAAATAAACTTCTACCAAACACAAATTTCCTACACTTTGTTAGGTATGTTATTAATGCGATGGGCCAATCTTCACGAGAGGTTTCCTTCGGTTTAGGAAGAAAAAAATCAAACAATTAAACCAGAACGCTCATCTTGGTAAGTTCTTACCCTTCTGCTATTTAGGTGCAGTTATTCACCTAAAACAGTCTATGTACACTTTTTACAGGAGTTGCATTAGGCAGGCAGTGAAGTCTCTTTCATTTGACTTAACCAGGTAATACACTGATGATAAACCTACAGAAAAAAGGGAGGGAAAGCTGCCTGAGGCTAAAATGGTCATTGGCTCCCAAGCATGAGAACCTGTATGATCCCATGTCGTCTCCAGGTCCAGAGGACTGCCACAAAGACCTGACCTTAACCCTAATGAGCACATATTTGTACCACTCCAGGTGCCTCTAAGAACTCTTGATTCAACTCTGATGTGGTGCAGAACCAGCAAAACAAGTAGTGACAAAGTAGTTTTTTTTTCTACTAAAGACTACAAACTCAGACTGAGCTTTGCAAACGCGTTTATCTACAGACTTGAGGTCAATTCAGTTTCAAGATGAAAAAAATAAATAAACAAAACAGCTTAACTTGATCTAAAGTGGAACTTTATTGACACTTAAAAGTAGATTTGATTTTCATTTTGACGTAGGACTTTCAAAGCTGAATTCACCTCCGTCTCGAATGACAGGATTGTTTTAAAAAAAAAAGTGAAAAACATTGAAAACGATAAAAAGAGTCGGTGAGAAAACAACTGCAATCTCTTGATACAGACATGACAGTGGTGGACTGTGTAAATGTCATGGATATGTCAATAATTTATCTTTTTATCATGCAATATCGTGTATAAAGACATATGTTAGGGGTTGGGATGGGTCAGGAGCAAAAATGATTCATGTTTAGTGACTTATGTTAATATAGTTGACTTTCTGTTAACTTCTGAGATGCAGATATTGCCAAAATATCATCAACTATCATGTGTTAATCATGAGAAAATAAAAATAAAAAAATAATATATATACATCAGTTTTGGTTTTATACAACAAAAAGAGAAATATACTGATATTTGTCAAGTATTTCTTTGTTTTTATGTGTTAATTGCAGTCTCCTTACTTTCGGTTCCGGTTTCTTCTGTTTTGCAGTTGTTGTTCGGTCACACCAGACTTCTCAGATTCAGTTTGAACTCACTAATGGATGGCTGCTTGTTGAAATGTTCAAAGCTTGTTTATAGCCCAAAATGTACAAAAAAAAGAAAGAAAGAAAGAAAAAAAACGTAAAAAGTATGTTTATAAAGTTGCTTGATCGTTGATAAGTGGCCAGACTCTGAAGAAGGCCTGCTGCTTGTCATGGTTTACGATGACATACCAATTTTGAAAATTATGTCTAATTCTTATTTGTGAACAGTATTCACACTCACGGTGATGATTTCTGTTATGACAACACATTTTGAGAAAGTCAAATAAAGATATTTTACAGTCAAAGCCATTGCATCATGAAGTTTTTGTTTGTTTTAGTGACCGGAAAACGTTGCTGTACTGCAATACATGCACAACAGAAAAACGGTACATGTGTGTGTGTGTGTGTGTGTGCAGTTTAATGTTTCTAAAAGGATGGTTGGATGTGTGAATTTATGGATGCATAGAAAGTTGAATGGATAAATAAATGGCGCCACATACCAGCTGAGCTGTAGGTTTGGTGCCACCATTACAGTGTTGTTGTTGATAGAAGTTATCTAGTGACACAGAAATACTTTTATATGATCTATGGTGTGGAAGAGATTACAGAAGGAGCAGAGCATTTGCAGGGTTATTATACATTTGAAAACTCTTAACCATGACTTTACCTTACAGTACCAATGTCTGAGTTACGTCCCTGCTGGGAAATCACCCAAGCATATAGCCACATGTGTTTGTACCTATAGGCTAGAAGCAGCCGTAACCACAGAATTTTTAACTGCCTGAGCAGAACTGAGAGACGCCAGAGTTCTGTGATTGTAAAACAAATAGTTTGTGTCATGCATCACTACAGGGCATTGCCAAGCATTCAACAAATACAACGGAAATGTTATTTTTATCCATGTTCCACATGTTGCCAGGCTGTAAACACTGTTGCTATACAGCTTTAAACACATGATGCACCGAGTCCAGAGGCCTGGATCCATCACTCTGCATCAACTTGGGTCTGACATGAACTATTTATGTAATTAGCAGGCAAATAAGACTAGCCAGGCCCGCTGTAGGGTCGAGAGTGAGTCACACAGCCGAAAATATCACACAGTCAGTCACAGTCTGCTTATGACTGCAGAGTCCACATCCTGACACAATAAGTAGGTGTGGTTCATCGGTGGGTTCTGCATCTGTGAGGTCCACCACAGTTTCACCAAATGTTGTTCCTGATCAATCAAACCACCAATTCAGAAGGATGTTCAGACACTTGTGCAAAAGCAGGAGTTAGCTCAGTGACTCAAGGGCCACAAGACTGACCTCTGGGCCACATAAACTCAGACATGTCATTTGGAAGATGCTCAGAGTTTCGTTTTACACGTTTAAATCAAACCTTAGGTGCTCTAACCTCATAAATTATCACTGCAGTTTGTTAAAGGTTTACTGAGTCAGAATAACAGACATAAAATCGCTGGACGGAGAATCTCCAATGTCCCTTTTAGAATTCTGCCCAATGAAAATGAAACCCAAAGAGGATAGGCAACTTTATAAAAGTTTGCTCCCCCACCCTAGCAGCATGGCAGAATAATTGGGTGGGACAAAGAAAAGGCAGAGCTTTTCTGAATCTCCCATAAGTCCACCAACCTGCCAATCCAATAGACACACCCCTGATAAAGCTGAAATTTGAAGTCTGATCAAATCAAGGTTGGTTTAACACCCCCCCCCCCCTCTTAAACACCCCCCCCCCCCAAAAAAAAAAAAAAACTACTATGAGTGAATAAACCAATAAGTATCAACTGCCTTATTTTCCGGGCTATTAGTCAATCTGGAGTCTAAGTCGCAGCAGCTAAAAATACATTATAAAGAGGACAACAACCTACATAAGTCGCACATTTGGGAGAAGTTTATGAATTAAAATACAGGGCCAAGAACAGACATTTCATCATGAAAGGGGAATCATACGGAATAGATAACAATAATAGACTGAATATCTGCTGCTTAACTACCGTAGTTAGCTTCATGAAACATGGGAAGAATTGAAAAATGTTCTGTATAAGTGCAAAATAATGTAGTGTCTTGCTGGACGTAATGAAAAGTCAGAGACCGTCCTTTCCAAATGTGAAGCCTTTAATGTAGCTTAAATGGTTGCTGTCGGCCGCAAGCACCCCTAACACAGCACAAAACGAAAGACTTGGCCTGACGCCGTCTCCTCGTCTGATTTCCACGCACTCACGCTCTCACCACACACCTTCACATTCACTGGCTCCTCCGCCCCCCACCCACACTATTATTCAGAGACAGAGTATAAAAAAATGTTAACAAGTCCACTAAACTCCTCTGTGTTGCTTTTGAACAACACCGCCAAGGCTGGCGCCGCTTTTTCCACTTCGCTTTTAGTAGCAAACTGATCCACGTGCCTACAGTGTCCTCTATTGGTTGTTAGTGGAATGTTAACAAACACATGGGCCTATTTATTTTTTTAAAAATCCCATACTAAGTCGCACCCCTCAGGCCGAACTATGCAAAACCTGCGACTTATACTCCAAAAAATATGGTACATTTTTAACATCCATCTGTGCAAAAGTGATATTATTTGGTATAAAATATGACTTTTGACAAAGTAGCAAGAAGAAATGACTCCCTTCTGACACCCACTTCTGGCCCTTTAAGGAACTACAACAATTGGAACTTTTTTGTTTTCATGAAGGTAAAGACTTGATCGGCACAAACAACAAGAAATCATCAAACAGACTTTGTTTGCAGATCTGACCTTGATGTCCTTAAAGTAATCATTTATTTGGTCATTTTTCACATCCAAAGGTCAAGTCCATGACTCTGAGACTTGTATTTAAAACAGGTCCAAATCACTTTCTCTGGACAATATAGGTGATTCATTGTTCCAATGCCATCCTCACAGACTTATGACCTCTCTCTATTCTAAACCTTAATAACAGATCATCACGAGTCAAAAAAGCATTAATATATAAAAATAAATGTATTCATTGAACAGCAGGCACTATAAAAGTCCACAGTTGTACTTTTTTAAGTCTATAAAACACAGTTTGCAAGGTTGACTGGACGCCTGTTTGCAAGAGAATCCACAAAAGTCAAACTGAAGGAAGCAGATTCAGTTTAGAAAAATAAATAAAGCAAAAAAGATGGGATTAGCAGTTTGAGTGCCTGTGTGGTCCTTTCCTGCCGTGGACCCGCTACACTCCAGAACCTCTTTGACTCGGTAACCACAGTCAGCCTCACTGCTGTGCTGACCTCAACCTACCACGCTGCTCCCACTGCCATCTATCAGACCAGATTCTAGTTCTGAACCACACAGGAAAACATCTTTTAAATTAGAGAGATTTAATATTTTCTACAGTGGACTGCCTGTTAGACTAAAACGTTTGCAGCTTCTTAAAGTCTTAAAGACCCCTAATGGGTCACGTGGACCCATTAGGGGTGCTGCAGGTTTTTGGGTTGTCCGGGCCGTAGAAATGAAAGGCTGCATCTTAAGGGGAGCACAGGTGTGTGACAGTTCCCTTGAGGCTCGTATGGCCACCTGAAGGAACATCATGAAAGTGGAACGTACTAGAGCCCTGCGCGGGACTATTTTCTTCATCCCGCTCCCGCCCGCGCCCGCCGAATTTCTGACCAATCCCGCCCGCTCCCGCAACGTATGCGTTACACTCCCGCCCGCATCCCGCAATATGTATGTCCACTCCCGCCCGCACCCGCAAAACTCGGATAATTTATTCCCGCACTGTAATAGAGATGCATTGATTTTGTATCGTCTCCCGTCCCGCAGGGAAAAAAATCACGTGTTTGTATTGATATTATTAAGGAGATTCATGTCCCTCCTCCAGCCTCATTTTTCCATGCATTCCTCTTTTGTGTAATCTGCAACTTAATTATTAAATATATTTTCACTAATCCTGTTCGGTTAAAAGTGTGCGTGTGTCCGCGCGCAGACAGACGGCCTGAAGGAGTATGCAGGCTGCAGCCAGGGGTAGTTGGCCTGAAGCGCTGAAGCAGCTGATAAAGCTGCAGGTCAAAGTCATTTGAATTTATGGAGGAGAAAAAACATTGTAATGGTTCAACAGAGCTGAAAACCTATGAATTTTTTCCTAACGGAAAAATACTTTTTTTTAGCTTCAGCCTTTTCCAGTTTTTGCTGTTTTGCGCCTCAGTGGGGTATCAGCACGCAGATCTGAACACCATGTGTGTCTCACGATGAACCTCGTTTGTGGTTCTTCTCTGCTTTATCCATTAACATCACGTCTCTGCCTGGAAACCTGCTCCTTCCTATCCAGCGCAGTGTTGGCAGATAGAGTCACAGCTCTTTCATCCGTGTGCTGCGATAGAGCGCCCTGACTATCGTGTCAACCTATGATGACCGTATTTTGCGCTCTGTGTTAACATTTTAAATGAGCAGCAGACCACTGAACATTTGTGCGTTTATTTACGGGTTCTTTCCAGTACAGCAGTGTACGTAGGCTCATACAGGTGGGTGTTTTCTAGGAAAACCGAACTCTCAGCGCTCATCCGATCTCTCTTCTCTTCCCTCTCTTTCATGCTGCTCTGCGCGCTCCCGCATGACGTCAGTCTTGCTCGACAGCGCTCGTTCCACCTGCTGGCCATTTACAGTACTACACGATTTGTAATGAACCCACAACACTTCAAACAGTTTTAAAATTAACAAGGGGGTGGTTTATTTTCACTGTCCCTACATCTGTGTAGAATACACTGGGAGCGCGGGGAAAAACAACTCTCAGCTACAGAGGATATGAACAGGTAAAGAGGAAAAGCAGGTAGAGAGGCGGGGGAGGGGCTTTGGCTTTAAACTGTCAGATGGAAACACGGGCGTCAGATTCAGACGCAGCTTTCACTGCGGGAGTTGAAGCAGAGACTTTCTCTGGGATAATATTATGAACTCAAACATGGAAACATGATTACCAAGTAGAACTCTTCAAAATAATAAACCGGATCTCTCCACATTCTTCGTGTCTAGCATGCATTGATGCACGCATCGCTCCATGCAGGGATCAGACCATAACTTAACTCGTAGCTCCGCCCACACGCGACCGCGGTATCAGGCTTTAAAGAGCATAATTTCTAAGAGGCGGGGTGGAGCGTTGCACACCCCCAACAACAGGTTAGATGACAGTGGCCATTAGGCGTCTCTACCTGGTGAGTTCACGGAGCTTACATAAGAATCCAACAGCCGCACAGCCTAACTTGGTCCGCGCTAATAAATATTCATGATATATTCATGGCAACACTGATCCCGCAGGGTTTTTTTTTGCCGCCCGCTCCCGCCCGCAGCACAATTCAAACCGCCCAATCCCGCGAGATTTGGGTTGGGTCCCGCGGGACCCGGCGGGACCCAATCCCAATGCAGCCCTCTAGAACGTACCATTGTCGTATGTGTGGTTAAGTGTATTCTGAAGTATTTATAAGGCGGATGGAAGTTGTACGCACTTAAGACATTCAGGTGATGCTGTTTTACGGTCTCCTTATGCCACACTGAGGGCCGCATTCCTGCATGTTTTCCAACATACCCTGCTCTGGCATGTTCTGATTGGCTGGACACACCTGAACCAGGTGACTATCTGGAAATCATGCTGACACACCGGCACTATAGGCCTGGAATTGCCCACCCCTACTCTAGTCCTTACACATTGCTGGCGCACTGCACGGACAGGGTGTGCACGTGATGTGTCAGTGGACAGCCCTTTTTGGGCGGTCCACCGGATTGAGGGTGGGGTTGGGGGCGGGGTGAAAAAATCTGTATGACATGCCTGAGTCTCACCGGCTTACGTGTTGCATAAATGTTCACTACAGTCTGTCTGTCACCCGCAGCATGCCATAGAAAAAAAAGGTTCAAAACATTTTCTCTTTACGGGTTTACAGAGCGGTCTATGACCTTGTTATTTCATGCGTGCCATCTACCCGCCCATTTACCCCCACAGACAGCCCAGATCAACGTGTAAGTGAAGTTGTGAATAAAGCTTTAGGTTGTGTTTTTATGCTCTGCCGTTTTCAGCTGTGGACATTTGATGCAGGGAGTTGTAGCTTTGGAGAATTGCCCCAGAATCCCCTGAACCGTGTTCTGGCCCACATATGCCAGCAGCTCGTGGAGCATTTTCTCTAATTGAGCCCATTTCTAGACCCGAGAGATCCCAGCAACCAAATGAAGTATACCTCAGAGGGCAGTTCAAACATCCTTGGGTCCAGAACTGAAGTCTGCTGGTGGCTGGTTACCAAAAACAGGTTAGGGGCACAGCCGTGCTCCAACCGACACACCTCCACCAACACCTCCACCAACAGCTGCTTCTTTCCTCCGTTGATGAGAGTCATAATCCCAAGAGAATATTTTCTCCAGGAATCCACAAGGTTTCTAGTTTACCAGGTTTGAGAAAGCAGGTCACCTTAAAGCCAACAGTAACCTGGTTACGTCATGCAAACTGGTTTGGTCCCTGATATTAACTTTCTTTATCAGTCTGAATGAAGACATGAGTCCTACTGCATGTGTGTGTGTGTGTTTGTGTGAGTCTGCATATGTACAAATGTGTGTTTTCATATTTGCATGCATGCAAATCTGCATGTGTGCGTGTCTCGTGCCTCTGTGCAATTCGTGTGTGTGCCTGCATGTGTGCGTGCATGTGGGTGTGTGTGAGTCTGCAGAAAGTGGTGGGGAGTGGAAGTCGGTGGCTTCTGTGCAGCGCCCCCAAACCACCCGGTTTCCCTTCCAGTCCCTTGAAGTTCATTTGTTTTCCTCCGTTCAGGAGCTGGATTGTGAAACGGTCACCAGGCTGAGGTTGTCCGGGAGGAAGAGGCTGACCACCGTGTTCTGCGCTCTTCCAGTAAAATCTGCCTCAGTGTTTAAGCATCACAGAAACCAAAGAAATGCAGCTGGTCTCTTCTACTGCTTCTATTCCTTATTTTAAAAAAACTCCTGATTCAAAGGTTTTTTCCAGAGTATTTGTGGAAAAAAAGAAAGTATCTAGTTTGTCGGTTTTTGAAAGGTTACATAATGTTTTAGAGTCAGACTCTGTGTCCATTTGGATGAAGACCATAAACACGCCAAACTTTGGGTTCTTGAGCCCTTTCAGCCACAAAGACCCGACACAGAGAGCTTCAGCTCAGGGTAACATTTATGAGCTCATAGCCAAACTCTAACACACCTCCGACTCTGAACCAAACACTTTTTTTTTTCAAGTTCAGGTCAAATGTGTGGCTATAAATATTAGCTCGAGTCCACCAAGGACTTCACAGGAACCTCACTAGGTTAGAGGAAGGTTAGACTGCAGACATTTCCACTCGGTTTCATTTCTTTTCCCCACAATGTTGCACCTTCAGGGATTCTGTCTGTCTCTGCTCATCATTCTCATCCTTTTCTGTGGATCTCCAGGAGCTTCAGTTTATCAACAAAAAGGTAAGAACTGGTTCCTTTTTCATTCACGTGACCGTCCATTCATCCACCTGGACCAGCAGGTTCAGGGCCGTCGGTCCCACAAACATGGTCTGAAACATCTCTGCCATCTTTCTCAGGCGTTTGTTCATACAAGGAAAAGTTCTACAAACCCGGAGAGACTTTCCGGCGAGGCTGCGACAAATGCTTCTGCCACCTCTTTGGGTTTTACTGCTCTGCGTGAGTTGGAATTTACCTTTGAGCTTGTATCACGGATCTGTCTTTTATGTACCTTTGACTTTGTTTTCTTCCTCCCCTGCAGGCCAATGAAACCAACCTCGTGGCCTCAGAAGTGTCATCGGATCAGAACCAACTGCGGTTACACTGTTGTTTATACGGAGAACCCTTTCAAGGAGTGTCGGGCCTACAGCTGGATAGGATAAATAGATGGGACTACAGAAAAAAAAAACATAAATAAATGGAAACACCACGTTCTTGATATTATTTTGACCAGAAATAATGCATCTGTGAAGATTTTCTCCTTTTTCATAATAGGTTCTTATCAGAAATATTCACAATTTATTATTTTTCTGTTGATTAGAATCAGTAATGGGCTACAGGACAAGTAAAGTTTGTTTTTGTTGATTATTTTTGTTTGAAAAGTTCATTTTTTTATCTTCTTTGATGCAAACATTTAGAAACTTAAAAAAGTGCAAGAACTACAGAGATTTGAGATTTTATATTAAATAAGTCCAGACATTTCATGAGGTTAAATAACCGTCTGGGCTCACAGTTAAGTGGTAACAACCGCTGGAGCTGCAGGAATTCCCGCTTGGTCAGCACTGCAGACGCCATGCGAGGTGACACTCCCCCCTCCAGTGAAATGTGGTGTGGACAAACAATGCCGGAATTGGCTTCGTCTTTGATTCTTGGTTGAATATCAAAGTCTTTCTGTTTTTTTCTACCTACAGTTTGCCTCACAGGCAGCAGGAACTCCTGAAAACAGATTAAAAAGTTGTTAGAACACTGTTTAAGGCTGTGTTTAGACTGGGAAAAACAGAGTTAGCTTGATTTGGTCCGAATTGACTCCTGAACCTTTGGTTTGTATTCAGACTGTCGTTTAGTGGACTTTCCTGTTCCGGACTACAGCTTGTAAACAAACCTCGTACATGACGTTTTAATGAGCCCGCATTCATCCAACCACATGTCTGTGTCTCATCGTTGTGGTGTTATGACATCGTTTTAAGAGAATTCTACAAGGTAGCTTTTAGGATGACGTCACAGTGGCGCCGGTCATGTGCCGCATAAAAGCAAACAGAAAAGCAAGAAAGAAGCGTTTTCAGCTGAGTTAAAATGAATGTTCTTACAAGTCAGGAAATGGATCCTTTTTACTATTTGATGAGATGACAATTGTTGCTTTACATTTGTCAGCGCCACATCGGGTGCCCACCGGCTACAGCGGCCATTTTGGTCCAGTTGTTCTGCCCAAAGGACGGATTGTATTCAGACGGGAATCACCGAAGCTCAGACTGAACCAGGACCACCTCCAAAGATGGGTCCGAGAGCGGTTCCTGGTCACGGGTGAATTTAGACTGAAAATCAGTTCCAAACAATCAGGGGAAACGAATTTTGGTTCGCTTTAGCAAACCAAATGTGTCCAGTCTGAATACACCATAAAACAATAAAACGTTACTGAAAATCCATAAATTACGTTGCAAATGTAAAAAAAATGACCTCAGACATCTTACAGCTGAGGCTCTGTGCCCTTCAGGGGGCGATGTTCTTTATCTGTGAAGTACAATAAAAACATAGAATAAGAATATAGAATGTTTCAGATCCAAATGTTCAAATGTGGGCATGGTCGACCTCATGACCCCGAGGTACGTCCACCCTGATGATACTATAGTCCGGGTGAATTCTCTATTCTGATTGGCTGCTGGGTGTGCATTAAAAAGGAATAAACTGATGATTTAAAAAAGAAGTCCCGGTCACATAGTCTAAATGTTTTTATATCACTGCGTTGGCTTCTTTAAAACAAACTTTATCCTAATCATCTGGACAAAAACAAGCGGGAAGAGGTGAACTTTCTCTCTGAACTGACGCTTTATTTAACCCAACGTGATCATCAGCATATAGATTGCTTTTCTTTGCCGCTGCAGTCGAGGTCAGTGCCGGCACATGGGCTGGCTAACCGGCTTCACGTCGGGTGGTTCAGGCTTCCACGCCGTGCGTTAACTTCTGATACTGCACACTTCGTCGGCCTTTAAGCCTTACTTAACTGTCACAGGCTGCTCTCCCCTCCGTCAGCTCCACGTCTGGATGTGGACTTCTGAATAAAAAGTTCTGCTCTGTTGGATGGAGTTGCAGTTTAAGGAAATCATTCATTACTCAGAGTAATGAATGATTTAAATCAGATTACTCCAAAATTAAAAACATAAATCTGCTTTGGGTTTTTAAACTTGTTTCCAAACTAATTTTCAAGTTGAAGGATCAGTAAATGAATGGAAGCGTTTTGCAGTGGAACTTGGCAGCATCAAGCTCATCACAGCATGACAGCATTTGGTTTTAATAAGGACCCAAAGGTTTGACATTCATGTTTCATGAGTAAAAAAGAGCTGCAAGAGCAAAAGCTGAAAGTGCTCGGGGCGCTCTGCCGGATTAGCTGATCTGATTCTGTGTCTGAGGCTAAAAGCCCAATGACATCCTCGGGAATTCCCTCCCTATGAAAATTTAAAGATGCCCCGAAACCGCAGAGGTCTGGCTGATGAAAGCATCTGACAGTGAGGTCTGCAGGGCCTTTCTGGGGCTAACAGGGGGTCAACCATGCATGTTGGAGGCACTGTGCCGCCGTGGCTCTCCTCTCTGGGTGATAATCCAGCATACGACTAAGAAAGTCTGAGAATCCAGAAGCCTCCTGAAGCAGGAAGTGGTATTTTCTCCACCAAAACATCGTAAAGGCTCCAGAACCTGAGTGGGCCGACACGGAGAAGATCACCTGCAACACAGGAACGGGACTGTCGTGTAAATGTTTAAAAAAAGAAACAAAGAAGGTTAAAGGGATTAGAGACTCACCTCTGCGGCTGAAATAATCTGCAGAATATTTACCAGAGAAGGCCACAGCTGGAGGGATTTTACCCAGCAACCCCACAATCTGAGCGATGTGGTCTGCAGGGGGGATGCAGAGGGTCAGCAGTGGCAGCAGTGTAATCAGATTTAATCCCACTTGCGCTGCAGTTCACCCACCTTCCTCCAGGGAGACGGCTTCACCGGCTTGGGGCCGGAACAGGGAGTCTCCAGTGACCAGCTCGAAGGTCTGGGAGATGTCAAAGGAACGTTCAGGATCTACGCCGTGAGAACTTTGGACTCGAACCGGGGAGTTCAAACTCTGGCGTTAAAGCGTTTTAAGGGCATCGCAAAAACACACAATCTCACCTCTCATTTCCCCCTCTGGTAGAATTTATGAAAGATCGTTTTTTTTTGTTGATTTGTAAAAATTCAAAGAAATAAATACATTGAAAAAATCAAAATTAAACAACAACAACAGCAAGTTTGAAAGTCAACATACATTTATTTATAACTTTTAGAGAGATTTAGTTCAAATGTGTCCTTTTACTTTGGGATTATTTTGGTCAAGAAACAATGGACAGTTGAAATGCAGTAAGGATGTTTGGTGGAAAACCTACCTTAAGATATAAACTCTTCTTTTTTGGTAAAACATGCATGTTAAAAGACATATTTCCAATTTCCAGAGCAATATACCTAAACATGAAAGTTTTTAGTTCATTTTGAGATTTCATTTAGTCTCAAAAGGGTAAAACCTGACGACATTTTTTATATTTTTTTAGAAATCTTGAATAATTCTAGTAGTTCTGTTCTATTGGCAGATATTTTTAAATAATAAAAATGTAAAAACATTGAGAGTTATTTTTTTTCCAGAGTAGGCACATTTTTTATTCTGAAAAGCAGAGATGTGGTAATGACTTTTCAAAGTAAAAGGAGTGGAAAAACAGTGACGTTGTTTCAAAACAGACCTGCAATCCTTTTATTGGAAGTTTATGGTGTAAAAAAAAAAATCAACCTTCACATGAAAGTAATGATGTCTATTGTTTTGAAATCATTTTCTTTTGTTTTATTGCTGAAATTGCTTGAAATAAACCAAAATCAATCACTCAAACATGGAAATCCAAAAAGTAAAGATTTTAAATCTACAGGCAGAAATGTGTAAAAGTATCAATTAAAAAATTCCTTAAACATTCATAATTTAGGATAAAATAAGCTAAAAATATTAACTCTGTAAAATAGTTGGGGATTAAAAAAAGTTGTGCCTGTCAAATGAGAGCTAAACTAAACGTCTTGTTAGTTTTATTTGATCCCAGATTTTTTCATTATTGATTTTTTTTTTTTTTTCAGTCCTGGAGCCGTTGATCAACGCCAGAAACATTAGCTAGAAATTGATGAGAAAAGAAGATTTCAATCGAGTCTTCTTTAAATTAAAAAAGCCAATCATCAGATCACATTATTGGGGTTTTTTTCTTCTCACCATGCAGGCTACGCTCCAGATGTCGGCAGGCGGGCCGTACTCAGAACCCAGCAGGACTTCCAGGGAGCGATACTGTCGGGTCTGGATCTCCTCGCAGAAATGTTTGTACTGGTCCAGAAAAACAGGCAGAAATGTCTGCATTAGACAGTTTCTTCAAGAGGGAAAAGAAGAATTTAGATTTGGGAATTTGTTCAGGGATCTTCACAGATTGTCACCAATCCTTGACGTGAAATCTATTTCTGCCAGAATCTATTTTTTGTTTCCAAAAGTTTAAAAAGAGGAAAAAAGCCTTTTCTAACAAACAAAAAAAATATATGGGATTTTTTTTCTAATCGGATGAAGGACAAAGTAGAAAACTGGATGTTCTGAAGTCATTTTGCCTGTGATTTGATATCATCCATGTCTAGAGCGAATACATATCAACCCAGTTTCTGTTTATTTTCCACAGCATTCCTGTTTTTTTACTGCTCAAGAGCGGGAACGTGCCCTCATAGGGCCCTAGGGGTGCACCTGGCCCTTTTGCCTCAAAATAAGAAGCCCTCTTTTTCTGGTTTTACCATTAATACATTTCTGTTGTTTCTGTCATGACAAAGGTGGATAAAGGTGGAGAGGATTTCATGTAATCCATGGACACCAGCGAAGATCACAAATCATTGAAGAAAAAAGGTTCAGCGCTCTGTCTAGTGGGTCTAGATGACCCACTCCCAATGTTAAAGTGCCTAGGATAGCACAAGGGTTACAAATACAAGAGAAAGATGTGCCCCGCTCCGACTCAGAGAGTGTCAGGGACATCCTGGGAGAACGAGAGAAACTGCTGTCCCACGGACACCTGAAGAGACGAGAGAGTGAAGCAGATGGAGTCTGAGAGTTCTGGTCTGACAAGTCGCTGTCCACTGATTTAACCAGCTTAAATATAGTTCTTATTCAAATGCAGCAACAACAACAAAAGTTATCGACATAAAAGCACTTTCAATGTTATCAGAATGGAATGACTAAAAATGTCACAAACACTCATTGAAAGGCTTGAAAAAGCAATTAGAGGGAGAAAGGTCCAAAACAGCACAAGAATCTTGACCTTTGCTGAAATTTTGGAAGAGTTTAAAGGTTTTCCCATTTATTTTCAACGAATTAAAAAAAAAAAAAAAATAAAACAAAGAAAAGGAGAAGAGAAGCACCAGCAGGAGAAGGAGCTGAGCAAACAGCTGAACGTGGAAAAAAAGTCCAAACGGGCCGGAAAAGTCCCCAAGATGCAGAAAAGGGATGCTCTGTGTCCCCTTACATCCCACAATACCCTGAAGAGGGATTATCCTCAAACTGGATGACAAAACCTTCCAGGATGTGGCAGCAATACTGACGGAAGGCGAGAGCTTCTCCTGCGTTTGGATGTTTGTGTGACTCTGAGCGCGCTCACCACCCAGCAGGAACTCCCCAGGTCAGCAATCTTCACCGTTACCTCCTTCAAGCTGTGGGGGGCGAACGCCTCCTTTTCTAGGAGAAACAAACAGGAGATCATTTGTCTCTAAGACTTTTCTCACAAATCAGGAAAAAAAAAATGCACAAAATGTTCATGAACGTTCATGTTCTTCTGTTGTTTTGTCAACATATGTTGACCTTTTGTGTGCCCTTCTGTCTGTGTGCATTACTGGTTACCATGGTGACAGCAGCTAAATTAGCAAAGAAACTTCCGTGTGAGGCTCTCCTGCGTGTATGGGAGAAGAGAACCTGTGGTTGTGGCCTTCATCCCGGCTGATGAGCGGCAGAGGCTGCTGCTCCCTGCTGGTGACGGGAGGGACTGCGGCTGCAGGCACAGCAGGATGTTCTCGGGTTTGATGTCCGTGTGGATGATTTTGCAGCGAGAGTGCAGATGGTCGAGGCCCCGCAGAACCTGCAGAGAAACACAACAGTGGAGGCGGGGGTGGTGGGGGGGCTCAGGTGTTTCTGACTGCTAGCATTAGCAGGATGGAGTTCAAGGTTGTGGAACAGGATGCAGAATGAATCAGCCAGAACTTCCATTAGCTCTTTCCTTGCAGCTGGGGAAGGGTCACGCCAGAACCCTGACCTGATTTTTGCACAAATGATGTATGTGGAGCCTTTAACTCATCTGCCGTGCGACCCACCTGAGAGAGGATCTGTTTGACCCACGGCCGCGGGAGTCCCGGATTCCCACAACACAACTGCCAGCTTCTGAGATCGGGTCCCAGCAGCTCCAGAACCAGACATATGTCTGATCAGCAGGAGTCAAGGTCATGTTCCAAAACTGGTCTGCCAGCAACTCCTCATCAGACCACATCAAGAGACTTTTCGCAAGGAAAGGCGGTTCCTAAAAGGAATACGGACCCCGTTGACCCCAACGACCTTGAACTCGTCCAGCAGCTGCACGATGGCGGGGTGACGAGTCGCAGGACTGCTGGCCTGGGGAGGGACATCAGAGAGGTGAGAAGAAGGGATGAAAAAACAGAAAGAAGGAGGTTGTGCTTTAGTGTTTGCATGTTAAGAGGAGAGACAGGGGGAAAATGGGGTCAAGGAGCTGCAAAGAAAACAATGTGGCATTTGCAGGAAGTGTGGGGTCAAGGAGGGGAGGCAGGAGCCGCTTACGCATCGCAGCAGAGCCGTCTCATCCTGTCCCGCCTGGGAGAAGCCAGCTCCACTCTTCAGCACCTTCACGGCCACACGCTGACCCGACCTGCCAACATCAACTCTGATCAGTGCTTCCGTGCGCTCCAGGGCGGGGTCCAGCATGTGCTGAGCATCCTGACCCGCCATCATGTGGAAGAGCCAACCCAGACCACAGAATTTCCTTTGCCTGTTTCACTCCATCAGTGAAGTAAAGACTCCAGTTTCCTCCATTTAAAGAGAGTAACCCATAACTTCCTGTCTGGTTAGAAAGAAAAGTAAGTGGACCCAGGTCAGTTCAGTAATTGACCAGCAGGTGGCTGGTTACACATGTAAACAAGCTTTAACAGCTTCCAGTCATAGAAGACCCACTCTGAAGGAAAGGAGTGGAGTTTTTCCTCATTATGAAGAACATTTATACAGAAAATGAATCATAAAACTGCCTTTTCTGAGTATTTATTTATTTAAATCATAAAGTAGGAGCAAACGAAAAACACAGTTTGTAGTTACGTACAAACTACAATCGATGGGCGACAGGCCCCCTCCCTGCTCCATTCTGATGCATCCACTTATAGACAAATAGATCCAAGAACGTCCCTGTTGGAATCTGGATCCAAACTGTACGGCTGCATAGCTCCATTATTGCTCGCCGGAGCTGAAGGCCTCTTATGTTGGAAAGGTTTTACTATAACAAAAGGGGGTTATTCAAATTGAAGAAAAAGAGAGGGGGGAGGGGGGGTAAAGGGATACGAGTGCCAAGCTGCTAATTTGAGTAGGTTATGATTTTGAGCTCCGACCCCCAAAGATCACAGCCCAACCACAGCTCCACCCTTACCCCCCAAAGACTACACTACCACCCATCCACTAATGGGCGGCTATAATGCAGCGGTAGGGCGCTCTACCCATGCACTCTCACACCCCTGTCACCTCACAGTAACCCCCACCGGGGGGTATCTTTGTGAAGATACCTGAGATCGCTGCAGAGCCACACAGTGGAGAAGAAACCCCAGCCGAGCTTCGACACCACCCGGTATCTTCTGTTGAAGGTGTCACCGATCCGGACAGGGTGGTACCCTCCTGCAGAGACCGGAAGCGATTTAGTGAATGTCAGGGTCCAGTCCTGTGGCAGTGGAGGGGGGTCAGAGTTTCTCACAGTTCATCCTAAACTCAAAGTGTGTAACTGCTTTTCCTCCACGCTCAGATCCAGTTTCAGCATCTGTTTCTTTTAGAAGCCTTCACCGATTGAAACCCACAGCCATCATTCAGATTTCTGATGGATTCATGTGGTTTTTCTACCTTTACAGACTTCAGAGCATGAAAGTATCAAACGTCAGACCGTTCTCCTGAAGCGTCTTTTGGTGGTCTTCTTACCATAGCAATACTCTCGGGGGTCTTCAGAGTCCCGGATCTCCAATGGGTCAGGATGCTCGTGGTTTCCGAGAGCCCTGGAAAGAACAGCCACTCCATCTTCAGCCCTACAGTCCGTACAGGATGAATCATCGATTAATCATCAAATGAAATCATTACTTATTCAAGGTAAAATAAAAATGTAACTAAGGCAAACTTTAGATTCTATCAGAAATGATCTAAGATACATTTCTTTACATGTGATATCAGACAATAGCATACCTCATGCTAATTCATTTAGCTCTCTCTGCCTCTTCAGGTCTTCCTCAGGGTCTTCAGCCCTCTTCACATCTCTAAACTCTATCATTTGTTTACGCGACTTCCCCACCATCTTTTTTCCTGACTTATTTTATTTATTTCAAACACAAAATGAAAAATTGACAGATAAAACAAAGCAGTGTGCTTGAAAAGGAGTGGGTAGAAGAAAAATCTTATAGGATCCCAACCCTTCTTACAACACCTTTGTTGTGCATATTTCTCCTTAAGTCCTCACTAATCTAAGCTTGCAGACATAACGAAATGTCTTTTACCTCTATCCTCTATGATGACTTCCTGGATCATCTGCAGATTTGCTCTGTTCATAATCTGCTTTGTTTTTGCAAAACCTGCTTGCTTTTTTTTTTTTTGTACCTGCCATCTTTAGGCTCAACCGCTGCAATGATCCACCAGGCTGCACAATCAAGTCTGCAGCAGATCCGAATGATGCTGAACCTCCATTTTTGAATCCTGGACACTCCAAGGTTCAGATCCCCGAGGCCCCTGAGAGCCGACACTCGACTTGTGGAGCCTCTGAACCTGAACTCTCACCTCGGCTCAACTTTCCATCACAACTGTTTTGATGAAACTTGTTCAACTTCACCACGTGTAACATCAAAATCAGTTCAAAACAACAAGGCGTCTTTTATAAAATGTGCTGAGCATCTACTGAAAGTAACTTCCGGACCCCACCCCCCGCGTGTGGAAACTTGTCTTGGCTCAAAGGGCGTCGGAAATTACACTATTTCTGAGCCTGCTGCAAATCATGTCACTGTCGTCCTCTCCTGCAACCGGACCCCTCCGCAGCCCAGCTGCCAGGGCTTCTGCTGCGGTGACGGCACGGCTGAAGAGGTCACGGCACGCCTGAAAATAATGTCGACAGGCCGGCCTTTTTATTTCACGGGTATATAGATCTCTGCAGGCTTAAAGAACAGCTGAGCATCGCCTGTTTTCTGCATAATGTTACACAGAACCTACAACAGCGATAAAAAGATCCCTCAGTGGCTGAAATGTCCTCAGCGAGCATTATTGGTGCTAAAAATAGCTCCTGACTTGCTGGACAAAAAAGGAGATGCTTTTACTTTGTGCGTCCATGCAAAAGTGCAAGGTCAGAAAGGAGCTTTTGTTATGATGGAAGAACAATGGAGTCTTGCTCCCAAGGTTTTGTGCATCTCTGGCTGCACAGAAAGGCATTTCATAAATCTTTATGACAAACAGCAAAGGTCTCCTACTCACTTAGGATGCTGCTGAGCTGCTCTCTGAGTGGCGCTGGAGCCCCCCTGCATTGTCTTTCACTCTCCACCTGCTGGGTGTCAACTTTCCAGATTAAAAAAAAAAAAAGGAAAAAGCTTCAGCTGCAGCATCAAACACGTCTGATTCCTCCCAGCGTTTCTTCATCTGCTGGCATCCAACGTGAGAAAGCCTCTGCGGTGGTCAGGGGGGGTCCTGACGTGGGGAATGTGTCACGGAGCCAGCAGATGGTCGCAGCTGAGCTTTTCTACCTCTTTGAAGTCGCTCATCCAGACTTTGTGAACAAGATCCCTGACCTCCAGGGCTGTTGTAACGGACGAGTTGTGGAACCGGAACCTTATTTGGGAGAACCTTACGGGAGCCTGAGTCTCTGCTCGCTGTTAGAGACACATAGCTGTAGACCCCCCCCCATCTGCTGGGCTCATACGCCTCATATGCAGGGGGGGCAGATGAGATGAAACAGTTGAAGGGTGTGGAATGAGACAGCACAGACCACTTGACCTTATGGTTACTTGAAAGTTATGGCGTGGCACCTCGCAGCTCCCGTCGCAGATGATTCGGGTTTTAAGGTCAGATCAGGAGCGCCTCAGATTTGACTGATTCACATCAACTGCAGCAGAAAAGAAAATCAAACACAGCAAAACTGCAAAAGAAACTCCCAAAAAAACCGGAATCTGGAAAAAATGAAGAAACCTCAGGGGTGCCCACATGAAGGAGGGATCCTCCCCCAGGACGGAGAAGCGATTTACCAGAACTCTTAGAGAAGAATTAGCTTATCTAACTCTACAACTACAAATTTAAAGTCCAGCTAATGATCTTCATCCATGTGGAATGAAACATAAGAATTTCAGTGTAAACGTCCTAATTTGCAGAGTCTGTTGTCATGGAAACAACAGTCAGGACCAACAACAGTGAAGGAATTTTTTTTTTAACTTAATGATAACAAAGGAAAAGTGCAGAATCTTTCACAATTAACACATTGAAATGATCAAAGGATAGCATGGATGTAATACCATAAACCTGATAAAAGTTGTCTGAAAAAAGCAGTCTGAGTGATTTTCAAAGCGTTCCTAGTCGACTTTTGCCAAATTAAAAAAAATCCTGTTTTGTTTTCTAGCACATAGTTTCTGCGGAGCAGCAGCAGTTTGTCAGAAATTCTCCTCTGAATTGTGGGCGGGACGGTTAGTACGGATCAACCCCACCCCCACTTCCCCTCACCGTGGCTGAGGGCTCAGAGCAGGGAGCCTGCGGCCCAACAAGCGTATTTTTGCCATCGTTTTTCAAACAGGATTGTTCCCTTTATTCCTGATTCACAATGATTTGAAGAACGAAATACTCAGAAATACACATTTGAGCTTCATTTTCTCTACATCCTCCATCATCAGAAAAACGTGTGATTTTCATTGGAGTGGTTCTTGAAATGCTATAAACCTGTGAGTAAAGAGGTACAAATATCTTAATAGGTCCACAATTCCTGGAATCCTTTGACCCAAAAACCTGCAGATTATCAGTGAAATTCATGTTTGCTGTTCAGGAGCTGCAACACCAAAACAAAGACGGTCAGTGTGAGACATTACTCTGGTCCGAGCTGCAGCTGCAAATCCTCTGCTGGCTGTTTTCAGACTCCTCCCACAGGAGAGGCGAGCCTGTGTGGGAGACGCATCAAAGCAGCACCTGCATGGATGTGGATCAGTGTGTTACTGGGATAAGCCACTGGAACAGGACCGGGCTTCCTCCGCTGCTCCATTAGGAAGCTGCTGAGTGAGAAATGGCGCTGCGCTGCTGATGAAGGCGCTGCTCAAATGACCAGATCCAGCAGAAGATCCAGTGAACGACAACCAGCCAGAATACCTGCAGGCAGACGCCGCACCGGCAGGTAAAGAAATCCTTTCAGTGCCGAAATGTCCTTAAAAAAATGTGCAAAAATATAAGTTAACGTCCACTTGTAGCAAGTTTTTTTAAGGCACTGCTGGTAGACGGATAGATTAATGGAGAAGTGGATGGATGGTACCTTTATAATACTCCAGATCAGTTTTTCTTGTTCTGTTGGATATTAAATTAAAAACAGTGTCTGCTTTTGAATCAACTTTTATTTGTCATGACTTTTGTCACCTTTAAATGTTTTCAGTGACCATTGTGGGTTTTTAAAACGGTCTAGGCCGGAAACTGCCACACAAATCACCTCTGTATCTTCAACTTTCAACTGGTGTGACCTTTGAGTGACCTTCTCAGCCAACATGGCTATCACAGCGAAGGGGATGGACCACAGGAACAATCTTTTTCAGCTGACCCCAGCAAAAGTTCATGTAAAATGTGGAGTCACTTTCAGGTCAGTGGCTGAAGGAGATTTAGGGTAAGCGTCAAAGTTTTAAAACACTTTCATCAACATTTAATCAAAAACCAAAGGAAGCTCGAAGCTGCCGGCATCGCGGCCTTTGACAGGTGAACTTTTGTAGAAGGTCACTCCACGCAACTTTAGCAGTTTAAAATATGGCAGCGTTTTTCCAGGGTCAAAGGTCAGGCAAACTCACGTAAAGCCTGGAGACGGTTTGTACCGAGCTTTGTAAAGGTAGATAAGAGGTAAAGTAGTTCAAAAAAAATTTGACAAACCTGTGACGTCACACTGTCACTGAATTGCTCCGCCCCTGAAGGTCACAGGTCAAGTCCATTTTGGCCTTTAATTCTGCTGTTTAGATAATGTGATACGATTATTTGGGATGCACTTCTCAGATCTGAAAGGACTGCCGAAAATCTGGTCATCGCAGGAATGATGAGTATGAGTGTGTGTGTGTGTGTGTGTGTGTGTGTGTGGGTGGGGGGGGAGTTACTTTACCCTTTAACACCAGGGCTTAACCTCCAGTTTTATGCTCTTTGGATTACCGTAACTCTTCAACTGTTAATGTTTATGCAATTAAGCAGTCCAATCTGACGGATTTGCACATTTAAGAGTCGCGCCGTTACGCAACAATTTGCGTTAGCATGTTACATAATCTGTCACAGAGTTTCCCACCATGCTGCTGTTGTCTCTATCAGAACTCACTGGAATTTCATTAGCTGCGTAAAACAAAGAGTTACGATAGTTCATGTTTTCTTTTGCTGTTGCCGACGACATTTCTGGCGCTGAAGGGTGAAAGAAGTCTTCTTCACTGAAGTTTGTGAAGAGTTTTCGTGCCTGACATGAGAACCAAAGTAACCCGACACACATTTACATGCTTTTCCTGCTATGTGGGCTGGAGTTATTATTAGCATTTTTTGATAATGTGTGATCAAACTTTACCAAAAAAGTTTTTTTTTCTCCATTTCTCTCATCATGAACTTTTTCTCCACCGACCTTCAAAAAGTACAGTACAGGTTTGATGTAAACAATGGGGAAAACATTTTGTTGCTGATAATAATCTGGATGTTGCATTGGTTGAACTTCCTGCTTCCTGATGAAAAACAAAAGGTCACCACAGTTCATGGAGCGCTTTATTGCATCACAGTAAGCTGCTGTTAGGCTCATCCTATCCGTTAGACGACGCTACAGTTTACCAGGAACAGCGTTTATCTACAGAGCAAACATCAGACGTGCAAGCATCTTATGTGCGACGGCAAAAAATATAAAGTCATTCATGTACAAGTTACGCAAGACATCTGCAAATCTTCCAACAATATTTAAAATATCAAACATGAAAAGTCTAAAAACTGTGTTTAAAAAAATGTTGCAGTGGAAATAGAAAGAAAATGTAACTCTGACCAACAGGGGGCGCTGGAACGAAGCAACCAATAGTCTCTGATAAAATAAATAAACAATAAATTAAAATTGCAAAACAATCAAAAGAGGCTCCAGTGTGGCGTTTTAGAGCAGCAGCTACGTTTCAGTTAACGGCGAGAAGGTTTTTTGTGCTTCAGAGCGAATATGAAAAATAAAAAAAACTGTAAAAGTCGACAAAAACATTTGAAAAAAAGCACAAATATAAGAAAAGGGACATAATTTCACATCTTTTCCTTTGTAATCAGGTGTTTCCGTCCACCCACACCTGATAAAAACTGGGACGGCTCGGGATGAATCTGACCTCAAAGCGGTTCTGATTATTGTTTTGGGTAAAATATGTGAAAAAAAATGTAAAAAATAAAAATAAAAAAAAGGAGGTTTATTCGAAGATAAGCAAAGGCGATTCACGTCAGCTGTAGTCACCATCAGAGGAAAGGAGACGTTCAAATCAACCTAAACAAGAATGCAAGTAAGACAGAAGCAGGTTTGTGCGAGTCTGTAAGACTTCAGGACAAAGTCCATGACTAAAGCCCAAACACTCAGGATGGACGTTTGGAATCACGGGAGGAATGCTCTGCTCCGTCTTTAGACTAGAAATCCATCTCAACAGGAAAACCAACGTTCTTCACGCTGAAGAACGGAACACGAGGGATCCACCCATCTCCTGGGGTCTCCCCTCAGTCTGTGAAGCAGACAGAAATCCCAGTTTTTTTTTTTTTCCTTCGTCAATCCTCGGATGAAGTCAAAAGAGCGTCCTCTGCTGGGGGACAGTTCTCAGAAGTGGGGGACAGAGCTCTGAGGGTCATAGGTCGGTCACCTTGTTTTCCACAGCGGCAGCGATCTGCTGGAGCCTGTAACCCAGCTGCATCTTCTGAGCCGTGCAGTCCTCCTCCAGAGCCGTGATGATCTGAAAGGGGGACGGCGGCGACGCCGTTGACGAAAGAGGGAAACGTGATTGTGTGTGGAAAAAGACGCCTTTGTAAAGAACTTTCCATAACATTTCCATGTTTCCAGAATCAGTTGCAGGAATCTTCTACTGCCCGAACAGAATGAGACACAGAAGTGGAAGAACACTTTCTGTGCACTCATGACATCACTTCTCTGTTTGCTTTCACGCTGTGACTAACTACAAATGTGGGGTTTTTTTATTTTCTTTGTACCGTTTGGACACCAAAGTGAAGTTTTGTTGTAGGTTTGCTGACGTCAATGAGATCGAGCTTTAAGCTGAGTTCACACCCAATGCAATTCGGGATGCCGGGGCGTCGGGGTACAATGTTAAGTCATTGTACAGACGCCATCAGAGCTCCTGCGGCGCCGGAGTCAGTTCAGTTCAAATGTCTGAACTTTGGCGAAGAATTCCTGTTGCGTCGACAAATCAGGAACTCAGCTTTGGCCCATGACCGGTTGATGATGTGATCAGTGAACGGAGGAGAGTCTGAACTTTTCGATAATTTACTCATTTGCATCGAGACTAAAATTACGGAGCCCCTTAAGGGCCATTGCAGGAAAAGAAAATTGAGTTCAATTTTTTTTTCTTCAATGGCCTTATAGGGGCTCCGTATTAAAAAAAAATAAAGTTCCTCTAATTTTATTCTTATTTCTTCCTCCTTATACTAACGTTGGACAGCTAGTTGCCAAACTGGGTCCTAGAGAGACAGACGTACGGTGAAAGTGGCCGTCATTCGGAGCAGCAGATGGTGAGGCTCATCGCACCGGGAGAGTCTCTGAATGATCTGATGAACCCAGACGTGGTTACCGATGCTTAAGCAGAGCTCTTCAAAATAAAATACGTTCCATCTGCAAACATAATCCCTGTCTTCTATATTCATGCCACATGAGACACAGAGTCCATGCTTCCATGTAGCGGTGAGGCAGAAGATTTTTGTCGGTAGCTCCTGCTATGAACACTTTTGGACAGACAGCGAATTTGACGCATGTCAAAAGGAAGGCGGAGATCGTGTCTGACAAGCGAATCGCGTTTGGTGTGAAGGCAGCTGAAGAGACACTTCCAGACTTTGTCAGAATAATAGCAATGATAAAAGGATAATAAGATATTAAAATAACCCCTCTTAATTCTTTTATTAGTCCAAAAGTGGAAGAAATGCGGGATTATTTAAAGAAACTTTGACTGTAAACTTGACTTTCGTGGACCCAAAGTAGAAGTCTTTATTTACTCCTGAGGATGGTAAGAACTCTGTCCTTTTTTCTCTGAAAGGTTTGTCTTTAGGTAAGACGTTTGTCTTTGAAGCTGTTGGAGGCTTCAGGGGTCAGCAGACGTAAAGTACCTCAGCCTCTTGGGGTTCATTCACCTTTGTTGGGTCGCTAAAAGAAGCGTGGATGATGCAATAATCACCACTACCAGCAGCTCAGTGGTCTAAAAAGAGACTAAAAATGGGGGCCAATATCTCCCTGTGAGACCTTAAGCATTTGGAGGGTTGAAACCAGCAAATGGAGGGGTCATATTTGGAGATCAAAGGTGTGTTGGCTGATGGGACGTAGAGTCTGGATTGTTAACTGACGTCTTAGGTTCTCCTGTTATCAGACACGGTTGTTTTGTGCACATACCTGACATGTTTCGACGTCTGTCGAAACCCCCTTTGTGTTTTTTTTTTAATGAGCTTTTCTGGATTTTATTGCTGCTTGTGTCATGAACACCACCTCAAAGTTACGTTTTCTTCTGAACCGAACCAGCTTTTCAGGTAAACACTGACCTGATCGTAGTATTTGTTGATGTACTTGTAGAGTTCGTTTAACGCCACAAGGCAGTTGACCTCTGGTGCGTAATTCTGTTTCAGGAGACAAAGAGAGTAAAAGGTTTTTGTCTGACTTCTGGGTATCCATCCCAGCCGAGTACGCTGGCGGAGCGGCTTACACGAGAGAGCTCCGCCAGAGCCGAGTTCATCTCCTGATCGCTGGCAGAGATGGTCTGACGGATGTCGGTGTAGTACCTGGAGACACAGGGGAAGCGCTTCAAACACTACAAAGTCGCAATTCAGTTTCCTCCAAACTCAAATTCGGTTTCATCTTCATTTGTGCATCATTTCATAACCTTTAAGGGAGAACACAGGAAAAATCACAGCCTGATACGTTTTTATCAAACGCAAGAGAAACTGCAAACATCTCAGTTTGATTCACACTAAAAAGAAAAGCAGAAAGGAAAGTATGAAAACTACGGTAACATTTTCATACACATGATGTGCTTTACTGTTAAGAAACTTGAAGTAGATGAGAAAAAAATAGTTAAGAAAAAGGAAAAGGTTAGTATAAAATGTAAGTCATGAGCAGCATTGTATGGCCTGCAGGAGCGTCCCGCCCCCATCGCCCCTTTTTGACCCTCCCTCACTGGCTGAGCGACTTCTAACCGCCCCCCCACCCTGTTGTGAACGCCTTGTGACAAATTCATTAAAAAGACAAAACGCTTTTTTCAAAATAGCGGTTTTGCTGTTGGTTTCATCTCCATAGCAACAACGTTGTTTTTTGGTCACTTGGGGGTGACGAACAGGAATACGTGATTTTTGAAGAATCGGCTTAAAGTATATCAATTGGATTTCCATGGCAACAGAAGTGTTTTGGTAACCACTCCCAGATTCCTAATATATCTTTGTATTATATCATTTTGTTTAGCTTCATGTATTCAATTTTTACAGTAATCTAGTTAAAAATGTGCAAACAACAGGGGAACGCCACTTTTGGGAGCTCGCTACGCTAAAAACACAGTTAAAAAAACTTTTAAACCACTGATTTTTTTTAAAGTATCTTCCCAATGATGCTCAAGGAGGTAGGAGGCGATAGACTGAAATCCCTTGGAGGAGTTAAAATTCGTATCTGGGGATTTTTTTCATTCAAGGTGGCAGCTTCTTTCCGAGGTCAAAGATAAAAAAAACTTAGGTTGTCTTCTTTTCCCATACTCTGGGGAAATGTGAAAGTCGCCAAATTTCACACATTGCCACAACATGACCCTTAGCCATAGGTCATGTGGCCATCCCATAGTACATTTAAAGCTTCCTTTGGATATCCCTGATATGCGAGTTTTGGTCCTTCAGTCCAGGACTGCTGCAGGACATTTTAGAGTAAAAAACTAAAAACAAACCTCATTCAAATGATTTTTTGTTTTGTTCATTTTCTCTGTTGTTTGTGGTTTCCACAATGTTCTTGACTTTAGGGGCTGGAAGAGTTGGTGGCGAGTCCTGTACCCCCCGCCCCGGCAGAGTCCAAGCATCTGATCTCAACGTTTTCATTTCTGATGAACGAGGAATTTGTTTGTAAAGAAAGAAAGAAAAAAAAGAAAAAAAAGAGTTTCGTGCCTCATCGGGGCAGACGGCGCCGCTTAACGTGCAGCTGACAGTGGCGAGTGCAGCCGTCTGCTCACAGACTATCCATGCGTGGAAGCCCGCCGGCCTCCGTCTACCTTCTGTCTGTCGCTAGCAGATGTCCCTCTCATCGCTCTATCCCCCCCCTCCACAGAGTTTCTATGCCCAGGTCACCGTGGCGACGGGCTGCCGGATTCTTACCTCTCCACCATCTGTTTGTAGCGTGGGATGTCTCTGGCGTACAGCAACTTGTTGATGGGAGAATCCTGTTGGAGGAGGAAGCGAGAAGCAGGTAGTGAGAACCCGGAACGTGGCGTGGGTTCGCCGTGGCGCGACAGCGGCTTCGCGGCACTGAGCTCACCCGGCCCAGCTTGTGGTCGGCGATGGTGCAGGAGTCCATGAAGGTCTGCGCGATGACGGACAGGACGGCGTCCACGTGGTCCGACGTCTGCACGTCAAAGATGAACTGAGGGTTCTTCAGGATGTTGATCCAGAACCGCAGGGGTAAACTGAGGAGGAGAGGGTCTGGATTTTACCGCTTTATTCTTGTAAAATGTTGACTTTTTTTCTCATTATTTTACAGCTTTATTCATATATTTTGGTTTCTTTTTCTCTGGCGGCCCTAATGCTCCATTATAAGTCTGTTTATCAAAGTACACGGGCGCGTGACCCTCAGAGCTCCTCCTGTGAGCTGCTGTTACCTGTTGGTCTTCCAGATGTGAATGGTCTCCGGATCCGTGATGCCGTGCTGCTGAGCCTGCTCGTCCAACAGGTCAAAAAAGTATTTGACGGCCAGCGGCACGGGGCGGCTGGTGCTGAGGATGGCGGTGAACAGATCGTCCACGAACTTCTGCAGCGTTCCCTGAGAGCAACCACACAAAAGAAAAGCCAAAAAAAAAACTTTGAGTTGTAGGGCCCGTTGCCATGGCAACGCAGCAGCGCCAGGTTCGGGTGTGGCTTTTTAGGAGTTTGCGATGGAAAACTCAGGTTTTAACCAGGGACCTGTTTACACACGAGGCTTTAGAAATTCCACAGCAGAGGCATTTCTGCTTCACACACAAAATCCTAATGGAAGGCCCCATGCATTATGGGTAACGCACTTCCAAATTTACACAATCCCACAGGCGCTTTATGAGCAGCGATCAGCCACAGATTAAGGAGACGGTTTTCCCCCTGCGTTTAAAGTGCTCCCTCCAAACAGATGCTCAGGAGGAAATGACACGCTCTGCGCCGCAGCTGCAGCCACGCGGAAACGTTCATGTCCTCAAACGCGCTGCAGCACTTTACAGGTAACTGCATTTAAGAGTCTGCTTCCAAGTGGATGGACCACAGGATTAATATTTTACACGCTTTAGATCATGCAGATGCACCGTAAAGACTTTATTCTTTTTCTTTTTTTTTTTTAATTAAAAGCGTGATTTAGATTTAGATCATCAGTCGAAATGTAGAAGAAACACAACAGTTTAAATAACAAAAGCAAAAAAAAGTTTGACCACCCGTCCAGGGTCGTCAAGGATACAAAGCCAGGAAGGAGCAAATGTTGCAGTAGGGGCAGAAGAGGAATTTCACATCAACTATCAGTAAAAGTCAGAGTTCATTTGAAGTCTGTGGTCAGAACCTTTCTTCTAATGTTAATTGTTTTATTATCTAAACCCTTGACTCACCCCTTTTGTGTACGCAGTGGTGGGCGGAGCAAATTCAGGTCAATATTTTTATTTTCTAACCTGTCCAATCCTGCGGCTAAGCAAACAGAGCTGAGGGGTTCCTGTGTAATACATATGTTACTGTGGGGGTTTCTTACAGTACCTCCTGACACTTGAGGTGTATATTTGGATAAATCCCTCTTGTATTTGAGGCTAAACTTTGCTTTTATAACATTCGTGTGCATTCCTGTGTGGACCAAACAGAAGAGAGAGGGAGGGTGGGTGGGTAAAAAAAAACCTAAGGTTTCATTTCTGCCAGAATCTCTGTGCATCATCCATTGACCGTACATGAGAACTGGACTGAGTCACTCAGGAAGTACCAGCTGGCTCCAAAAGGCTTCTAAATTATTCCAATTATAAAATCAGGTGCCTTAATAAAATAGGTGGAGTCTACTGGCCCCCACGTGCACCGTTTAAAACCTTTGATTGACAGGGCGGCGTCCATATAAAAAAAAAAAACAGGCAGCTGAAAAACTTACATTTGGTTGGAGGAGGCAGTAATGCCTTTTCTTTGGAGGACGTCCCCCTCAGTCCAGTTCTCACATACAGTCTATGGCAGCGTTTTTCAACCTTTCCTGAGTCAAGGCTCACTTTAGCCTCGACAAAAATTAAAAAAGAAGAAACTCTATAGTCTGTATTGATGTACAGCCCTTCTGCAATCTCACGTGCATTTTGGTGATAATTGAGGCAGAAAAAGTTGCAGCTGTTTTATCTAAAAGTTGTAATAAAAGTTAAGTTCGTTGTCAGTAATCATTATTAACTAAATTATTCGAAATTTTACCCTGGTGGTTGTTTTGCTCTTCAGTTTATTAATATGCAAAATTCTGTAACCTCACAAAAAAAACAGATATATTCTTTCTAAATAATGATTTATTTATTTTTTCAGTGTTGGTGCAAAAACAACTATAACTTTTGAACAATTATACGACCACAATATGTTTGATAAATTTTACACAAAAAGACTAACATTATATTTATGTTTTCTGTAGCTACACAAAAAAGTGAACATGTTGAAGTTTTATTCGTTTTTCTTTTGTCTTAATCAAAGGTGAAGTCTTAACAAAGTTTAACAAAAATGTTTTATTTCTTTTTAGATGATTAAATTGTTTCACTTGAGTTTAATTGTGTCTGTTGGCCACTTTACCTTAATCCTGTTTCTCAAATGTTGTTATTAATTCTTCTTAAGTTTAACATCTAAAACAATCCAGACGTTATTAGAAAAGTGTTTCAGTTAGAAAGATGACTTGGACCAAACTCTGGGATGTTTGGCTGTTAAGAAACACAAACCTGGAAGGAGAACCAAACTGTTGACCTCTGACTTCATCAAGAAGATTTCAAAACTGTTTGATGTGTGTTCGCTGGGGTTTCAAGACGTTTAACAGGGAAGACTCATTGAAGCGTAAAGATGCTGTCACTTTAACACAATGCATCATGGGAGATGTAGTAAAGACTGCCGCCGATCGCAGCCACTCTCAGAGCTTCATGGTTTCTTGTTCCACGGTCTGATACCGGATTCTGTGGAAAGCTACACCACTAAAGACGAGCTTTAGCTGGTACTTCTGTTAGAACTGAGAGACTTTATGAGCAGAATCAGAAAAATGAAGGGAAGACTTTAACCCCTTCTAATTGGTCAGACTGATGACGAGAGACTAAGCCTCCAAGAATGATTGGTGGAGACAGTTAAAGGGGCGGGACTTTTCCAAAAACAGAGCTAAATCACGGTACCGTCATTCTTATCAAAGTGTCTTTAATAGAATCAAATAAACAGAAAGAAAAAGTGTTTTATGATTACGTGGTGGTGCCGTGGGGCGGGGGTAGGGCGGTCGACCCATAATCGTAAGATTGCAGGTTTGATTCCTGCCTTGCACGCCCATGTGTCAAAGTGTTCTTGGGCAAGACACTAAACCCCACCTTGCCTCTGGTGGGAGGTTGGCGCCAGTGTTCGGCAGCGGAGCCGCCATCAGTGTGTGAATGTGTGTGTGAATGGGACTGTGACTGTAAAGCGCTTTGGGCCTTCGTAAGAAGGTAGAAAACGCTATATAAGTATATGCCATTTACCATTTACTTTCATATTCCTAACTACTTGGTGTTTTCTCAGATGAAAACAGAGCTGAAATCCTGGAGATGGAAAATGTTTTTAGATCAGTGAACGGGTCATTTCCCACGGCACCCGCGGCACATTGGTTGAAAAACACTGGTCTATGGTACCTTCCTGACTTGATACGGCAGTGGTTCCCAAACTTTTTCTGCAGGGCCCCCCTTTCTGAAGATTAGAATATTTTCGAGCCCCCCCACACTGACACAAACATACAAATCCTTTGTTTCTAAACTCCACCGCGCCCCCCTGCAGTACCTCTGCGCCCCCCCTAGGGGGCGCGCCCCCCCCAGTTTGGGAACCACTGTGATACGGTGATTTTTGGTTTGAAAAGTTCCCAGCAAAGATTGTTTTATAGTTCTGAGCCATTTCTCATGTTTACAGGCGGTAAAATCCAGGATGCGGGTGGGGGTTTTACCTTCATGGAGAGCAGGCGGGTCAGGTAGATCTCCGGGATGGCCTTGGCTCTCTCCCCGCCACGCTCCCTCATGCTGCCTCTCCTGTGTTTCTGCATCTCTGGTTCCTCGCCGGCTTTCACCAGATGCCAGAGACGCACACCTCCTTCGTCCCCGTCGTCCAGCATGGGGGTCTCTGATGGGGGGGTACAGTGTTTGGGCAGAATCCTCTATTGTTCCATATGAACATTTTTATCCTATAACAACTCAACTGTCACGGACCAGGTGTGTTAAAGTTCACAGACTTCAACCATCACAGGATTTAGTCGGATTTGGGAAAAGATTCCCAGTGAAACGCTGACCTCTACTGGCCATTCTCTGTGTGCAAACTGTTTTAATTTAAGGAAGAAATGAAAAGAAAAAGTAATTATCAGTCTAAATATGTGAATCCACTCAGATACAGGTTTTTTTTCTAGATGCAGGGAGGGGGTTTGCAGGTTAGGTTGCAGGTTATGTACCTTGCTCAAAGGTACTTCAGTAAGTATGCATAATAGAGGATCCCATCATTGCAGTCGGTACAAATCAAACTGAGAACCTTGTGAACACATTCTGCTTTTGATAACATCTGATTCAGCATTTTCAGTTTGTTTCTTTAGAAAATAAATCCATAAAACCCTCTTTGGATTTTTTTTAATTTAACAGTTAGCCTTTTCTTTTGTATTATTATTATTCCCCGTTTTCTGTGTTGTTCTGCCTTATTTTCCTTAAGTGTTACTACTTGTCTCTATTTCCTGTCTTTTCCTAAGTTATTTCTCTCATTTTCCCAATGGTTCAAACTTTTCCCCCCTCACTAGGATTCCCTCTGCGTGTGTCAGGAGTTAAACGCACGGCTGTGGCCTTTTTCTGGACTGGCCGTGAATTCCTGGGACTCACTTTCTCCAGGCATGTAATCGTGGCTGTCATGGAGGAGGTGCTTGTTGTTCCTGGAGACCAGGGCCACCGTGGCTCCATCGGGGACCTGCATGCATCATTTCAGAGGGTTCCTTCAGAACTCTGCTGCTCCCTTCCCACTAACGGGAGCTCCGGTGATGTTGGGAGCCGCACTGACCTTGTAGTGCTGCAGCGTGTTGAGGCGCTTCCAGGAACCTTGCAGTACGGATGTCAGGTCTTCATCTGACAGGATCAGGTGGCCTGCGACCCCCGCCCGCCACTCTGGTGATCAAAGCATTTCTGTGATACTAACTCCAAAACAAAATAATTAAATGTCATCTTCAGACGCCACGACGTCTTTTAGGCCGACCGAGGTTCAGCGAGTCGATGTGCGGGCGCTGAGAGAAAGAAGTCCCCTTCCAGGTCTGTTCCAGGACCTTCTCCTTCACTTGGGTGATGGTGTCACAGTCCAGGACTTTAGCTGGAACCGCCTGAGCTGTGGAGCCTCCGCTGGCATCTGCCGCCGGCATCACAACATTTAACGTCTGGACAAGTGGGAAAAAAAAAAAAAAAGAAATGAAGATGAAGCAGCAAAAACTAGCCAGATAATGGAATAAAAAGTTAAAAAAACACATGAATTTGTGTCACGGTCTCACCAGCGTGCGGTACTCCACGTCTTCTCGTAGCAGCCGGTTGTCGTTGAGCGTGTACTTGGCTTTTCCCGTCACCGCGTCGACGGGTCCTTTGTCCACCTGGTGCTTTATGGCTCTGAACAGCATGTAGAAGGACTCTCCTGCCGATTCCTGATCAGAAGAATTGATTCAGATTTCATCTCTCAATGCTTTTTGTTGGTCAACCTTTAAAGGTTTGAAAGACCTTTCAAGCCTGAGATAAGTCTTTTGAAGGTCATTTAGTCATCTGGAGTGTCTACATCTTTTGGATAAATTTCCCCAGAGAGAAGGCAGCCTCGGCCATCATGGCCTCAGCGCCCTCCAGGCGGCAGATGATCACCTCAAACGCCGCTGATTATGGCGTCGGGTGCAGAAAACGTGCAGCACGCTCACAAAATAAAGCGTCGAAGCAACTCAGACCCTGAAACTCAGGCAGGTCAAGTTGTTGTTACTCACCCTCAGAAACGTGTAGAGACAGATGGACATCCAGTTGGTCAAAAGCTTCTCAACCACAGACTCAGTTCTGCAGGTTAGAATTATAAGAATAAAAACAGATGGATTTTTTACAGAAAGAGTCGGATGTCGGGGACAGAAGCCGGTAGTTTTTCAAAAATAAGACTTTCTCCTGAACAAAATTTTTTTTTTTTTTTTTTGTGGCTCCCACTGTCCCACTGCTTCACAGCATGAGCCCAGAAGCTGCCTCACCTTCTCAGCATCAGCTTGGGGTTCTTGGCCACGTATTGTTCCACCAGATCGTTCAGCAGCGTCTTCAGGATGTCTGTGAAGTACTCCAGCTTGCCGTGCAGGGCCACAGTGAGCAGCGATGCCACGTAGGCCCGGTCTCGGGGGGAAAAGGTGCGCTGGGCCTCCAGAGTGTGAATAAACTGGAGCAGCGGAGAAAATGTGAAGCCGAGCTGCTAAAAAATTCCTCAACTCCATCCTGGAAATGGAAACTGACCTTGATGAGGAAGAGTTTGCTGTTGAGCAGGTTGGAGAGCTGGACCAGGCCCTGCTCCACCGTCTGCCGTCGGCTTTCTGGGATGTCTAGATCTCGTCTCAGGGGCGACTCCTGGTGGCCCGGGAAGAAAATGCGCTCTGCGTACGCTCTGTAGTCCAGGAAGGGGATCCCTGAACCGACCAAGTCGCTGGACATGTCCATCATCTCCGTCATCAGGTCTGAATAAAAAATAAAAACCTTTGTTGAACAAACTGCGAGACGTCCTTCATTTTTGACCACTTCTTCTTCTTCTTCTTTTCCGGTGAACACCTGTGAACTCCTTCTTGCAGCGGTCCCTAACGCTGGTCTCCAGGTTCTCCAGCTGGATCTGCACCTTCTTGTAGTCTCTCATGGCCTGTTTGCTCTTCCTCCTGACAGGTGGTGAAGATGCAAAGACAAGTTTAAAGCAGGGTGGGCCAACCGTTCTTTAAGAAGAGAACCATAAAGGGTGGGATCCTGGTTCTAAAAATATGCTTCTGATGTTGTTTGACACCCACCTAACAAACACATTTATGCATCACATCGAGAAAGCTCTCGCTATTTCAACCCTTCTACACTTAATTACAACTTGTTGTTTGTCTAACACAAACTTAATATGCTAAATAAAACACCAAATAATCTTAATAAAGTGAAAAGCAGCTAAACAAATATATATATATATATATATATATATATATATATATATATATATATATATATATATATATATATATATATATATATATATATATATATCCTTTCATTTTAACATGAAAGCTTCACTAATGTAAATACAGAAGTGCAGACGCTCCCGGTAAACTGGAAAAGAAATCCCAATGTCAGAGAGTTCTACAATAAAAATGATTTCTCCATTAAATCAATAAACAACATTTAAAACCAGACATTCTGAGATGACAGAAACAGGTAATTAAATTGCTGACACTGAGTTAATCCATTTATATTTGAACTGTTTATGCAACATAAATGTAACAGATTCTGAAAGCTGAGAAAAGCAGCTTTGTGCCCATATGCAACATTTTCTGATAGTTTACGTTATAATTATATTTCTGACTATTTTTTGGTTTAAATATGGTTGTGAGGGGCTGTAAGCTAGTGGGAGAGCGTGTAAATGATGGGTGATGGGAAGTGGGGATGGTTTTGCTCCATACAAACGGCCCCTTCCCCGAACCCAGAGGTGAATTTCTAATGAACTCCTGCTGCTCTGCAGACACTAGAAAACGACGCAGGTTTTTGGAAGTTGTGCTAAAAGTTACATTTCCTCCACTGTTATAATAATTGAAAAAAAGAAAATGCAAATATTTTTCCTAAAAACATCAGAAAATGCTACAGTAAAAATATTTCTCCATTAAATCAAGAAACAAAATTCAAAACCAGACATTCTGAGATGGCAGTATTGGCAATATTTGAACTGTTTATGCAACATAAATGGAACAGATTCTGAAAACTGAGAAAAGCAGATTTGTGCCCATATGCAACATTTTCTAACAGTTTACATCACTTCAGCATACGCAGCGCTGTACGCTAGTTTACATTATGCTCGTTGAGTTACACTACTTCAAGTACATTACTTCAAGTCTACATAAGGTTACAGTGACGTTACTTTAGGCTATGGGACATTTTCCGTTAGTGGCATTTTGGTGAAAGCTGCTTTTCTCCGCAGAATTACGTTGGTTGTGTAAACGGTCAGAGTTACAGCAGTTGGAAAAACATTTGCTCGTTTGGTGTCGCCAGCGAACGCTCACGCCTTAAATGGTAAAAGAAGCTTCCAAAAATGTGGAAAGGGTCCATTTAAAATATACAATAAATCTTAAAAACAATCTGATTCAAGAAACGGATGACAGAAGATCAAAATATTAACTCAGAGCTGCAGGGCCTCCAGGTTTACCTGTAGATGAGGACGATGATGAGGACAATCAGAGCCACGATGGACGCTCCCACCCCCACTCCCACCTGAGCCTCCAGAGGAAACGTGGACTGAGGCTGGGTGTCGTACTGAACTCTGCCCAGTGAGAAGTTCAGGTTTCCCATCTTCACCTGAAACACACACAGTCTTCATCAGCCCTTTTAGCAGAGAGGAGGTCTGAAGGTGTCCCTCCTCTGCCTCAGCTCACGGTGAACTCCGGCAGGCTGTCCATGCCGTCCTGCTTCCTGCTGGGCTGATGAGCCGGAGGTTCGCAGTACAAGTGGTTGTGGGTCAGAGTTTTCACCACACACAGGCCGTCGCCGATCCGAGCCTCCACCTCGTGTTTGTACATGGCCAGATCCAGGAACTCTCCCTGAGGAGGAGCAGAACCCCGTCAGACTCTCGCGAGCCGCAGAACCCGGAGAAAGGGCTCGGACTCACCTCCACCGAGATGATGCTGCCCGGTTTGTGGTGGTACGGTTTGCTCTTGTCGTTCTGGTTGAGCGGGTGGAGCTTCGGGTCGGGCTCATAGCTGAACGCTTCGTTGCCTACGGTGCTGAAGTCAAAATGGAGGCTGTCCAGCAGGAAGTGAACCTTCACCCTGGCTCCCTGAGCCTCTGGCCCCACGGCGGGAGTCGGGCACAGGATGAGGGAGGAGCTGTTCACCGTGCAGCGAGATTCGTACTACAGACGACAAATGGTTATCAGGAGCGCCGAGGAGAAGGCGTAGAAGAAAACCAGCATCGCATCTCTCACCTGTTTGACGTGACAGAGCGCCCCGTCTGGGCAGCCCGCCTCCGGAACGATCCGCCTCCATCTCTTCAGCGGACTCCGCTCCTCCCGCCCTCCGACGGTCCTCCTGCTGTCGCTCCTCTTCCTCCTTCTGGGAGGAAGAGCATCTGGGGGACTGAGGGTGACCCTCATTTTCGGCTCCTGGACCACATCCAGGTTCTGACCAGAAACTCGGATGATTCTACCGCCTCTGCAGAGGAAAGCAGAGAGGACCTCGTCGACGTCACGGAACAAAAAGTGAAAAGGTTTCTAAACGGTTCAAAAGAGCATAAACCCGTTAAACACCAGAACTCCTGACAGTCAAAGTCTTTTAGGAAATGTTTTATAGATATTTAGAGGGAAAACAGCAAAAAAGAAACAAAAAACAAAAAAAATCTTGAGAGATGCCGCTTATGTCCAGAAGAGGGCAGTGTAAACCAAAGTTGGAAAAACGGAAGTTTGGCTGAACATTCATCCACATTACTGGATTCTGCAGAGGAGCAAACTCAGGAGAAAGTGGAAATGTTTTAACCAAACTCCAATAAAAAGAAACATTATTTCAGTAAATCACAAAATATGATTGTGTTACGCTTCAAATTGTTAACAACTCTTGATTTTTCTGAACTAAAACATATTTCACAGAAGCGTAATATATACATGTGTATTATATATCTGTACTGGTTTTATTTTCTTCGGCGGACAGATGGCGTTTTTCTTCTCTAAAGTCCCAACAGCTTCATTTCTGAGGATTTTATGGAGAAGCTGACCTGAGGAAGCTTCTGGACGGTTTGGCGCCGGTGATGTTGGGGTTGGGGGTGTAACGGTACATGACCCCCTGAAGGTGGCGCTCTGCTCCCCCGAAGCGCACAGTGATGTTGTGCATCCCGGTCCTGTTGCTGCCCCGGCTCAGGCAGTTGATGAGGTCGTCCCGGATGTCGAGCCTGGGCAGAGGAGCGTCTTTTTGGTTTACTTTAAGAACTCTTACTGCTTTGGCACAAACCCCGCCCCTTTTGGGACACTTACACCAGGCAGGGCACGCCCCCAATGAGGACGCCGACTTCACTCGGGTGCCCGGTCCTCAACCTGCGACCTCTGATAGTGAGATATGACCCCCCCGCTTTTGGCCCCCTCTGGGGGTAAATACTGCTGAGCACGGGGTCCTGGAGAGGAAGAGGAGTAGAGATTTACAGCAGCGCTCTAAAGACAAAAAGAGGAATCAATAGTCGGATTCTGAAAGGATGATTTGCTAGAAGATAAAACGAACAGCAGTGCATGCTGGGAAAAAAAGGGGTCAGGGCCTGATTGTTGTTTGCTCCACTGAACTCAGGCTGCTGGCAAAACTCCAGACCTCTGCTGCTCCTCCTGTGATGAAGAGTTCATTCTTTCACCAGGCGGAAGGGAGGATGAGCCGTGAGAAGCCACTAGAGGGAGCTATAGAGACCTAAACTGTCCAAAAGAAGCTGCATTTTTGCCTGATTTCTGTTTGTGTTGCATTCGCCTGCTGCAGGGGGGTCTGCAACCTTCAGCACCTAAAAAAAAAAACGTTCAAGTCCATTTCTAACTGACAGCAACTCAGTTGGAGCCACAAAGTCTAATAAGAATAAAAAAATAAGATTTGTGTTCATGTTATTGTTACTATTATGGTGAATATAAGTTAACTGTTGTTGTTTTTTGACATGAATTAAGAATAAAAATAAGAGAAAACAGATTTTTTTTTCCAAATATGAAATAGTTTATATAACGTTTCACTTCTTTTCAAAATAAATCATCTTAATGCAGCAATTGTAGTAGGTAGTTTAATGCCAAACAAACAATGTATTAACAAAAACAAATTCAATCAGAGCTAATTAGGTGACCTTTTAATAAGTTAAAGTATAGAAAATCTGTCTTATGAGTATAAATTCTGGTTACCCCCAAATAATTTTTGTGGTAAACAGTGCATCAATTAAAATCTTTTAGTTCAATTTAAAATAATATTCTGTCGATGAGCTGTTTGGGAAAGAGTTAAAAATCTTTCTGTGGATTTTTACTGCACACCCAGCAGCCAATCAGAATGGAGAATTCACCTGGACCATGGAATAATGTCCACTAATGCACAGCAGCAGATGCATTTTACTTTTGTTACATTTATGAAGAAAGAACTTCCCTTTGTGAGCAAAAGTCTTAATCTGTCCGCTAATCCAGATGTTTCTCTGTTCTTGTTGCTTAGCAGCGTCTTTCTCCTTGAACTCTCCCATGGATCTATTTTTGTCTCTTCTTGACTGTTGGATGGTGAACTCTGACCTGAAGGAAGTCCAGGGAGGCCTGCTCCTCTCTCCATGCTCCTCTGCTTCGTGGCTCCAGTCCTTTTTATCTTCTTAGATTTGTTTTGGTCGGTCAGAGATGCTTTCTGTCTTTTTTTTTTTTTAGACCCGTCTTCTTTTTTAAGAACCTATTTTGGATTCAACAAGTGTTCTCAGTTCTTTCATGATTTGTCAGGGGTGTAAATACTTATGCAAACGTTTTCAGGGAGGTTTAAAAAAAAAAGGTTTTTACAGACACTGAATGAAATGTTGGTTTAAAAAGTTATCGGTGACGTTTGTTTTTGGGTAACAATAAACTCGGAGAGACTTTCCACAATCAGTTCTTTGAAGGACTCTGACGGTTCACCTGGAAGCTGAAGATCTGCGCCGACACGCCCAGTCCTCCTCCCCTCACTCCCACGGAGGCGTGGCCGCTCCTCTCCTCCTCGCTGCTGGACGTTTCACACACTATCCTGACAGGAGCATGGTGCCAAAGCGTGAGGCGGCGGCGGGTTCTGGCGGCGCCCTTCAGAACTCGCGTGACGGGCAGCTTACCTTGACGACACCTCATATCTGCTGAAGATGACGCTGCACGGCACTCCGGCCACGGTGACCAAGCTTTGGACGTCCTCGGCTCTCTGCCCGAGGTTTGAGCCTGAGATGGTCACCACCGTGCCCCCCTCCACGGGGCCTGAAATGGGGTCCAGCTGAAACACAGAAAGCCGGCATGCATGAGCCGTTCGGGTCCAAAAGCTTCGATCACCAAGCTTCAATTTCAGACGACTGCAAACATCTGGATCAAAGATGCCGCTGATACAACCGGGAGAAACAGAAACTTAATGAAAACACACAAGTCGGTTTTCATAGACGCCATGAAAAGATTACAAAAGGGATTTTCTTCAGTTTTCTGGAGGATATTAGCCCTTTTTTTAAACGATATGCTGCAGGCTCAGGCATAGTTGGACAGGTCCATGGTTGCCATGGTGACATGGCACTGGGCTGGAGTTTCCAGCCTCTGAAGATGCTGAAATGCTGGAAAGTCCTCCTTCTAATTGGCCCGGAGGAGACGGCGTTGGTGATTTCCAACCAGAACGTCGCGTTTGGACACGTCTGACCACAGAACACGGTCCACATAAAACCAGTCCATTCTTACATGATTAGATTAAACTAGATAGACTACATTACATGATTTAGATAGACCTGAATAAATAATTTGCATAGACTAGAATAAATTAGATTCATTATTGTCATTGTCTAAGTACACGAAAATCTAAAATTCTCTCTGTTCATCGCATCATTCATTTCCCCTCAAAAATACAATAAAAAATATAGAATCAAATAAAATAGATACTAAATACAGGCAGTAAAGTTTTGTTCAAAAGGACACAGAACTGATTCTAAAAGTGACTCTTAGATCAAACTTTGTTAGCATCCAAATACCTTAAGCAGGACGTTTAGAAAAACTTTGATCAAATGTATTTATATTTTTGGCCTGTTTTTATTATATCTTTACACTTTCACAACTGTATATTTAAAATGAATTCATTTAATATGAATCTCATTTTCATAATAATTGTAATAATAATTGTAATAATAATCTTTCATAATTTAATATGAATTACATTTCTTATGTCCTTTTTTTGATGTTATATCATACAGATTATTTTCTGAATGTCGTTTTTGCGGCCATAGATAAAGGAAATTTCCCCATTGTGGGATGAATAAAGTCATCTATCTATGTATCTATCTATTGATTTGTGTAACAGAATAGATGGCGCAGATAATATTTAGGAGCATTTTTGGTTAATGTCATCTTAAAAGGCAGAGTCTAAGAGCTGACAGTTTCTGAGCATCTATTCATAAAACCTCATTTGGAAGCCTTAAATACATTCTGCTTTTTTCTAAATCTAGAATGTTTTTTCCTCTTCTGCTGCTTTTTGTTTCGCATCTGTATAATGCAGCATCCACCTCTACTAACGTGTCAAAAAGGTGATTTTTACAGGTGTTTTTGGTGTGACAATCTATCTCACAGTTTAGCGTTTTTTTACATGAATCTGGAGCAGAGTGTCGCTCTAAACAGTGTCACGGTACGTTTAGTGAGAATCCACATCACACACAGCCGTTAAAACAAAGGAAGGAAGACGGGTGTTCTCACAAAGTGAATGACCGGAGCGGGACAGCTGTGCTTGATCTCATCCGTGCAGGAGTCCTGAAACACGCAGCGAGAGCCTCCAGCGCCGCCGCACCAAACGCAGCCGTACTTGGAGTCGGCGGTGCGACATCGGCTGCAGTCGGACCGTCCCACCGAGCAGTTGAAGAGAGTAACTGAAGCAGAAAGGTTTAGGGACTTGGCTTCTTCTGTCTCACAAAAACACACAGCAGCTTTGGAGGAAAACTCACCGTACAGATCCTCCGCGCTGTCGATGAGGAAGTTGTTCTTCCTCCTTACGTTGATGGTGGCCGCGTATTCCTCAACCGAGAAGAAATAATCGTACTGCAACAAAGAAAAAAGGTAAGGGATAACGTAAGATGTCCTGTTCCCACCAAACGCGAGCGTTTCTGACCTGGTGAGGAAGACAGGTGATGATGAAGATGGACGGCTGGGAGACATCCTGCTCCACCGCGGCCTCCACCACCACCGACTGATTCTCAATGTCCAACACACACTCGTAGTCCATACGGTCATCCTGAATGGGAACGGCACACACAGTTATGGTAATGGTTGCTGAACTGTGAGCGGTCCCTAAGCGGCGGCACGCTGAGACGACCACCCAGCAGCTCTTCCACACTTCCTGCACCTGCTGTGCCTTCACGCTCTGCTCAGCTCTGATTTTCTTTCTAAACTGTCAGCTTTTATGCTGCTTTCATTTTGCTTTAATTCAGATTTTACTCCATTGGTCTGAACTGATGAATATTTATCCCAAATACCTGAAACAGGTTGAGGTGCTGGCCCACCAGCCGGATTTTCCTCTCCACGTTGACGGGGAGGAGGGAGGAATCCTGGACCTTTTCCACACACGGGCACTCCTGATACAAAGACAGATCTTTACGGTCATTCTGATGGAGCTTTTATTCTGAAGGCAGAAAACTGCTGCGGATGCAAAAATGAACAGATTAAAAAAAAAAATTCTACATGAAAAAACAAAACAAAACAAAAAAAGGGAATGAAATTCTGAAGAAAAACAAAAACCCTTTCCATTGATAAAACACAGAACATGCAGGTCAATATAACGATGCTGACGTGGAGGCGGTTGATCCGAGCTTTCAGGAGAAGTGCCGAGTTGGCAAAATGTCTTGGCAGCAGCAATAAAACGAGGTGAGCAGGATAATATGCAGAGGGTGGATGACTCATAAAACCTGTCGGGTTAAAGCTTTCAATTACCCAGCTGCATCTTCACATCTGAGATTGCATTGATTTGGTGTCATTCATGCTGAGATTTGTGGGTAAGGGACGCTTACAGAATGCTGTAAGTGAACTGGAGGAGTGTGAAACACAAGAAAGCGTAGAATCTGCGCTTAAGCCAACGATCTTCTTGGTTTTTAAACAAGAATTAAAAGCACTGTTTTGAGGAGATTTCGCATCCACCTTCCGCATGCGTCTGTTTAGGATTTTTGGGGGTGTGGCTTTCCCTCCACATTGACCCCCTTTGTTCTGGCGCCCTTCATGAGACCCACAGAGTGCAGCTCCTCTGCACTCACCGGAACAAGGAGCGCAGAGGGAGAATCCGACTGCACAGGCGCTGCAGGTTCAGGGTCAAGGTGAGACCCTGTTTCAGGTGAGGGCGTGAAGACCAGCGAATGCTTCACAGCTGCAGGCGTCGCCACCGCGGCTGGTCCTTCTGTCTCCTGCCATCCGTTTGACGGCGGCGGTGAGACTTCCTCCTGGTGGGAGGAGAGAGGAGAGGTCTCCTCGTCTTGAGGGTTGGATGGGGGTGTCAAAGGAGCAGCTTCACTGGCAGTGGTTGAGCTTATGGCAGAAGAAGAGGGCTTTGGAAAATTGAAGACAGACTCGTTGTGGCTGCTAGTGCTGCTGGGTAATGTAGTGCGGGGAGTCTCATCTGCCACAGTTGGGATATATGAGTCTTCTTCTGAGGAGCCGCCAGCTCCTTCTGTTGCTCCCTCAGCGTCAGAAACCTCAGCGGTGGCGGTGATGACATCACTGAGCAGAGTGGTGGTCTGGATGGAGGTCCTGGCCAAAGGGGAGGTCCTAGAGGAGCTGGGGGGAGTGGGGGACTCTGCCTCCGAGGGGAGGGGTGGTGTTTTTGTAGTGGCAGCAGGGGTAGGCGTCTCAGTGGGGGGTGGTTTAGTTATTATAGCGCCCCCTGGTGGTGGTGTTGTTGGAGCCGTGAGAACAGAAGGAGGTGATGGAGTAGGTTTAGTGGTGGGTGGAGGGATGGTGGGTGTTTGTGTTTTATACTTGATGAAGAAGAAAAGGCGTAAATAAACAAAGAAGGGGAGAAAAAAAAAGAAAAGAAGAAATTAGGATAAAACAACAAAAACATGAGCCCAGAAATAAAACTGAGAAGGAAAACAAGAATGGAAAATGTCTCAATAAAGTGTTGATGATGCTCTGGTTGTGGCGATGAAGACCTTCTCACTCACGTGTCTGTTGTAGATGGTGACTCCGCGGCTGCAGCTGCGCTCGTGTGTGCAGACGTGCTCGTGGATGCACCAGTTGCAGCCCCATCGGCTGCTGATGCATCCTTGACATCTAGCAGAGGAAAGCAGACAGTAAAAAACCAAGCGTTGACGGCTGGAAAGGTTTTGGGCTAAAGTCTGGCTTTCTTAGACAAAGTCTGTAGAATTTGTATTTTTATGGCTTTATTAACCATCAAAACCTCAGGCAGCGGAGTGTCGTCCCCCCCCCATTTGGCCAACCACCTCTTTGAACATGTGTCTGTACATAGTACAACACTATGAATGTGGTTCATGCCATAATCTGGATGAATACTCGGATCTGCAAAGTGTTCATTAAAAAGGTGGAACGGACACCTAAAGAAAGAGGTTCTGCTCAAATGGCCTGAATGTTCTTTATTATTGCTCCAGCCTAAACGCCAGTTGGTAACCAGAGCAACATTTATTGTTCCAAATCGAATAAGTGCTTATAAATATTTTTATTATTAAATTGTTAGATCCACATTCAATGATAAAGAGTTAAGGATGGATATGTTTTTTAAACAGAGCGATCTAGGGCTACGTTCACACTGTAGGGCTTAATGCTCAAATCCGATTTTTTGAAAAAATTACATCTTTTTTGCAATGCCGTTCACATTTCCAATGAAATGCAACTTTGTGATCTCCTGTGTGACCGTGAAATGACCCAGAAGTGACCCGCATGTGCAGAAGAGTACTCAATGGTGAACGACGTCACTCGTTTGCAGAAGTAGCTAACGTTAACAATGGATGTCAACAGCAGAGCTCTTTTTCATTATTACATTTATTTTCACAAAGGAGCAGCACAAATACAATCTTGTCATTTTAAGAAGGCACTGGAGCCGGGATCGTCTGGACCCACTGTTGTGGAAAGGGGATGTGTATGTGCTGGAGCCGCGCGGCGTGTGTGTAAGAGAGAGGAGAGAGCGCGTGCAGCGCAGGAGGGAGTGAGGCGGGGCAGTGGGGGGCACGCATTCATGCTGTTTGTTACGGAGGAAGGAGAACAGTAATAAAAGAAGGTTTCCCCCAGAATAAATGCTATTGACTCTTTATTAACCCGCTTTGGAGGATGTGAGAGTCCGAACAGGGAAGTGAACCCCGGAGGAAGATCCGCCTTCTGACCACGGTCGGAAAGAAAAAAAAAATGTAATCGCGGGAAAGGTTCAACACCACGCTCGGCCATTTCGCTGGAAATCTTTTCAAAAACCGCCCAGTTGCAATAAGAGCCCTGGAGTTTGGCCTGAATAGATGTGTCACCCCAAATATTGATCCAATCGGTTTGCCGCTTCCCTTCCACTGACTGGTCTCAGCAGCATCGTCCACCATGGTTGGTGTTTATGTTCTTGTTCCCGCCTACTTCAACGCAGAATTATGACATCTGTACCGTATCGAGGACGTACGGGTCGGATACATGCAGCCTGGCCGGTCAGACGATGGTCACGCTTGAAAAGATCAGATCTGTGTTGTTCAGGCTGTCATGAAAAGACCAGATACAGGTCGCAAAGGGGCAAAAAAAAAATCAGAATTGGGTCGTTTCAGCCTGCGGTGTGAACGTAGCCGTAGGAAACTACTGGTGGACTTTGTTTCTTTGAATAGAATTTCTGCTTCATCATCTGGACAAAAACGAGACGCAAGAGGAGAACTTTCCCTCTGAAATGGTGCTTTGGATTAACTGTCATAACGTTCAGCTTATAAACTACTTTACTCCGCTGGTTAGTCCTCATACGCCAGCTGCTGCAGGCGCTGTAGCCGTTACCATGACAACGCGTCATACTGCGAATCAAATAAGGCGCTTCTTGTGAAAAAGGATTGAAACTTTAAAAATACCAAGCTAAAAGTACTAATCATTGATTTATGTATTTTTTTTGTGCAGACTGCAAGTAATAAGCAACGAGGTGCTGGACCTTATAGTGTGAAAAATAAGCTGTGTTTTGTGTTTACATGTAAAGCACTGGTTCAAGCACAGTTTAGGCACCAAAACCATTTGCAAATCCAAACGGGGCTCATCCGTGATGAGTGCCGGCGTGAACTCACGGCCTGCGTCCTGACAGCTCCTGGACCAGGCTGCAGTTGAAGAAGGTGAACTCAGTTTCTGCCACGGTCACGTTGGTGAATCGCAGCGACAGGGTCACCATGACGAAGTCTGCATCAGAGACAGCAGCTTTAACGTCTAGACGTGATCACATTACCGCCAGCTTTGATCTTCTTTTTCATCTCTAAAAACACATCTGTGTCCACAAACATACAACATCTTCAGAAACAAGAGAACATTTCAGCTTTGGATAGTGTGACCTGCTCTCTGTTTGTGTATTGACCAATGGCATTAATTGGGTTTCGTTTTCACTGTGCAAACAGTCCCCATGGAAAAAAAAACTCCAAACACTCCGACCAAAATAGCCTCTCAAAGCCACTTCTGCAGATATCTGCTGGTAACTCTGGAAACTGTCATGAGCTCCGTGACCTTCTCCGTGGAAGCCCTGACCGGAGGGTCACTCACCATCTCCTGGGGCAATCGGGGGCAGACTGCTTGCATCTGGAGTCGAACAAATCACGCCAGAGGTTATGGGCAGAGCTGGAGTTTCTGTGTCCTGGAAGAAGCAGGAGTACGCTTCTCCTTGTTTGAGGCTGGGGAGGCCGTCTACAGAGACCGCCACCTGAAAGGAGAAAACGCATCGAGTTTGAGGACCTAACTCTAAAAACAGATGCTTCAAATGCAAAACAGGAAGAGCTCAGTGTGTTCTGCATGAGGCAACCCGTCCGTACACCAGTTATCTCCCCCAGGCTGATGTTGTACAGGTTCAGGTGCTGGATGCTGAGGCACTGCTGTGTCTGGTTGAAACTCCACAACCACTGGCCGTGCACAGACCCTCGCTGGCACTCCCATCGCTGGCCACACCTACAAATGAAGAATTTTAAAAACAAAGTGGCAAAGAAGCAGAAAAATAAAAACTAAAAAGGGGCATGAAGCTGTAAAAGAAACCCACCGGCCCTCCAGAACACACCAACCACAGTACGGGTCTCTGGCAGACAGACAGGACTGACAGTCCAGGTGATCGCCACATTCAGCAACTGGACGCCTCTCCAACTGCAAAAAAAGAAGTTAAAACCGTCATGATTCTAATGTGAGAAACCGGCTCTAAACTGTATTTTGTTTATTATAAATCTTTTGAAGAAATTCTAAATAATCTGCAGTTAAAATGCATATTGGCACTGTCGTCAATCAGGAGTGAGCTTATCACTCCTGATTGACGTTTTAAACGTTGGACATGACATAACATACTTTTACTGATTGGCCATTTTATGACTTGAACTACAGCAAAAATATAAAAATTAGGATTATCCAGAAGATGTGTAAAAAATGTATCAGAGCAAAAATGGTCATTTTGAGCAAGAGAATGACGGAGTAACAGCTGTTTATTTCTCCATAGAAATCTGTGGGATTTTGGCTTCTTAGAGCCACTTCCTGTTTGGAACGCCAAAGGGGGAGGGGCCACTCAGACCAGATCTCATAAGCAGTCAATAGAGTAGAGGACGCAGAAGACAGGGAAGCTGATTTGCTGTGGTGACCCCCGACGGGGAAAAAAAGTCTCTTGTTTAAACTCTGAAAGTTCAAACCTTCGTAGAAAAATGAGTCAATTTTTAGAGGATAAAAAAACGTAGATGTGCCCCCTGATTGAAGATTTATGTAGATTCCGCAAACTGGACACATTCTGCATAGGAGACACAGCAGAGGCGGTTGACAGATAGCAAAGGAACCATGTAGACAGGATTCGCTGAGAGAACAAACAAATGCTAGTATTTGATCTTATGTTATCTAAATGAAGATCAACAAAGATCAAATCCAGTAAATACTTTTGCTCAAATAAAACAAGCAAAAGCATCTGAAAATCACACTTACATCTGTTGAAAAGCCATCATTTACAATATTTTCAGAATTGTTTTGTTTCCCACATGATGAACACGGAATCTCAATCGAATTTCTTTTCAAACGTCAAGCTCCAACTTCGTTTCTTGATCTACGCAGAAGTGAATTTGGGGTTTTGCAAAGTATAAAAGCGTCTTCAAGTCCTAAAGTTGGTCAGCAGCCGCGCACCATCACACTACCACCTCCATGTTTGACTGTTTCTCTGTTATTCCACACCTTCCAGAACGTTCCTGCTGTGGCTCATCAGAATATTTGTCTAAAGGTTTTGTGGAAAATCCAGATGTTTCTCTGTGTTCTTCTTTCCCAGCTATATTCCTCCTTGAACTCTCTCCTGGATCCATTTTTGTCCGAAAATCTCTTTCAGACTGTCGAGTCCTAACCTCAGACCTGGACTGGGTTAAGTGACGTCTTTCCAGCTTTTTTTTTTTGCTTCTTCAATGTCCTCCTGGATGAGTCCTTGAGGTCCTGAAGGTTTTCCAGGTTTTCTCCATGGGTGGATGCTGGATCTCTTTCCGATCAGCATTCTCTTGCAATATGTAACTTTTAGGTTTTTATTGCTTTACCATCTGACTTTGACATATTAACTTTCAAAAAACTCTTCAGCGTGTCTATGTTAGTGGATTACGGTCCTTCATTTGCTTTAATGACTTCATTAAATGTGACCAGACTTTGGATTAAGGTGAGCGCCGCTCCGCTTCACTCACACACCAGTTGAGAAACTCACTCTCAAATCCATTTATCAACATCCACAGCTACCCACACTCTCTGCAGGGAACGTGCCGGGACAATGGGGGCCACTTCTGCCGATCAATACCATTGTTGCGTCTGACCTTACACATCCTGCGGCCTGCTTTGCCCGTCTCAGCGGGGCGAGTGACTCCTGACCTCAGCTGCCAGCTGGCCGTTCTCTTTTCCTTTCTCCTCTTCGCCTCTTATCCTCGGGAGGATTTGTAGTCGCCCCAAAAACACTCGGACAAACCAGAGATAGACTGACGATGATTGATAATTCACATTCTGTTTGGTGTTTGGAGACATCTGGTTCTGAGTGACTGAATGAAGCGAGGGCAGCATCTGTTTATTCATCAGTGTCTAACACGAGGCATAACATAAATGAGCTCCAAGTGTCCATGTCTGTGCGACCGCTTCGCCATGAACTTACTGCCGTTTTGGTCATGATGTAGATGTGGGATCCGTTCAGGTCCAGTAGAAGGTCACTGCTGATGGGGGAGTTGGGATGCACCGTGGTGTGTTCGTAAACCTCCACTGCACCGTCTTCTCCCAGGTACACCTGAGCAGGAAAATCAGAAAGCGGTTTTCCAAAGAAGTTTGATTTTTTTTCTTTTTTTGGAAAAAAAAAATGAAAACCTAAAATAAAATGGGATGGATATGTCATTTCATTGATAATCATAAACAAAAAGGGAGGCAGGTGTCTTCAGGACCTCAGATGTGTTGGTCAAGCCAGTCTCACTGACAATGTCTGGCTCAAAAATATAATGGCATCTGTATTGAGAAAGAAATTGTGTCTGAATTGTCTATTTCATAGGAGCTGGGTGACGTCACACTCACTCGCTCAGTTCTCATTTACAGTCAATGCCTTAACCCCGAAAAACAAAATAAACAAAAAAGCACAGGACCCAGAGTCGAGCCTTGGGGAACTCCGCCATCAGGAGGTGTTGACGATAAAGGAGTTTCAAAGCTTCTCTGGGAAACATGTCAGATAAACAACTTTTTGAAAAGTGTCCCTTTTCATAAGAAAGGCTCTTCATCTAAATCAAATAAACTGTGTTTCAGTGTCAAATACAGCAGGTAGAACTAAAACAAAGCACGGCTGCGCTCCTGCTGTCTGCTCTTATATATACACACAAAAGAAAAAAATAGACACTGAACATCTTTCAGGATGGATTTATGTTACCATGACCGGATGGGAAAGCATCACATGATGCATTTTTAAATGTGCAGGCCTCACATTTCTGTAATCCTGACGAAAAAAGGAAAACGAGCACCTTCATCGGTTTACAACTTCAACGCAAATCAAATCACCGTTGTACAGGATTGCAGCAGAAGTGGCCATGAATGAGATTAGCATGCCGTCAAATCTAATAGGAAGCAGAGGAAGACACCTCTGGCTGGAGTGATTCCCAGGCCTTCAAACTCTCATGTTACTTCAAGCTAATGAGATCAGAGTGGAGAATCCGCCGTCCCGCTAAGAGGATGCACTCAGCGCATCATTGGAGACTCTGTAATGCTTTAGGCAATAAATATAGTTTTGCATATCACATTTATTGCATTCTCATCTAATATTTAGGCACAGACACTAGATAAAAAAGAAAGAAGAAATAAACGTAAAAAATCACCACATTCAGATGCAAAAAAACTATGACTAATGGTAGGAAAAATAATTTTCTTAGGTGATTCTTCTGAACTCAGAAGTTTCTCATTTTTGCCTGTATGCAAAAAAGAAATTGAAATAATTGAAATGCAGCCATGAGAGGCTGGTTCAGATAACCTGATTATCGGCTAAAGATCAGAGCATTTCATTAAAGGCTTTAGGAAAACGAAGACTTTGGGGAATCATTCAAGCACAGTCCTGGTTAACAAATTTGGCCAACGCTCGCGGTCTTTGGATGGAACAAGTCCCTTCAGGGCACTAGCTTCTGTAATAATGTGCCAACATGAGAGTAGTATTGATCTGCTCACTTGATTCTTGGTAAAACAGGCCTCAAGTGTGCTGCTCAAAATGGAAAACTGCTCCTGCAAAGTGGACATAATAAACGTTTCTGTGTTATAGAGCACAAACTGGAGTGTCCGAAATAAAATACCAGGGAACTCGAAAATTCAAACTAAAAATAAAGCTAAGCTCGGAGGAAATGAGTCTTTAACAAAAATTTCTGTGAATTTACTGGATGGATTGAAAGTTTCAAAGTCCCGTTCCGATCATCTTTTGATCTCTTTTAATCATAATTATGACGTGTTTTGCCAAAATCCAAAAACCAGAGTCTTTTCTTAAACATAGCTTCAGCAGAGCAGCAGGAGTTCATCAGACAGATGCCTCTGGGTGGGACTGTTGGGGTGGAGCAACCCCCCCTCTGTCACCCTATACTGAGAGCTCTCTGTTTACATGCCCTCGCCCCTCTCCTTTCCATGCCCCCGGATGTGTGACGTCACACTCATGTCGCTCCATTCATACATATGACGGTCCCACTGGATCTTTGATGACTTCACTGGTTGAAGCAGAACCATATGTGACAAATATCTGCAGAAATGTAAACAAATCTGTTTTTTTTTATTTTTTTTTTGACAAAACTGTCATGATATTATTGCACATTTCTATTTTAAGAACTAAATAATAATAATGTATGTAAAAAAATAAAAAAATTAATAAATAAATAAAAAGAAAATAAAGAAAAACAGGGGTGGGATATTGAGTTTGCCCCCCCCACTCCCTTTAAATAAATGTGTTAAACTCCTTTTGACCAACTCATTATATACGGTAATTGTTTTGATGAAATGTTTGCAAAAGAGCTATTTAGGTGTATTTAGGTGTAAGATTAAATTTATTTCAATCGTTTGCACGTGTACGTTGATATTAGCGTATTTCCCAACCAATTCATGACTAATTATCCTAAACTTAATGTACCTACAGTATATTTCTGCTGTCTTCTTTGTTTTATTTTTGTTTTGATTGCTTTAAGTAGCTTTTCATAATTGATAATGGTTTAAATGTTCTGATATTTGGACAGCAACGGTAAACAGGTGTTTGGTGGAACTCTGAAGTGTCAGTCATGAGGAGCTGCAGAAATTCTGAGGTGTCGACCCTCGTCGACACCTCATAAAGCTCGGTTTATGGACGGTGCCACAAGATTTGCTTATGTGTGAGGAACAGACAGCGAGGGGGCGGGGCTCATGTTCGCAGCATTAGGTAATCCTCACGTGATTGAACGAACTCTCTCTTTCCAGAGGGTTTATGGGAGGTGTGCCTACCTTATGAAGGTTTCCTTTGGAGTCTCCCAGGAAGGCGATGCTGTGTCCCTCTGCCACGCTGACGGCCACGGCAGTCAGACGGGCGGCTGAGGTGTGCCATGAGGCCTTGGCTTCCAGGGGCGCCCGGCTGGCCATCGGGCTTGGGGTGTGGTCAGACCCACATGGATACGCCTTCAGGGTGTTCTGCGAGAGGACAAATGTCCGGTCATCCAGTTTGTCACTTTAATTACAACTTTAAGATATTTGTTGTTTAAGAAAAAAAAAGAAGAAAAAAAAAAGCTTCTGTGTATTCCCAATGCCGCCTTAGAGCCTGCTAATCCTCCCTAAATCCTGGAAAAATGATTGCACCATGGATTAAAGCCTCTAGAAACAAGCAACTCACTCTTTTGGATTTTCCAAAGCAGCTACTCCAAATCCTGCTTTCCACTTAAGTCTCCAAACTGCAGCTTCAGATAATTGGCCATAAAGCAGCAAGGCATGTTTTCTCTCAGTCTGCCCAGAGTTTGTTTATTATGAAAATACTGTAAGATGGTTATCATCGTTGAGCAGGAATTAGGATCTATAAATAATTCTCTTCTTTTTGCATTTTTCTCCATCAGTCTATGCTGGACTCTATTCCCCCCACCCCCCCACCCCCTACGTCAGTGGGCCTCTAAGGAGCTCCCATCTTTCTTTGTCAGGGCTTGTTAGGCAACAGCACAAATGATGCAAAGTTGGTTTTCTCTATAGATCTTTAACGATGGCATTAAATGGTTCTGAGAGCTGGCAGGACTTCAGCGGGGGGGGGGGGGGGGGGTCTGGTTCTGGTTGGCTGCTTCTGCGGCTTCAGGGTTTATCAAAAAGTCCTCATTACTCCACTTCTATCCATCTATCACGCTGTTCTGTGCCTTCGTTTGACTTCTCTAAACATAAGGACGGCATCGCTTTTCTGAGGAGGAGCAGCTTTCCTGCCATAGCCTCATTCCTCACAATCCATCAGAAGAGAGTCACTCCACCATCGGCTGTTGTCTAAAGCCTCAGTCACGCCGTACGGTGGGTTGAGCTGTATGGCTGCCGCAGGTTTTTTGGGTTCTCCGGCCCATGGAGGGTCGTAGAGAGGAGCGGTCCCATCTTAAGGGGGCATTTCAATATTCCCGGCTTCACAAAAGCTCAGATGACTCAAGACGCTTGTCTGAGACTTTTGTGTCCAAAGGGGGTGGTACATGGATATGTGAGGAGGGGAGCGGAGATGAAGAGCACGCCGGACTGTCGGTTTCCTTGCCAGCTGCTAAAGACTTTTTAACAACGAGAAACAGCTGGTTCCACCGGTTCCTGAATCGCTACGACCGACGTCTGTGCCCCCGCACCGCTGACTTAGAAGCAGCCGGAAAATATCCTGATATGCTGAGGAAGATGGTCACCCTAAATAATGATCATCTGGATCAATGAATGATGGATGAGAGCGGCCTCTTCTGAAAGAAACAACACTCTAAGCACGCTGCTGCTGGACTGACGTGCAATGCCCAACGCTCAAATCGCGCTGCAGGACCGCCCCCCCTTAACTGATGAAGGAGGGAGCATGGAGAGTCACTTCTGATGAGGGTTATAAAATAAGCTGTGGTACAGTCAGTTGCTAAGGATAAAAAAAAGTTCCTTATGTTCAGCAATATTCACCAATAGATCTTTAATAAATGCTTCACAAAGCATCAGAAATGTTTCAGGGGGGGTTTTGATGAGTTAACATTGGGGAGGGACATTCTTCGGCCGCGGGGGGTGGGGAGCCGGTTCTCCGGGTGTCTCTGGTCCATAACCCCAGCGAATACGGGATACTGTACATCGTGAAGTATTTGTAAGGAAAATGTACGTTTTTGATGTAGTTTTGATGTAGGGGAGATGCTGTGGTACAGCGTCCTTACGCCACAGGCTAGTACGGCGCCAGTACTGACTTCTTCCTGACCACTCGCAATTGTTGCACAGAAAGGGTGTGCAGTTGATACGTACTGTATCACACACTCACACGTGCACACTCAGACTGCTTAATCTTTTCATTTCCAACAGTCGGACTACACGTAGGGAGCGTGCACGTATCACATGAAACGCACCAACAGGCTCCTTGTGCAGTCCCCAGGAATTGGGGGGTTAAAAAAATGAAAAATCCCTACGACACATCTGCAGCTCACACACTTAAACCTTAATTACCCTTAGGTGTTGTGTAAGACCTCCCTTCAACCCGTCTCCCATCCACGTCCGTAGAATATTATTGCTCTACGCGCTCGCGGAGTCGTCTGTGACCCTGATATTTCATGGGGGGCCACCTGCCCGTTTTGTACAGGTTTGACCTTTTTTCTCCTGCAGGCCGCCCGTATCCATCCGTAAGGGCAGCTGGGACTCTGGTCTTACCGGAGGCAGATTGGCACAGCTGGACTTGACCTCATACTCGATGTAGGCCACCTCCCCTCGACCCTCCACCTGCCCGTCTTGGGTGTAGCAGAGATCCCGGGTGGAGTCGATGTGTCTGTCGAGCTCTTCCAGAGGGAAAACACACAAAGCCGAGGATTCCAAGCCACTATTTGTGGAGCCGCTGCGGGTGGAGAAGACTCCCAGGAGGTCTTCTCCTTGCAGGCTTCCGCTTTGCCCCACCTGTAGAAACAAAGACGGCTGTAAAATGTGTTCAGAAGCACCAGAAACAACCCTTCATGAGGAGATTTGTGGAGGATGAGGACCTGGGCTGCCTGAAGCAGATTGTAATTCCTGGAAGGGAAGGAGGAAGATCTGCACACCAGAGGGATTTCCACATAGGAATAGTAGGAGGAGTCCTCCAGGCACGCCCGGGCTGCGTAGGTCCGGTACTCCCTTGAGACGGACTTGATGTCGCGGCGGTAAAATAGGAAGTAGACATATGAGCGGCGAGTGAACGCCGTCACAAAGTGATGGTCATATTCTGACAGGCGCCCGGCGACGGCCAGCTTAGCCGTGTCCTCGTAGGAAAAGACGGGTTCTGATGAAAGGTGGCGGGTGGAAATGGGCGGATGGCTGGCGGTGTAGCCCCGACCCACGTACATCACGGTCCTCCCGCCACCCTCGAGCTCCACCACCAGCCCCACTGTGGACACTGAAGGATCATTGGCAGCGACGTACTGGGTGTCTACAGGCCGCTCTGTGGAGAACAGAACCTCCCTGATAGAGGCCAGGCTTCGTTTCTGGCAGGTTCCCTGATGGACGCTGCCGCAGGTGATCAACTCCTGCGCCTTTGGATCCACCAGCAGCAGTTTGTTGTGGTTGCTGGTTCTTCTGGCCTGAGGACAGTTGAGCTGCGTGACCGGAGGAAGGCAGTCTTTGCTGTCGCTCACCGGACCCGTGGTCTCCTCTTGCTCCAGCTGAAGCCCATTGGATCTGTCCAGCTGGAAAAGGTGGTCCTTCGCCCCAATGTACACCCGCTCCACGAGGGGATCCGGGTGAAGCACCAGGTGCTGGAATTCAGTGTCATTGCGAGAAAACCGGGGGTATGAACGACAGTTACTAAGAGAGGAGGCGGCGAGAATCAGGAGGAAGACCTGGGGGGAGTGCAAAGCCTTCCCATGTAGCATGGCAGAAACTCTGGAGACAGAAAACAGAAAAAAATAGACATTTTAAGTAAGAATGTCATCATATCTAAAACTCTTTTTTTCTTACATTTATTCACTTTGAAATCTTTAACACCGTCATCTTTCGTGTGCAAAAACCCTTCTTCTGCTTCCTGAGTGGATTTTTTATTTCCTTTTGTTACCTTTTCATCCATTTTTTCTTCATAAGAACAGTTTTACTTGAACTCATTCATGATAAAAAGAAGGGGAAAATTAAAAATCTGAAAATTACAAAATAAACAGGAAGGACTTAGATTCAAGGTAGTAAAACTACATGCATTTTAATATCCATTTACATGCACAATGTATACAGCAAACAGTCTACATCAGTCACAAATTGATGAGTCAGATGATTAATGCAATGGACATTTGTATAAAAACTGACAACATATAAAGAATTTAATGACAAAAGCTCCAAATGCACAAAAAGTTACTGGAAAACTGAGATAATGTCATGTAGTCATTTTGTAATAAGTGGTAAAGTACTGAGGATTTGGTTTTCTGGACACCAGTGGCATCCGTTTTAATAAGGAATAAAAAAAAAATCCTTATTTAGATTAAATTTTTTAAATATCCTTGTCTACTGTAAAACAATAAGGTATTTACAGAAACCCAGAATCAGTGTTGCCACATTTCTGATGACCATCACATACGTCAGGAACTTTTTAAAGCTGAAAGAGTTCAACAACCTGAAGTACGTCAGCTTTCTTTGAACAGAAAAATAACAAAAATGTAAAAAAACAAAGGATGCATGATGGCGACCAGCTGCTGCCTGAACTCCTAACTCCTTCTGATCTAACCTTTTAGCTATCTACAGTTATTTTGAAGTCTATGAATTCAGACTGATCTTTCACTGGTATTACATGAGCCTGTAGCTAATCCACAAAGCCAACTCAGCCTCGTCCAGGTGTTCGTCAACATACGGGTTATTGATCATTTGATGAGGTACAGACAACATGATGGTGAGCAGCATCACCTGTGATGTTTAATCTGCCAACATGATGCACAGTCAGGAAAATGTCTGATTACTTTCATCTTCAGCTGAAAGTCACATGATGGTCTCTGATTTTTGTTCTGTACTGACCCTGTCTGCTCCCACTAACCACTATATTTGACAACACAGAACAAAGCATGAAATTAAAGAGGAGAGTTGTGTTTCAACTATTTTTGACCACATCTACTGCTTTCTCATCGTTGATACTAATTAGGCCTGCACAATAAATCGATAATTCATGGTCATTGCGATTTCAAGCTGTGCAATACGCATAGCGTAAAAGACGTCGAAAATTGCGATAAATGCATTAATTTAATTGCATTAAATGTGCTAAAACTATCTTATGGCAGCTTGAAGTATCAAATAAAATTCCCTTATGCATTTGACCAATCAGGTGGAGCCCTTTAATGGTGGATGCCCGCCTCCTATGTAGACGAAGGTCATTTGGAGTCTAATTTAAGTTACTTTGACTCTTATTTAAATGAAACTATTGCGGTGAAATGGAAATGACGTATTTAGATGTTTTGATATTTGTTCATGTATCGCAAATTATATCGTCATCGCAATATTGATCACTTATATCACAAATCCCGATTTTTTTTTCCTCATATCGTGCAGCCCTCATTCTAATTATGTAAGCTCTATAAGAGTTAACTATGGCATTCCACAGGGTTCTGAACTTGGACTGATGCCTTTCAATTGACTGGATACGCATCTCCATTCATTGTCCACAAAGCGATACAGCAATAATTCAACTAACTGTGGAGATTCAATACAATTCTTTTATCTGAATGGATACAACCTATTTATCCATTATTCATTTACTGTTAAAAACCATAAGTGAAAGCGTCTTTTAACAGAGAAACTCTTTTTCTTCTTCCCCCTTGCACGTTTTATTTTAAATAACAAAAATAAAATGTCTAAAGGATACAGCAGGCAGCTTCAAACAATAAAACATGCATTTCAGGTCTTTCCGGCTGTTTTGTTCTTTGTGGTTAAAAAGGTTTGTCACATCAATTTATTTAGGTATGGCTGTAAAAAAAAAAGGCTATTCTGTGTTTAGCGAACACAACACACACCCTTCACCCTTCACACACCTTCAGCCAGTTGGAATTAAAGCCAGCTTGTGATTGGACGTCTTTTTGTTTCCTTTACATGTACATTAAAAGGCAAAGACAGTAGAGACACAACAGGAAGAGAAACAAACGAAACCGAATATTTACTTCTTGATCCATTTTATACCTTTTTTGTATGTGTGGTTTTTAACCGATGCTGCCTTTTCTCCCAGTGCCATCACCATTCCAAAGAGTTCTGAATCAATAAATTCTCAACCAGTTTCTAGAAATGTTTCCTTTTACTTGTGTCACATATTAGAAATTTAAAAAAAAAACTTAGTAGAAATTCTAGAAAAACTTCTAGTTTTTTTTTTTTTAAGATGCTGACACTTGGGCTCCACTTTCAGCAGACAGTGTGCAGTTCACAAAAAGAAAAATGCAAACTGGAATATTTCTGCAGCTGCAGCAAATATTCATATTAAACCCATGAAAACAGGTTCTCAGAAAGTTGACTTTAGCCAGAAAAAGGCGTAAAGAAGAAGCTGAATCAATGTTGGACTAACTTTTTCTGTTGATATTTGGTAGATATTTATGAGTATGCAGTCTCCTGATAATTGATCCTAACTTTGTAACGTTTCCATGACAACAGTATGCACCGGACTGACTCAATACCTTCTCAGGAAAAAATCTTTTGTGCAGCTGAAGTGTGCATCATTTGTGAGCTATCATGTTGAAAGGGACTCTCTTTTTCCTATAAAAAATAAAATAAATCTTTTCCACAGAAAATAACTTGACTGTCCTACCATGCGAGTGCTGTTCAGTTGCAGACTTGCTTTATCTTCTCACCTGGAGTCACATCCCGGTCCGCCTCTCTCCATCTGTGAAGAGCAGAGGTTATTAATGCGTTATTAATGTGCATCCCAGAGAGCATGAAGGACTCAGAGAGACAAAAGCAGGAACCAAGCTTCATTACCACTTTACTCTTCAAACTGCAGCACCTTCTATTATATAACTCACTCAGTGTTTACAACCTCACCACAGCAGAGAGTGCTTTCAATCACCGGCCGCACCATCCTTTACAGCGCCAGCATTCCAAACAACAAGTTCCTGTTCGCGCAGCCACTGCTCAACACCTCCCAGGAAAGTGGTTTGCGGACACTGAGAGCCTTCATATTCCAGAAAGGCTCTTTAATTATTGAACAGGCTCCTCAGACCTTTCCCTGACCTCGGAGAGGATGGTCACCTAACTGTCACCCCCTGCAGCTGTAATCAGGAGCCAAAAAAACGCTTGTGGATAAGCAGAGAGCATCCAGGCGCAGGTGGATGTGTCTGGTAAGTGGCTGAGTGTGTCTCTGGCCTCTTCTTCACTTATTCATGAACAGAATAAGACGTATAATACCAGATAACGTCCACACCCTGTTACAGAGGATCTGAGTTCCGCCTGTGTGCTCGAACGGGAGCTGAGAAAGGCCTCTAAACCCCCGGAGACAGTAAAGAAGCTTTTATGAAATATTTATGTAAAGACAATATTCTTCATGTTAAATGTTTTATTGAGGCAAATCTACCAGAGCGCTGAATTTATTTTCGTCCATGCTAACACCATGACAGATGAACCTGAACCTTAGGACGGTAAATCCACACCAACAATCAGAGAAAAGGATGTAAAGTTATACCCGTAAATTACATTTTTATGTTTATCCTCTAAAAATCAGTCAGGAGTGGTGGTCTGGCAGCAGCGCGTTTGGGGCAGCGTGCTGTTTTAGAGTTCAAATATCTGAACTTTGGCGAACAATTTGTGGGGTTAACTGGAACTCTGCTTTGGCCCCTGACATCCTGATGATGTGATCAGCAGGTGGAGTCCAAAAAAATAAACTAACATTGTCCCCCTTGTGAACTTTATGATATTTTCTTCTTTCTATCGAGGCAATAATAAAAAGATAGTTTAACTTTACGCTCTCTGGGTCACAGAGAGACGGAAGTACCGTTGAAAGCGGCCGTCGTGCAGATGCAGCTCCTAGAGTAGATGGCGAACATCACCGTCCTGAGAGAGTCTCTGAAGGACCTCATAAAACCCAGACACGGGTAGAGCTCTTCAAAATAATTAACCTGATCCCTCAACATCATCCGTGTCATTCTTTGACTGTATATTTAACACACGAATCACTTTCCATGCAAACGCAGCATTAGTTAGTCGAGTGCTGCAGGTTTTTGGGTTGTCCGGGCCTGTGGAGGGTCGAAAAGAGGAGTACCCGTCTCTTAAAGGGAGCACAGGTGGGTCTTGCAGTTCCCATGAGGCTCATTCTGTGAAAATGGAATCAGCCATTGTTGCATGTGTGTGGTAAGTGTGTCATTGGGTGATGCTGTTGTAAGGTGTCTCTACACCACACTCTAGTATTTAGTAAGATGCGAGTGCTGGCTCCGAACTGACCAGGTGTGAATGCCGCGCACACTGGGTGTGCACATCATGTGTACCTGGATGTTTGATCATTCTTGTCCGCAGACAGCCCGCATCCGCCTTTAAGGCCAAATGTGCCAAAGGCTTTCAGCAAGAGAAGTGGTAAAAGAATTAAAAATAAAATACAATAAACTACAACAAAGTCATAAAGTTGGAGGTCAGATTTTGAACAGTTACTAAGTTAACCTGACATCAATGACTTGTATTCTGAGTAGTTTTACCCTGACCTACAAAGCATGGGAACAAACTCTCGCCGCTGCTGCTCTAGGTTTCTGGTCCTCACCTGCTCTTTGACCGGACAAAGTATTTATAGCCTTCAGCGGTCCCATCACCATGGGAACTTCCTCTTACCAACCAACAGTGATGGCTTCCTATGCGAGCTGCCCCGAGCTCAGAGTGGCTGGCTGAGGTTTGAGAACCAGTGAAGATGGATGATGGAGGACTCAGGAGGAAAGAAAAACTGATCATCAGCTGATGGAGAAGGCTAGATGGATAGTTCTCCAGATAGTTCCACTGCCCTTTTCTCAGTGTCAGTTTTAAAATGCAGAATGCAGTTGAAAAATAATGACAGTTTGTGTACACTTCGATGTGGGGGGGGGGGCATTCTGGCCAGGGCTGCAAGGTATCACAACTTAATACGCCCACATTTTCAAATGCCTGTTAGCTGAATTTCCTTTCTTAGAACAAGACTCCAATTTTTTGATTATGTTAAATGATAACGTTTTTTTTAGCATACAGGAAAAATACATGAAAATAAAAGGCAGCAGAAAAGACCCACATTTCATATTTGGACTTAAACAATCAGTTGGTGGACACCTGAGTTCATCAGGAAACTCGTTCTGTCAGTGTAAAACTGTTTTCAGCTTCATCCTGTTTGCTCAAATTTAAACCAGAACTATATTGGTCAGAATTATCAATGCATTTCCATACAAGCCAATGCTAATAAGGCTTTTTATTATTTAAAAACCAACGAAAAAACATCTGATGATAGTAATATTGAGCCAACAAAATGCAGAAAATTCAACTTTTTATTTTAGATACAGGTACGGTTCACCCTGTAAATGAAAATCATAGAATGTCAAGACTTTTCCAGTTTGCATAAAGATTTGTTTGTCTGATTAGGAGAATTAGTCTGTTGTACTGAACTTATATACAGTGGTACTTCACTACACCAGTGAGGTTCATCTTCTGCAATTTTTTGGTTTGTGCAATTTTGCATGCTTTTTTTCAGTACATTATGTTCTGCAACCTGATTGGCTGTAGACCTTGTCAATCAATCTCCTCTGTGACATGTCTCCTGTACAGAATGTTTCCTGTTTGCCAAATCTCAGTAACTCTTCTGTCTCTAGTAGATCTGTGTATTCTTTCTATAATAGCAGACTTAGTTTTCTTTGAAGATTTGAAATTTGAGAGTTTAAACAAAGAGAAAAAATGTGAAGATGTCTGTTTGAGAAACGTATATAAAAGCCTTAAACATCTATAATTATTGTAAAAAAATAAAGATGAATACCTCGCAGATTTCTTCTATTGTATGTTTTCATAATGCAACTTTCATGATAGACAAGGAAATACTGTATCTACCAATAAACCAGATGAATCCATAAACTTCATTTCCATATTAGAGGACAGTGAGGTTTAGATCATCACAGTGATCCTTAAAGTTTATGCAAAACTTTGCTACAGAATCTTTCACAACAGTCATAAATGCTGAGGGGGATTCACCAAGTCTACTCTCTTTTTTTGTTTTATAGTCAAACATTTTTGAAAGTGACTGCTAATATTTTTTGGAAAAAAGTTAAAAATATCAGTAACACAATGGAAAAAAAAAATCAAGATCGAATGTAATAACTTCATAAATGTTGGGTTATTTTCAAAACTCCTTTCTGAATGTTGTGTGACCTAACAATTCCAGTCCATCTCGTCTTGAAGTTTTCACCTTCTGTCCATTAACATCATCGTCTTCGTCTTCCATGAGTTGTGGAGTGAGAGTCCAACAGCCCATAAATAACTTCTGGTGGACCGCTAGAATTTCAACTGACATGTGTATGGGAAAAGATGACCACATCTTAACTGCTGGATAAACATTCATTATTAAAAAAAAAACAACAGCAAAAACGGTGTTTTTCTTCGTCCACAAAGCTTGTCAAAGATCCAGGATGAGCTCATCCCAACCAAAAGGAGAAACATTGACATACATTTAGAAACCATTCCGAATGTGAGAATCTTTTTCCTCTAATGTTTATTAGTCACAGAACTCTGCTGTGCAAGTTCATTTCTAAAGCCTCTAATGAACCGTGAAATCCCAGTGAGCATCACAGACCACATCAAATATGCGGGGTCAACAGTACAGCACAATGGGGGGCACCAGACCCACAGAGCGCTGCCTCACATTGTTATGTTACGTTGGGGTCAGCTGGCGCCTCGCCTCAGGCACCAGGCTCTGCAACAGTAGCACCAGCGGATCCAATCCAGACAGTAAAACAAGTATGAAAGAGTCTGTTTCAGATCAGCGGGCCTTCAGCCATTGCCTTCAGTGAGAGTGTACAGAGCAGAGACTTGTTTTTAACAGCAACTAGCTGGAATTGATTTAGGAGGAGACTGGGAAACTCTGCTGTATATCTTATGGTGACATTCATGAGATGGTCTGAAAATAAAAAGAAGTCCAGAAATTTTGAATTCACAAATATTGGCTTGGTCCTTTTTATATTGATGAAATAAAATAAACGCAGAGAGCCTTTGAAGCTTTCTTAACATGATTTAACTATAATTAAATGTATTTCCATAAAAAGCATTGATGGTGCAAAATCCTCGTAATTATAATAGAACTGCAAGCTTTAATTTTGCCCAATCCAACACAGGTGAACATCTTTGGTTGTGTTGCGTCTTGTATAGTAAATATGTGTTGGGGATAATTGTTGTTGACCACTTTTACCAAATGGACCCAAATATAAGAAAATCCTCATTTTGAAACACAACCCCTCCAAGCCAATTAAAGGGCAGGCAGGATAAACAAAGTAGCTTTTATTTTCTTTTTCAGCAGGCTCCTGGCCCAATAAAGCGCTCCCTAAATAGAACATCTTCCGCTGTAGTCAAGTCTACAAAAATGAACTGAGTAGTATGCGCTGCCTCGGGATAAAGACATTTTTTCCCTCATTTCTAGCAGTCCAAAACAAAACTTTTTAAGCATCTTGATTTGAAGTTGTAGTCTCACTCATTTCAACTTCAACACCAGTCGCAACTTACCTGAGCCCTTTGCTGTTCATTATCAATTATTGCTCTAGTAAGGAAACTGATTTAAACAAATGAATATATCCAGACCAGATATTTTGTAGGGCTAAAACAGTTCAAGCTTGACTATTCTGATATGATTCAGGTTTAAAATATTATGTTTTCATGATCGTTTTCTAAACAATCATGAAAAACAGGGCATTATATTGATGAAGTTCTTTTATTACATAGTGTCTTTAACCATTTGGTCCCCTTCCAGTTGTTTTTGACAGTCCAAAGTGTCCAAAGTGTTATACATGTATTCATTCTGACTATACAGTAAACCTGGACAGAAAACATTGACGTCTGCTACCAGAGTGAATGTTGCCCTGCACATTTGACCTAGCAGCGTCTAAATTAAGGCATTTTCTTGCCTTTACAGGATGAGAAAATACTTCCGCATGAAAGGTTTTAACTAGTAAACAGTTGTCTGACGTGTGTAAGCTCTGCCGAGCCCATCAAGTCTCAGCTGGATGGAGCTACAACGGCATAACCTTCTAACAGACTGTGGGAACCCGCTATCAGTGTCTGTAAAATACAGCCCAAACAATCAACCTGTCAGCGAGGCTGAGGTGTGATCGACCCGGAATCAGGAGCGAAGCTGCTGGCCAAGTCTTTCCTGACACATTCTGAGGAGTTCGGTTGGACCACTAACATTATGGGAGGCAGATGTGCACATTTGGCCTTTCTCCATTTCCGTTGGCTTCTTTAAGGTCAATGGACACTTCTCTCTCCTCAGTTCACATACAGACACACAGGGTCTCCTTCTGTGTGTCTGTCCAGTATGCTAAAGGGGGTCTCTGTCTTCTGCTGGGGGGGAATAGTGTCCCTTTCAGCACTCTCTGACCAAAGGGCTGCACTAAACGGATGCAGGATAAAAGCTACTTCCCTTGAAAAGATACACTTCACACACTCAGACTCACTTAGGCTTTTTTATGACAGGATCTTTTCACCCTGGAGGTAGAAGTACTTTTGAAAGAAAAAAGCAGGTGTTAAGCTCCACGAAAATACAAAGATTGGCAAAAAAAAAAAAAAACGTCAACGGTATATTTTCACATTATCAACGGACTCTTTAAATGTTTAATTTCCCAAAAAAATGAATAAATCAATGTTCGACAAATGAGGCTTCTGCCTTTGTAGAGCATGTGATGAAAAACATGCTTTTAAGATGTTCTTCTTACATTTTCTGATATAATGAAGGTCATATAAAAGAACATTCTAAGCTTTGAACTGCATTGTAATTCAAATCATTGTGAATCAGGAGCAGACGGAAAGCTTCCGTTTGAAAAAGAGCTTATTTGTGATGTTAAAAAATTAATCTGGGCGGGCCACAAGCGTCTTGATCTGCTCCATTCTGATGACTTCATTTGTGGACGAACAGATGCATGAATGTCTTTGTTTTCCTTGTCTGAGCTGGAATCTAGATCTAAACTGGACCGCTGGATAGCTCCAATTTTCATAATAATTTCACATCTCACTTTCCTATCTGGAAGTAAGACGACTCAATCTCTGTGGATCTCTTGCGTTAGCCTGGGGGCGGGGCTGGCAGCACAGACTCTTCCTGGAAGGGGCGGTGCTTCCTGGTCTACACCAGCTCATGAGAAACTGCTCATTTTTGTGGGTTGGGAGGGGCTGGTGCTCACAGTGCAGGTTTTTAGAGGTTTTTAGGGTCAAAATACCCCTTTGGGGTTTCTTTTCGTTAGGAATGAAAATTATAATACACTTAAAAGCTCAAAAAATGTAATTTGCACGGTATAGGGCCTTTGAGGATTTAAAATGTAAAATTTAAAATGCTTCAATTAAAAGCACGGTTTGATTGATTGATTTGATTTTAATTTATTGATTAATTTCAACCATTGTAGTCAGAGCAATAAAGAATGCGCACAGATTTATCAAACTCATTACAGAAACGATGAAATGCACGGATTAAAAAAAACAAATAATATAAAACTAATAAATAAAACTTTAATAAAACTAAAACTAAAAGTTATTGTTTTACATAGTGACTCAATCGTTTTCACTGTAAAGTCTTTCTTTATGTTGAAAAACAAATTAAACTATATTTAGCAACATTTCGTAAAAAATATCGCAATGCTCCCTCAGGGTTTTAGAACAGGCTTATTTTTTTTTTCGTCATTCAGGTTTTTTTTTGTGTAAAAATTCTAAAAGATTGCCTTGAATTGCATTTTTAAGTGTATATCTGAAGAGAACAATTAAAAAAAAGAACAAACATTAGGTTAATAACCTAGTTTTTTATAAGTAAAAATAAAAAACTAGGTCCTTTGATTTTATGTTTCACTTTTTCAATTACCGATACGAAGCCCATCGAGACGACTGTTGTTGTGAATTTGGGCTTTACAAATAACATTAAAATTCAATTGAATTGAATTGAAAAACATATAATAAAGACTCAAATCATTGAAACTTTTAATGCAACTGTTTAGAAGAAGATGCAGTAAAAAAAAAAGTTGGCCTTTGCAGAAAAATAACCAGAAATTCTGCAGAATCTTAGAAGAAATGAATGTTTGCAGAGTAAGTTGCTTCCTGCTGCTTTTTTGCTGAAATACTGCAAAACCTACTGTGAACGAATGCAGTTGGTTTTTCGGCTCAATATACCCCTTTTTAATATTGATGAGCCTAAAATTAACTAAATGTTCTCAACTAAAGACAGCACCTTCTGAGGCCTGTAGAGGTGTGAAACTTAGTTTCACAGATAGGAATAAAAATGCAGCTTTTATTTTACTACATTAAACATATCCTGAAAAATCAAAATGAATCTTTTAAATTTCTGACTTTAAAACAGAAATCTTGCATAAACTTACAGCACTGTAGTATCTCCTGCATAAAAAAGCTGTTTTGCAGGATTTTTTTGTCATCGCTGCAAAGTCTAAGGGACACCGAGGGAAATTATCATTGCAACGGTTTACTGGTTCCTTTGAGCTGACAACAACAAAGCCTTTTACCCTCCGACCCGGACGGGGTGGACTGAAGGCTGGTGCTGTCACACATACATGACAGACTGGAACTGATGCTGTTGTGATTCCTTACTTCAACATTCAACAGCCAGAGAAACTGTCATGAGGCAGGAGGGGGGGCACACAGACCTAATGAGACAAAGACGGTGACTGACAGCAGCAGCCGAGGCTTCATTTAGGTTTTTAACCTCAAACTGGTCGTGACACCCGACGGCCCACAGTAAAATACAGCCGTTTACGTTTGACGGGAAAACGGGGTTCAACAAACCCCGCCAAATTCAACAAGTACAGAGACAACCGGGAACATAAGCTGCTATTTTAAAATGAAAGAGATAAACTTTGTGCTTGTATATGTTGCTCCAGTTTCTGTGATTTTGTAGGCCTCAGGAAAAAAAAAAAACATAGAAGTAGCTGCCAAGAATTCCTGCCACAATTATAGCTTTAGTCACAGGAAAACCTAAGAAACAGAGGAAGAAAACGATGGATGACAGAGAGGAACTCACTGCACAATTTGAATATTTGATGCACAATGTTATAGGTCATCTTCAGTTTTGATACTGAAGAGAGGAAAACTGAACATTTCTACTGTGTTGTAAAATCCAACCTATAAACTGTCTGATTTCAAAAGCAGTTTTTAGCTCCGTTGTCGAGTCCATCTGGGCTACAAAAATGACACAACAGAATATAGCTAATGAGTCGCATTGAAGTTATGGGAACCAGAAGGAGAAAACTAAGGTCAGAGGTGAGAATTAGTGAGCAACAGTCTGACTTTCTGCTAAGAAAAAGAACCACAGACGCAGTATTTGGGCTTGAGGATGTTTCTAAAGAAAAACAATGGGTTCAGAAAGGAACTCCACTGTGTCTTTGACGATCTAGAGAAAGTTGATGACAAGATACAGAGAACAGCTCTGGTTTAGCTGTTTGGAGTCCGTTGGACAGAGGTGAGATGTTCTGCAAGTGCTGAAGGTGGAGGTGGGACTGCACCAAGGATCAGTGATGGGCAGATAGAAAGATGAGGTTAGACTGAAATCTCAGTGGATGTTAAATGTTTGCAGATAACATTGTGTTCTTTGTGAGAGAAGGAAGCAGGTGGAGGAATATCTAGAGAGGTGGAGGTTTTCCCTCTGAAGGGGATGAATGTGGTTCAGCAACAGCAAGACACAAGGTATGTCCGAGTTCACTAAGTATATATGTGTAGTAATACTTTATCCTACAGATATTTTTGTCTGTTTAGATGTACACAAAGTTGATACACTGGCGGGAGTGGAAGAAAGAAGCACAATTTATATCTGGAAAAGCTTGAAAAGCTCAGCTCACACAAATATGTTGTGCAAAATGGGAGCAATGTGGAAATGAGAGTTTTGTTGGACAGAATAGGGAGCTCCTTGGCAGCAGTCAGTGTACCAAAAACTGTCCAAAGTTGGTTCAGATTTAAATCGCCAAACTCCTTTCATTTCTACATGTTCCGTCTTGCGATTGCAAAATCATATCAACAAGTGACTGAGCTGTACAGGAGCTTAAATCAGTCGACATTTTCTGAGAAAACTGAAGAGAAATAAAATAGTATTACCTTAAAATCCATAAAACCACCTTATAGCCGCTTAAGATAGAAAGGAAAATGAAAAAAGCAAGAGTAAAAGAGCTGACCACATTTGCAGATTATCAATTTTCAGTTTTATTAAAAATAATTAATGAATTTAGATCATTTCTCCTGGTACATCAGACAGTCTCTTAACACAGTGAGTGAAAATCCCTGCAGTGAATTACAGCGCCCATCACCTTTTTTTTTAAACATCAGGCTAACTCGCAGTGGGGACCTTCAGCCCACAACTAACAGAAAGAGTGAAAGACTGTTGCAGACAACAGGAAAAACACAGCAGCATCACAGTTCAGAAAAAAAAGCAAGAACATTGAACGTCAACCTGACCAACTTTAGTCTGGATTTTAGTCTGTCTTCTTCTTTTATATTTTTCCTCTACCAGCAACTAGCAAGGTACTAGTCAAACCCTGGGCAGTAAGAAGCAGAGATACAACAAACAGGCCTTTGGTTGAATGACTTTGACATCCTATTCTTCGTCGTTTTATTCATTCTTTTATTCATCTAATTTTTTAAGAAACCTTTTAGTCCAGAGTCAGACCACTGACTGTATATGAGAAATGGACTGAGAGACCAATCCCGCCATGGCGTTCCAGAAGCCAAAATCCCATAGACTTCTATTGAGAAATAACGACCGTTACTCAGTCATTCTATTGATACTGATATTTGTTAAACATGTTCTTGATAATCCTACCTTTTCTGAATATTATTTTCTGCAGTACAAATTATTCAAATTATTAACTGGCCAATCAGATCGCTCAATAAAAGTAGGTGGAGTCTGCTGGCCCCCACGTCCGATGTTCAGAATGTTTGACATATTTTGTGTAGTCCACTTCCAAGTGGTAGGGGTGTGGACTCCAACAAGCGCACTCCTGACTGGCAAGAGTGGTTGTCGTAGCAACGTTGGCTCAGACCAATCGCTGCTTACTGACGACGTCCGGCTCAAACATAGCAGCGAAAAATAATTATGTACAATTGCTAAACAAAACAAGGTAACTGAATGTACTTTGTCATTTTCTACGGATGTCGTCACACTCAGACCAGTTCTCAGATACAGTCAGTGGTGCTGAGTAGATTAAACTTGGTGTATTTGCAAGTGAACTGTTTTCTTGTTTTGCATAGTGCTAAACTAGTTTCCCAGTAAATCCCAAAGTTTTTAATAGTTCATGTTGTTGCTGTCAATGAAATTGATTTCAAATTGGATGCCAAAACAAGCAACTGTATAATATATTTGATACAATGTTATGAACAAAGTTAAAATCCTTTCATAATATTGAAAAGGTGCTTTAGAGAAGCTTAAAAATAATTAAAAGGATTAGACATTCACACTCAGAAGAAGGACAATGGCTGCTCAGATGGCGTCTCAGTGCCATTTCAGGGCTGGAATTCATGCTGACCATATGCTCGGGCGAAGCATCACGTCACTGGAGCGGCGCGGGTACGGTCATTGTGTGGCAGAATATCGAGGAGGCGGCGGCGGCAGCAGGACGTGCATGTGCATTCATGTGTTTGTAGATGGTCTGCATACATTACCACCTACGGCTTGTACATCCACATCTTGGCTTCAAGAAACGCACACTGCGTGTTCTTTCACGGGGCTGAGTGAGGGCTTTGTCGACCCCGTTGTCGTGACAACGCGCCTGAGTCCGGTGAATAGACTCGGGGATCCAGCTCTCCCAAACGGAGGGCATTTTAATCAGCTCGTCAAAGAGTCTGTGGACCAACAACAGCTGGGCCGGTCCCAACACCGACCAAAGGCAGAAGACGCTTCTCAGCGACATAGTTTCAATGCACACTCAGAAATATCATCTCCACATCACTTTATGAATCAGAGACTTTGAGGAAACATCAAACGAGATATTCATCCTGGTTATTGAATTACCAAGCTGATAATGAAAAAAGAGCCCCCCTCCAGCTACAAGAGCAAAAACAGTGAACCAGAGCATGACCGCTAATAAGCCTGTGCTGAGCCGAGAATATCCAGTCTGCTTTCTGCCCAACCACCAGTTTATTAAATTTCTCCATTATGAATCATGCAGTGCGTTTTCTCAGCAAAAAAAAGGCCCAGAATGAGAAGAAGGAAACCTTCATCTATTCCCACAGGAGCACACTGCTGCATGTTGAAACAGGGACGTAAGAACATGATTTGTTTTATTCATGCTGCTCGTGACCCCTGGCAAAGCCCTGACTCATAACATGCTAAGTGGAGCCAGTCCCGAGTCCCCCTCCTGTCTCACCCCTCTCTGCACAACCTCTTGGCTGTCTTTCCGTCTCTGTCCCTCATGCCTGGTATCTCCGGCGCCTATCTGGATACCAGGCATTTTCTAAATGTTTAGTCAGAGATTCTTTGCTGTTACTGTCGTGTGGCGTTAAATCACTGTAGTCATTGCTTTTCTCAACGGGGGACACGTTCTCTTCAAGCGGACCGTGTTTCAAAACAACACAACAATAACCTTTACTTCATCTCTGTCTGAGAATCAACTCCTAATCTGTATTTTGGTATAAGAACTCATTAGGCTCATTCCTTACTGCACACTAGTTGAACCTGGCAAAGACTTAAAACTTTGCTTTTAAACAAGGAAGAATTTTTACAAGGTTTGAAGTAGCTTTAACTTCTTTTTGCTCGACACCTTTCCAAACTTTAGTCAAGATGAGCACAGTGGAGAATATTGTGTCTCAATAAGAGTTACGATCTAGAAAGAAGGAAATTCCTACTAAAATTAAGTTTAAGCTTTATTTAATAGGGACAGTGCACATTAATGAACATCTACCAAACAATGATAGGCGTAAACATGCTGGATTATAGCAATGATGCTAATTTGCATCCATAGTCCCTAGGCAGGAAACATAAAACAGGACAAAACAAAAGACAGAATCACAGATGCAATAAGAACATAAGAAGGTGGTACATTATGAGAGTTAAAAGTCAGTGGCTACAGGACTGGTTTGCTTTCAGCCACTGCTTGAGCTGTGTTTTGAAGGTCTGTAATGTTTGAGCCTCCCTGATGTACAGTGGAAGACTGTTCCAAAGTTTACTGGCCTTTATAGAAAGAGCGTTTTGTCCAAAGGCTGTTCAAATGATTCAAAATCCTTTTGCAGCTTACTCTTGACAACAGAAAAACTACATTTGAAGACTCAAAAAAACTAAAAATTGCGTCAATATTTTTTGTTACGTTTTAAAATAAATCAAAAGATGATCAGATTTGGTCTTGAATTATTTTTTATCTGTTTTTCACCTAAGACAACTTTTAGACAATGACGGCACAGGAGTATAGAATTTTATTGTGAAGAAATAACAGCTTTCTTTAAGAGTTGGGCTGTCTAAACCTGGGGTGCTTTTCTAGAGTTGGTCTGTTCAGGTGAATATGATTAAACTTCTGTTCTTTGATTTTGTTTTTCCTTCAGAGTCGGTCTTTCAATCTAAAGCCTTCCAAACCCGGCCACTTGAACTTGTACCTCCAAAAGCCCCAAGCCGGAGCTGTCAGTTCTACTTTCACACCCACTATGTAGTAAGTGGTGGGGGGGCACGTGTGACGACTGCGTGGGGATTTCCTTCAAGAAAGTGGGGGTCTACCGGATTGCCAACACATCAAAGTAAAGGCTTGCACTAATTCATGACGAGCTTCATCAAGCAAAGTCTGGCTGCTATCACCTAAGCTGAAGCTTCATCCGAGCCAGGGCGCCCATCCCGACTAATCCCGCTCAATCCTTTAAAAGGAGCAGTGGCAGGCATCCTGATTCCTTTGACTGAGGATCAGGTTCATCCCTTCTGCAGGTTTTTGCTCCTTAGGTGACGTTCTGGACCCTGTCGGGCCCTGTCGGAAAAGGAAACAGCTTCTAAGGCAATCACTGTCTTTGTAATGAACATCAGTGGATAGAAATAAGGCATATAAATATGGAGATCAATAGTATTGATTTCTTTGTGCTGATTTTGCTTTGTTAACCTGCATGTGATTGCCTTTTTCAAGCAGGTGAAACTGTCTTGTACCATTAAGGTTTTTTTTCTTTTTAATCATTGCTATGACACAATATGGACTCCAGCCATCTTAGAACAACCTTTTTCCAGGTTTTATGTGGAACTTCTGCAGCTTTTTGTTTTTTTTAGATTTCATGTCTGGTTTTTCCTTCAGTTCTAAGAGCAGCCATCAGACCTGAAGCTCTTCAGAGCAGCTAGATGTGTTTTTTGCAGTTTTCTAAATCTAATTTGGGAAAAACAAAGAGGTAGCTTCAGTCATAAATCTGTGCTAAGTGGTCGTAAAGCCAAAAAACAAAACAGAAATCTGTTTAAAACTGCTAAGACAGATGGAATGGATAAAACTACCAGATAAAAACACTTAAGAGATTTAACTTTTGAGAAAATAGTTTTCAAAGATCCGAACACTAGATTTGGAAAAATGTATTGGTCAGGTGTTGGATGTCAGAAAGGCATGGATTAAACTCCTTTCATTTAATGAACAGCTACTTTCAGGCATTAACAATAGAAATGATATTAAAGTTTCCATTCACTTCCATTATAGAAAGTTTTTACTATCTTTCATCAGCCTAAGTCCCAACCCCCAGGTGGATATGGGCCGTCTGCAGGTGAAAAACAGGCAAACCTGCTTGGGGCACACAGGTGGCCCACATGAAATCTCAAGATTGTACACTATTCCATGAACGTGTAGAGCAAAAATATCCGTAAGCATTTTTATCAGGCATGCTGCAGACGATAGGTCGTAGTGAACACATACAACACACCCTTAAGTGAGGGTGATGTAGGTGAGACGCAGGCGGGCTGTACAAGTTTTTCCTATCTTCAACCCCTCCAAATCCTGCAGACTGTGCAAGCGGCCAGTTAATGCTGTTCACGTAATAAGCGTGCACTCCAAGCATGCAGCCTGTCTGTTACAAATGAGGAAATTAGACAATCAAAGAGTGTAGTTTGTGCGGACATCCTACGGACGTCCTACAGACACTTGTATACCATTTACACATGGTCAATTAGCAAGGTACTCGCACCTTACTAACAACTAGTGGAGGGGTCGGCAATTTTTACCACTCAACGAGCAATTTGGATCAGTTTCCCACAGAAAGTCAAACCTGAGCCTCAAGGAAACTCCAGGACACACCTACACTTACGCTTAAGATGAAGCCACTCCTCTTTACGATCCTCCACAGACCCGGACAACCCAAAATCCCAAACCACTCGTTTATGTTTGTAAGGGATTTAAACCCCTACTGACCAAGTAAGGTGGCGAACCATCAAACCATTATGCCGCCTGTGTTATCGTCTCTGACCATTGAAATGTATGGTTAGACAGGAGAAAGAACAGAATGGGAGGCACTCTGTACAGGTCGCCAGGCTGTCGCAGGGCCATGACTAATTTATAATCTTATAAAACAATATTCTTCAGCTTTTTGCTGTTAAGGGTGAAAGTAGGAGGAGTTCCGGATTAAATGGTAAATTACAGCATGGGGGGGGGGGCTAAAACATTAGCTGGCTGAAGTGCAGCAAAAAGTGTTCGACAAATAAAAAAAATCCTCATTGATCCCGACCTACAGATTCACAACTGCAAACATCTTGGTCTGTTTAGCTTCCAAACTGCTGGTTCTGGAGGGCGGGCAGGTGGGACTGACATCCTGGCCTTCTGTCCACAGGCAACGTGACGGACAGCTTCATTAGAAAGAAAACGTACCCCCCCCCTGCACTCACAGGCCCTCCCTTCTGCAGACACGCCTTTGTCTCCAACAACCTCCCTCAGCTTCCTGGGACTGGATGAGGGGACAATTTGAGCAGGTCTTTTAGAGTGGGAGGTCTTCAATTGTCAGATGCTTAATAGACTGTGCTCTCTCCATTTTGCAGCGCGGGACGCACAGACACACACAGACGCACAATGTGTGTTCACACCCGCAGATGAGTATCTGAATGTGTGGCAGGAAATCAAAGATGATTGATGAGTGGAGCTGAAGGTCTGAGGTGTGTGATTGTGATCTGAGGACAAAAGAACGACTGTCGAGGTTGAGCTCAGGATGCAACCTGCAGAAGGGAACGGCCTCATTAATCAAAGGGGCAAAACTCTTTTCTGCATGTTGTCATCTTTTTCAACCTACAGCAGACGTTGTTGTCATAGAATTGTTGTTGCATACATTCACTGTGACATCGTACAAACGTGTAAGTTTAGTTCAGGTCGTCGTAGGTCTGTCCGAACAGCATTAAAGTCCCGATCATCTTTTGAGCGTTTCTAAAAGTCGTCCCAGTGTTTTTTTAATTCTGATTGTGACATTCTTATAGTTCATTTGAATTTCACCTCTGAGTTGTGGGCGGGACCAATGAAGCAGAGCAACCCCGCCGCCTCTCCCCTTCCCCGTGCCTGAAAGCTCTCTGTTTACACTCTCTCCCACGGATTTACGGCCCCTCACAACCCCAACCAAACATTGCTTGTGCAACAAAAACGGCAAGTAATGTCAGCGTTATCCAGCCGAACAGTTCTGATCCAAAGACGTTCATGGATCTATTTGTCTGCAAGTGGATGCATCAGAACAGAGCAGAGCAGAGAGTACGTACCCCCCCCCAGCATATTTTCAACGTCATAAATATGCTCTTTTTCAAACTGCATTTTTATGCTGCTGAATCACAACAATTTGAATAAAGAAACACTCAGAAATGCTATTTTTGAGGTAAATTTTCTTGATATATGTCATCAGAAAAATGCCATAAGATGTTAAAAACACTATTTTCATCTAAGTGGGTCTTTAAAGTGTGACATTTAGCAGTAGTTTGGTGGGCCTCCACTGATAGAGCGCTGCAAAGAAAAGAGGCTGTGTGGCTCCAAATCCAGACGACTGTCACCCAAACTGCTTCAGGAGGCATTCACAGGTCTTTGTTCAAGGGTGGGGAGGGGGCACGGGCAAGGACCCAACACTAATATGGCTAATGGCTTAGAGAACCCCACTGCTTCTTTAATTGAAGGTTGCTCTCCTGACGTCCAGCGGGAGGAACCGATAAGAAACAGCCAGGGAGGGAGAGCGGCGGCAGGGATAAGGTTTAACTCCCATCTTGAAAAGCAAGGAAGGGGGGAGGGGGGAGAGGCCTTAAGGTGTGAGTGTGGTGGGGAGGTGGGTGTCTGCATCGGGACTGCAAAAGCCAATCATGATGTCCCCTGAGATCTCAGGACACCTGGGATCATCAATGATTGATCAAACTGGAGGGTTTAACCAAGAAAGAGGCGGGTTAAAAAAAATAAAAACTGCAGATGAAGAGCCAAGAAGTACAAAGGAGGGGTGTGTGTGTGTGGTGGGGGGGGGGGGGGGGCTAATGAAAAGAAGGATGGAAATGGAAGATGAAAATGATGCTGGCGAAGGAAAGAAGGAAAGCAAAAAAATAAGTACAAAGAAAAAACACAAAGCATTTGAGAAAAAAATGGCTTAAAAAAAAAAAAAAAACAGTCGCTGCCTGAGAATTAGGAGGGGCTGCTGGGGAAGCACAAACAGCCCCAAAGCCAAACCACTGTAACTACACAGAAACCCTACAGCCTGCCCACATGGTTGTGGCCGCACTCAGCCCAGCAGAAGATAAACAGAATCTCAAAAATGATCTGGAACACGGCGATTCAGATAAACACAGCAGCCTCTTGCTGGATGTGGGGAGCCTTTTCATTACAGGGACAATTGTCACACTCACCTTTTTTTTTTTTTTTTTTTTTGGTTGACAGCAGGCTTTAGGGTCAGTGTGGCCCCAACAAGTTAACCTAACAGCAAATTCAGGATGACACAAAAGCAATAAGCCTGATTTGTGCATAAGCGTGGAGTTTATACCGAGCTTCAATGGACAGAACCTCTGATCCTGTTGGCATGCACTTCTGCTAAAGCTCATATAACATACAAACTCACGGTCATTGCTTTTTTTAGAATTTTTAAACCTCAGACATAAGGTTTAATGCGACTTATTGGTCCAAGCTGAAGTATATCTTCTGCCTCGTCACTTCAAGTGTGCCTCAGGGTTCTGTCCTGGGGTCCCTCCTCTTGACCATATATATCTTTCCCTTAGGGAATATTTCTCAATATTTAGTTTTGCAGATGATACCAACTTGATGGCCTAGAGGTGGAGAGTCCACCCTGAGACTGGTCTTGGGTTCAAAATCCTAGTTGGGTCATGTCCAAAGCCTCCCTGCTTACAGTCAGCACTAAGGGATTGGATTGGGGGTTATACCATCAAATGGTTACAGAACAGGACTGTGTTTTTGGTTCAGTGTTCCCTCAGGGGAGGGGTCAAACCCGGAGAAAAGATTTCACACACACACTGGTGCGTTTAAGTTTTTCATCAGTCTAGCAAACCAAATTCAACACTTCCTCCTGCCCTACCAACTGCCTACATGACGTGAAACACTGGTTCACTTCAAACCTCTCAAAACCAAACAATGATGTAAGAGATCGCTTTCCATTCCTATATCAACATCATTCTGATTTTTATCACCTCTATAAAATCTCCTCACCTCCATCCTCACTCTACATCCATCTTTGTTAAGTCGTGCTATCTCTTGGTCTTCCCCAAAATGTATCCTGGACTAACTGGTACAGATTTACCATTAGAACATTAAAACATCTTTCTACCTCAACTCCCCTGATACCACCGCCGTTTTACATAAGCTCAACAGACTCCCAGTTTTTACCTTTAAACCCAATCATGACCTTACTCGTCCATACCTTTCAAATGATTGTCTCATTTCCACCCCTTCTGCTATCCTCAGGCCCTCCTCCAGTGTTCCCTCTGCATTGTGGGTAGCAGAGTCTATAGCAGCTCTGCTACCAAACTCTGGAACTTTCTGCACTCTGATGTCTAAACGATTTATTCAATTTTGGCTTTTAAATCCAAGCTTAAAACTTACCTAATCAATTTAGCCTTTCTGAACATGATTTCATCTTTTTTTATTTATTTTATTTTGTACTCTATATATTGCTTTGTATCCTTTATGTTCTATGATGTTCTTGGGAGCTTTCAAATAACAAATGATAAAATATTGTTTGCTCAAAAACCCTTCTTTTCCCCACTTTTTACTTGTATTCATTTCCTTAAATAACCTTGCTTTCTGTAGCGCAGTACATGCAAAGAAAATCTAAAAAAAACATTGTAATAAGATGGTGATCAATAAAACAGAAAAACTTCAACTAAACTGATATCAGAGATTGTGCATTTTGGAACATTGCATGTGAGCAAACCCGAATTGTCAAAGAGAGCTTGTGCAACATTTGTGAAATTTGTGTTTTCACCCAATATTCTTGGAGTAAAATACAAACCTTTCTGACCCATAAAAACCGAATTGAGAAATTTCAGATCAGAGGGGCAGGGGAACCAAGATGAGTCCATCAAGTAGATCTCATGCTTTCACTGCTCACAAATAAAGAATAAAGACACCTTACTCAAAGAGTGATGTCCTTCATCTGTGATACAGGACTTCTGGCACAATCTGGTCCACTTAGAGGGATATATCTTCACAGTATTTTAACAACAGACTGGCATTTTTGTTGCTGTCTCAACTCCATTCCTGTAAAATCCGAAACAAACTCACTTTAAAAAAATGTATAATACGAATTCTCAGGGGACAGCTTTCAAGCAAGGCAGACCAGCCTCAAGGGTTGCCTTGCATTGTTGCTGAATCTCCCAATAAAGACTTGAATCTACTCCCCGCTGCTAAGAAATGCATTATTAATGAGCATTGTCCGACTGATGCTTGGAATTAATTACAGTAGCTTTGAGAGTTGTTTTTCCCCCCTTTTAAGCCAAAACAGCAAGTTTCTTAGAAGGCATAGAACATCGACATAAAAAAAGCTATAAAGCGCAAACTAATTTTTTTCTAGACAAAACCACAACGCAATTGCAAAGCTGCACCTGCATGACTGAAAAGCTTAAGAGCAGAGAGCATTTTTCTCTTGAGCCTCAGTTCAAATCCAAACAACAGATACATAACACGTCGAATGACCCTGCAATGAGGAAATTGCACAAATCCAAATTAAAGTAACAAGTGTATTGAACTGTCTGGCTTTGCAACTCTTAAAATAATGCTGGTAATGCTGGTTAATATATATGAAAAAGCCCATCAATTAAAAAAAAAAAAAGAGAATTACTGCAGTCACTGAATGATGACTTTGAGGTCCTAGGGTCTAAAAACAGCTATCTTACTCTAATCTGATTTCAGTGATGCAACATTAGAAATAAGCCTTGATTTAGTTTGCTGATTTTCTTGGTTTTATAAGGCCTAATAGATAAACGGTGTGTCGTCAGCATAAGTGACAAAAATGCATGCAGTGCAGCACGAAAACTGTAAAGAGTAGAGGCCAAAAAACAGACGCCTTCATGTGAAGTTAAAAAGCCAATTCAGCAGAAGCTCCCGTACTGATGCGCCTGTAAAAAGAGGTTACAGCAACAGACCTGAAGTTATACTCTACTCTGCAAGCTAATATGTATTATTTGTAGTTAGGAAAATGTCTTTGTCCTCCATCTAAATGGGTCTTTTCTCCCCCCTGCTCTCACAGATCCATGTCTAGATGAGCCATGTCCTCCACCCTCCTTCTCCCTCCCCCGTCCCTCCCTCCTGTCATTCTTCACATCCATTTTTATTCTCGGGGTCGACAGTTTGACCCCAGTTGCCCTTGACACATTCATTTCTAAAGCTGAATCCAATCAATGGAGACTGCTGGGTCCCAGTGTCAGATGTTTGCTCTTCTAATTGAAACGAACAACAACGGCGGCGAGTGAGAATGAGCTCCTCTGCATGTCCAGGTGTCAATGAGAAGAAGCTGCTGCCTTCACACACGCATTAAATGTATGCATCGCATACAGTCACATCATCTCATTTATGCAAGATTGGCAATAAGACACTTATAGTTACTATTGGAAGAAACAATGTCAAACAATAAAGAATGATTACTAAGATTATATTTAATACTGTGTATCAAAGAAAAGTTTAAATGGTTAAAAGAGAACTAAATGTTATGAAATGACTGATGCATTAAGATCTTATTTCTAAACTAGCTGCTCCAAAAATTGACAAATTGATTCAAAAATCTTTCCTAATGTAACATAATTTTGCACATGTTTTTAACTTTTGATACTTGATGAAAGTTTACTATGAAAATCTCTGAAACAGTGTTGTCTATTTTACTGATATAGTATTATGTTCTAATCATATGAATGACTTTTATGAGTAACATATATTTTAGATAACTGATCTGCATTTGCCATGTTGATTTCTAAAATAGTTATTTTTAACATAATAATTAAGTAATTCATCTTGTCATGTGCCTTATCGATACCTTATGATTCTTAATTCTGTCTGAAAAACTGGGAACCGGATATTGATAATTCATGTAATAAAATGGTTATAGTATAACGGGGTGGATTTATATAAGTTCGCTTCCTTCCACTCCCTTTCAAGCAATATTTATTAATATGCCTAATTATCCTAAGTTTGATTAGTTATTGTATGAATGTAAAACTGCAGATTGTATTGCTTTTGTGTATTGTTCCTACTTGATTGCTTGAAATAAACCATTTCAAATCAAAATCAAATCAAAAGCTTAATAATCCAGTTCAATCAATGTTAGTTTTCCTCTAACTCAAATTTTCAATTGTAGCAAAGACTGTATGGATACACTGTTTGTGTGACCATGTTTACACTCTTGAATTACTGTAACTCTTCGACTATTTGCACAATTAAAGTTATTTCAACGGATTCTGAAAGCTGACAACGACAGCTTTGCGCCGATATGCAACACAAAGTTGCTTTTCTCAACTTTCAGAATCTGTTCAAATTAAGATAATTGCGCAAACGGTCAAGTGTTACGGCTATCCAAGGAGCTTGTGCCATTTCCTGTTGCCAGAGACCACTCCGGTATTAACGCTCAACACTGAAGCTGCTGCCAATGACAGCAAATGTACCCGCTCTTTGGAATACCGTAACTCTTTAAGTGTTTTCGCAATTAACGCAATTTCAACTCAGACAAGCTTGGCACCAGAATGCAATGTTGCATATATTACATTGATTGCTTTTCTCAGCTTTTGGAATCTGTTGAATGAAAAACATTTGTGCAAATGGTGAAAGAGTTATGGTAATTCAAGGAGCGTGTCATTTCCTGTTGCTGGGGACAGATCTAGTATAAAATACATTTTCAGCTCTGCTGTTGCCATGGCGTCACCAAACCCCAACCTTTTCCAAAAAATCAATAAAGTACAGAAATCTGACAGTTGTTGTAGGATAATCACGAACGCCATCCTAAACCAGCTAAACCATCAATCAAAAGACCGCGCCTTCAATGGAGCCAAATATCAATTTCAAAAGTTAACCATTTATAAAAGTTCCCTATCAGTAACATTTTTGTTGAAGGTAGATCTCCTTCAGAGGTGAATATAAATAATGATTATGAAGACTGACTTGTTTGTGTCACAAGCCACCTGGTGATGACTTGGTGAACTGACCTGCCGCCACTGTGACTTTCACGACAGCTTCTAACAGGAAATGAGTTGTTCTTTGGATCAAGATTCATTACAAATGGTAAACAAAGTGAGCCGGCTCTCCTGACTGACTGTGTAAGGGTTTGTCATCACAGCAAAGGCTAACTTGTAATTTTTTACCTTGAACACACTTCAGCTTTACAGGTTCTCTTCTCAGCTGAAGTAAATTCTTTGTCCAAAGTACGACTGAACAAGTTTCCTTCTCTTTAGTCCCTGTTGGTCTGGATTAAGAATGCTTCCGTGTTTGTTTTCAGATGAATCGTGACCTCTGTAGTTTTCAAATGTTCACAGCCAGAAGTGCCTTTGTAATTTGGTACGGCACATTTTTATAAAAGTAAAATAAAGGGATATCAAAGTAGTGCTGAAAGGTTCTTGCTTATTCAAGATGTGGGATGACTGCAGCCTTGAGGCTTGTGCATTAGTGTGTCAGCGTGATCCTGGCAGGGGTGGAACCAGCAGCTGGACAAACACACTTGATCCAGCTTCTGTTCAACTGATGGAGAAAGCGGTAGTCGGTTCAAAGCTCACGCACGGACATTACCAACACTCACACAATAACATCTTCAAAACTTTGCGTGTAGACGGCACCCATTTCCACATGAAAGAGCGATGGTGCGATAACAAGCATGGAGCACGCCTAGCGGACTGAGCCGGGTGGGAGGTATCATTGCTGAAAACAACAAAAGGCAACAGACCCCACCTGGACAGGACGACCAGCTGCCATCTGTCCACATCCGAGGGCCCGCAGGTTCAGAGTCATACGGTCGTAGATGAAAACATGGGAGACACACAACCTCTGTTTACAAAAAAGCCCAAATTTCTGACAGAGAAGAAAACAAGAAGGACCACTTCGTCTGTTTGTTTCCTATGACACGGAAAATCTTATGTTTGCCACCATGTACAGCACATTTAAAAAAAAAAAAGATGGCATAAAATTTAACATTGGCTTTTGGTACTTCGTGTGTACAAAGCATTTTTATGTCGTTTAAGAAAAGACTGCAGGCGGCGAAGAGGAATACCGCCGCTTTCTTGACGCTTCCTTTTGTCACAATGACTTTCCGCCAAACAATGGGTTTTAACATGAGCTCCACTCTAACCGGACCGTTCCATTTTCCAATGAGGGCCTAAAATTGGTACAGTTCGGTCTGGCCTAATGGGTCCATCCTATAACTGGAAACCCTCAAAATACCAGATAGGACCGTACCATACCACTCAGTGGAAACGAGGCTTAAGAAGCAGCAGCGAATTAGATTGATGGTGATTGATTGCTTCACCTAATGCACCTTAAAATGTAGTGCACCTTGTGGTCCAAAAAGTAAACGCATTAAATTAGTTAATATCAAGTTTGAAACATAACTATTAATAGGTAAAAGGTGCTGTACAGCAGCTCTATGAGCTCTATAAACATAAAAACTGTCATAGATAAGGATATTTAATAGTTAAACAAGAAAAGAACTCGTTTTCTGCACAAAGGTTAACAAATTTAACATTTTTTACATTTTACATGCCTTTGTGAATAATTTTGATTTGTGTGATTTTAAAAGTTTCATTTTAATACATTCTGATCACGCCTTCTTTGTTTTAGCCAACTTTCAAAAGAGATTTATTTTTTTTCACCTAATTTAAATGATGAATGCAATATGATTAAATAATTCACATATTTTAGCATTACACAATCAAAGTGTAAAATCCACATATAAGTTGAGTTATAAATAATTATTTTAGAATGTTTAAGGCATTCTAGAATAATATTTCTGGGATGCAGCTTTAATGAGTGTCTTTCCCCAGACAACTAAGGGGAATTTTCTTCATGTAGTTATTCTGCTTTGTTGAACTGAAATGAACACAAGAATCAGAATAAGTTCTCATTTTTCTTTGCAGAATAGTGACCACAATAAAAAACGGATTTTACCGATTCCCCAAAATGTAGACTGAAGGAGCAGAAATACGGTCAACCATTCAGACTCAGGATCTGGTTTCTGAGACTGCATCAGGTTCTCCTTTGTCGTGTGTTATAAACATTAAAAATCTGATTACAGGTCCTATTTTATGTGCTAATGAAGAAAAAGAAGTCTGATGAGGAAAAGCTTTCATGAATATTTCAGCAGCCACCAAAGAAGCTGCTGATGATCAATTAATTGAATATTCAATCTCTCGCTGAGTTTTGAGGCTTTAAACTGAAGGGGCAATGAAACCTAACTTTTTTTTTTAAAGAATTCTGTAAAAGAAAATGTTAAAAAAAACTTTAAAAAGTCAAAACATTTCTACAGCTTTCAGGTTTTTTCCCCATTTATTTATCTTTTATTTACTTATAAATTAAAATGGTCAAAACCTGAACTGCTTACGCTTTAAACGGCGTAAGCAGTTCACAGTTGGAATTATTTTCAGAGACCAATGAAAAACCACCTGACGGTGTTGGGTTTGTGTTTTTGCTGCATTGTCAGAGAACAAATAAATTAAAACATATAGATTCAAATGTTTGCAAAATGAAGGACGATGAAAGAAAGAAAAGTAAAAATAATGATATGAAGGGATGTGCCACTGCCTTACCACTTAAAAACAAACTATTTTTTTATATTTACTTTTTTGTAATTAATGATTCTGCATACAAGTCCTGTAAAGAGTCAGAGCCAACAAATCTCAATCCTATTAAGTTCCTCTAGTGCTTCATTAATCTGCAGGAGTCCTAAGAGGATTTGACTTTTACTGACACTATCGGGCCACAAAGATTTGAAGTACTAAGAGAGCAGATTTTAGGAAACATTTTCTATAAAAGAACTAATTCTTTTTACTAAAAACTCTGAAATGGATTAAGGTTCATCAGAATTTATTCAACAAACTGTGAGAAACAAAAAACTAATAAATGGATGTGAGTAAAATGAGAAAGAAGATCTGCAAAAGAAACAGATATTTGAAGAAATATAAAATTAGTTTGGTCATAAATGGTTTGTGTTTTCTTTTTGTTTAATGACTGGGATACACAATCTCAACGTTATATTTGTATGAACGAAAATAAAAGCAGGTTTGATGTTTGTGACAAAAAGATCCTGTCCAATTTCGGCCTTTAAGATAAAAACATAACGATTCTTACTTTCCATCGGGCTGGGCTTCAGGAGATTTAACCCGTCCAGAGGATGTCAGCTTCTAAACCTCCTCGGTGCAGATAAAGCTCAGCATCAGATAAAATCCCGTACAACAATGACTCCCTGCAGACAATAAGGAAGACGAAGCTTAGTTAGCAGCAGCCTCTGAACCCGACTTCCTGCTCCCACTCTAATCTCCAATCCATCAGCTCAATGAACAGCAGAATCAAGCGCCGTGAGATCAATGAATTCCCAGAATGTCATCCTGACTGCTGTGCAAATGACATTGATCCTTCATGACCCTGATGTTCTCAGTCTTTGTTGGAGGAACAGTTTAAGTGAGATATTCCTCAAGAGTAAATGTTATCGTGTGCCTCTCAGGTTTAGCCGTTAAGAAAGAAAATCAATGAGGAGAGTTCCCAGACATAAAACCGTCAAAATGTCAGAAAACCTGGAAACAATTTGCTGAAGCAGGCACTTGATGAGTGAATATAAACGACAGTCTGACGTTCAAACTAACTGATGTAAAAATGATACATAAATGTGGGTGCATGGTGGTGTAGAGGTTAACACTCTCTCCTCGCAGTGAGAAAGCCCTGGTTTGAATCCCAGCTGTGCGGAGTTCTCATGCATACATGGAATTTCTTCAGGCATTCCGCTTTCCTTCCAGAGTCCAAAAACATGCTTCATAGGCTAATTGGTAATACCAAACTGTCAAAAGGTGTGAATGTGAGTGTGTGAGCCTGTGACGGACTGATGACCTATTCAGGGTGTACCCTACCTTCACCCAACAATAGCTGAGATAGCCTGAGAATGAATGGATGGAAATCAAGGACTTTTTGGAAACAAATCTAGCCTTAGCATCCAAATGCAGCTAAAAGAACCACAAGTGAGGTAATCACCAAAGTCAACATAATAAAATTTAGAACAAAAGCCTGAACGTGGGTTTAACAGGGATTTATAGCAGTGATTTTCAACAGTGTGCCACGGTACACTAGTGGTCCGTGAAGTGTGACGTGGGAAATTATTCAACTTCACGTAAATGCTAGAAAAACAAAACGTTTACCATATGTCTGCACTATGGGCACACCGGACTATAAGGCGCACCATCAATGAATGGTCTATATGGTCTTTTTTCAAACTGATGTCATCAACAAGGCGCCTTATGCGAGACCAAAGAGTCAGACAAGTCTGTCAGACTTTATTAACTGTGTTCACAGTAACTCTAGAACTCGTTTGTAACATGGGACATGTTAACGTTTCCATAATGTGTGTCCAAACCCCAATCACAACACCTAAAAAATAGACTTGTACCGCCGAAACAACCCCAGCCAGGAAAAAAAGACAGGGTTGTGTCAGGAAGGGCATCCGGCGTAAACCCTCTCTGCCAAACCACCCGTGCCAACCATGTTGGTAACACACAAACAAACACAGTCCGACACAGCTACACGTTAGCCGCGTTAGCATATGAGGTCCAACCTTGTTTGCAACTCATACATATTGACATTTTGACAAAGCGCCGTGTACCTCCAAATACCTCTTTAACATCAATAACACAACAAGATCTAATTCATATATAAAGGCGCTCAAGATTATCAGGTGCACTTTCAAGTTTTGAAAAAAATTAAAGCTTTTATGTGGAAATGCAGCACCATTGCCAGGATATCAGCTCTGTCTTTATCCAAATAGGCCCCAGATTTTACACTGGAAAAGTAAAAACATGAAATATCATAAAAATCTTTCTTCTTTGAGTTTATTTGGTTTTTATTCAAGACAGACTGATTATTGTTAATGCAGACTAGAGCTTTATTTTGTCTCAAGTTTTTGTTTGTGCCTCATGATTCTTATCAAGGAAAAAAATAACCTTGGCTAAGAAAAAGTTGAAAATCACTAATTTATTGGATCAGCAACAGAGCTGAGGCTGCATCCATATAATTTTCACAAAATCTTCCCAGTCAAGACTGCTGGTAGCAACTGGATTAGATACACAATGTGAGTAGACTTTTTTGCAATAAAGATCTTATCCTGGATGAGATTATATTATGAATTAGGACTGGATGATGTATCAAATATACTTACATGATCTGTGTTAAATGAGCACATTGTCAACACTGAGCCTAAAGTGTCAAGTGTTTAAAAACCATCAACAACCTCAAGGCCATAAGACATGAGGAAACATGTTTCAGTTAGCAATAGTCTCAGCCTTGTTTTTAAAAGATGGAATTTTAAATCGAGAAATAATTTCTTCTACAAGAAACATTTCACTTGATTCATTATCTGATGGTTTCGCAAAGAGAACACTCCCAAAAACAAGGTTATCTACCAGATATGAGGTAAAAACACCTTTTATCGACCTACAACACAAGAAATGGCTTAAACGCAAAAGTGTGGCTAAATCTCCGCAATCAAGACAGAGAAAATACACAAAACAAAAATCCACCCTGGCGGTCTATTTGGTGCAGCCTGACGGCACAAACAAAGAGCTGACTTTCTGAAGCAGCAGGTTTGCAGGCTAGTGATCACCAATCAATCAAACTCAGTCAGGCTGATTAAGATTAGCAAATGCAAGGTCATCAGCGAAGAGTCGAACACAAGCAGGTCTAATGAGAGCACTTGGAAAACAAAGGGTTAATTAAAGAGAGAGGACTAAATAATGTAATTGCACACTTAAGGAAAATTTGTGAGCATTTTATTCCACTGAACTTCCATCTTGAATTTGCACGGAGGTTGGAGTTATCAGTGCCTCTTTGAAATATGCAAGATTTAAGATGTGTATCCAGTTATCAGGGCTGTTGCAATGAATTACCTCATTTAGGCAAAAGCCACAGTGTTGGCTTCTTTGGAGATAAAAGGTTTAGTGCCTGAGGCGACACAGAAAAGGGCAGCTGGGGTTTCAGTCTTCAGCACACAGGACGGGCGGCAGGCTGCATACGAAGGCTCTCTGGGGAGCGGGTTAAGGGGATGGTTGTGGCGGAAGCCAGGAGCTGGTGGCATGGCACTGGCGCAACTGTCTGAGGGCAGAGAGGGCTGTCTGAGAACAATGAAAACCCCACCCAGTGGGTTTAATAAGGCAAGCCCCCCACCCCACACTGTAAGACGATTACATTCTGAAAAGGGATTTCACCAGAGAGGATTTCGGCCGACTCCACACTTATATTCACATCCAAAAACTACATTCACAGGAATTCATGTAGAATTTCAATATTCCAGACTAAAGTCCCACGTGAAACAGTGAACCACACACTGTAGACACAATAGTGTTATCTGCCGCGCCATAATGACGTCTCAAAAGTCTCCACAAGTCCTGCTTTACTCCAGATATCATCGGCTTTATCTTACAGCTGAATCTCTGCACTCAGGTTCAAGGTTTTACTTTCACTCCACTTTCTTGTGATTTTTGGACAACTTTCATTCATACAAGCACTTACACTAAAAATCTACAACAATGGTTTCAAAATATTAGAATTAGCCAATAACTGCATGTAAAAGTCATTTATCAGTAAAAATGTGTAAAAGAAAATTGCAGATGTTTGCTTTTTCAATATGGTCCTAAATTCCATGAGTGCATCCAACCAATTTCAAGATGCTGTTGGTTCCAAAAGCTGCCGGCTCCTCAGTTTGTGAGCACACACAGGTAAAAAGCGGTTTACATTTAAAGACACAGTCAAGTTACCAAGCTCCAAAACTCAGACAGCATTTGACCATACTACCAGACGGAAACCAGCTGAGGTGTAAAATAAGTCAGTGATGGAACAAGAGCTTTTTTATTTCCTTCTTCCTCATGAACCCAGGTTTTTCCATTAACCTTACCCTTGATTCTCAAGAACAATTCAGTTTTCATTTAAAACCAACTTTTTTTCCTTTTCTTTTTTTTTTTTTTTATTTGTGCTGATCTTTTTTTTTGGTAATACAAAAAAGATTTTTGACCAATTTTAAATCTTTAATACCTAAAAACAGAAATCGAAACATTAAATATCGATAGCAGGGGACATCAGTCTGAAAACTGCTCATTTACATCTAGAAAAGTTATCTGACATTAACTCTTTAAATAAATAAAAAAACAATACATTTTTTAGGTCTATGGAGGAAGCCAACCTGACAAAGAATGTACGCCGGTTATCACATATTTAGTGAGTTGATCTACTTTATTCCAGATTTCCTCCTGGGCCTTCGAGTGGAAGCAAAGCGATGCATCAAGGCCCTTCGTCCGACCTCCGACACATCTGTGCACGTTTTCTCAGTGACAAACGTTCTGCACCTCAAGTGTAAAGTCTGTGTGGTCAATAGGATGAGAGGATGGAGGGGGATTTCCATTTAAGTGTAGTGAAAGGAGTCTTGCTGCTAATGAAAAGGACCATTTATTAGGCTGCCAATCTGACCAGGCGCCAACTCCCCAAGGAGAGGGCTTGCTGAGGCCTCAGGGTACAACCTCCTGTGCAGATAGCAAGGACATCTAAAACACGGCTACTCAGATGTGGGCTTTTTAACTTGGATTCAAAAAAATACAAAAGAAGAGGATTGGCTATGAGAGAAGAACACGAACAGGTTCAAGGTTTTTACACGGTGTCTGGAGATTGTTTCTCACTGAGCTGCTACAGCATACAGCTATTCGAAAACACATAGCTGTAAGGAAAAATGTGGGTTTGTACTTGGCTTCACATCAAATTGGTTTAGCATAATGGTCAAGCAAGAGTCTTTGTAGAATATGGGCTACAATCCACAATCAGACTCAGTCTTATACACTAGTTGGATAGTTAAAAACTGGATGGAAAATCGAAGAGAAAATAAAACATTAGATCCTGCGACCCACGAGAAGAAAGCCAGAAACTACACTGATTTTTCTAGATATTTTTGGAACAAGTCTTTGGTAAAAGCTCTTTTGTAATTTATTATGAAGCTGTCAGTCAAGTCTGATGATGCTGTTATTGTGAAAATCTCAAAAGGTAATTCACAGAAAAACTTTTCACAGTCATACAATGCAGCAAAAAAAATAATTTGTCAATCAAGTTCCACTTAACAAATAAGTATTGTTATTATTTGAAATAACTTTTTTTGTCTGGCATTTCAGAAATTAAGTATTTAATTCCAAAAAACAAGCAAGAGTGTATCCTTTTTACTTTTCTGAGAAGCTCTTCTACCCTCCACTCTATACCTGTATCAATGTCACCTGTTGAAGCTGGTAATCTGCATAAAAGACACCTGTCCACACCCTTAAACAGTCAGACTGCAATCCATCCACCATGACCAAGGCCAAAGAGCTGTCTGTGGACACCAGATCTTGTAGACCTGAACAAGACTGGAATGATCTACAATAAGCAGCAGCTCAGTGAGACGAGATCAACTATTGAAGCAATTATTAGAAAATGGAAGAAATACGGGATTACTGACAATCTCGCTCCATCTGGAGCTCCATAAAAGATCTCATCTGATAGGGTACAAATAAGGACAAATGAGGAATCAGCTCCCTAACAACACATGAGAACTGGGCAATGACCAGAAGAGATCTGGAATTACAGTATCAAAGGTTACTGTGGTAACGCACAACGTCATCATGGATCCAAATCCGACAAAACTCCAAAGGTCCCCCTTCTTAAGCCAGCACATGTCCAGACTTGTCTAAAGTTCTCCAGAGACCATCTGGATTATCTAGAGCAACATTGGGAGATGGTCATGTGGTCAGATGAAGCCAAAATGGAACTCTTTGGTATAAATATCACTCGATGTGTTTGTAGGAAGAAAATGCAGAGATGCATCCCAAGTACACCATACCCAATGTGAATGTGAAGCATGGGGGTGGAAACATCATGGTTTGGGGCTGCTTTTCTGCAAAGGAGATTTGGATACCTGGGCTAAATGGAGGTGATCTCCAAGAGGGCTGCTGTGTCACAACACTTGTTATTTTCCAGTGAATCAGTTACTCTGCTTTTCAATTCTCTTCAACTAAAAACACAGATTTTTTTTTATGGTAATCATAACATTTATGACTGTTTGCCATTATTAGCGTGATGCGCCACCAGAATCCTCACAGTTGCATGTCTGTTTTCAACCCTTTTTCAACCCCATTGTACGGACAGTAACGCGTGTTCATTCACTGAGCAACAATAAATGATACTAAACAAAAATCTAATGAAAACAACAGAAAAAATACATCAAGAACTGAAATCAGAGAACCGCCCAAAAAGAGTAAAGGGCCAAAGCACAAACTCCCACGACAGTCCTTGCACCATTGACTGCATATGAAAACTGGACTGAGTGTCCCATCCCCCCTTGGCGTTCCAAACACGAAGTACCCGCTGGCTCCAATAAGCCAAAATATCGTAGACTTTAATATAGAAATAAACAGCTTTTCCTCAGTCATTCTATTGGTCAGAAGAACCATTCTTGCTCTGATAACTTTTCCTTTTTTTATAATATTTTTTTCTTTAGTGTGAAAAATTCAAGTTAGAAACTAGCCAATGCTGGCCCCACGTGTAACGTTCAAACCGTTTGAATAAGATTTTGGGCCATCCACTGCTATCTGACAGCATCTAGCTCCATCCAACATGGCGGCCTCCATATATAGGAAATGACGACGGAACTGAGGTAAGTTTGTTGTAGCAGGAAGTAAAAGATTTTCTATGGGTGACGTCCCACTCACTCGGTCCAGTTGTCAGATACTGTCAATGCCTTGCACTGGTCGAGGTTTCTCTGATATGAACGTTGGCGCTGGTCTGTTGATTTAGAGAGCCGAAAAATACTCTGCATTTACCTCAAGACGCCTTCTGGGTAACTGACCATTACGTCCGACAAAAATGTCTCAAATCTTGTAGTTTCTATAATAAAAATAAGGATTGGGTAGACTTGCACAATGTATCGCAAATTTATCGTTATCAAGATATAAACCTGTGCGATACGCATATCACAAAAGACGGCAAAAATTGCAATAAATGGTAACCTAAAATGTGCTAAAACAATCTTAGGGCAGCTTCAAGTATTTAAAGAATCAATAAATCCCTTTATTGATTTGAAGAATCAGATGAACTCCTTTACATTTTTAAACCAATCAGATGGAGCCTTTTCATGTAAAAGGTTTGCCTTCTATGTAGACGAGGGTCATTTGGAGTCATTTAAGTTGACAAATTGACTCTTATTTAAATCAAACTGTTGCAGTTAAATTATGTATTTAGTTGTTTTGCTATTTGTTCAGTATTCGCAAATTATATAGTCACCGCAATATTGATCACTAATAGCGCAAATCACAGGTTTTTCCTCATATCGTGCAGCCCTAGAATTGGGCATTCTAGACATCCATGACAAAAGAAATCTTGAAAAATTTCAGTCCAAATGTTCTGTGTTTTTTGTGACACACTGCTGTCTCGTTTATCATTTACTACGTTGTAAAAAAATAACCCATGATAAACAAAATCTACAAAGTAGATTACGGATGTTTAAGGCTTTAAAACCCCTCACTACACACTTTCTCAGACAGACATGAACAGTTTCACAGGGTGACCTCTCTTGTTCGAACTCTCGAAGTTCAAACCTTTGTAAAAAAAAAATAAGTCCAGTTTTATAGAATGAAAACAAAGATCTGATCACAAAACTGAATGCATTTTCTACACAGCACGGAGATTGATTGACAAACCCAGACACAGAACATAATGCACTATAAAAAATTTAAAAAAACATGCGAATTGCACTGAAAATACTCGGCCAAACAGTGAGGCAGCGAAATGTGAACCATGATGCAGCGAAGGAACACTGCATGCAGTTTCAATGTGACTCCAATAAAAACAGGTATCACTATTTGCTTGTGGATGCGAGTCTCCAGCTAGCGCTGAGTTGGCGCAGTCCAGAGAGAACAGCCTCCTTCTCCACAGGGACGCCTGAACAAGTGTTCCCCACTCCCACCCAGACTCACCCCACACACAAAAGAATGCACCGTGGGGGACCACCAGCTGTTGCAGCAACTGATATGGGTTACACCCAAAATATGTCAAACATAAAATCGGGTGTTTCCTCTTTCCCTTAAGCGAACAAGCCGTCATCATCAACACAAAAAAATACCCAACAGTGTCACTTGTGCCCAACACTGCTGAACAGTTTGGATGGCCGCTGCACCCTCCGTGGATGACCGAGGTGTCAGAAATGCTAAGAATACATCTCACATCCCACCACGGAATGTGACGCCTCACCTCCAGATGAGGACGCATCCAGCAGAGGAATCTAAAGTCATCCGCAGTTCTCACGCCGGCGGGACATAAACCGAGCTAACCCCCGGCGCTGCTGACACTTGGCATGTATTAATCATAAAACCTGTCCGTGCTGCAAGCATGCCCCGCGGTCACAGCGGCGTGATTTATAGAATGGCTAAAAGGAGCGGCTTTCAGCTGCAGAGCGCTGCCTTTCAGTGACCAGCTGCATCTGAAGTGGCCTTCGACCCAATCCTCTTCAACTACCGCCTAACTACTTCCTGCACGCGGAGAATAAAGAGACGATCAGCTTGATTTCAATGAGTTTGCATGTTGAGACAGAAGCTGAGACATGCAGATCTCCGAGATTATAAAAAAGGTTTAACAAACAAAAGAGGTGTTACACTGACTTCACACAGATTCACAAGCACCGAAAGGCTATAAAAAGATGTTTTTTCCTCAAATATTAATACATTTGGCGTTCACATTTGCTGATGATGGTCTGCTGTGCTGCTGAGGTCAGACGGAAAGCAGGAACTTCAGATAATCCTCTCCATTAGAGAGAAACCCCGCCTTGACTTGGACTCAGAGGTCCGACTGATGTTCCACTTCTCTTTTCCAGAGGTTTTATGTCTGAGAACAAACAGCGTTGGTCTTTCTTCACCGTTACCATCGGAGATCCCAAGACACGCTGACAGGAACACTAACCAACCCCCCCCCCCCCCCCCAACCTGCAGGTGTCTGAAATTCTCCTTAAAAATCACCCCAAGAGAAGCAAAAGCAGTGAGGAAAAGAGGAACGACAGTGATCCATCCTCAAACCCCCTAAAAGGGCTTTCATTTGAGGCTGTTTCATTTTCCCCACAATTCATTTCTTTTTCCTTCAGCAGGTGTGAAAACTTCCCTGAACTTTCTCTCAACCATAAGCTCTGCGTCGCCAAAAACCCTAACCCCCCCCAACCACTTCCAAGTGAACTCTGGTGGCTCCTGTGAAGACCAGCAGGACCACCAGGGTCTTCCTCGCGCTTTCATGTCCTGGTTACTGACCAGGAGAATGGAATGTGAATGGAAAAAATACAAAATATGAGACTTCACATTACAAAGCTGAGATTTCAATTTCCTTCCTTTGTAAGTAAAATCCCAGACAATTCTGGCTTTTTAGAAAGGAAAGTGTTTCTCAGAAACCCCCCCCCCCCCCCCCCCCCCTCCCAAACTAAAGAGTTGGAAAGGCGATATGGTGCTTTGAGGCAGGCAGGCAGATGGTCCGCTTTTCAGAAGCTGGGATCGCACCGCTGAGGTTTATGGCAGGAATCTCCAGCCGCAGGAATCCTCTAAAGGCTGAGCAGGACATAAAGCGCCGCCATCCAAACACAGGAGCCGCAGAAAGTGTGTCTGAGCAGAAAACCCCTCAGTGACACCTGGGGAGACGTGTGCCTTCCCCAGAACCAGAGCCGGTCTGACAGCTGGCGTGGAGAGCTTTCTCCTCCTTTTCAACTGTTCTCCAGGGAGCAGCTCCACTCCTCATATTTCCCCTCACATGGCTCAGTCATCAGCAGCAGCAGCAGCCTGAAATTCCACAAAAACGATCAAACACCCCCCCCCCCACACACACACACACACACACACACACACACACACACCGGTCACAGAAACCCACGCAGCGTGGATCCAACCCGGTTTCTGATGGGCGGGCAGCTGTCCGGGGGCAGCTGAATGGAGGCAGGTGAACATCTCACACACATTCCTGCCTCAGCTGACAAAGGCGCGTGCGTGCGTGCGCGCGCCCGCGGGGGGGTGCAGTTTTAATTAGGGTGTGTTTGAATGAAATGCATTCTTTCCTAATAACAAATGATGAGGGGAACATCCTCAATCCAGACCGTTCTGGAGGAGAAGAAGAAGAAGCTCTTCAGTGAGCAGGAAGGAAAAAGTGCCGCGCGTGAACTCACCTGTTCGATGTGGACGCGCGCGCGCGACTCTGCAGATGAACAGATGAGCTCCACCTCAGAACAAACAAGAAGAAACAAACGGAACCGCTCTTCTTTATGGACAAAGAAAAAGCTCTAAAAGTTCAAACTGAATCCGACAGACTTTGGGAAAAAGTCTGCGCAGACCGGCTCCGTTCGTGTTCAGCGGCGTCTGCTGCTGTTCGGGACGGGGGAGGAGGCTCTCCGTACCGGGGAGGTCCGACTGGAGCCGCCGGAGTGGAGTGAGGAGGGACGGCTGCTGGGACCGGAAGTACCGCCGTCCTGCCTTCAAAATAAAGTTCACCAGCGATGGTTTGAAACGCAACTACATAAATAAATAAAGATTATTGGAGAACTTTGAGTGGTATTTTTTTAATACATTTGTGAGAAGAAATGATATTGGAGACATTTACATGGTTTCAATTGGATTACAAAAATAAGGATTTCAAACGTGATTAGGTGATTTTAAAAATTAGGAAAACATACCAATTGTGCTCATATGAATCCTTTATACCTACCAGATATTCATTTTAAGATGTACCTTTTTTCTAAATTTGTACATCCTTTAATTTGATTTTTACCTATTTGACATATTATTTAGGTTTAGGGCCAAGAGACATCTTATTATTTAAGTGCAAAGATGTGAACCTGCATTTACTTGGTAGCTTTTGTAGATATTCTTTTTTAGAAACAAAGGCGTCATTGTTTCACTTTTAGTCAAAGACTGTGTTTAACATTTTATGTTAATTTGGGGACTACACAAAGAGTTGGTCCTTAAAATCTACTTCATTTAAAATCCTAAATCCTTATTTTGTGTATAATGTTTGTTGTGAAACTTTCACATTAAAACTTAAAACGTAAAGCCGCAGCAATATCTTGTTTTAGAATTTACATTCAGATTTGCATTGTGTGTAATCACCTATCATATATGCAGATATTTGACATAAACTGTATATATTTGAAGTAATTGCGAAGCTAAACCAAAGACATGTTTCTTTTCATCCAACCAAACCCCCCAATTTATTCGTTTGCGACTTGTTGGTTTGAGGCTTTTATTTTGAAATCCCGATGTTCCTGTGCGAGGTTACCACCACAAGTCCTGTGGCCAACAGATCAAGCATTTACGGTTGCTTGCCATTGAATTAATTCAACAATAGTAGTGGTAGTTAAGAGATTTAAAAACGTTTTTAAAAAACTGCTAAAGTTCAAAGAATATTTCACACACACAAAAAAAACATCAACGACCATTTCTCAAAACGACAATATAAAAAAATACTTGATTATTGCATTGTAATCATGTTTTTATTATTTACAAAAAAGTAAATTACAAAGAACAGGATTTTACCGCCTTAGTGTCTCTAGATGCAAAGTATTTCAAATTTTAAAAAAATCAATAATAGGAATGAAACTTCAAAAGCTTTTTCACAGGTTTAGAACGAAATGTTAAAAAAGGTATAAAATGTCTCTCTCTCTCTCTCTCTCTCTCTCTCTCTCTCTCTCTCTCTCTCTCTCTCTCTCTCTCTCTATATATATATATATGTATATATATATATATATATATATATATATATATATAGATATATATATATATATATATATATATATATCTATATCTATATATATATATATATATATATATATATATATATAGATAGATATATATATATATAGATATATATATATAGATATATATGTATAGATTTAACCTTTTTACAGTTTTATTTTTACTGAAATGCTTCTTCAAACAAAACACACTCATGTTTTGTTTTAAAGTTCAGTCTAAATGTTGATCATTTTGTTTACAGTCAATCTTCATTCAAATTTGAAGTGAAAAATGTTCTTTATTAAAAATTAGAAGAGAACTACTGCCCTCTGCTGGTAAAAAATAGAATATTCAAGATCCGTGTGGAAGAAGTTCTCCAAAATTTGGTAAACCTTTGTCTGATTGCTGAAAGCCTTAAGTTTCTCATACTTATATCTTGTTGTCTGATTGCTGACAGCATTCTCAGTTTTTTAGATTGGCGCCAGTGTTTCCCATCAGTGTGTGAATGGGACTGACTATAAGCGCTTCGGGGAAGGTAGAAAGTTTACAGCATTTGCCATTTTCCATTGCATTATAATCACTCTTTTTTATATTATTTCTGCCTCCACTGAAAGAAATGTTGCGTCTTTATAGAGATTTCACTTGTGGTTTTTAGATCTATTTTTGTGCTTCTGCTGTTAAAGTTTTACCTGTTTTATTTGTACAGTGGTTCTCGAGTCCTGAAAGGCCCTTTTTACATAAAGTGTATTATCACCATGAGAATGACTGAGCTTTTACTAAATCAGACCACTCTGTTCCGTAAGACTGTTTTTTCATCTTATTTTTCATTTGGTTCTGAATCTTTGATAGACCTTCTTGTCTTGTAAGTTGAGTTAAAGTCCCACTCCAATTGTCTATTTTGAAAACGTTCCCAGTTGTCTTTTAGTCACAATTATTCCATAATTGAAGCAAAATAAAAATGAAAAAAACCTGTTTTGTTTTCTACAACATAGTTTCTGCAGAGCATCAGCATCTCCTTCATGGCCTCATATATGTCCTCTCCTCTGGTGTGCGTCCCAAGCAGCCTCACAATCTGTTTGGTTTGTTTGGGGAAAAATCTCACATAGACCAAAAGTTGAGGATTAGCTGTGACATCTGTGGACATCTGTGGACATCTGTGGATATCTGTGGATATCTGTGACATCTGTGGACATCTGTGACATCTGTGGACATCTGTGACACCTGTGGACATCTGTGACATCTTTGGACATCTGTGGACACCTGTGGACATCTTTGACATCTGTGGACATCTGTGACACATGTGGACATCTGTGGACACCTGTGGACATCTGTGGACACCTGTGGAAATCTGTGACACATGTAGACATCTGTGACACCTGTGGACATCTGTGACACCTGTGGACATCTGTGACACCTGTGGACATCTGTGACACCTGTGGATCCGTGGACATCTGTGATACCTGTGGACATCTGTGACATCTGTGGACATCTGTGACACCTGTGGACATCTGTGACATCTTTGGACATCTGTGGACACCTGTGGACATCTGTGACACCTGTGGACATCTGTGACACATGTGGACATCTGTGGACACCTGTGGACATCTGTGACACCTGCGGACATCTGTGGACACCTGTGGAAATCTGTGACACCTGTGGACATCTGTGACACCTGTGGACATCTGTGACACCTGTGGACATCTGTGACACCTGTGGATCCGTGGACATCTGTGATACCTGTGGACATCTGTGACATCTGTGGACATCTGTGACACCTGTGGACATCTGTGACATCTTTGGACATCTGTGGACACCTGTGGACATCTGTGACACCTGTGGACATCTGTGACATATTTGGACACCTGTGGACATCTGTGACACCTGTAGACATCTGTGACACCTGTGGACATCTGTAGACATCCAGCTGTGACACCAAACCAGCTGCTAATATTGAGGATGTGATATGAAGGTAAAATCTTTGGTTACTAGGAAGCTCTCTTAAGGACCTCCTGAAATGTTTTTTTTGTTGTTGTTGTTGTTTCAAGTCGCAGAAAGAAAAATGACACATTTGACTCACATTTTGTTTGAGGACAATAAAAATGATTTGCCTAAAGTTTAAGAAAAACTAGGATCCTGCACAGGTCCTCTGCTTTAAATTCCTTCATTTCCTGCCGTCTTTCCTGCTCTCTGATTGGAGAATCACGAACTTCCCAAGTGTCTTTGTTCCTTCAAGAGTCACAAATCCGTCTCGGGGAAAATGACTGTTGAGGGTTAAAGGTCATGTTCAGGTATGTTAACAGTCCAGGCGTCACATGCATGGGAGGGTTGTTGTCCGTGTGGGCGTGTCCTCCTGCAGCTCGGCCTCACCTGTCAGGTTGAAACACATTACCTGCGAGGGGAGGGGGGGTTCAAAGCTCCGGACACAAAGCAGAGCAGCAGCATGCAGTCTCCTGGAAAGGATCCGGTCAGGTCGGGCTTTCACAGAGTTGAGATCCAGGAAACCACATGGGACGTCCCGGTCAGGTACTCGGCGCTGCGGGCCATCGGCTCCGGAGCTTACGGCACTGTGTGGTAAGTTTACCCGGGGGGGGGAGAGCAGGGGTCCCGGCAAACTAAACGAGGAAAGTGTCACTAAGAGGACTACTAGCTGGATTTTCTTTTTGTGTATCTGCTTTTCTACCCATTGGAACTGTTTTTACTTTAAAAGTGTGAAGTCTTAGCAGCCTGTCTGTGTCAGTCTTTAGGTAAGACTTTCTGTGCTGGAATGCAGTGGTGTGAAAGATGGAAAATGCTTGTAACACATACACAAAAGTAAAAATATAATAATAATAAAAAAGGCAAACCTGATTAACAGAACTTGAACATTAAGGGGGAAATCCCTAAAAGTTATCTGGATAGATTTGACTGTTTTAGGAAAAATGAATTCGTCCCTTCAGGCAAGTGTGCAGGTCACAGCAGGTCTTTGGAAATGATAGGAATTTTCTGTGCTCTCATAAAATGCCTCATGTTGTTGGGTTAATGCTGACCCTTGAGCAAGAAAAGACCACATTGATTATTTCATCATGGATTCAGGAGCCTTTCATTCCAGACTTTGGAGACAAAAAGGATTTTCTTTGGTGCAGTTTGTGTTGTTTTCCAGTAATTTTGTGAGGAAAAACTGGAGAAAAGAAAAACAGAATTGAAGGAATTGTTGATTGTCTTTGACCTCTAACAGTTCTGCCATCGACCAGGACTCCAAAGAGAAGGTGGCGATCAAGAAGCTGTATCGACCTTTCCAGTCCCTCATCCACGCCCAGCGGGCCTACAGGGAGCTCCGCCTGCTCCGCCACATTCAGCATGAAAACGTGAGGATGGACACAGTATGAAGAGATGTCTGATCAAACAGAGGCTTGTTTTTGAGGCTGGGAAGCTGACAGAAGGAAACATCTTACCGAGCAGTTCTGTAATCTTTCTCTGGATCTTTCTTCTGTTTGTTCTCATGTTTTCATGCAAACATGATATATAACGATAAGCGAACCAGCATGCAAACGCATTTCTTTGCTTTTAAAAGTGTACTGTTCTGACACAGTTTTTTTTTTAATCTTGGAACTCCTTCTGAAATTCACTCATAAGAACAAAAAACTTGTTTTCAACAATCAGCTCATGTGCATGGATGGAAAAGCTTTCCAGCTTTTTTTTTTTTTTTTTTGTCAAACACTTCTTTTTCTTTGTAGGTGATCCACCTCCTCGACGTCTTCACGCCTGACTCCACTCTGGAAAAATTCCAGACTTTGTAAGTTGGAACTCTCCAGCTGGTTGTTGCAGCTTGTTGAAGCTCTGCTTGTCAGTGTGAGAGAGAAAATGTGAGCCCGCTTAGTCTTGTTTGTTTTGGCTGCTGGGTGCAGTCGTGTCTTCAAAGTTCCTGCCTCCTTTATTGCAGGTTACAGTCTTCCTCTATGGTGTTTAGACTTCATGCTCATTGATGCAGATGCACTACTGGGAAAAAAACAAAGACAAACTTTGAGTTATTCTTCAGATTTCAGTGATTCAAATATTCAAACTTAAGGTAACATGAAACCATGATAACTCAAGTAAACTCAAAAGGCACTTTTTACATGATGATTTCAAGGAAAAACCGTCCAAACTGAGCTGGACTCTATGAGTCAATGCTCCTGCTAATTCACTTCCATGTAGCGTTTGGCTGATGAAGCAGAAGGACATGCGACAGTTTTTAACAGGATCCAGGCAGAACTGGAAGATAAACCTGCTGGACTTACAGCAGAAAGCAGAAAATCTGATATGTGTAGATCTGAAGATTGTTGTGTTATTAGACACTGATGCTATTATGCTAGCCTGCTGTCCTAATGTTGCCAGTTTGCAACCGAAAAGACCACCGTCAGACAGACCGGACATGAAGACGTGTTGGATCAATGCAACAAAATGAATCCATTGGAGTGTCAGTAAAAAAAAAAAAAAAGGTATTTTTCAAAATATAATAACGAATCCACTGCATAGAAACTTTACTACTTCAGATTTTGTATCGCCATTTTGATAACCAGTCGTAGAAAAACTGGTTGGGGGAAATCATAGTTGTCAACTGTGATAGAGAAGAAGTTAAGTACTAAATCCACCATTTTTGAATCAGCTGAAATAATGACCCAGATTCCTGAAAAATGCACACAAGGGGCCCTACTTTCAGAAAGTTCTTGGGTAGGAAGACGCCCAGATCTCCCCTCAGTCAGCACCTTGCACCTTCGGCACTCCGCCTCCGACTTTCCTCTCAGTCGCTTCCTAGTCTGAACTGAACTTTTGAGGCCCCTGCAGTCAGAATCCTCGTTCTGCTGCAGGTCACATGTTAGAAAAGAATGGAGGACGTTTTCCTTCAGGGTTTTCCAGTAAAAAAGAGAATTTATGGTTCTGTCTGCTGGACCCAACCATTATACTACTACCACCTGTTACTCGAATGTTCTCTCAAGTCCCAAAGCTGCACAATTTAGAATAAATGATAAAAGCCTTACACTTATATTGCTCTTTCTTTTAGCTTTATAGCCTGAAGGGCTTTACAGGTTCAGTCCCATTGACACCCCCCCCACACACACACATTCACACACAAACTCTGGCGCCAACCTCAACCACCAGGAGCTGCGTGGTCATTCTACAAACAGCGTGATAAGCAAAGTAAACACAATAAATAGGAAATTCTAGAGAAAAAAGCATGGGGTGTAATCGTCATGGCGATTGTTGGGTGCATGGGTGTACAGTACCAGGGGAATAATGAGTCGAGCAGGGTGCCGAGGACACAGCTCTGTGGAGTCCCAGTATTAAGGCTGATGAAGGATGATGGGACTTCTCCCATTCTAACAGTGGTCCTGGATCCATCAGCATGGGGGGTTGCTAAGGAGGAGGTCACTTTGTTTTGTGCTGACTGTGTTAAAAGCAGAGTCAAAGTGTGCAGACATTCTGACAGACCTGTTCCCAGCCTCCACCATTCCCACCTGTGTGGAGGACAGCGGGGGCGGGTTTCCTGTTGACCTGTTTGCTGGTGCCGGTTCAAGTTAGCAGGAATGGCAGCTTTGTTGATGGGTTGGAGGAGCCTCTCAATCGACGATGGTGGGGGTTTTGACAACCGCGCGGCAGTCATTGAGGAAATTCACTGGACGTGGCATGGCGAATGGGATTGTGGGCGTCGGTTTAAGAAGTTTCACATCAGAAACTGAGCATTTTTTGAAGCACTTTGTCCGTCTCCCCTCACAGCTACATGGTGATGCCCTTCGTAGCCCAAGACCTGGGTCACATCATGAAGAAAAAGAGACTAAGCAGTCGCATCGTCACATACCTCTTTTATCAACTGTTGAGAGGCCTAAAGGTGAGCACGTCTGTTGTTTTTTCATAAATTCAGACTAAGACAGGTAGATTTAATTCTATCGAGATTTTAACTAGTGCTGTCATGCCATTAGTTTTTGTGTGTGATTAATTAATCGTAACCTGTAATTAATTCATATAATTAATCAATCTTAATGGCAAATATTTTCAATCTAATAATTGCTGTGAAAAGCCTCATTTCAAAGTATTTTCATTAAAGTTTGTGGCATTGTGGTGCAGTTAAAGATCCAAATACAACAAAAAAAGTGGATTTTTTGTCATGGTGGCCTGTCAGACTCCTCCCCCTCCAGCAGCTGCTGCTCATCTCCCTCAGCTGTGATTACTCTTCTCATCAGCCACCTGCTACTTAAGGAGACCCAGCTTCATCATCCTTCGCCAGTCCGTTGACCCTGATGGTGCCTAGTCTCCTGAAGCTCTACGTCTGGCCCCTTTGCTTATGCATCAAGTAATCTTGTCTTGTCTTCTGCACTCAGGTTTCATTTCCAAGCCACGAGAGTCACCTGAGTTCACCATCCCGAGCAGCAGCTGCCTCAGCCCTCCACCGCTGACACCTTCTGCCCCAGTGAGCCACAGTCGCTGTGCTCACCCTGTCACCTGCCTCGCCACGCAAGTTCAGAGCGTCCTCGCTCCTCAAGACCACCTGCCTCGCCACGCAAGTTCAGAGCGTCCTCGCTCCTCAAGACCACCTGCCTCGCCACGCAAGTTCAGAGCGTCCTCGCTCCTCAAGACCACCTGCCTCGCCACGCAAGTTCAAAGCGTCCTCGCTCCTCAAGACCACCTGCCTCGCCACGCAAGTTCAGAGCGTCCTCGCTCCTCAAGTACCGCAGCCACTACTACCTCCCCAGCGCCATCTGCTATCACCAGAGACATTAAGAACAATAAACATCCTACTAACTCTTCACTTACCTGTCTCTGCTTCCTGGGTTTCAGCATCTGGGTCCTCCCTCCGCGTTCGAGTCATGACAGAACGGACTGGCCATAGCCTCGACCCAGCTGACCCAGAAGGACTCCGCGTGGCGGTACAACAGCAGGGCATCATGCTAGGACGTCAAGCCGAAACTTTGGGACACATGAACTCCGCCCAGCAGGAATTATTTCGGCGTCTGGATAACTTGACACAGACTTTGTCCGAATTAACCCGTCAACAATCCAGTTCCGCAGCTCCTGCTTCACTTCCGCCTTCCGGCGATCTGACTGCTTCCGCTTCCGCTTCTGCCCCCGCCCCGGAGAATTATCGTCTCCATCCCGAACCATTTCATGGTGACGTTGAGGCATGCGGAGGATTTTTGCTACAGTGTCAGCTTCTGTTCCAACAGGCCCCCCGGTTCTATTGTTCTGATCATAGCAGAATCACTCTCATCGTAAATTCCCTCAGGGATAAAGCACTACTGTGGGCCCAGGCTTTTCTGGCGGCTAATCCTATCTCTCTTCTCACGTTCGATCGCTTCATCAGCGAATTTCGGTTAGTTTTTGATCAGCCTAGGAAACAGGAAGAAGCCACTAGACGTTTGCTGAACCTAAAGCAACGTAATCGCTCTGTCAGCGACCACGTGATTGACTTTAGGATCCTAGCAGTGGAGGCTGGGTGGGCTGACCCGGCGCTAAAAGGTGTTTTCTATCAGTCCTTAAATGAAAACATTAAGGATCACTTATGTTCACAGCCTGAAGCCTCTTCATTCGAAGAGCTGGTATCCGCTGCGTTACGTTCCGACACCCGTCTCAGGGAACGTAATCATGAACGTCATTCTGTACCCCGAAAGACACCTTCGACTAACTTGTCTTCTTTTCCTGTCCATCCCGTTGAACCGTCTTCATTCAGGTCACGAGAGTCATCGGTAGAACCTATGCAGGTCGGTCATGCCAAGCTGTCTGAGGAGGAACGGCGGAAACGTAGAGAGGAGGGACTGTGCTTCTATTGTGGTAAACCCGGTCATCAGGTTTCCCAATGTTCACTCCGGTTAAACTCCAGAACCCCCCGCTAGACGACAGGCCGCGGGTGGGTAAGTCGGTCACTCACGCATCCAAAGAGTTTTGCTACATTCCTGTCAAACTATGCTTCAAGACCGTTATTTCCGAGACCCTAGCTTTAATTGATTCCGGGGCCGAACAAAGCCTTATTGATAAAGATTTGGTCGAATCTCTCTCTCTACCTACCGAACCGTTAGAAAGTCCTATTAAGGTTGCTGGGCTGGGGGACCAACACCTCTCTGATATCACCCATCGTACTGGTTCCATTTTGCTAATCTCATCGGGTAATCACCATGAATCCATTAAGTTTTTCATTACTCACTCTCCTCGCAATCCGGTCGTTCTAGGCTGCTCTTGGCTTAAACTACATAACCCCCAGTTTGACTGGGTACTCCAACGGGTTAACTCATGGAGTACGCATTGTCTGGCTAATTGTCTTCAGTCTGCTGTTCCCAAAGTCCCTTCCGTGGCCACCACTCCAACCGAACCCATAGATCTCTCTATGGTCCCTTCTTGTTATCATGATCTCAAAGCTGTTTTCAGCAAATATAAAGCTAACTCTTTACCGTCCCACCGACCCTATGACTGCGCTATTGAGCTCCTTCAGGGGGCCACTTTGCCTAAAGGTCATCTTTATAACTTGTCAGGACCTGAAAAATCCGCCATGGAAACGTATATTCATGAGGCCCTCTCTTCCGGTCACATCCGTCCTTCCTCTTCGCCAGTTGGTGCGGGTTTTTTCTTTGTGGAGAAGAAGGATAAAACCCTGCGACCATGTATTGATTATCGTGAACTTAACGCCATTACTATCAAAGATAAATACGCCCTCCCTCTCATCAGCTCTGTTTTTGATTCGGTTCATGGCGCTCAGATTTTTTCTAAACTCGATCTACGCAATGCCTACCATTTAGTTCGCATTAAGGAAGGGGATGAATGGAAGACCGCATTTAATACACCTCTGGGCCACTATGAGTACCTGGTCATGCCTTTTGGGTTAACTAACGCGCCAGCCGTCTTTCAGAGGCTGGTGAATGACGTCCTTAGGGATTTCATTAACCGTTTCGTTTTTGTATATCTCGATGACATCTTGATTTTCTCTAATGATCCCGTTCAACACGAGAACCATGTACGTCTAGTCTTAGCCCGTCTGCTCGAGAACCAATTATTTGTTAAGGCTGAAAAATGCCACTTTCACGCTTCCTCCGTTCAGTTTCTTGGGTACATCCTCGAGGCTGGGAGCATTCGCCCCGACCCGGCTAAAATCGAAGCCGTCACCCAGTGGGAACCACCCGCCTCTCGTAAAAAGCTACAGCAGTTCCTTGGCTTCGCGAATTTTTATAGGAGGTTTATTAGGAACTACAGCAGCATTGCCTCTCCTTTAACTCAACTAACTTCCATTTCCAAGCCTTTCCGGTGGAATCCTGACGCCCAGGCCGCTTTTGACACCCTTAAGTCTTTGTTCAGTTCGGCGCCCATACTCACCCAACCTGACACTACCCGGCAATTCATTGTAGAGGTCGACGCTTCGGATACCGGGGTGGGTGCCGTCCTCTCTCAAAAGGAACTGTCCTCTGGGAAACTCAAGCCCTGTGCATTCTATTCTCGTAAACTATCCCCTGCGGAGAGAAACTATGACGTGGGCAATCGAGAACTGTTGGCAATTAAACTCGCTCTGGAGGAGTGGCGGCATTGGCTGGAGGGAGCCGATCTACCGTTTATAGTCTGGACTGATCATAAAAACCTGGCCTACCTGCGCTCAGCCAAACGTCTGAACTCACGTCAAGCCCGGTGGTGCTTATTTTTTGACAGATTCAAATTCACCATAACTTACAGACCCGGCAGTCGGAACACCAAACCCGATGCACTCTCACGCCAATTCAGTCCGGACGACTCCTCGACTCCTACCACCATCCTTCCATCCACCTGTATTGTTGGTAGCCTGACTTGGGACATCGAAAACCGGGTTATCAATGCTCAAGGTGAGGAACCTAAACCCGACTCCTGTCCTGATGGTGTGCTCTTCGTTCCCTCCTCACTCAGATCTGACGTCCTCGCCTGGGGTCACAGCTCACGGGTCGCTTGTCACGGCGGAGTTTTCCGAACCCGTAACCTCCTTCGTAAGAGATTTTTCTGGCCTCAGATGGATAAGGATGTCCGTGAGTACGTCGCCGCCTGTACCATCTGCGCCCGGTCCAAGGCTTCCAGCTCCCCTCCCGCTGGTCTCCTTCATCCGCTGCCCACGCCTCATAGGCCCTGGTCGCATATAGCTGTGGACTTTGTTACTGGGTTGCCCGCATCCAAAGGCAACACCGTTATTTTCACGGTCATTGATCGGTTTTCCAAAGCCGCCCAGTTTATTCCGTTGTCTCAACTACCCTCTGCCACTGAAACTGCTGATCTTCTGGTTCACCATGTTTTCCGCCATCATGGCATCCCCGCAGATATCGTTTCTGACAGGGGCCCTCAATTCGTTTCCCACGTTTGGAAAGCCTTTTGTTCTGCTCTGGGGGCCACGGTCAGTTTGTCCTCCGGTTACCACCCCCAGTCTAATGGTCAAGCGGAGCGAGCTAATCAGGAGTTGGAGGCTGCACTTCGTTGTCTGGCAGCCCAGAACCCCTCTGATTGGGCTAACTACTTAGTCTGGATAGAATATGCTCATAATTCCCACATTTCCTCTGCTACTGGGATTTCACCCTTTGAGGCTTCATTGGGTTATTCGCCACCTCTATTCCCCACTCAGGAGTTAGACCTGGCGGTTCCATCAGTACAACACCATCTCCAGCGCTGCCAGCGTGTCTGGAACCAGACCAGGGAGGCTCTATTACGCACAAAGGAGGATAACTGCAGGATCGCCAATCGTCACAGGGTGGCGGGTCCCACTTATCAGGTCGGTCAGAAGGTATGGCTTTCGTCCAAGAACATTCCCCTACAGACCTCGTCCCGCAAGCTGGCGCCCAGGTTCATCGGTCCTTACATCATCGACCGCATCCTCAATCCTTCCTGTGTCCGTCTCCGCCTGCCTGCAGCCCTCAAGGTACATCCCACGTTCCACATCTCTCACATTAAACCTGTTCTGGACAGTCCTTTGTGCCCGCCTTCCGCTTCCCCACCACCCGCCCGTATCATTGATGGGGCTCCGGCGTTCACTGCCTCTCGTATCCTGGACATCCGTCGCCGTGGCCGTGGTCACCAGTACCTGGTGGATTGGGAAGGGTACGGTCCTGAGGAACGTTCGTGGGTCTCCCGTTCCCTCATCCTCGACCCTTCCCTCATCCGCGACTTCCTCCGTGATCATCCGGATCGTCGCCCTGGACCGCCAGGAGGCGGTCGTTGAGGGGGGGTACTGTCATGGTGGCCTGTCAGACTCCTCCCCCTCCAGCAGCTGCTGCTCATCTCCCTCAGCTGTGATTACTCTTCTCATCAGCCACCTGCTACTTAAGGAGACCCAGCTTCATCATCCTTCGCCAGTCCGTTGACCCTGATGGTGCCTAGTCTCCTGAAGCTCTACGTCTGGCCCCTTTGCTTATGCATCAAGTAATCTTGTCTTGTCTTCTGCACTCAGGTTTCATTTCCAAGCCACGAGAGTCACCTGAGTTCACCATCCCGAGCAGCAGCTGCCTCAGCCCTCCACCGCTGACACCTTCTGCCCCAGTGAGCCACAGTCGCTGTGCTCACCCTGTCACCTGCCTCGCCACGCAAGTTCAGAGCGTCCTCGCTCCTCAAGACCACCTGCCTCGCCACGCAAGTTCAGAGCGTCCTCGCTCCTCAAGACCACCTGCCTCGCCACGCAAGTTCAGAGCGTCCTCGCTCCTCAAGACCACCTGCCTCGCCACGCAAGTTCAAAGCGTCCTCGCTCCTCAAGACCACCTGCCTCGCCACGCAAGTTCAGAGCGTCCTCGCTCCTCAAGTACCGCAGCCACTACTACCTCCCCAGCGCCATCTGCTATCACCAGAGACATTAAGAACAATAAACATCCTACTAACTCTTCACTTACCTGTCTCTGCTTCCTGGGTTTCAGCATCTGGGTCCTCCCTCCGCGTTCGAGTCATGACATTTTTAAAAGTTTTTTGATATAACAGACCTCCAACTTTACGTTTACACCAACAAAGAGGATTTCAGTCTCAAAGAATAAAAAAAAAACTACATTAGGTCCAGTGTAGCCTACTTAAAAGCATCCAAAAACAGCGTGGTCCGTTTTTCTGACAACAGCAACGCGATGCACCGTGTTTTAACCAGTTTTGTGAAAAACGATTCAAATGTCTTAATACAACAAAACGGAAGTTTGAATAACTGCTTTGATATTTACTTTTTGCATGAAAGACCATGGTATGAGCAGGATAATGGCCTTCATTATGAACAGACTTCACAGAAGCAAGTGATTCATGTCAAAACGTCCAAAAATGTCTGATAATTTCCCACCTCTTATTTAAACCCTTTTTCACTTTTCCAATAAAGGGTATAAACAGTTACAGGACTAGAAACAGTGTGTCTTATCATTTAGGTCAATTGTGGGTCCATTTTAGTAAAAATGTATTAGGATCATCTTGAAAAACAAACATGTCAGGAGGCCACAGTTGGTCCTTATTTTTGGACTAGAAACAAGCTCAAATGCTGTCTGTTATGTAACACACACGTAGGTCAAGTAACATTGACGATGTTGAAGGACACAAGGCTGTCATGTTGGAGATGCTCAGTTTGAGTTTGTTTGGAGGACACGTATACCACCTTCACACTGAGAAATTAATGCATCTACTTATTTGAGATGGAAAAATATGTTTACCTGTTAAAGTGTGGAAACCAGGAAACAGAAAACACTTTTAAATCAAATTACAGCCAATCAAAACTTACAAAATTATGTTTTTCTTTAGTAAAAAACAAACAGAGCTTTTGTTTTGCAAGGCTGTGTTGGTAATTCAATGTAGTAACTGATTCAGAAAAATCAACTGTTGCCCCAAAGAAACATCCATCCATCCATCCATCCATCCATCCATCCATCCATCCACCCACTCATTCATTTGTCTATCCATTCTGTCAGTCTTTCATTCATTCATTCATTTATCCCTCTATATATCCAATCATTCATCCATCTCTTCATCCATTCAGCCTTCTATTCATTCATCCATATTTTCACTATCCTAGATTCATTAATTTATTTATCCATCCATCCATCCATTCATCCATCCAATTATCCATCCATCCATCCATCCATTCTTCCATCCACCCATCCATCCATCCATCCATCCATCCATTTCTCCATGGTTGTGTTGTTAATTCCATTTAGCAACTGACTCAAAAAATGGTTACCCAAAAGAAAGATCCATTTATTTATCCACCCATACATCTGTCCATCCATTCATCCCTCCATTTATCCCTCCAATGCATACAGTGCATACATATGAGCTTTGTAGACCTTTAAATGACAAAGCAGACATTGCATTTGATTTATTTCTGTCACTGAAGTGGACTAGTTGCTCGTTCACAGTCTTTATTTTTGTGATGAAAAGTTCTTCAAGTGTCTGACTTTAACAACAGAGGTGTCTTCTGATTCTGTCTCTGATTTCTCCTCTGCAGTACATCCACTCTGCTGGGATCATCCATCGGGTTTGTAAATCCTGACGCTGCTTCTCTGTTTCTCTCTCTTCTTGGTTTCCTTCTTCTAACAAAAAATTTGTGCCTTTCAGGATTTGAAGCCGGGGAACCTCGCCATAAATGAGAACTGTGAACTGAAGGTCAGTGGCCCTCACGTGTTGATTAGTCCCTCCAGGATTTTTACAATGTAGCGGTTGGTTTAAAACATGAACATGACATATTTCCAGATTCTGGACTTTGGTCTGGCTCGGCACACAGAGAGTGAAATGACTGGTTATGTAGTCACTCGCTGGTACCGAGCGCCAGAGGTCATTTTCAACTGGATGCACTACACTCAGACAGGTGAGGACTCGATCCACCTGGAATAAAATCAAATGCTGCTGCATGGACCTCTTCCATTTCACTAACCCCCTCTGCCTCCTTGGCTTACAGTGGACGTGTGGTCGGCCGGCTGCATCCTGGCTGAAATGATCAGCGGTCAGGTTCTTTTCTCGGGACATGACAGTATCCTGACAATCCCCAGTGATCAGCAGGCTTCAGGCCGTAGACCAACACTCGTGTCCAAACTGTCTTCTGTAAATCAGGTCAGAGATGTTTTAGGTTTTTAAAGTTCTCGTCATTTTTTTTCACTGTGAGAGATGTTGAGCTGAAACTAAGAGGAGACTATTAACTGCATATAAGAACTGGACTAAGTGACCCCCTCCCCCCCAGCACTCCAAACAGGAAGTACCTGCTGGCTCTAAGAAGCAAAAAATCTTTTTTTTTACATTTTCTTGATAATCCTCTATTTTATTTTTCCGTTTTATTTTCTCTTTAGTGCAAGTTACAGTATATACTGACCAATCAGGTTAGTTAGGTAGGCGGAGCCTGCCGGCCCCCACATTCAACATTCAAAACGTGTGATTGACGGATTTCGTGTAGTTTGCTATCAAGTGGTAGGAGTGTGGACTTCCAACAAGCTCACTCCTGATTGGCAAAAGTGGTTGCCATAGAGATGATGGCTCAGGACGACTCTGATCAATCGCTGCTTACTGATGACGTCTGGTCGCATCATGGTTTATCACAAAAAAAATGGCGACTGAATCGACTTCATTTGGTTGCACCTGGAAGTAAGCCATTTTCTATGGATGATGTCACACTCAGTCCTCTCATGGAAGAGTGTTGTGGTGCCTTCAAGGACCTAATGCTTTGTGGGTTGGTTGGTCAATAATTAGCAAAACTGGCAAGCATGGGTTTACACATTTTACCATAATTTTAATCAATTATTTCTGTGTTTGCCTTTGAAAAAAAAAATACAAGTTAACATATGCAAAAAATGTTTTTGTTAAGTTCATTACACAAAGGAGAGGCGACCACAGAGAATTTGACATGAGAAGTGAACGCAACTGAGAGCTCTCCACCGACATAAAAAACAAACCAGCAAATAAACTCGAAGACCTGAATATTATGTCTTTTTTCCCTTTAAAATCTTTGAAGGACTTAAAATATCAAAGCAAAAAGAAATATGCATAAAATGCAAATATTTTGGTTAAAAAGGTAAATAGATGTCTGTGTTTTTGAATGCATTTTTAAATATATGAATTCAGAAGTTTCTACATTTCTACGGTTGTTTTTTGCACAATTTATTTCTGTGCATATGTTAGTTTAATGGAGGCTGAGGAAGCACTATACTTAAAAAAAAAACTTTTGATTTCTTAACCAAATGCCAACACTATGGCACTCACAACGACACAACACTGACCTCTAGTGGAACACCACTGACATGTCTATATGTTTAACAATTAGATACTTTTTTTTTAGCTAATTAAGAACACTTGAGAATCACTGATAACAAAGGCTGAAACAGTTTGGACAACATTTTCTCAAAGCTGTAAGCAATATAAGTTTTGGTTTAAGATAATGCCATCCACAAAATGACAGCCAACATTAACTTTTCACCTGCCCTTTTAATGGATGGAGATTTACTTTCATTAAAAACCAAAAAGACATTTAAATACAAGAACATTTTCTATATAAACAAAAGGAAAGTAAGTAAAACCATAAACTAAATAAAAGTCGGAAATTAACAAAAAAAACTGTACTTGAAGTGTTAAAAAACTGGAAATGCCTTAAATGTATTTGTACAGACGTTTTTCTTTCTTATTTTCTTCATCATCATTTATGGTTGTAACAGTTGTTGGTACTTTGTGCATTATGAATCACTAAAAATGAAATGACAAGACTACATTTTTATTTTGAGGAGAGGGATATTGGTTTGATTTTCAGTAGAAGGAAAAAAAAGGACAAGGATAAATAAAGAATGTAAAAAAGGGATTTAATCCAGACTTTCTCTGTCCTCATCAGATAATGCATTTATATGCAATCCAGATTAATTTGTCATTTTGTAAGCCCCTCCTTAATCAGCATGTTCAGGTATTGATCAGTTGAAGAAGATCCTCCGCCTCACAGGAACTCCGGACTCGTCACTTGTGCAGAAGATGCAGAGTAAAGACGTAAGAAAACTAAAAACAGTAGAACTTTTCCTGATGCTTTTGTCATTTCTATGTTAAGTTTGTGTTGTTTTGTCTTTCTAGGCACAGTCATATGTTCAAGGTCTTGCTCAGCAAAAGAAGAAAAACTTCAAGGAGGTGTTTCCGTCGATGGAAGCCAACGGTCTGCGTCTCCTTTTTGGCAGTAAGCTGTAGGGCAGAAAGGAAGAGTTAAAGTGACCTCTCTGGTTTTTTTTGTTTTTACCTCCAGCTGTGAACCTGCTTGAGGGAATGCTGCTGCTGGATCCAGAGAAGAGGTTGACGGCCAAGCAGGGGCTGGCCCACCCCTTCCTGGCTGAATACCACGACCCAGAGAGTGAACCGGACTCTGAACCTTATGACGACTCCTTTGAGAGCCTTGAGCTCTCTATTGCAGAATGGAAAAGTAAGTCAAGACTTTTTAGTCAAACATTTTTCCATCCGTTGTCAATTCAGGGGTGGCTGGAGCCTATCCCCACTACGTTTAAAGAAAAGCCAGGTTCTAGATAAGTCGCTTTTGTACATTTTGAAAGTTTCTTTTTCTTTTTTTTAGGTCTCATCCACATGGAGATCATGACTTTTGACCCAATTAATCCCAGCAAGACAGCAATTTGAGAGGCTTGTTTTTTTTTTTTTTGAACACTTTATTTAAAGATTTTCAATTTTTTATAGAAACACACATACATATAAAAAACAGCTTTAAAACTGTACAGTCGTAGAAGATTAAATAAGTAAGAACCAAGTATATACATATATATGTACATATACAGGCCTATACAAATGAGAGTAACATGAAACCTGCCAACCAGTGGCATGTGAAACACAGCTTACTTATAAATTCCCTTAGTCAAATTTTTATAAAACAGACACCAACAAAACCCCAAATAGGAGCCAACTAAAATAGACCAAACATACTCTTATAGGGAAAATAAACAAAACAGAACAAAAACACATTTAAATACACATACACTGCAGCTCCCTCTTAAAACCGCTGATATATTCTTTAAAACCCCTTACCTCATGTAAATGGCAGACCCTCAATATATGTTATGAAAGGTGCCCACATTTTATAATATTTGCCTGTTGAGCCCTGTATGTTATACCTGAGGTATTCCATTTGTAAACACATCATGGCTTCTCTCACCCATTGGACAAAGGAAGGGGGCTGAGAGGCTTGTTTTTAACACACCACCCCATGAAAAGTTCAAAAAGACCAAGAGTCGGTCCACCACTTTCAGTGAAGGGCAGCTGTGTGGTAGGACGGAGGCCTCAATGGGACAAAAGCAGGCAGAATCCTGAAAATAAAACACCTTCAATTTGATCAAAACCACAATATTAAGTGATTTTCAGCAAGTTCCTTTCATTTTAACATTTCTCCCAGTATCTTCATACAGGGGCCCCTTCAATTGTTGGCCTTATGTACCAAGGAGAAACTTTGGTTTGTTTTTAGATAGTATATTTAATAAAACCTGTCTTTTGTTGACACCTAGTCATTAACAGGCAGCACACTTTTAGAACGTTGTTGTGTTTTATGTTCAGGTTGTGTTCTTCATCATTTTATATCCATTCACTGCTGCTGTTCTAAACATGTAACTGTTTGTGAGATAAATAAATAAAAGCAGAATGAAAATAAAAAAGGAAATCCGATTCCTCAGTTCTGTTTTTAGTAGAGCCTGTAGAACATTTATTGATGAGCCAAGGGTAAGAATTGTATTTTTCATATCTGTGTCATTGCTCTGCTAGTGATGTTTTGGCTTTGTGGTTTTTCTATATTTAGAATGTCTTTTTTTTGTTTAATTATTTCTCATGGTTTATTTGTTTGGGTTGAACAGTCCTCTCCTGTTTGTTTGTCCTACTGGTACTGGGAAGTCGGTGTATATTAAGGACAAACTGATGAACAATCTGGACAAAGATTGCTACCTTCCATTTTTTTATCAACTTTTCTGCCCAAACAAGTGCAAACCGGACTCAGGTCAGTGCTTCTGGGGTTGAATACTGAAGTCTTGAACCTCATGGCAATGTATTAAATAGATACATTCTAAAACCATTTTTTTAGTTTATATCAGACAAATGTAAAGGTAAAGAGATGCTGTTTATCTTCACATGCTGATTGTGATGGGCGTGACCTGTCAACTAAAAAAACTTGCATGCAACTATGTAATTAAAAGCATTCTGACGATGTCACTATGATAAAAAAATCTAAGCTTTTTTGTTGAGGTGAGGATGCTTTGTCACCACAGGTACGACCTGAAGGACGCCTCCAAAATCAGCCGTGTATGTGCAGTTCATCTCCACCTGGTGGTGGAAGGAATGCTGTAACTTCTTGATTCCTTATGTTCCTTTGGCTCAACATTTTAAGCATTAATCCTTTCTCACATTTTCTCGAGTATTGTGGCCTGTTCTATGAAGATAAATGTGTTCTCACCTGAGTTTGTCATTGTGGGCAAGCAAATAGTCACAGTCATGATGGAAGTGAGTTCTTCTAAAATATACAATCACCTTATAATAACTGCGCTTTAGGCTGAAATGCTATTTATGTAAAGTTATGAACTTGTAAATCATTTTTTTTAGTATCATGACAGTTGTTACCTACATTTTCTTTCTTGAAGGTGCATAAGAAAGCCATGGAGAATCTGCTTCCAAGTCCAGCGAAGTTTCATTATTATTAGATTAGATTAGATTATTTCATGGCTGAAAACTCTCTCCAATTCAACAGCAACAAGACTGAAGCCATATTAATCGGCACCCCTCACCAGATCAAAACATCCTCCACCAAAAGCATTCTGGTCTCTGGTCACAACATTCCGCTTTCTTCAACTGTGATAAATCTTGGTGTCAAAATCGATTCTACCCTAACATTTGATCATCATATACGTCACCTCTCCAAAGTCTCTTTTTTCCATCTGAAAAACATTGCAAAGCTCCGCCCCTCACTCACTCAGTCTGATGGAGAAAAACTAATCCATGCATTTATCTCCTCCAGACTAGATTATTGCAATGCTCTCCTTGTTGGGATTCCTGGCAGGAGCCTGGAAAAGCTCCAGCACATCCAAAACTGCGCTGCTAGGGTCCTGACAAGGAGACGCAAATTTGACCACATCACTCCTGTCCTTCAGTCACTTCACTGGTTACCCATCCGTTCCAGAATTCAACACAAACTCTGTCTCCTCACCTACCAATGTGTCCATGGAACTGCCCCTCCCTACCTCAGTGAGCTCCTTTTCCCGCAAGCCACTTCACGACTCCTCCGTTCCAATTTCACACACTGCCTTCATCAGCCAAGGACCAGGCTAACCACTATGGGAGACAGAGCCTTTCAGGCTGCTGCCCCTCGACTCTGGAACAATCTTCCACAATCCCTCAGAGCCCCACAAAGCCTTGCCATATTTAAAAAAGGCTTAAAAACTTTCCTTTTTAATAATGCTTTTTAGTACTTTTATTGTTGTTTCTATTTTTGCCTTACTTTGTTCTTATTGTAAACCATTTTTATTTTTGCCTCCATTGTGGCGCTTTGAGATTTTATCTAAAATGTAAAGCGCATTCTAAATAAAATTTATTATTATTATTATTATCATTACAGCTTTAACCTACGGGACTTCTCACGAGTCATCCAAGGCTGCTTGCTGCTAAAGAAGGAGTCTCTGGAGGGCAAACAAACACTGATTCGACTGTTTGTCCACGAAGTCTATCGTGTGTACTATGACCGCCTGGTGGACGACGAAGACAGAACATGGCTCTACCAACTAATGAACAGCATAGTGAAAGACCACTTCAATGAGCCATTTGACCAAGTTTTTGAACAACTAAAGGAAGGCGACAAAGTAAGCCCATGCAACTCTCCTTGAAATGGAGCCACGTCTTACTGATTTTATCTAAGTAGTAGATGCTGTATTTAAAAAAGGTTCTAATACATTATGCCATGCAGAAAATATTAGTGTTATTTTATATTTTCTAAGAATTTAGGCAATATGAAAAGTAAGAATACAATAATGTTCATTATATATCTTTTTTTTTAAGCTGGAAGAGAAAGATATGCAAAATCTTCTGTTTGGAGACTACATGAACCCGGACCTGGAGTGGGATAAACGTCTGTACACTGAGGTGCCCTCAATTGAAACCTTGGTCAAATCGTGCCTTGAAGAGTACAACCAGATACACGAAAATAGGATGAATCTTGTCATCTCTAGGTGAATTTTGTGAAATTGCTGAATTAAGAAAAGCACGTTTTAACTACGACACACAAGCTTTTATTGGACTGTTCGTTATGTGTTAAAACTTAGATATCTCCTGGAGCACTTGTCGTGTATTAAAGCAGCCTGGAGGCAATGCTCTGCTAGTTGGAGTTGGAGGCAGCGGACGCCAGTCCATAACTCGCCTGGTCACATCAATGGCCCACATGACATTGTTTCAACCGAAGATCTCAAAGAACTATGGCATGACAGAGTGGAGAGATGATCTTAAGGTTAGATTTCAAAATAAACTTAGACTTTGAGAAAAAAAACCCATTTGTAGCTTAATCTGAATTTCCTAAAAAAAAATGCAGATGCTGCTCAGAAATGCTGGAGTAAAAGGACAAAATACAGTGTTTTTGATAACTGACACTGAGATTAAGGATGAAACCTTTCTAGTAGACAGTGACAGCGTGTTGAACACGGGAGAAGTGCCCAATCTGTTTGCAGTAGATGAGAAGCAAGAAATCATTGAGGTAAAATATTCTTCACACACCAATGTGTCTCCAGTGAACAAAAGACTCCCCTAAAATTAATTTTTTCTTTGTTATCTCGAGACAATTCGTCACATTGCTCAAGATGGGAACAAAACTGTCGAGCTGAGCCCTTTGACTCTGTTTGCCTTCTTCGTGGCTCGCTGTAAAGAAAACGTGCACGTAGTTGTGGCCTTTAGTCCCATTGGAAAAGCTTTTCGAAAGCGTTTGATGGAATTTCCGTCTCTCATCAACTGCTGCACCATTGACTGGTTCCAGGTATCCTGTTAAATATTTGGCAGTGCTAATTACTGTAATGTTATGGCATCAAACACATTTCCATAAGAAATCAAGTTAATGTACTTATTTATAGACAATGTTGTGTAATATTCTCATGTTTGTTTATACATTCATGTCTCTGTCCCCATTCGCAGCCATGGCCAGAGGAAGCTCTTGAGCGAGTTGCCAGTTCATTATTGGAATCACTTGAGATAAGTGAAAATGAGAGGCAGGAGGTTATAACCATCTGCAAAACCTTCCACACCTCTGCAAATCAACTCTCTGTCAAGTAAAACACATTCATCAGGAACCTGCAGATTTAAAGGTGCAGCAAGTAAATGTGAGAGCGTTTGGTTTTGTTGTTGTGGTTGATTACAGGTTCCAGGCTGAACTGGGTCGCTATAATTACATCATAATTACATAATTTGATTATCCCAAAAGTTAGAACAAAAACGTACGGCGAGGCCTCATTCAGTTTTTATGGACCTCGCCTGTGGAACAGCCTCCCAGAGAGCCTCAGGGCTGCAGAGACTGTTCATGTTTTTAAAGGAAGGCTTAAGACCTACCTTTTTAATTTAGCTTTTAGTTGAATTTTAGGATTTTTAATTTTGTTATTTATTTATTTATTTATTTTTTATTATTATTAGTATTATTTTTTAATTTATTATTATTATTATTTTTAAATATTTTAATTCATTTATTTTTCTTTTAACTAGTTTTATATGTGTATGTAAATACATTTATTTATTTACTCTTTTAATTTTTAAGACGCTCTTACTATTTCATATGCCTATTAAGGTTTATGTAATTATTTGTTTTTTACTCCATGTTTTATATATATTTTAATTTTGTTCCTTTTACATTTTATTACACTCCAGTGTTTTCCTCTGAGGGATCCTCCACATCGGTGACTGACCCTTCTCAGTGAGCGGGGTCGCTGCAGTGGGATCTCCTGGGTCTGACACTTTTGATCGGATCTGGGGGGTTCTGTGGTAGTGTACTCCGTGAACTTGGGTTGGGGGGTCGCTGGTGTGGACATGTCCCCAAAGTATCGTTTTCCCACCTCAGGACAAAGCCAGGTCTCTACATTCTATCACTTTTTTATTTATCTATTTATTTATTGATGTGTGTGTGTGTGGGGGGGGGGGGGGGTTGCGGGGGGGGGGGGGGTTGTCGCACGGTTTGTCTTGTCATCTTGTTTTTAAATTTTATTGTATTTTATGCACAGCACTTTGTGTGACATCTGTTGTCGAAAAAGTGCTATATAAATAAAGGTTGATTTGATTTGATTTGATTTGATCACTCCTACATCCTACCTTGAGCTGATTGCAATTTTCTAGCAGCTCCTTTCTCAGAAAAGAGATACCATCATGAAAGGAAAACAGAGGTATATCAATGGTCTAGATCAGCTGGCCTTTGCTGAGTCTGAGGTGAGTATAGCATCATACCTGCCTGATTTTTCTCTTTAACTTCATTTTTATGTACAGCATTCTGTCAATGGGATTATTTTTTTAAGGTGTTGAATTTGCTACAGCTGTTCTGATAAATGTTTTTATCTGAAGGTTGCTAAAATGAAGAAGGCACTAGTAGATCTCCAGCCCAAACTGGAACAGGCAAAGATAGACAACACCAAATTGATGGAGGTGAAAATGTTACACACCACATTAACACTTAACTGTAAGTGCATTCAGAAACATATTTTGATTGTAAACATTTTCTTTCTTGAGGGTGCATAAGAAAGCCATGGAGAATCTGCTTCCAAGTCCAGCGAAGTTTCATTACAGCTTTAACATATGGGACTTCTCGCATGTCATAGAAGGCCGCCTGCTGCTGAAAAATGAGCCTCTGGAGGGCAAACACACAATGATCCGACTGTTCGTCCACGAGGTCTTTCGTGTCTATTATGGTCGACTGGTTAATGACACAGGCAAAACATGGCTCTACCAGCTCATGAAGACCATTGTTGCGGATCACTGAGGCAAGGCAATGAAGTAAACCCATGCTCCAAATTTTGTCAATCTACCTAAGATTATTCATCTTAAAACTAGCTGTAAAATCTTATTGATCTTGATTTTAGATAAAAACAGCAGCACGTGTAAGATTATTAAACTTGTTTTAAGAAAAGTATGCACTACCTTTCTTGATCAGTTTGTACATTTAGAAATTTGTCATTTTACTTGCAAAATAAGAAACATTACTGCAGGCCTGATTTAAAGTGTGGATGCCATGCTTTGAACAACTTTGTCAAATAAAAAAGCCCTTTAAACGCTGATTCTATTGATACCAATAGTTCGCGTCGGAAAAAATCCGAAGCATATGAATAATAGACATCTTTCGAAGGAATCAGAGATTTGAATTTGCCGCTAAGAGCGCAGGCTGGAAGTGACCCCGATATGACCTGTGACGTCACGAAAGGCATTGACTTCCGTAGTTCCGCTTTGGACAGCAGGTAAACAAAGCAGGTAGTCTTCGTTTCTCTCGTTAATCATCGTTAATTCTCGTTAATTCTCTGTTAATCATCAACATGCCAAGTCGTTGTGTGGCAGCTGGATGTAGCAATACATCTAGTGAAAGTGTACCTGTGTATAAATTCCCAAAACAAGAAACACTGCTGAAACAATGGACAAAACAAGTTCAGCGCACGAGGGCGAATTGGGTGCCAACTGCTTCGTCAACTTTATGCAGCGAACATTTTGAGGCAGACTGTTTTGAAGAAACACCACAGCTCATGAAAGATATGGGAATGCATGTCAGATATAAAAAAGTATTGAAACCGAACGCAATCCCCACCATTTTCAAGAGATCGCTAGTGGCAACGTCCGAAACAGAAACAGAAACGCCCAGTACCAGCACTGGCAGGAGCCACAGGTTAAGGTCTTAATTTAAGTTTATTTTAGATGTTACCACACATTATCTGATATCCAGAAATGTATTTGTATACTGATGTTCAATAGCTCCATAGCTACAATATTAATAGGATAAACAATAGATAAATATTTTTGTTTTTTACGGCAATATCATCATCAACATTATATTTGATCAAAACACTGATTTTGAAATTGACTTGATATGATAACCAAACATGTTTTCAGTTTTTAAAAACGTAAGCACGATTGGGTATAGCTATTTCATAAGCAAGAAGGTCTCTGTTAAAACAGTGTTTCATAAACCTGGCATTCAATACATTGTTGGCTGTGTTGTCAACAATACATTGTTTACCACAAAATCTTTTTTGTAAGTCCAAAAGTAAGTATTGTTTTATTTGCAGAAATGATAATTAGAGACCTTTCACAGACATATTTGTTAAGATTGAAAACAAGCCACTTCACTCTAACAGCATGGTGATCTGATTAAAATTAAACAGTACTTTGCAATCCACAGATGACGCAATCATAATTCTACCGCGCTTGGTTTGGGCAATACCTACTTAAGATTTTGTGCAAAGATCTATTTTGAATTGAAAGATTGTACAAATCAAACAATGATTATCTTCCTTAATCAAATAAGTTATTTGTTATATCAACCAAGGTTTACGTAGAATAGTATCTTTTAAAATGTGTATTTTTCATGTATTTTCGTAAATTTTTTTCAATGGAACATGCCTGCGGGCACAAGCAAGAATGGAAAAGTCCATTGTGACCAGATGAAGGGGGATTAGTATGTTCAGAAGACTCGCTTAAGCTAAACTGGTAGAGCAAACACGTTATATGCAGTTTTATAACTTGTGTATTTTCATAACATAAAAAATGAATTCTATTTATTACATTTTTGGGATACCCTACCCCCGTTTAGTTAAAATGTGTTTCAGTGTTTAAGAATTATGCTATTGTAGTAAGCTAACCTGAGTTATTGCTAGCCCAAAACTGCTCAACTGTATCTGTTTTATAGGGTTGCCAGCTTGGGCAGTTTCCCACCCAAATCGGCCAGTTTGAAAGACAGTTTGTCATGTATGCTTGATGATCTTAATGTTTGAATGAAAACTGGCTGTTATTAAAAATTGTGACTTTAAAAAATGTTATGTTTGTGAGTTACTATTGTTAGCAAAAATTAAAAAACAATTTTTGATCACTTCTGGTGAACAAGAATAGTCTGCAAGCACAAGCCAGGCATTATAAAACTCTGCAGGAAATGTACAAAAAAGCAGAAGCCCAACCTAGATGATGTATACCTGTTTTTTCATCTGGAGTTTCAGGCCAGACGAGCGTACATTGATTGTAGAGCCATAAGAGGAGATACCAGAGCTTCATCCATCTTGGATGTTTATCCAGAGAACTGCATTCATGTAAGTATTATGTAAAAAGTATAAAGTAAAATTTTAAATGTATATATATTTTTCACCACTTGGTTTGTCATTGCAGGTACTTGGAGAAATGCATAGAGTCCTTGCTCCCCACAATGATGAATTCATTGAGAAAGTCAGAATGAGATGGGAGGATTGCTGTGCCAGGGTCATTTTACGGAGTGTGAAAGAAAGCAATAAAGCCACCATTCAACAGGGATAAAAGTAGGTTTGCAGGGTTTAAACCCTGCAGGGTTTAAAAAAGTACCATCAACAGCTTAAAAATAAAGTAAATTAAATTGTAAAACTGATGAGAGGAGAACTGCCTGAACAGACGAGGACTACTCTTAGAGCACTGGTAACAATTGATGTCCATGGCAGGGATGTAGTCAGATCTCATCGAGAAAGGTACTTACTGTGTTAAGATGTTTTTTAAGCCTAATGATGTAAAGCACTCAAGGAAAATGCACGTAGTTTACACGTACTGTATGTGCCTGTTTTTTTTTAGGTATATCACATGAAACTGACTTTGAGTGGCTAGCTCCGCTTCGCTATTACTGGAGGAATAACAATGTTCCCATAATAAACTGTGATGTAAAACATGCCTATGAGTACCTGGGGAATTCACCTTGTCTAGTGATCACTCCTCTGACAGATAGATTCTACAGAAGCCTGGTAAAAACATTTGTTCACATGCTTCATCCTCTCACTGGGACAGTACTGAGTACTCTAAAGCTTCACACTGTTTCAGATTGGAGCGTTTCACATGAACTTCGGTGGTGCTCTGGAGGGTCCGGCTGGGACAGGAAAGATGGAAACCATCAAAGACTTGGCCAAAGCCCTTGCTATTCAGAGTGTGGTCTTCAACTGGATTATCTCGCAATGGGAAAAGTAAACAACTAAATAGAAAAAACAACCTTTTTCCCTGTGTGTTTCTGTTCAGGTCTTGTTCCGCCCCGTGGCCATGATGGTTCCAAACTACGCTCTAATAGCAGAGGTTTCTCTGTATTCATATGGCTTCCTCAATGCCAAACCACTGTCAGCCAAAATTGTGATGGCTTTGCTCAGAACAGCTCTCATCACAGTTCAACTATGATTACGGCATGAGGACTGTCAAAGCACTTCTTCTGGCTGCAGGGAACCTCAAACTCAAGTTTCCAAATGAGCATGAAGACATCCTGGTAATTGTACGGAAAGGAATCTGTCAAATGATGTATTTCGTTATTATAAACATTTCTACCCTGTTATTGGATGCAGGTCCTGAGATCCAAAAAGGACGTTACTAATTGAGAACAAACACAGGAGACTGAAGTCCTGCTGTTCCTTTTCTGGCTGGCGTGTGGTAGCCAGGGCCTTTGACATGCCACGGTCCACTGTGAGTGACGTCGTCCACAGGACGGCAGACCACATCCTCCAGCTCATGAGCAGGGTCATCTGGCTTCCCAGTGGGAATGAACTGCCATTAGTCACCTCTGGTTTTTTAGCAGCTTGCTTGGTCTTCCACCTTCCAAAAGGTCGTGGGGAGCACCGATGGCTGCCACTGAAGAATAAAGTCCCTAAAAGAAAATGCAGCATGTTATTTTACCAGAAAGCTATATTATTCCATTCAAATGCAGGCTGTATGTGATTTTAATGCCAAATTTCTAGATATATTTGTTGGGAATCAAGGATCAGTCCATAATTCACAGGTTCTGTGTAAAAGCCCAATTTAGGTAAATCAAACATACCCAGCTGAAGAATACATCCCTTTGGGTGATGGTGGGTATTCCTGCATTGCACATCCCATCATGCTGCTGACACCCTACAGGGAACCCCTGAAGCCCGTTACAACCAGCACCACTCCATGGCACGCGCTGTGGTGGAGAGAGCATTTGGCATGATGAAGACGAGGTGGAGACCAATATTTCTGGGGGCACTGGAAGTAAAACCAACCTTTGCAATGAAAATCATTGCCTGCAGCGCCATCCTGCACAATCTGTGCTAAGCGATGGGGACTGCTTGTTGAGCCACAGCAGGACGACACCAGGAAGCAGCAGGACGAGCAAAGTGGCGTCCGTCTGTGAGGACAAACCTCTGGTTTCCTTTCAGCTCCAACTGTGACACACATGGCTCTAGGAGACCATGATTATTGTTAACATGTATAAAATAAATGTAAACATATAAAACAAAATTGTAATGTTTATATAAAAATCCTTTTGAGATTGTTAAGAATGCCTTAGATTTCAATAATACATGTAAATTATAACATTTTGTTCGAACCTTTATTAAACAGATTGCAAAAACAACAACGTTACTTTTTTTTTCAACAATATTCTCAACTCAAGTAAGCTTAACAGACTCTCCTGTCGCTCTTCCTCCCTGACTATCCTTGTTCACTAGAAGTGATCAAAAATTGTTGTTTAATTTTTGCTAACAATAGTAACTCACAAACTTAAAAAATTTTTAAATTCACAATTTTTAATAACAGCCTGTTTTCAATCAAATCATCAAGCATACATGACAAACTGTCTTTAAACTGGCCGATTTGGCAACCCTAGCAAACAGATACAGTTGAGCAGTTTTGGGCTAGCAATAACTCCGGTTAGCTTACTACAATAGCATCCTTCTTAAACACTGAAACACATTTTAACTAAACGAAAATTAAATGTAACATGTTTGAAAAGAACCAAAATCTCATTAATTGTATTTTAAAATATATTTATGATGTATAAAGCATACTACAAAAAAGTGACGAAGCAGCTAAACTAGTGCTAGCGCAAGCTAGCTAGTTGCTCCATTAGCCTGCTTCTCAAGACGTTTAAACCACTTTATAATCTTTACCAGCTTTGTGGGGCGTATTGGTGATTTATTCTATGTCATATAATATAATATTGCTTACCTCTTTCTTTTATCATATCCTCCGAATATTATATTGTTAATTTGATTTTCCTGTTCGTCCACGTCATGTTCTGGATCATCAGATATACGTCGCAAATTTGAAAAGATGGCGCTGGGTCGGTCACAAAATGAAAATACTCAAAGGGTATCCCAAAAATACAATAAATAGAATTCATTTTTTGTGTTACACTTCATTATGCCATCATTATGAAAATACACAAGTTATAAAACTGCATATAACGTGTTTGCTCTACCAGTTTAGCTTAAGCGAGTCTTCTGAACATACTAATCCCCCTTCATCTGGTCACAATGGACTTTTCCATTCTTGCTCGTGCCCGCCGGAATGTTCCATTGAAAAAAATTTACGAAAATACATGAAAAATACATATTTTAAAAGATACTATTCTACGTAAACCTTGGTTGATATAACAAATAACTTATTTGATTAAGGAAGATAATCATTGTTTGATTTGTACAATCTTTCAATTCAAAATAGATCTTTGCACAAAATCTTAAGTAGGTATTGCCCAAACCAAGCGCGGTAGAATTATGATTGCGTCATCTGTTGATTGCAAAGTACTGTTTAATTTGAATTTAAATCAGATCACCATGCTGTTAGAGTGAAGTGGCTTGTTTTTAATCTTAATTAATCTAATTATCATTTCTGCAAATAAAACAATACTTACTTTTGGAGTGACTTACAAAAAAGATTTTGTGGTAAACAATGTATTGTTGACAACACAGACAACAATGTATTGAATGCCAGGTTTATGAAACACTGTTTTGACAGAGACCTTCTTGCATATAAAATAGCTATACCCAATCTTGCTTACGTTTATAAATGCTGAAAACATGTTTGGTTATCATATCAAGTCAATTTCAAAATCAGTGTTTTGATCAAATGTAATGTTGTTGATGATATTGCCGTAAAAAACAAAAATATTTATCTATTGTTTATCCTATTAATATTGTAGCTATTGAGCTATTGAACATCAGTATTCAAATACATTTCTGGATATCAGATAATATGTGGTAACATCTAAAATGAACTTAAATTAAGACCTAAACCTGTGCTTAAATCAGGCCTGCAGTAATTTTTTTTATTTTGCCAGTAAAATGACAAATGTTTAAATGTACAAACTGATCACAAAAGGTAATGCATATTTTTCTTAAAACAAGTTTAATAATCTTACACGTGCTGCTGTTTTTATCTAAAATCAAGATCAATAAGATTTTACAGCTAGTTTTAAGATGAATAATCTTAGGTAGATTGACAAAATTTGGAGCATGGGTTTACTTCATTGCCTTGCCTCAGTGATCCGCAACAATGGTCTTCATGAGCTGGTAGAGCCATGTTTTGCCTGTGTCATTAACCAGTCGACCATAATAGACACGAAAGACCTCGTGGACGAACAGTCGGATCATTGTGTGTTTGCCCTCCAGAGGCTCATTTTTCAGCAGCAGGCGGCCTTCTATGACATGCGAGAAGTCCCATATGTTAAAGCTGTAATGAAACTTCGCTGGACTTGGAAGCAGATTCTCCATGGCTTTCTTATGCACCCTCAAGAAAGAAAATGTAGGTAACAACTGTCATGATACTAAAAAAAATGATTTACAAGTTCATAACTTTACATAAATAGCATTTCAGCCTAAAGCACAGTTATTATAAGGTGATTGTATATTTTAGAAGAACTCACTTCCATCATGACTGTGACTATTTGCTTGCCCACAATGACAAACTCAGGTGAGAACACATTTATCTTCATAGAAAAGGCCACAATACTCGAGAAAATGTGAGAAAGGATTTATGCTTATAATGTTGAGCCAAAGGGGAATCAAGAAGTTACAGCATTCCTTCCACCACCAGGTGGAGATGAACTGCACATACACGGCTGATTTTGGAGGTGTCCTTCAGGTCATACCTGTGGTGACAAAGCATCCTCACCTCAACAAAAAAGCTTAGATTTTTTTTTATCATAGTGACATCGTCAGAATGCTTTTAATTACATCGTTGCATGCAAGTTTGTTTAGTTGACAGGTCACGCCCATCACAATCAGCATGTGAAGATAAACAGCATCTCTTTACCTTTACATTTGTCTGACATAAACTAAAAAAATGGTTTTAGAATGTATCTATTTAATACATTGCCATGAGGTTCAAGACTTCCCTATTCAACCCCAGAAGCACTGACCTGAGTCCGGTTTGCACTTGTGTGGGCAGAAAAGTTGATAAAAAAAATGGAAGGTAGCAATCTTTGTCCAGATTGTTCATCAGTTTGTCCTTAACATACACCGACTTCCCAGTACCAGTAGGACAAACAAACAGGAGAGGACTGTTCAACCCAAATAAATAAACCATGAGAAATAATTAAACAAAAAAAAGACATTCTAAATATAGAAAAACCACAAAGCCAAAACATCACTAGCAGAGCAATGACACAGATATGAAAAATACAATTCTTACCCGTGGCTCATCAATAAATGTTCTACAGGCTCTACTAAAAACAGAACTGAGGAATCGGATTTCCTTTTTTATTTTCATTCTGCTTTTATTTATTTATCTCACAAACAGTTACATGTTTAGAACAGCAGCAGTGAATGGATATAAAATGATGATCAAATATAAAATGATGAAGAACACAACCTGAACATAAAACACGACAACGTTCTAAAAGTGTGCTGCCTGTTAATGACTAGGTGTCAACAAAAGACAGGTTTTATTAAATATACTATCTAAAAACAAACCAAAGTTTCTCCTTGGTACATAAGGCCAACAATTGAAGGGGCCCCTGTATGAAGATACTGAGAGAAATGTTAAAATGAAAGGAACTTGCTGAAAATCACTTAATATTGTGGTTTTGATCAAATTGAAGGTTTTTATTTTCAGGATTCTGCCTGCTTTTGTCCCATTGAGGCCTCCGTCCTACCACACAGCTGCCCTTCACTGAAAGTGGTGGACCGACTCTTGGTCTTTTTGAACTTTTCATGGGGTGGTGTGTTAAAAACAAGCCTCTCAGCCCCCTTCCTTTGTCCAATGGGTGAGAGAAGCCATGATGTGTTTACAAATGGAATACCTCAGGTATAACATACAGGGCTCAACAGGCAAATATTATAAAATGTGGGCACCTTTCATAACATATATTGAGGGTCTGCCATTTACATGAGGTAAGGGGTTTTAAAGAATATGTCAGCGGTTTTAAGAGGGAGCTGCAGTGTATGTGTATTTAAATGTGTTTTTGTTCTGTTTTGTTTATTTTCCCTATAAGAGTATGTTTGGTCTATTTTAGTTGGCTCCTATTTGGGGTTTTGTTGGTGTCTGTTTTATAAAAATTTGACTAAGGGAATTTATAAGTAAGCTGTGTTTCACATGCCACTGGTTGGCAGGTTTTATGTTACTCTCATTTGTATAGGCCTGTATATGTACGTATATATGTATATACTTGGTTCTTACTTATTTAATCTTCTACGACTGTACAGTTTTAAAGCTGTTTTTTATATGTATGTGTGTTTCTATAAAAAATTGAAAATCTTTAAATAAAGTGTTCAAAAAAAAAAAAAACAAGCCTCTCAAATTGCTGTCTTGCTGGGATTAATTGGGTCAAAAGTCATGATCTCCATGTGGATGAGACCTAAAAAAAAAAGAAAAAGAAACTTTCAAAATGTACAAAAGCGACTTATCTAGAACCTGGCTTTTCTTTAAACGTAGTGTGGATAGGCTCCAGCAACCCCTGAATTGACAACGGATGGAAACATGTTTGACTAAAGAGTCTTGACTTACTTTTCCATTCTGCAATAGAGAGCTCAAGGCTCTCAAAGGAGTCGTCATAAGGTTCAGAGTCCGGTTCACTCTCTGGGTCGTGGTATTCAGCCAGGAAGGGGTGGGCCAGCCCCTGCTTGGCCGTCAACCTCTTCTCTGGATCCAGCAGCAGCATTCCCTCAAGCAGGTTCACAGCTGGAGGTAAAAACAAAAAAACCAGAGAGGTCACTTTAACTCTTCCTTTCTGCCCTACAGCTTACTGCCAAAAAGGAGACGCAGACCGTTGGCTTCCATCGACGGAAACACCTCCTTGAAGTTTTTCTTCTTTTGCTGAGCAAGACCTTGAACATATGACTGTGCCTGGAAAGACAAAACAACACAAACTTAACATAGAAATGACAAAAGCATCAGGAAAAGTTCTACTGTTTTTAGTTTTCTTACGTCTTTACTCTGCATCTTCTGCACAAGTGACGAGTCCGGAGTTCCTGTGAGGCGGAGGATCTTCTTCAACGGATCAATACCTGAACATGCTGATTAAGGAGGGGCTTACAAAATGACAAATTAATTTGGATTGCATATAAATGCATTATCTGATGAGCACAGAGAAAGTCTGGATTAAATCCCTTTTTTACATTCTTTATTTATCCTTGTCCTTTTTTTCCTTCTACTGAAAGTCAAACCAATATCCCTCTCCTCAAAATAAAAATGTAGTCTTGTCATTTCATTTTTAGTGATTCATAATGCACAAAGTACCAACAATTGTTACAACCATAAATGATGATGAAGAAAATAAGAAAGAAAAACGTCTGTACAAATACATTTAGGGCATTTCCAGTTTTTTAATACTAAATTTAAATTTAATACTTAATTTTATTTAGTTTATGGTTTTACTTACTTTCCTTTTGTTTATATAGAAAATGTTCTTGTATTTAAATGTCTTTTTAGTTTTTAATGAAAGTAAATCTCCATCCATTAAAAGGGCAGGTGAAAAGTTAATGTTGGCTGTCATTTTGTGGATGGCATTATCTTAAAGGACTAGGCTATTATAGTAATATCGTTTTATACATTTCTAAACCAGTGACTGAACTTTTCTTGCAGGTTTCCAATGGACTCAGACTTAAGGAAAAAGTGGGCCTTAGCTATCAAAAGAGCTAACCCAGATGGATCACTATGGTACCAACTAGCAATACAGTCTAGCTGCGTTCGAAACAATTTGTGGAAACCGATTTTGATAAGACTGACCAGACTATTCACTTGAAACCCGGCACCGTACCAACTGTGATACACCTGTGTTGGTTTGAAGACACAGTTAAATTTAAATGCCTTTAGGGACTCAAGAATGTTACATTTTAATTAATAAAAAGAAAATAATCTTTCACATTTAAAAACAATGCAATCAACTTTTTAACTTACTAGACTTGAACTTAGTTAAATGAGAATAAAAGCTACATGGCGTAAATGGTAAGTGGCGTGTACTCATATGGCCATTTACTACCTACCTTGACGGCTCAAGGTGCTCTATAGTCACAGCCCTATTCACTCATGCACATACTGATTGCAGGGCTAACTTTTTTTTTTTTTTTTTAACTTGTCCTGTCAAACAGCTGGGCAAACAGATGAGAGCTGAAGGCCTCTTGTGTTGGACATATTTTGCTTTAACAACTATATCTATCTATATACCCAGGCTGTGTCCCACCAAGGTGGGGTAGCCTAGACAGGGCACACAATTTTAACTCCCTCCTTCTCTTCCCCAAACCCTCCTCCTTCAGTGTGTGTGTGTGTGTGTGGGTGTGTGTGTGTGACTGGTCTAGGCCTGGTCTAAGCCACACCACACTGCACCAGGGTCAGCTGCACAGTCCAGTGTGGGCACCTCCACAGCAGGGCCTCAGCCAAAGCTGGTTTCCCCTTGCCGCTTCATACCAAGACCAGACCTCTACCACACCCATCCAATCATTCATACACAAACTCTCTCCACTCATCCCTGTCCTGAGCAGCCTCTCTCCCCTGCACCACAATCATCCCTCTTGCATTTAGCGCTCTTTTTACACCCTCTGTCCATCCCATTCGCGGTCTTCCTCTCATTCTCACTCCACTCACGTCAGATTCATATACCTTTTTCACCAGACGCTCCCTTTCCATTCTTTCAACATGTCCAAACCATCCCATCCCCATCCCACCCTTTAACAACAGGGGTTATTAATCTTCAGACAAACCAGAGGTATTTGTGAATAAACCCCTTTTGTAGTTGAGGCCAAACATTATTAAATTCCATCATATTTGAAAATCTTTGGTGTTGGACTGGACGGAAAAGGAAAGGAGGGAAGAAGAGAGAGGGATGTTAGAAAGGAGGGGGATAGGAGGGTGATAATAGGAGGGGGGGGGGTAAAACCATGATGCAGTCTAAAGCAACAACTTTACTGGATGTTTATCATTACGGCAAGGTACAAATCTCAAAGGGCGGGGCCTGTCCACACACACACTCAGAAGTTATAAACACACCTGCTAGCTGAAGAAATATCCACATGTCAACATGAACACAAAACAGATATTGTTCACACACGCATACTAATGCCTTTAAACCAACTAGTGTGAAATATTTCATTCATTCAATCATGCAAACTATTAGTGCAAGGGTGAGCTAACACCTGTGCTCAGGTGAGTGTTTATGTTCTTCTAAGTGGATGATGGAATGTGAAAAGAAGGAGGGAGAGCGCCCTAGCCATCCCCACACCAAGACCCCCGCCATAGCAGCAGCGGCAGCCAGAACCCCTAACGCCACTTGGCAGCAGGCAGAGAACAACTGCCCACCACGAGGCCCCCAGGGCCAGAGAGCAGGGAGGCATGGGGGGAAGAGAGCGCCACCCCAGCCCAACCAGGGGAGCAGCCCCCCCCGCCGTGCCGGGAGGGCCCAACGCAGGGCCCCACCTGGGAAGAGTGCCCACAGCCCCAGATGAGCACCTCATCACTACCCAGGAGTTCTGGGCATCCCCCCGCCCCAACCCCAGGTACAAGCCAGGACCCCCCAAGGGAGACCCGCTCTGCGCTCCAGGCAGCCACCCGTCCGGCCCACGGTTGGTCCAGGAAGGAGCAAGGCAGGGGACAGCCGGCCCCGCCCAGGAGGGGGGCACCCCGGAGAAAAGGGGGGCCCGCAAGGGGTGTTGTAAACATGGCCCAACCAGGCTCGGCCACAGTTGGAATGTGGGCGGGGCCCAGCGCCCAGGGTCAGAAACCCGAACCCACCCCACAGGGAAACGGACACCCCCGGCTCAGGTGTAAAGTGAACCCCCTCCCCGCGCGGAGAGAGCCCCGCCGGGCCCAGGAAACCGGCACCCAGGGGACACGGCTGCCGCTGCCAAGGGCCCAGTACCCCCCACCAGGGATGGGATAGGGGACAGATGGACCTAGGACCCACCTTCCTTGCAAAATGTGTGTGCGTGTGTTTGTGAGAGTGTATGTGTGCATGTGTTTGTGTTTGAATGCATATTATGAGGAGTAAAAGGTGTGTGTACTAGGGGGGTGCAGTTAAAATTGGTGGGTAGGGCACAGAGAGGACATTCCCTGATTACTCACACTAATGTCCCCTCACCCTCCCCACCAAGGGTCCCTAAATGTCTAAGGTGTGGTTAAAATTAGCGGGTAGGGTGCTAGGAGGACATCTGCTGCTTGCTGGCAGTGATGTCCAAGCACCCCCCCTACCAAGGGCCCTACATGTCTAAGGTGCAAATAAAACCGAGAGAGGGGGGGCCCATTCCATACGGCAACCATGGGAGGGGGAACACTGCCAAGTAGCCCCCCCCCCCTAAAGTGCATCGCAGGCTAAACCCCCCACCCCCTCACCCTAATATGAGATTATGTGAGGAAGGGGGTAAGTTGGGGACAGCTGGTAGACTGTCCCCCGGTGGTCAAACAGCCGTCCCCCAGCCCCCCCAGCATAGGGCTAACTTCTAACCACCAAAGACACTTTGACATATGGACGGGCAAGATGGGAACCGAACCAACAATTTTCCTATAGAGGCTGATCGCTCTACCTCTGCACCATGGCTACCCATAAACTTGTTAAATTGTTTATTTTCCTTTTATTTATTTTACAAAATAAAACACATTTCACATGACTAATAATTCTCACACAAATTAGAAACAAATGTCTTGTTCTTTTTGTTTAGACAGTTTCATTTATGCTAATTTGCATGAAATAAAAACAAGGCAACAAGTAACTGAAGGCTGGAAGATTTATTTCAGATGTTTCAGTGGTACATTTCATCATAAATCTCTAAGTACCAGTCAGGCTTTCACATAGTTTTTATCATTTGTGAAACAGGAAGAACTACGTCAAAGAAACCTTTTATTTACTTTTTGTCTGAACACCAGGCTGACTGTTCTTTATCAAAGGATTTTAGGTATATGCTGATCAAGAAATTATATGAAGACATGTTGGGTTTGTGAAAGCTTGATTGGGACAAGCAGGGTGAAAAGAGACGCTGAATGCAGACATTTTTATTAATGACGGGCATTGGCTATCAGAGTGGTGCTTTTTGAGCTGAGGCTGCTGGTGCTCATGGAACTCCTGGCACCATATCCTCCGGCTCCTCCAATGGCAGGGCCGACAAACCCAGCATCGTAGAAGGTCATGCCTAATTCTCCAATGCCAGTGCCGAAACCTGAACCACCCACTGGTGACAAAAGCAGCGCAAAGTTGGAGGATTTTCTGTTCTTTCTCAAATTTGAGTTATACAGTTAGTTACATGTCCTATACGTACCAGCCACTACTAGAGCTTGAAGATGTCACCCGGATGTTGGCGGTGCCACCACCAGAGGCAATCCTACAGCAAGAATGGAGGAGATATTTTAGCTGTTGATGTATAAAATTCAGAACTGTGTCCGTCTGTGGCAACTAGCTTTACCTTAGCTCTTCTCCTTCCAGCAGCTTCCTGTAGGTGGCAATCTCAATGTCCAGAGCCAGCTTGACGTTCATGAGCTCCTGGTACTCAGCGGACCTGGCGGGCCATGTCCTGTTTGGCTTTCTGCAGGGCCTCTTCAAGGTCCTTGACTCGGAGCTTGGCGTCCTTTACTGCCAACTCTCCACGCTCCTCTGCCTCTGCGATCTGGGCCTCCAGGTTAGCGCGCTAGGTGGTGGAAAAGTAGGCAGAAGCAGTGTGAGTCTAAGTCACACGTGTCAAACTCAAGGCCCGTGGGCCAAATGCGGCCCGTCATGTCATTTTTAGGTGGCCCGCAAGAGAATAAAAGTTTTTAATTTCTTTGAATAAAAATTGGTGTGTATTTATTCATATTTATGGGAATCAGACTTGAAATATCGGATTGGGCAACTATACATTATGACTTAAACACAGTCCATATAACCTAACCTGTCAGAATCAAACTTAAAAGGATTTATGCTAGAGTAACTCGCAAACATGTGTTTTCTATGCAACTGTAATTGTCACTTTAAAAGATTTGGTAAATAAATATTGAGTTATTTAACATCAAGGAGTAGTTACATTTATTTTTCATTACATTTAGTTACATGTGTAAGTTACATCTGGCCCTTTGAGGACAACCACTATGCTAATGTGGCCCTCATGTGAAAAAGTGTTTGACACCCCTGGTCTAAGTCATCTTTTTGTTAAGCAAAGCAGTACCACAGACTATAAAGTAGGTGTTGCTACCTGTCCCTTGACAGCCTGAATCTCGTTCTGGATGCGGCTGATCATGCGGTTGATCTCAGCAATCTCGCTCTTGGTGTTGCGAAGGTCATCTCCAGCCTGGGTTGCAGAAATCTGCATCTCCTGGAACTGAGAAGCAGAAATTGGAAATAGCTGTTAAACAACTGAACTCAGCTCAGGGATTTTCCCATTACAGACTCTGCTTACCTTTTGCTGGTACCACTTCTCAGCTTCAGCTCGGCTGTTGTTGGCAATCTCCTCATACTGAGCTCTGACTTCAGCCACAATAGCGTCCATGTCCAGATGGCGGCTGTTGTCCATCTCCACGATGACTGAGGTGTCCTTGATCTGTCCCTGAAGCTCAGACAGTTCCTGTGGAGAGAACATATTAGGTTGTTTTTCAAGGATTATTTGACAGAGCTCAGACTAACATCTGTGGGAACACGTCTAGGTTTTTGTGGGTTTTAGGACTCACCATTTCATAGACACTTCTGAGGAAGTTAATTTCATCCTGAAGAGCATCTATCTTGGCCTCCAGCTCAATTTTGCCCATGTAGGCGGCATCTACATCCTGAAAGAGGAGAGGTGGTCATAAAGGGCAAAGAGAATTACAAAAGCTACTAATCAGCAAATGTCAGATTCCTCCTTACCTTCTTGAGGAGCACAAATTCATTCTCCACAGAGGCACGCTTGTTGATTTCATCTTCATATCTGATGGTGGAAAGAGAAGCAGATGGAGAATGATTGTATCTTTCTTCTAATGTGGGTCTACCTTTGAAACCAATAAAGTTAGATTTCCCACTTGGACTCACTTCGTCTTGAAGTCCTCCACCAATCCCTGCATGTTCTTTACTTCTCCCTCCAGCTTGACCTTATCGTTGCCGAGCCCATCCAGCTGTCTGCGGAGGTTGGCGATGTATGCCTCAAACATGGCGTCAATGTTGGAGCGTGTGGTGGTCTGCTCCTGAAGGAAACTCCATTTGGTCTCCAGCATTTTGTTCTGCTGCTCCAGGAAGCGGACCTAAGAAATTTGTCGCATTTAGATCATCTGTCCACACAATCAAAATACTCTACTTTTTTTAATCACATTTGCTTTTCATTAAATCATAAATATCTAACTGATTGATGATGGTTTTGTGTTGGACCTTTTGTGAATAACCACAAAAAGCTTTCATCTTTTATTAGTAATTCAATTTTTTAAAGTAAATGAATTAAAACTTACATACAAGATACCAAAAATGTCCATGTTTAGATCCTAAAAATGTTTATTTCGTTTGTTAAACATTTGTAATGATGGCCTAAATGAGACTTTTTCTGATCCAAACTGATTCATATGACGAGGGGGAGGTGTCCACTTCTACACCTCATAAATGTTACATGTTATATATATGTTAGATCTAATACACTATTGGAGAATTTCCTTGACTAAAATGTACCTAATTACTGAAAATGTTTGTAATTAAAGCATTATGACTTATTTTCTGTCGTACAGTTTGAGACCGTGGGATGTTTCACTAAGTTAATGGTCTTTTGAATTTTTTAGCAGATAGACTTTTATCTTAGATCCAAGACTGGGCAGGTGAGTCCCATTGTTCACTCTCTACGAGGGGGAGTATCAGTTGCTGTTTAATATTAAATGAGTTCAGTTGGTGCTCTGTAGAAAGTGTGCTGCAGCATTAGTTTACAGTGCTTCAATGCATTTAATTAAATTCTACTAACTGGAACATTTAAAGAAAAATTAGCCTGGCATATTTTAGTCAGATCTCAAAAACAGTGGACAGTAGAACACATGAACTCACCTTGTCAATGAAGTTGGCGAAGCGGTTGTTCAGGACCTTGATCTGGTCTTTCTCCTGGCTACGGATAATCTGGATGTTGGGGTCGATGTCCATTTTGAGGGGGGCCAGCAGGCCCTGATTGAACTGAACGTTTGTGATTGTCGGTATTGCAGGACCTCCGACTCCAACTCCAAAGCCGGTATCGAAACCCAGTCTACCACCACCAAAACCGGCAACACTACCACTGCTAATGCGAATGCCAGAACCAACACCAAAGCTGGAAGCAGAACCAGAGCTGAATCCACCATCGGGCCTAAGCTTGAGGCCACTCGGAAAGCTAGCTACAGCTCTTGATCTGGTCGAAAAAGCAGATCTTGAGGAGAAGGATTGTCCTGCTCCAGCAAAACTGCGGCCACTGCTGAGAGCAGCACCTCCGCTTCCATAGTTGCTCCTGAGAGACTTCATGTTGACCGTCTGGACAGACATGGCTGTTTCTTCTTAAAGAGATGTGGAAAAAAAGGAGAGCAGAGACTGAGAGACGTTTGGCAGAACAGTGGAGCACACTGAAAGGCGAGCCAAGTCCTGAGTGTCTCATCCAGTCTCAGTGAGGGTTTTATCCAGCCTCTTCGACTCCTCCCTAACTCACCTGTCACCCCCTGGAGGGTCCGCTGGAAAGCAGATAGACCAGCTTAGAACGGCTCAGCCTGTTGGACAGAGAAAACAACTGATCTGCAAAAACATGAAAATATGCAAAGGAAGAACTCACGACCCAAAGGCAAGGAGGCAACAAATACTTCTGTCAAAGACATTTTAACATTTTTAGCTGAGGGCTTTCACTGAAACAAAGGGTGGATCTGGGAGCTTTTTAAACCATCATTCAGGTATTTTCCCAAGTGCTTGTAGCTTTAATTATACTTTAAATAAAAAAATGGTCAAACCAATCTATATTTATATCTCATCCTTTGAAATTTAAAAAAAACAAAGTTATTGTACATTTATAAAAATTTAAAATATCTTTTTACTTCTTTGTCATCTAATAATTTAATGTGTTTCTTTTTATTTATTATTTATTCTATTTATCAAAAAAAAAATTCCAATATAACAGAAATTGTATTTAATTCACAAACAACAAGTGAAATAACGGTTTTAGACATATTTTGGCATGAACTCAAAAAATGCTGTCATAATAATATTGCACAAGGAAAAAAGGTCAAAGTTGAAATAGTATTGCATCTATGTTTTTTAGAAAGCATTTGTGGCATGTCGTACTACAGCAATAGGATTGGACACGTCAGAGCAAAATACCATACATGTACCTAAGAACTTCACAACCAGCCCCGGTAAATGGAATGGTGATCAGCTTTAGTTCTAGTTCAAAACTTGTTTATATTTCAAATTAACATTTGGCAGAAGTTTGGGTTTACCATGCTGGGTTATTATTCAACAAACCGAGCTTATAACTTCATAAATGTCAGCTGCTGCGACGGCAAAAACATGACCCACAACAAAACAGCTGTGCAGTCATAAATGTGCGCAGCAGCTCGCAGATCAGCTTCGTGTTTTTGCCGCTCAGGTTTTATCCAGAGACACTAACTCATCTCGCCCCACCTGTCATCTTACCGGCAACAGTTTCACAGCACAGTGTCATTATTATGAATGAATGAATGAATGAATGAATGAACTTTATTAATCCCAGCGAGGGGAAACTCAGTTCCAGTACATCTCGATGAAGAAGGTCAGACAATCAACAACACAGGATACACACAAATTTCGAGAGGTTACTGAGGTCATATAATGTTTTCATTTCTCCGTGGAACACTTTGTTTTTGCATTAATTGAAATCGCCTGTCCGAGCTGAAAGTAATGTACATTGTGTGAAATTATAAAGTTTTATTGAAAGGAGTGGCGGCGTTTATGTGGGTGGGCGGCAGGCATGTGCACACATAGGGCTGTTTTTGCCTTGTGCCCTCTGTTTTTTTATTGCATTAATATAAAGAAATTCCTGTTAGTGACACAAGTAAAAAAAAAACGTAAACACAAATGCCCCACAGTGTTTTTCCCATGTTCTTGTAATAAGAGGGTTCTACCTGGAAGGACTGGCAGGGAACAGAACATGACGTGGCTGGGTTCACAGCGCTGCACGAGTGGACCCTTTCTTTATGACCCCATAGAGAAAAAAAAACACTCATTATGAGAAGAGATTTTCACTCAAACCCAATTTTAATTTTCAAATTTCAAATTTCAAGACTCCTTTTACTTCAGCAAAATGATACATTGTCCTTAATCAGGTGCAGTGACTCAATTTGACTGAAAATTAGACAATGGCTAAGACTTCATAGTCAGTAAAAATGTCTGAGGGTGTATTCAGACTGGATACATTTTGTGTGCTTTAAGTGAACCAGAGTTCGTTTCCCCAGTAATCCAGGAAGACATTTTCTGTCTGAATACACCCAAGCAGACCCTTGGCCTTTTGATCACACAATGGTTTGAATCCTTCATTAGTAACAGAACAGTGTGTGAGATTAAAAGCAGATTATCATCCACAGAACATCCACCATAGCTCCATTATTGGGTTGCATGTTTTCTTACATTCTTAAGGCCTTGTCTTATTAAGAGGTGTTTAAGTAGTCCTGTATGTGGATGACAGCTTTCTCTTTACTTAAGGGTGAAAATGCATCAAAGGTGGCCTTAAAAGTCATATTTGAATTAATAAAGGCATGAAAACCATGTTTTGACATTAAATATACAACAGGCTGAAGCTGCATTCTTTAGGAACAGATAGACCTTTAGAAATTCCTAAGATTTGAATAACTTACAAAGAATATTGATTATTGGTAGACTGAGTCACGCTCTTTTGGATCCACCCATCACTTTTTAAAAACCTGTCAAACTTTTTTGCTACATTCACATCAGTAACTAAAAAATTGTTTCTATAGCAGCTGCCTTTTATTTTTGCTGTAGTAAATGTGTATTTAAGAGCTATCACGTGAGCTACACTCAGCTGCCCAACCCTGGTCTTTGGGGGCTACTCCTATGCTTTTTGTCCAGCTTCCTCCATTGTTCTGACAAACTGGTTCAGGTAAGTCCAGTTTCTGATTGACTGAACCAGCAGGAATAGCTGGAAAAGAAACAGGATGGTAGATCGTAGAAGACCAGGGCTCGGCTGCAAGGAGAGACATTCAACTCATGAGTTTTTTTATTTTATCTTTTTCACATTTACACATCACTGCTGCCAGAAACACAGAGGAAACAGAGATTTTCACTCGTTTATAGTGTGGAAACATTTTAACAGTTTTTGTTGATCTAAATGAAAAACTTTAAAACTGTTATTCTGAACTTCTCCAGCTGTTTTGATCTGCTACTTTCTTTCTCAAGTCATTTTTTTTTGTTTACTCATGTAAGTGTTTGGAAACAATATACTTATATTTTCTGCGGAGTGTCTGGAGAAAACACAGGCATGCATGAGGAAAACATGCAAACTCCACACAGAGGGGACCCAGGATTTGAACCAGGGCCTTCTCACTGTAAGGCAAGAGCACCAATGAAGGTTCCATCCAACAAGAAGTTGTTTAAAGTTTAAACTTTTTGAGGATTTACAATTTTCTTATTCACTTATAATCAGCATTAGACCACTTTAAGTCCCACTCTGATCATCTTTGGATCTATTTTCAAAAAGTTCCCAGTGGTTTTTTTATACTGTTTTTAATTACAAAAACAAAACAAAAACAACTGTTGTTTTCTAGGACGTATTTTCAGGAGTTTATCAGAAATTCATCTCTGAGTTGTGCAGCAAAAATGGCGCCCAATATCAGAGCTATCCCGACGCTATCCAGACGAGGAAAACAAAGACGTTCATGGATTTATTTGTCTGCAAGTGAATGAATCAGAATAGAGTGGAGCAGGAAGCTTGTGGCCCCTACGTTTCTATAAAATAAACACCATCTTTTTCAAACGACATTTCTTCATCTGCTCCTGATTCACAACGATTTGAACAAAGACATACTCAGAAATGCAATTTTAAGTCTAATTCTGAAATTCCACATCAGATCAGTCTCCTGGTCGTTCAGAGTGACTGGTCATGTGCTCTCAACACCTGCGGCTGAGGGCTTTAAACGGTAATCAGAGCCAGGCGCTCTTGATTGATTGGGGTCTGCAGGATGTGGCTGAGGCGGAGCTTCAGGTCAGTTGATGCTCATTCTATCTGGTTTGTTTGTGAAGATTTTGCTTATAAACCTGAACTTTTGAGTCAAAATTAATGTTTTATGGAGTTGTTCCCCTGTTGGGAGAACTGTAGAGGTTCCTTCTTGGAAAAACTTTTAGGAGAAGGTTTAGTTGCTGAAAGGCCTGAGTTCTCTGTGGAGGCAAACATTTTGTTGTTTTAAATATTTTCAAAGTTTTTAAGACCACTACTTAATGTCTTCATTCATAAACGTAACATTTTTAAAACTTCCTACATCATAAGTTTGTAAAAATATTCCTGTATGTTTTTGAATTCTTGATTTGGATGGCTGCTTCTGCTTCCTACTTTCTTCTGTTGGATGATGGATTTGTTGTGAAATTGTTCAGAATCAATGAAACAACTGAGCAGAGCCTAATTGTGACTGTACTCTGCTATTTTCCCAGGATTCCTTGCTGGAAACACTGTGTCTGTCAAGGAAAATGAAAAGTGGGCCTCAAGCACACAAAGCTAAGAAACGGGTACCTATTAAAACTCTATTGTCAGTTAAGATGGTCGACTATGGAGGCTTTGGGAAGTGCAGCTATGTTATGCACTTCCAAACTGCAGAACCGCCACTGTACCACCGTGCACCCCCCTTATACACACATGACATGGAAACAGGACGACATTTTTGTGCTGTGAGGTGGATGTATGGAATGCATGTTCCAGTGTACGTTGATAAAAATGCTTTTTAAAAAGAACGTTTTTCACAGCTAATATAGTGTAAGATACAAATGCTTCATTAAAAAAAGGTACTTTGATTCTAAATACTTTTAGTTTTGTACATGATACTGCAATGTTTCCAACAGTAGAGGGGAGTATTGCATCACAACAGTCTTTTGAGAAGTTTTGATTCGCTTATAGAAAAAACTAACCTGAGTAGTTTTAAGAAAAAAAACACACATAAAAAGGTTGAGACTAGTCAGAAACTGACTAAGATCACCCTCCTTTACATCCAAAACATGATTCTAGATAGTAAGTATCATTCAGTGTATCAGTCAGACTGTAGCCTGTTCTTGTCAGAAACGTATCTGGTAAGCTGCCTGTACACGACTGACTTTACGGCTCAGCTGTGGGACAGATACAGTGTCTTTTATATCACGTCTATCCACTGTCAGCTTTTGCATATTGATGACTTTTGTGATTTAGATAACTTGATGTAAGATTACACAAAGAAAACCTTACAAAAATTGTTTTTTTAACAACAGTTTCAAGTAGGAAAGCAAAAATAAGTTCAGTCCTGCCTGTTTTTAAGGGAAAAGTAACTCAGAGGCAAACTCTTGTAATTGAATTGGATTTGATTTATTTCCTTTACTGATTACTTGCAGACTTGTTAACGGAAAAAAATCTTAAAATGAAAAAATAAATAAAAATGGAACAGGGTGACAGATAAACCAATACAATTTAATAAATCTCCTTCCTGTAGACACCCTTGGACCATTAGAGCGACACGACTGTGTTGAGGTCAGAGTTCATGATTCTACAGGCAGACATTTTGACAACAATAGATCCATATGACAGACAGACAGACAGACGAAGATGCATCTGTGTAATCAAACTGTCCAATTAGGAAACAACTCTGACAATCAATTCAATCAATCTAAAATGTACAAATGGCCCAGGAAGTGCAACTCTTCCAGGACGGCACATCAATGTGAGCTACGGCAAGAAGGTTTGTTGTCTGTCAGCATAGTGTCCAGAACATAGAGGTGCTACCAGGAGACAGGGAAGTACATCAGGTGATGTGGAGGAGGCCATAGGAGGACAACAACCCTGCATCAGGATTGCTACCTCCTCCTTTGTGCAAGGGGAAACGGGAGGAGCACGGCCAGAGCCCTGCGAAATGACCTCCAGCAGGCCACAAATGTGCATGTGTCTGCTAAAACTGTTGGAAACAGACTCCATGAGGGTGGCATGGGGGCCAGACACCCACAGGTGGGAGTTGTGCTTATAGCCCAGCACCGTGCAAGATGTTTGGTATTTGCTAGAGAACACCAAGATTAGCAAATTCGCCACTGGCGCGCTGTGTTCGTCACAGATGAAAGCAGGTTCACACTGAGCACTTGTGACAGACGCGACAGTCTGGAGATGTTGTGAAGAACGTTTTTCTGCTTGCAACATCCTCCAACATGACCCTCTGGCAGTGGGTCAGTAATGGTTTGAGGTAGCTTATCTTTGGAGAGCCGAACAGCTCTCCATGTGCTCACCAGAGGTAGCCTGACTGCTAGGGGTACTGAGATGAGATCCTCAGACCACTTGTGAGACCGTATGTGGGTGTGATTGGCCCTGGGGTTCTCCTTATGCCAGACAATGCCTAGACCTCATGTGGCTGAAGTGTGTCAGCAGTTTCTGTTGGATGAAGGTATTGATGTCATAGACTGACCCGCCCGTTCCCCAGACGTGAATCCAGTTGAGCACATCTGGGACATCGTCTTAGTCCATCCACCAACGCCAGGTTGTACCACAGACTGTCCAGCAGTTGGCAGATGATTTGGTGAAGGTGTGGGAGGAGATCCCCCATCCGCCACCTCATCAGAAGCATATCCAGGGAAGTCATACAGGTATGTGGAGGCCTTACTCACTACTGAGCCTCCTTTTGACTTTTTTCAAAGACGTTATATCCAAGTTGGATCTTCCTGTAGTGAGTTTTTCCACTTTCGTTTTGAGTGTAATTCCACATCCAGACCTAATTCATAATAATTCATTTAATTTTCATGAATAATTTTTGTGTGGTTGTGTTGTCAGCACATGTAACTATTTCTCCATTGTGACTTTTTGGCTTTGGAGAAAAATACTTATTTATTTGAATAAATAAAAGGTTAGGGTTAGGGTATAATTTTTGTGTTTCATGCCAATAGTCCCGCCGACAACTATTGCTATTGGCTAAAAACTCCATAATTGTAATTAAAGGCCACATCAAAACATGATCTAAGCATGGCTTTAAATTGCAATTTCTTCTCTTGGAAAGTGCACAGAACTGAGAAAGGGTTGTAAGTGTGTACTCTCAGTATTTTAAAGATTTGTTTCACTAGAAGAGCGCATTAAAAATGAAGTGGTCAATGGAGGTAAATGCTGATCAGTTCCAGTATCTGAGTGCGTGGTGGTATCAGCATTGAGAGACACTATTAGTTTTATAATTAAAAACATAAAGGAAAAAAGACACGGAGTACCCATAAGCAAATTGAACACAGATTTATTACAGATGTTTTGATCGTACAGTTCATTATAAATCTGGTTGTACCAGTCAGCCTCATGTAAGTTTTTTGGTATTTGTGAAAAGGAACAAATTGCATCAAAAGAAACCAAAAGAAACCATTTATTTAGAGATATGGCAGCTGAGGGTTACCTCTGGAACAGGAAGTGAGAAGGAAGAGGAGAGGGAACATTACATAGTGCTGCTTTTGATGGTGTTAACGTGCACAACAAGTTACAAATGAAAGGAGTCACTGTGGCGACACTGCATGTCCTATATGCAATTTTAGAATTCAAAAGTATCTTGTCCTCCTTTTGTACAGATGTAGCTCATTGTGCGTAGTGGTTGTTGCTTTTTAGGATTTTCTGTTGTGACACTACAATTTTTGCTTTGTCTGCTCAACAGCCTATCCAGCAACCAAAAGACAGCCGGGCTGACTGTTCGAAGGACGACAGGACTGACTCAAATCTCTGTGGCTCTTGCTTTTTTGGTCTTACTATTTTTCTGCTTCTTTTCTGGATAAAGAAAACACTCTCTCTACTAGGAAATGTCAGGAAATGCTGCATGTTGGAGAATATGGGATTGGGTTTTTGGAAGCCTGAGTGGATTTATAGGGAAACATTCAATGTTGATATTTGTATTAATAGCGAGCACCAGAAGAAAGCCGAAGGCTGCTTCTTGAGCTCATGCTCATGCTTCCTCCTGAGGACATGCCTCCTCCCATGGACATGCCTCCTCCCATGCCTCCATATCCTCCAGCTCCACCTCCACTAGCAAAGCCTCCGCCCATGCCATATCCCATGCCACTTCCGAAGCCTGATCCTCCACCGCTACCACCAGCTCCTGATGAGAGCAGCACAAAGTTAGAGGATGTTCAGTTCTTTCTCAAATTTGAGTTATACAGTTAGTTACATGTCCATACGTACCACCACTACTAGAGCTTGAAGATGTCACCCGGATGTTGGCGGTGCCACCACCAGAGGCAATCCTACAGCAAGAATGGAGGAGACGTTTTAGCTGTTGATGTATAAAATTCAGAACTGTGTCCGCCTGTGGCAACTAGCTTTACCTTAGCTCTTCTCCTTCCAGCAGCTTCCTGTAGGTGGCAATCTCAATGTCCAGAGCCAGCTTGACGTTCATGAGCTCCTGGTACTCGCGGACCTGGCGGGCCATGTCCTGTTTGGCTTTCTGCAGGGCCTCTTCAAGGTCCTTGATGCGGAGCTTGGCGTCCTTTACTGCCAACTCTCCACGCTCCTCTGCCTCTGCGATCTGGGCCTCCAGGTTAGTGCGCTAGGTGGTGGCAAATTAGGCAGAAGCAGTGTGAGTCAAAGTCATCTTTTTGTTAAGCAAAGCAGTACCACAGACTATAAAGTAGGTGTTGCTACCTGTCCCTTGACATTCTCAATCTCGTTCTGGATGCGGCTGATCATGCGGTTGATCTCAGCAATCTCGCTCTTGGTGTTGCGAAGGTCATCTCCAGCCTGGGTTGCAGAAACCTGCATCTCCTGGAACTGAGAAGCAGAAATTGGAAATAACTGTTAAACAACTGAACTCAGCTCAGGGATTTTCCCATTACAGACTCTGCTTACCTTTTGCTGGTACCACTTCTCAGCTTCAGCTCGGCTGTTGTTGGCAATCTCCTCATACTGAGCTCTGACTTCAGCCACAATAGCGTCCATGTCCAGATGGCGGCTGTTGTCCATCTCCACGATGACTGAGGTGTCCTTGATCTGTCCCTGAAGCTCAGACAGTTCCTGTGGAGAGAACATATTAGGTTGTTTTACAAGGATTATTTGACAGAGTTCAGACTAACGTCTGTGGGAACAAGTCTAGGTTTTTGTGGGTTTTAGGACTCACCATTTCATAGACACTTCTGAGGAAGTTAATTTCATCCTGAAGAGCATCTACCTTGGCCTCCAGCTCAATTTTGCCCATGTAGGCAGCATCTACATCCTGAAAGAGGAGAGGTGGTCATAAAGGCAAAGAGAATTACAAAAGCTAATAATCAGCAAATGTCAGATTCCTCCTCACCTTCTTGAGGAGCACAAATTCATTCTCCACAGAGGCACGCTTGTTGATTTCATCTTCATATCTGATGGTGGAAAGAGAAGCAGATGGAGAATGAATGTATCTTTCTTCTAATGTGGGTCTACCTTTGAAACCAATAAAGTTAAATATCCAATTTGGACTCACTTTTTCTTGAAGTCCTCCACTGATCCCTGCATGTTCCTCAGTTCTCCCTCCAGCTTGACCTTCTCGTTGCCGAGCCCATCCAGCTGTCTGCGGAGGTTGGCGATGTATGCCTCAAACATGGCGTCAATGTTGGAGCGTGAAGTGGTCTGATCTTGCAGCAGGCTCCATTTAGTATCCAGCATTTTGTTCTGCTGCTCCAGGAAGCGGACCTACAAAATCAACATCATATTTAGCTGTTTGTCTCTGAGATCTTGCTGCTTTCTCATTTTAACCCATTCAATGGACTGTGTTTGGTTGCAGTAAGTCAACTTCCCAGCAAGAGCCTGTTGAGACAGACCTACAAACAAGTTTGCAAATGTTAAGTCAGCCTTTATTGTGTGTTTGTGTATTCTTCTAAGTAACTTGTTAAAGTTTTTGTGGTTTGGAAATGTCTACTCATTTCTGGAATATATATTTGTAAAACATTTAAAATAAAAGTGGAATAAAATGTTGAGTCAATTTTTTGGCACAAGTCCTATCACAAGGACAATGGGAGGGGTCAGGGGCCACACCTCATCTTAGATATTACGACTCCCCCGCCGAAAGGGGAAATACTTTCGCTGAGTGAACTTGTCTTCCTACAAAACCTGTAATTAATGCAACATGCCTGCGGGCGTTATCTGTCCTCCCAATTGAAAGCTTGCACTTTGAAAACATGCTTGGTTTCCAAGTTTGATCTTTTTTTCCCTTAATTTTAGCTCACACATAGGGAGATGCAAAAAAACAACACAATCAGACAAACTGGGACGGATTATTTTGTCATGCGAGCTAAGGTCAACATCTGCAGTTTCCTGGTCATGCAACTTAAGTCTCTGCAAAGCCTGTGAGCATACGGTCAAAATAAAGGTTCTGCAACTGCTGCATAATCACAGAGTCATGGCAACAGATAATAACCTGATAACCCTCCCTCCTCTCACTCTAAAACCTGCCAGACACTGGATCCGACCCGTGTAGTCTTTCATGTCCGAAGCAGGGGGGCAAGTTAGGGCTGCATGAAGATCAGGAGTTAGTAGGGAGCAGATGAAAATAAGATCGGTCATAGGAAAATTTCCCACTCTCCTTTAACTTAACTTTAGGTTATGATTATCATCCTAGACTGGGCTGCTAAGCCCCATTGGTGACTCTGTACAATGGTGAGGATCAGTTGCTGTTTTAATATTTGATGAGCTCAGGAAAGTCTGCTGCAGCATCAGTTTACGGCCTTTCAGTGCCTTTAATTAATTTCGACCAACAGGACTTTTTTTTGAGAAAAATAATGACATTGGCATCTTTTGGTCAGATTTCAACAACGTTGGACAGAAGACATCATGGACTCACCTTGTCGATTAAGCTGGCAAAGCGGTTGTTCAGGGTCTTGATCTGATCTTTCTCCTGGTTACGGACAATCTGGATGTTGGGGTCGATTTCCAGGTTGAGGGGGGCCAGCAGGCTCTGGTTAAACTGAACATTTGAAATAACCGGCAGTGAAGGGCCTCCAGCTCCAAAGCCAAAACCAAAACCGCCGGCACCACCGGCACCACCGGCACCAAAACCAGCACCAGAGCCGGAACCAAAACCAAAGCCGGAACCAAAACCAGCCCCAGAGCCGGCGCCAAAACCAGCACCAGAGCCGGCGCCAAAACCACCAGAGCTCATGCCAAAACCACTACTACCACCATAAGCTGAGCTGGAGCTGAATCCACCTGACCTACGGATAGAGCCACCCATCCCAGCTGCTGATGACTTTGAGGAGAATCCTGATGACATGAGGCCTGATCCTGACGCACGGCCACTGCTAGACCTGAACGACGTCCTGCTGACTGTTTGGACAGACATTGTTGCTTCTTTTTTTAAAGTAAGGATGTGCAAAGAAAAGGCTGAGCAGAGAGAGGTTTGGCAGAGCAGCAGAGCACACTAAGAGGAGAGCCAAGTCCCTCTGAGTAGCTAACCCCCGTCTCTGAGGGTTTTTATCTGCCTCCAGCCTCCTTTGCTCCTCCCCAGTTCCCCTCCCATCTTCTGGGATCCTGGAGGCTCTGCTGCCAGGCAGGTAGACCAGCATGAAGCTGCCCATCCTGTCAGACGAGGAAAAAGGGTCGTCTGTGTAAATTAACTCAGGCTGACACACCCAGATGCTTGCAGAAGAACAGCCTAACACCTGAGGGCAAGAGGGGAGGAAAGATGGTCTGTCAAAGCCCATGATACTTGATGAGCTCGGGGCTTTCTAAGAGGCGTGTGAGGGCAGGGTGGGACGAGAGCATGCGCTAATCAAAATACCATACACCATATATCCTATATTTTCCTAGGGTTTTGCAGCTTTAAAACAGTAACTTTTACTTTCAAACACAGATAAAACAGCTATAGTAGATCATGCGAGAGCGCATGAAGCTAAATACACACTTTCAGATGCTCTCAGCGCACAATTTCTCAAAAAAAAACTTTCTATTGATGAACTGCAGAGCGGGGGATCAGCATGCAAGAAGCTAGAACTTCTTGGAGGAAGTCAAGTCATGCAGACAAGGTTTCTGACAGAAAGGAGAAAAGCTTGATCCAAACTATCAAGCAGCAGCACAAAGAGTGACTTGGTGAGGAAATAGCAGGCTTTGGAGGAGGTTTCTTACGTGCATAAAATGACCACATTGATGGACAGAAATGACAGAAGTGTGACTTTCCTGAAAATTTCAGTACCAAGGTTAAGAAGAAGAATCAATCCGTCCCAAATGTTAAAGTCAGTAATTTCAATCCATCATCTTAACTGTTCATGCTCGGGCTTGTACTTTGTGGGTGCTTGAGGGCAGCATGCATACCATCTGCAGAGCCCTTTTTTTTAGGTTGCTACAGGTTTTTTTTTTTTAATTGAGAACTTCTTTAGCTATATTTTAAGTCTCAGTTGTTTAAATATTATTGTTTTAAAAATCTGTGTTGAACCTCTTTTGATTTAGGGATGAAGAGGCGGGATAGATGGTGATAGAAAGGGAGCGGTTGCATGAAAATGTTGACTGCTGCAACTCTACGGCGCATAGCAACGATCTGCAGGGCACAACTGAGAGTCACGCCCCAGATGTAGAAACCTCTGCTTCATTCTCAATTCCAATAACTTTATGGAAGAATTATGTTCAAATGCTGAAAGCTGCACATTTGTCAGTATTCGTGTCTGGAAAAGATTTACCAGAGGAGGTACATTCGGGTTGTTTGGTTTGTTTTAGCTTCTCTGCAAACCGAGGTTGTTGCTGTCACTAAAGGAGATATAGAAATTAACATCATGCATAACATTCCTTTCCTTTTCTGTCTTTGCTGAGCTACATGGAGCACTTCGCTCGGTTTGTGCAACATTATTATGCTTTTCACGTTATATGCAAAAAAACGACCAAAAAAAAAGAATCCGTCATTTTTATGGGAGTAGCAACACATGAACAAAGTTCTCCCTCCTCAAGGTGCATTTTGAGGATATTACACTGGAATCCCATGAACTAGAGGTTAAAATCTTTAAGTCACCAACATATCTAAAAACGGCGCCTGTGACTATTCTGTCAAACTGTATTGTACTGGACTTCTCCAGACGGTGATTCTTGGAGAATCAAGCAGAAATTGTGTCTGACGTGCAATTTTCAAGTCAAGTTCAAAATAAACAAGTCTTGCACAAACACAGATGTTTGTATGCGTGTTCTTACTGCATTAGCATTCACCCTCCAGCATGCCGGAGCTAAAGGGGAAACGGCAGAACTTGAGGTTCCTTCAAACACCCACTGGGGGTTAGCTGTAGCATTGATGCCGTTGACTCTGTTGTAATTTTATCTACATCTATGAAGCAAATAAACAAACTGATAGCCAGAGAACTCTGCATCAGGAAACAACAGACCAAAAGTAATGGTGCCGCTAAACCTTCAGTTCACTATAAATGCAGAGTCCCACTCTGATGCTCTTTTGATCTATTTTCAAAGTGTTCCCAAAGATCTTTTATTTATGATTTTACAGTTTTTACTGAAAATAAAAAAAACCTTTGTCATTTTCTAGGACATAGTTTCTCCAGAACGGCAGGAGTTCATTAATAATTCAGCTTTGAGTTGTGGGCGAGAGCTGAGAGCTCTCTGTTGACAAGCTCTCCTGCTAGCTCACACCCCCCAACCTGTTAGCAGTGCAGCAAAAATGGCGAGCAATATCAGAGCTGTCCAGCCGTACAGTTTAGATCCAGATTCCAGCTCAGAGGTGGAAAACAAAGACGTCCTTGGATCTGTTTGTCTGCAGGTGGATGTAGCAGAATGGGGCAGAGCAGGGAGCTTGTGGCCCCGCCCAGCATATTTGCTACGTCACAAATACAATCTTTTTCAAACAGCAGTTTTTGCTGTTCATAAAGTTGTAATTTTGCAAGGAAAAAGTCCTGTTTGTTTGAAAATAAAATGTAACATTTTGAGACAATTTAAGAATAAGGTGTTACTGCTGTGGCAGTATTTGGTTTTGTTTTGTTGTTTGTTTGTTCTGTGTTTCATGTACTATTTCTGTATCAGAGTGGGACTTTGTGTTTTTGTGCATCTTTGTGTCTTCTAGTTTGTGATTATTTGCAGGTGTGGTTCGTAAAGGTGTGGCCTCCAATTGGACCAGAGCTGGTGGAGGCAGCCTTTAAAACCACCACTTGGACCTCCAGCCATGAGAAGGGAGTTTGGCTGCAACCAGTCGGCATTGCAGCTTGGCCCGCTTCTCCATTCTGTTTTGCACTTCACCACCTGTTTAGTTTGTGTTGCACTTTAGTGTTGTGTTTTAGAACAATTTAAGATTTTATTCTTGAAAATGTTCATTTTTCTTTGGATTATTGTACAACTTTATTCTTTTAAAATTCTTAATTTAATCTCATAATTTTGTGTTTTTTTTTTTTCTTATATCTTAACAAATTTATTTTTTTTCTTTAATGGTGGCCTGTAAATATTCTGTTGTAACTTTGGGACTAGAAAAGTTTTTTTTTTTTTTATACCAAAGTTTTGTAGAAAATGCACGAAAGCAGCTGTTGATATGTGGGGATTAGGTCAACATAAACAAAAGATACAAACAAAAGTTAGACTATGAAAGACATAAAACTAAATAAGTGTAAGAAGATCCTCAGTGTGATTTATTGCAGGTTATAATTGGACAATATTTTTGTCTGAATTTGCTGTTGTTTGCAGCTCACATGAAAACATCCAGGTTCTGTACATAAATATTATCTAGGTATTGAAGATCATTTTAGAAATTCTCAGTTGTCTTTTGCCATGAAAATGTTTGTGAAACTGGAATGTTCTTGCATCTTTATTTCTTCTAAATTTCCTTGTTACTACTTAAATGAAAGCAGGTGTTGTTGTGGCGTGACAGCTCATATTAGAATTATTCGTAATTAATATGTCGCCGGTTTTCCCTTCAGGTTCCACAGAAACCCCACTGCAGCTTGCACGAAACCACAGACCACAACGGCACGTTTTCACAACCAACGGCGGAAACACAACGAGAAAAAGTTTGTCTATGAAGGGTTGGATCCACCGTGGTCTTTTTCCATTCGGACGCCTCAGGGAGACTCAGTGGTCAAAGTAACTAAACTGGTTCTTTCCAAGTAGGAGAGCTCCGGTTTCCTTATCTCCAACTTGCTATTACCCAACCCGACTGAAGCAACACAAGCTGTCAGAGCTACAAATCAAGATATGCAGAGAAGTTTGAGCACAAACGACGTGTTTCCCAATCCCAACAGTTAAACGCAGCTATTAAGCGGTAAACACATTTCACTTTGAGCAAAAGCTGCAGAGACGTGCATTACATCTCTAAAGACAGCATAAAGCATTTAACCATTTTTTTCACTCAGATATTCGACCTAAAGGAAATCCATTCAAAGATGTGTGTTTTTTCTAAAAAAAAAAGGAAAAAGCTGCAAACTGACACTGAACTGTCAAAAATAAAACAAAAACATTTGAATGGTTTAAAAAAAAAAAACAGGTAGAGCCAAACCCAAATTGAGGGGTGTCTCCCTTTTCCCTTTAAAGCAGTGACACCCAGCATCCAGAAGTCAATTTAATGTCACATCATGTCACATGATGTGGCGCAGAGCAGTGTCAGCACACGTTGAGGAATGTTCACATGACGCTCTCTCTGTGAGAACCGACCTTCCAATGGGTGTTCACCCCTCTGAAACTTGGCAGGAGGAATCGAAAAGACAAGCTAATTATGTGAACGGGTTCTGCTCAGCCGCTGCCGGCTCTGTTGCATTTGCATTTTGGCAGGTGCCCTCAGTCTAAAATGGCATGCTTGGGAGGGAGGGGAGGGGAGAATAATTGGGGACGCTGGAGAGCAGAATCTCGGGATCATTTTATCATGCAAATGATTTAGACAATAACAATCTGGTTTCTGCTCTGTGGGTGGGAGGTGGGCAAAGAGGAGGCAGAAGTAACCTTTGAAAAGTAAAACCTCAACTTGGCACACGATAGTTTGATTCTGCCTGAAGTCACTCCATAAGTCTGCTGCTTTCCTCTGACTTCATAGCCCACTGAACTTTCCAAGATTTTTAGAGGTAGCAGCGAGGAGGGCGTGCCTTTCCTGTTTTGACAAGAAAACCCTGTACCTGCTGACTTCTTAAAGTCCCAGACCCACCTGCACAAAAGCAGAGATGCATCACTTTGCAGTGTAGGTCCTTTTCCACGCAGTGAGGAATCGAACCACACACCTATCAGCTGCTCCACCTCTGCACCACAGCCGCCTCCTCGCATTAAAGTAAAAAAAAAACGGATTTTTGCTCAAAACGTTTTTTTTTTCTTCTCCTTTTTATTTCAATCAAACCAAATTTGAAACTTAAATGTTTGGACAAAACTTGACTTTTATTCAAATGTTGAATGTTCTTAAGTGAAATTTGTCTGCTAAAAATGATCTATGTGCTATATTTGGTTTAAAAAAACAAAAACAACAACAACATTGTTTACTAGGGAAGTGTGGGGATTTTTTTTATCATGCACTTTTTTCTTTTTCCCCTTAGTTTTTTTGAAAGGCGCTTTTAAATTAAATGGATTATTATTAATGCTGGGATCTGAAATGATGCAGTGCGTTATCTATAATCAACAGTAAAGGGATTTGCATAGATGACAAAACCTGTCTGCTGCGCTCTGAAGTCAGATAACCCTCGGTTTCTCTGGTTGCCAACTGACCCACGAAAAAACTGAATATGAGTCTGAAATGCTGTGGCATACAGGAAAGTGATTCAAGGTTGTCCTGTTGGATGGGACTTCCAGAGGTGAAGTTAATGCTGGAACGCTGAGATTGAGTCAGACATCTGCGTCCCTGCAGTCTCGGGTTCTGTTGGTCGAAATCCAGCGCAGAAGCCCAAAAGCATACATCTGAATTTCTGTAGACTTTTCATTGAAAGTGTTAGCTTGAACGTACGTTGCTGCTGGTGTAAACATAGCATAAGATGCCAAAACATGGCAAAGACACACCACCAGCTCTGGATCTGAAAGTTCATGCAAGACTTTGCTTTGCATTAAAAGCATAATTATCTCTCTGAGCTCAGAGAAACACGGCAGGACAGCACTTTGACTGAGCCACTTCTGTGTGATATGGGACATCTCAATACTCGGCGTCCCCCTCTTAAAAAACGTGCTGAAAACCGCTGGGATTTAAGCCGTGCGTACAAATAAAGTTGACTGTTTTCATTGCTGTGGCTACAATATCATTTCCTCACAAAGCCTCTTGATGGATAATGCAGTGACAGGTTTTCTGAAATATGGAAGATTTTTCTTGTAGCACTTTCTTTCTTTTACCAATAAAATCCAATCCACTTTATTTATAGAGCACATTTCCCAAACAGTTTCCAAAGTGCTGTACAGAGGCTAAAATTTGATAAAAAGTATTAAACAAAATTAAAAAAAATCAAAATACAACAATAAAATGAATATAAATAAGGTTAAAAACACAGATAAAAACCAAGAGAACCACACTACCCACGCGTTTATGCTTTGTCTACCAATCTAATCAAACCTCTTCTTTCACCAAACATTGCAGGAGCGCCGTCTGTAGTCAGTCCATCAAACTTTCCCACAGTATTCTAAAGCTATTTATGGATGCTGCCTGAAAAATGTCCTTCCCTGTAGTTGTGCCAAGCATGGCAGCTCAATCCAGCTGCTCCTCATTGACAGACAGGACTGCCTGTACACTTCACACAGAAAGGGAAAGTGGTGCGGTCTGTGATTTCACTAATGGCTAATGACTAAGCCAGACAACTGGCTGTGTTGTTGGTAATCTATGATTTGAGATCACCTGCTAGCTCTTTCGAACCGGTCTGTGATTGTGTTTCTAGACGAATGGAACTTAATTACCGGGTATTGCGTATCGGCGCAAAGCTGGTAAGAAACATTGGCCGCTTTTCTCTGCCTCAAAATAAGTTGACTTACGTTGAATAAGAAACACTTCCCTTCTGTAAAGTGTTGCAAATTAGTGCAAGTTGCTTCTCTCCACTTCAAAGTTATTAATCTTTTGACACAAGGTGCATATTTGTATAAACCCCTTTTGATTTTGAATCTTTTTGTATATATATATTTTTTTAGACCGGACAGATAAAAAGAGGAGAGAAGGAGAGAGTTGGATATTGGGGAGGGAAAGTGTAGGACAAAAAGGGCGATAAGAAAATTTGGAGGATGAAGAAGACATAGGAGGGAAACGTAAAAAAACATAAAGCAACAAGTTGCTGGAGATTTATCATCATTACTGTCAGGTGTGGATGTCTAAAGGGCGGGGCCAGTCCACACACACTCAAACGTTGGCTCGAAACGATGGCTTCACACACAAACATGTCAACACGTACACAATACAATTACAGTTCACACGCACATACCTATGTATACAAACACACACACGTCCAGCATTCCATCACGCATACCATCAGTGCATAGGTGAGCTGACGCCTGTGGGTAGGTGAGTTAATGAGTTCTGCTGTGGATGATGTTGAAATGTAAAAGAACTCCAAGATCCCCGCCAAAGACGAGGGAGCAGGGGTAGCCAAGCCCCCCAGACTCCTGCACCGGATAGCAGATTGAAGAAATCTGCCCACCGGGTAACCTGACATAAGCCACACCCAGACCAGGGCCTGAAGGACAACCACAGGGGTTCCCCAACGCCGGAGAGCAGGGGGGCACAGGAGCATGGATAGTGCAAGCTCCAGCCCAGCTAGAAGAACAGCCCTCCTGCCGCACCAGGGGGTCCAGCACAGGGCCCAATCAGCCAGATAGCCCCTCAACCCCGGACAAGCCGACAGGCATCCCCCAACCTCTACCCCAAGTACAAACCAGGGCCCCCAAGGGAGACCCGCCCCATAATCCAGACAGCCACCCAGCCAACCCGCTGAAAGTTCATTTGAGAGAGACCAGGTCTTAAGCATATCCATTTTTATGATAAAACAACATTTCTTAAACATGTGAGATAACAGCAGCTGGTGAACTAGCCATTTGAGAAAAATGACCGTTTTAAATCCAAATCCTGCAGCTCTTGTTTTAGGTTGCAGTAGACAAGCCAAAACCTGCTAGATCCACATTTTCTTCCTGCAGGCCTGTTACTCCCCAGCCATTCTTAACAAAGAAGTATTTGGCTTGCTTTATTTCATGTTGGTTATTTCAGTAAAATGGAACAATTTTGTTCACTGAAAAAATCTGCAATTCTACCTAATTCTGCATCGAAAACAAAAGATCACACTTGGGATGATTGCATGTCCGTGTGGAGTGGTATTTAACAGATTCATTTACCACCACACAGCATCCTTACAAGGTAGTTCTCAACAGATTTAAGCAGACATGGGCTAACTCTGCAAATTGTTTTGGTGTTTTTTTTATTCCTGAGGACGTCTACCAATTGTTTGGTTAACTCTCCTTATGGCTTCTCTCAAACTAAAGGCTTTTCTTCAAGCCAAATGCTGCAGGAAGGCCATGCACGACAGGAATTGATGGTTGAGTGTGGGAGTGGGGGGGCCCTTAAGACAGCACTTAGTAAAGTCCAGTCACAGCCCTCGCTGCAGCAGGGAACATTTATCATTTAACAGCTTTGACCTCAATCGTTTTAGGTCAAGCAAATGTTCCACTGTGGATTCAGCAATGTGGTTCTTTTATTTAAACCAGTGTTGCACCAACATTTTTCACAGCTGAGCTGCTCTAAAAAGATCCTCTGCTCTGTTCAAACTGACTGACTAGCTCCACCAAAGAATTTGTTCCTTAACTTCAGGGCTGAAATGAAACTGGGCCTGGTCAGGTGCAGAAAGACATGAAAATGGGGCCAAAAAAAACACAAGCAAATAGTTAAAGTATGACGCTGCATTTCAGGAGTAAAAGCCATGAATGTGTTTTAATAGTTTATTCGTTTATGCATTGGTTTGGTATCCAGCATCTAAGAGGCTTCTTTAGTTCTTCAAATGTTCTCACAGGGTCATGGTCCATAAGCTGGAGGGGAATTCTGGCAGTGAGACAAGCTGCCACACCTTTAGATGAGTACTACGAGGTCAAATACCAGAGCCACTGCCCTTCCTTCAGCTTCCTAAAGAATGATGGATGTCATCTCATTTCTCCTCAAATCAAAGGTCCAGGAGCAACAAAGCCTGGAGAAGCCCCCCAACAGTAAAAGGTCTTCAGACATTTCTTTGAAAGGGCACATACAGATCTTTGCAGCATTCTTAAAGGCTACGATCCAAAAGCTGCACCTTTCTCATATCTCCTGCAACCACACCCTGTACTACAATAGCTCACAGGCAAACTGGCAAGTGGATGCATAGCTGAAATACACAGCGGCTGTGCAGAACAAGATTTTTTCATGTTTCTTTACAGTGCAAACCCTTGCAATCTTGGCTTCCTTTATGAAAGTTTCACTGACTTGTGGCCTGAAAAGATATTTCTCATGCATTTTTTTGTGGTCTTTTTTGTCTGTACTTTTCTCAAATGATCTAAATGCCAATTTACAGCCACCCCTGAAGTGCAACTGTGCACGATATTTTACGAGTTATACATGTTACGTAATAGGAAAGATACATTAAATCAAACACATCAAAGGATGTAATTTGGAAAACTCCTTTTGACTGGAAGGATATCATCTAAATCAACTAAAGGGTCTCATAGATGTTTAACCTGCACTAAGTCTTTTCTGGCTTCAATAGCTGGGATAGGCTCCAGCAACCCTGTGTCTCAAAATGAACTGATGGATGTAGTCTTACTGCTTGATTGTATACCATTTTAGAAAGCTTCATTATCTGCAGATTTATTTTTTGAATCAGTTTAGACTTCTAAACCCTTATGATCACATGCATTGTCCGGGGCCCTGAAGGGTCATAGAGAAGAGTGTAGGTGTGTCTTTCAGTCCCTTGAGGCTCGTATGCCCACTTTTAAGGGCGTCACAAAAACGGCATTTCCCATTGTCATGTGTGTGGTATATGTATTGTAAAGTATTTATAAGGATGATTAAAAATGCACACGGCATATGGGGGTTTCTGTCGTACAGTGGCCTTATGGCACACTAGTTGTTAGTAAGGTGTCACTACTTTTCTTACTCTGACCTCTGTTTGGAGCAGTGCGATTCATGTACTGTCCCTCTTTGTACATGTACTGTCTGGAAGCACTTCCAGACTCCAGTTGGCTCATCCGTGCTCCTGTGGCTGACCGTGTACCTCACCTCATCTCTGGCTCATCTCTACTGCTCCTACACTTGGCTGTGGATCCTGCCTCTGGCTCGTCTCGTGCCCCCAGGCGTCCCTAAACCTTAACTGGATGAAGATCACATGCTGGTAGTTGTAGAGTTAGATAAGTTAATTCTTCTCTAAGAGTTCTGGTACATCACCTGTCCTTCCTGGGGGAGGATCCCTCCTTCATGTGGGCACCCCTGAGGTTTTTTTTTTTAGGAGTTTTTCCTTACCGCAAAGGGGGATCTAGGTGCAAGGATGCCCAGTTTAGTCTGTTTAGTTAAAGTTTAGTGTTATCCTATTGAATTTATGCATTTATGATCCTTTTTGATTGTACGTTTACCTTACAATTACCGGTACGAAGCCCATTGAGACGACTGTTGTTGTGAATTTGGGCTATACAAATACAACTGAATTGAATTAAATTGAATTACTGATAGTGTGCCTGAATGATGCATGCACAGGATGTGAACATGACACATAAGTGTCTTTACAACGCCTATACAATGCAAACTAATGGTGGATAATGAGATATTAATTAATGAGACATTATCCAAGACATTAGATGAGAACGACAGATATTCCTAAAAACAAATGTGTGTCAGAGGTATCTGAAGGTCCTCCTGTCATCAGCCTAAACATGATATATAACCACCATAGGAACACAAAGCTATCATATCGATCGAGGAGGTCTTTGGTGTTCCATAGATTGACTAGTATGCAAAGAAAGTATGCAAGAAAATTCTTGCAAAGCCAGGTGTGCAATGACAAGAGATAAAAGGCCCTATGGCTGAAACCTTATCTGAGGTATGGGGGTGGCAGCATCATGTTTTAGGACACGTTATTAGACAGGAAGGCCCAGGTGTAGTCGACGGTAAACATGCCCAAGCATGGCTCTGTTTCAAAGTGGATTCAGAAGAACTAAGTGATTGTAGAAAATCATCATGAAGTGGTGATCTGTCAAGCGTGAAGGTTTATAAACTGAAGTCTTCTCCACCTGTTCTCCAGAAATAAAGCAGAAACATGCAGGTGCAGCAGGTCCAGAGAGGCTCCACCAAACAGAAGCGCAACGTTATAAATCTATCACTTTCTTTCATTATCATTTTGACACTGAAAAGAAATACTTTGAGGGTGTTGTTCCAAACAAGAAAATCATTATTTTTTTTTAAAGGTATGTTAATTTTACATTCACTCTTTCTTAATTTATAGCTTTTACCAGGAAACACTTTCGTCTCAGGGAATACTGCTTTGCAAAGTGTCCAGCTTGTCTCTGGTCCAGCAACACTCATGAAACAATGATCCATCACTGAACGACCAGATTAATGAAAGATCACCAGATAAGTAATCCAACAGGACCCAACAAAAGAAGATAGTTGTTGGTTTAAAGGTATCATTGCATATTTTTACTTTTGTTACATAACAAAAGCACAGCAGGCCAAAAATGTCTTAAAGTAAAAGTTGAATGCTTGGATGATTGTTTTAGCAGCATTTTTCTGTGGCATCACCTTGTATACAAAGAGGCTTGTTATTCATGTACTGACAGGTTAACTGTTAACAGGAATATTCAAGTGTGATAGAGATCTTAAGCTCTTTATAAAAAGTTTCTGAAGAAAGAAGTTGTCAACACATTTAGGGCCAAGCATGGAACTCTAAGAGTTATCCCATGAATTAATTTTAAAAGAGTTTGGTTGAAGGTGTACTCTCTTACAGTAGAAAACTTTGTAGCCGCTTAAATCAGTTTCTGGAAAAGGGCCTCTTGTTGATCTGATGGTTGGAGAATCTTCAGTGTTCACCATTGATAGTATTGCATTTCAGGTCCTCTGAGTTCCCAGTCAGTCCATTGCATCGTGGTCCATTGGATTTTCTAGGACATAAACTTGACAGTGACGTCGTAGCTAATCATAGTGAGTTTTATAATGTCTTGAAAATGTATTGGTGCTTTCTGGGTTCATTTGTACATTGTAATGGCTGAAGGGTTCACTGACATATAATCCAGAGTGTTGGAGCCACCCAAAGCACTTGTGTTAACCCGCAGATTCCATAATGTACCTGTTCCATCACTTATGCAGTTTGTGCATCTGGCAGTTTGAGCAAAGATTCCTATAACCTTCTTTTTTCCAAGCTCCTCTAGTCAATCATGAAGGGTTCATGACCTTTGTATAGGAAGAACAATGACATCAGTAACTGCTAATGGCTTAGTCTCGACTGTCCTTACAGGTGGATAGGGGCCGTCTATAGGCACAAAATGGTCAAACCTGACCAATATCAAGGTTGTAGAGCAAACATTTCATCCACATTTTTTCTATGGGCATGCCGTGAGCCACAGATCATCACACATATACAATGCATAAGGGTAAGGAAAAGGTGAAGAAAGTTAGATGAAGGTGTGTCGTACATACTTTTCATTTTTTTAACCACACAAATCCTATGGACAATGCAAGAAACCCGTTAGTCCTGTTCACGTGATGAGTAGATTCTTCTTGCGTGTCCCATACAGGTTTGTCTGTCTTTCGCCCCCTGTCTATCCCCAAGAGCAGTTGTGACTGAGGGCACCATACTACAGCATCACCCATAAGTCATAAGTGCATGCTACAAATACTTCACGATGCACTTGCTACATACACGAGGATTGTGCGTTCCATTTTAAAGCCTCAAGTGAAACGCAAGACACACCTGCGCTCTCTGTAACCCTTGTGCTATCCTAGGCACTTTAACATTGGGAGCTGGGTCATCTAGACCCACTAGACAGTCCGCTGAACCTTTTTTCTTCAATAATTTGTGATCTTCACTGGTGTCCATGGATGACATGAAATCCTCTCCACCTTTATCCACCTTTGTCATGGTAGGGAGAACATGTCAATGTAAGGCTGGGATCATAGGATAGCACAAGGGTCATGGTGCATCCTGAACTGACCACTATTCTCTACATCCCCCATGGGCCAGAACAACCCAAAAAACCTGCAACACCCATACAGGTACATGTGGCCATACCTGTAGCTCTTGCTTTTCTTTTTGCATCTCAACTGGTTATTTATGCACAAATTGTGCTTTGTTCTGTATTAATGACACAGATAAATAATTCTTCTCAATTCAGCCTACAGCTTTCTGATCTGGGCTATCTAGTCCTCCTCAGCCAAAATCAGTGGCCCTCACACCCAGTCATGCCAATTCTCATTCCTTCAAAATGAATAACCGCTCAGAGACCATTAGAGTTTACAGTAAAAAAAGAAAAAAAAGTTAAACCCTCCACTACCTTTGAGGACATTCACTGAATTCTTTACAGAGGTTCTAAAAAGGAAATTGAAGACAGTAATGTTGATGTTTGAAGCTCACAGAGTCTTTAGTGTAGATGCACAAACACAACATTATCAGGTCCATCTCAGGCGGACACAATGGTGGAGTCAGGGAGTGGCAGAATCAGAGTTTTTAATATAAGTCCAGGAGGCCATCCAATAAAAGGAATAAGAACAGGAACAAAAGCACTAGGAACTCTGGAGAAATAAAGGCTGGATTGCTCACAGTGAAAGAAAGACAATCTGGCACTGGCTTGAGAAGAAGCACTGCTTATACAGGGAAGACAATAAGGCACAGGTGCATCACATTAGGGAGGAAGCAAATCCCACAGCAGGAACTGGAAATGAAGATAGGGGACTAAGACAGGACTACAAAATAAAACAGGAAGTGACGACCAGAAAGCTCACTAGTCCTGACAAACATGGGGTTGTGTGTGTTGGCCATCAATTGCCGTAGTTCTTTCATGCATTATTTACATTTCACCTTTTCTTAATCTTCTCAGTCAACCCTCCATCTTTATATGTTGTCCTTGTAGTTGCTGGTCTTCCTTAAAGCAAAAATGTTCTGTTTTTTTAAACTATTGTGGCAGAAATGTTTGTTTTCTTAGTCTGGATTGAAAGTTTCTTCCTGCTAAACGACAGTCTATCCTCTCCACTGTCACCCAGTGCATACTCAGTATGGGACTTTGCAGACTGTTAGTCCCTCATCTTGTCCATTTCTGGTTAAAACAATTCAAATAAAATTCAGGCTGCTTTTTTTTTTCTTTGTATGTTCTCTTGGGATGACCTTGCTTGCTAGTTTGTATAAAGAAGGCTAAACTGAATGAAGACATCTGTGGAAATGTAAAAAGTCATGTGCAATGTGACTGCAGACAGATGGTGAATTTTTAAAAATAAAAGTGAAATCAACAAATGACTTGAACTTGATTTTAAATGGAAATAAATTGAAAGTGCACTAAATAAGCTGCTCAAAAAACAGTGTTGATGCAGGTAAATGTAAAATAACTAAGGCCATAAATAGGTTTGGCTTATTTCGCCCTACATGTAGAAACGAGGACAGGTGTGCAAAGGTGTGCAAACTCGCTGGACAACACCAGGCTTTGCAGGCTGAAAGCTCCCCGGGCTCCTCAGTGCTTACGCTGCAGCACATCAATCAATAAAAGTATGTCCTGACGCAGAATGACACTTAACAGGAATGCTGCAGATGGCGACTAGATATTAAACTTTTGATTTCTGCGACGTGCAGTTCGTGTCTGAGTGATATAGCTCTGACACGATCTCCTGCCTTCATGCCTGCTCCCGGAGCATGCACCTGCTTGTCGCAGTTCAATTTGGCTGTTGCATAAGTGGTTGGCACTCGAGTTCAACAGCCCTTCTTCAGCGCCCTGCAGCTCTTCTTCACCTAACAGAGTGACTCCAGAAATCCAAACACTGAAACCGAGCACACAGTGGGGGATTTTTTCTAAAATTTGGTCACGTTGTGGGCTTCTGCTGGGTAGTTTCTCCTCAATATCAGTTGTCTGCTGTAACTCCAGGCTGTCACCAAGTCCCTCCCTGACATAACTGAGAGTCTTTGATGTGACAGGAGGGGCCTGGGACCTGAATCTGGACGGGGGGGGTTGGCAACATATTTGTCTTACTTTGACACACCTGCCCGAAACCTGGGAACGCAAATCATTCGTGTCACAAGTTTTTATTGTGACACTTCTTGCGCACAATGAGGATGATTGACAGCTACCCACAGGCATCCGTGTTAAACTAAACAAGATTTAGGTAGAAGAGCCTCATAAATGTCTGCTACCAAGACTCACAAAACTGAAAAATAAAAAACACACCAACGTTTATGAGATAATTTTATAATGTTCATACATACTTGTGATCTTAAAGCTGAATGCGAATTCGTTGGTGAATGAAATTCAAACTAAGTTGACGTTTATCTTGAAAATATAAACTATTTGCAACATCCTGGCTCAGTAATCTTACTTTTTTTATTTCAAATGTTACGCATTGAGGAAATAGTGAAACCACGTAAGCGTAAATTTTGGATTTTTAGAGTTACATGCAGTGTATTCGATGGAAACAGATTTGGAGAATGTGGGTGTGACTGAATGAGACGAAACACTGACTGCACTAGTGTGAGTATTGTAAGAAACAAAGATTTGTTTAAGATGACCAAAATAAAGACTGAATTAACTTCTAGAGCTGCTTGCTCCACCCCTCTGCTATAGTTTAATCAAAGCAGGGATGCTAACTTGTTGCACTGTATTGGCTGTAGACTCAAACACGGACCAACCTCCGGCAGCAGAACCTCACAGCTGCAGTCAGGAGATGCTCAACAGCAGCTTTTGACTACAAATGAAATATACTGAGCACACGAAACCGCCGCTGCCACCACTGACTGATTCCAATACATAAGGAATGTAAAAAAATACCAAAATGTACTTGATGATGGGGGAAAAACTAGAACTAAATAATAATAAAAGTGAACATTTGAGTGGCAGAATTTGTAAGAGCCCCTATTCTTCTTTTTTTTTCTTAAGAACAGATTAAATCAGATTGATACTGTTTCCTTTATTTATTTCAAGACCATTTACCAAAAGACCATTTTAAAAAGTAAAATTAATCTCTGAATTTCATAAATCACTGATGCCCTTTGCAGGTAATGACTGGTTTAATTTAAAAAGTTTTTTTTTTAAATCCCAGTTGCAGCCAAAAAGGAATTTGCTAACTGAGGAATTTGTCTTAAAAATCCTCTTCAAAGAAATGGAATCCAGTTTGAGGAGAACTTTCTCCATCAGTGAAAGCCTAACACTTAAGACATGACAGGCATTTTTCTGTTCATTTAAGCTGCTGCTGCAGGAAATCCACACCTTTTACATCTAGTTTCCCCACTATTTGTAACGTTTCTCCCAAAATGCAGACTATGAGACCCTTTGTGCATGTACAGAGTCATTTCCCTCTTTCTGATTTTGTATTCTTCTATTCTTGAGCAAATGCACAGCCTTTCTCTTCTTGAGTATGTGTGACCCCACCCAACACCTCCACCTTGTAAGCTTCCTTTGATCTTCATTTGATCTCCTAAGACGTGAAAAATGATCATTAATTAAAGAAAGGTTAGAAGAAAAGTGAGAGTATGCTGAACGTTGAGCTTTAACATTGACATTTGACTCTCAATCACACCTTACTTTCACGCATTTTTCTTGTCACATGCCTTCCAACTGACTGGGACAGGGTGATGGATGATTGACAGTTTGGATAGCAGCATTGCTGCAGCTGTCCTTGTTCTGTTAAGGGGCTTTCTTGGAACCACTCACTGACAGAAAGGTGAAGCACCCCCTTAAGGTAAAAAAAGACACCCTTCAGCATGTATGAGGATGTTACCCACACTCTCTGGTCCAATCACAGCCTGCCTAAAGGGTTCGGCCTTTTACACACTTTGAAATGACAGTTTATGTGAACTGCAGCGCCTTTGGCAAAAAAGAGGGAACTGCAGTATATAACATTTACATAACGTTGTAACTTTGATTACATAATTCATTGTCATAAAATTCTACCAAATGTGAGTTGAAGTGTTTAAATGTCACATTTAATTTCAAAGTGATTTTAGACCCATTTCTGCCTGCTTCACAGTGGAAATATGTAAAAATGACTGGAAAAAAAAATCCAGCAAAAAAATGACAGAAAGAAAAAAAAAATCCCCCTGAAATCTGGAAAAGACGATTTAAAAATAAAGCTTGACAGAGAAAAAGAAACTTGGAAAGACAGTGGTAAAAGTGTCTGTGAATGAGTGCAAAACACGAGGAGACACACTTTACTTAAAGCAAACTCGGGTGTGGTTGGAGCTGAAAGAGCCCAGACAGTCTTCTGTCAAAGGTAAATCATGTGATCATTACTGAGGAAGAACGAGGACATATTCACCCCTCCACATCGACCCCAGAGACGTTTTTTAAGTTCACTCCAGCTCTGTTGTTTGCTAGAAAGTCCATCTACATCCACAGCTTTGTTTGGACTGTGCAATGAGCCTGTATGTGCTGCCAACATGATTAGGCCGTGCTCCTCATGTCCCCCGTACAGTTTTGGTGACTAGTGCTTTACTATCAGTGTGCTGTAAATGCGTGCAGCGTCCAATGGCCTTATAAATACTTCACGATTCACACGATGCACTCCATTTTCAACAAGTCTCAAGGAGTCTGCAAGATGCGCCTGCACGCCCCCTAAGATGCACCCGGACGATCCAGAAACCTGCTAGAGCTATACGGGTCAACAGGTGCATGTGACTGTACCTTCAGCTGAGCAAAAACAAGAAACCAAACACACCTGAGATCATGGCAGCCTTCACCCTTAGCTCAGTAAAGTTTAGTCACCATCTTCACATTTGCAGATTTCAAACTGCTTAAAGTTTTATGTTTCTGGGAAAATAGCAAGTTTCTGGGTTTGTGGCTCAACCTGTTATTTTTATTTATCTCAATCGTTCTTAGTGGAATTATGTTTTATCCAGGCAGACGCGGTTTTTGTTTAGATTTTTAAATGTTCAAAAAAATCCAACAAAACCCCCTTTAGCTGCTGTCAGACGAAGCGTTAAAACAAACATTTTCAAAGCCCTAAACTTTTCCTAAAGCTTCTGTTTACACAAGGCCCAAAGGAAAACCCCATCTCTTCTCACTAAGTACTGGATCAACATGAACCAGTTTAGTAAAGTCAAAAATAAGATTTGGAGAAGAAAGACTCGGACTGCACAGGCATTAATCTTCAGCTCCACCTGTTTAGTTGTGAAAACGTTCAACTGTCTCTGAAAATGAACAAAAAGTTGTGTCTCATTTGTTTGTATTTTTGTTAAAGTCCTTTTTTTTATTTGACTGTTTATCTGGCAGGTAGCCATGTTATTGTGAAAGCGACACTATCATGCAGAGGGAGCGACATGTTGAAGCCAAACATTACTACTGGAACAGCTGCACCAGCGCATGCATGGCTACTTCAAGCTGATACTGATATCCACTCCTAAAAGCCCCTGCATGAGTGAAAGGACCAAAGTCTGAATGCTGTCTCCGCCCCTGCAAACCTGGACCAGCCCTACATGCTCAGACAATCGAATGTTCACCTCAAACAGGAAAAGAAGATGAAAGCTGTCTGCGGAATCGACCGTGTGGATCATTTGCTGCTCTTCTGACTTTTTGGATAGCACGTCAGCTTACACTTGGCCTTCTTCAAAGGCAGGCCCCAACAAGAAGGCAAGCTGCTCCGGTGGTTGCTTTAGGAGCCACTCTGCCTCTTTCAAATCCCATCTGTGTCATACTTTGGGAGTTACACTGCAGCTTTGTCTGAACCTGCTTTCTTCTGGCACTGGTTAAAACAAGCTTTGCCTGGAGGCACCGCAGAGAGAAACCCAGGCGAGCTTTCAGAAATGTGTTAGATAAGTCTGAATGAAGAGCGCAGCAAAGAGCAGGAGGCCAAAAACTCTTCGTCTGGACTTTAGTGAACCAGCCGTGTGGTGAAAAGCAAGGACAACGCCCCCTATGATAGTCAAATCCACCACCGATAAGGTTCTCCGCCTGATCATTTCTGATAAGGCGAAGCATGACCTCTGACCTTTAGCAAAGACGGCCTCAAACATTTTTCCTCGTTGTTATATCCAGTGATGGAAAATTGCTGTAAGGCAGCATTTGCTCAATTATTGCATTCCACGCACCAAAACAGCGGCAACGCAAAGTCCCAGCAGCAGATAGTTTGGTAACATTTTAAATATTTTAAGCAAAATGAACTGACATGTCAATGAAACTTCACTGAATCATCAACCATGGCAGTGTAATTCAACAAAGAACCTTTCTCAGTAACTGGATGTGCAGAATGATTAAGTTCACCAGGCTGCTTCACGTGTTTGTGCTTATGGGCTGCAAAGTGTTCTTCCGTTCATGCACTAGAATCAGCACCAGGGACGGCACAATTCTCGGTTCAAACCTGAATCACATCACTGAACCAAAGCGTGGATAAAGTGAATCGACTGCCAAGGTTTGCATTTGTTGATGTTCCAAGTGTCAAAAATCAATACATGTATTACTGTTTTATTGGGTTGTACGTGGCTTAATTGATTGCTCATTTGCAAATCCCCAAAATCATATATGGAACCCAAACAGAACCAAGACGCAAAAATCCAGACTTGAACCAAAACATGGGGTAAGGGAGTCTTGGCGTCCTTAATCAGAGTTTTCTGGATCCATCCGATCAGTTTCTGAACTGGTCGGGCCATTCAGATGAATGCTGGGTTTGGATCCCTGAGTGCCCAGAGAAAACCCAAGCATACACGAGAACATGCGACCTGCACACAGAGAGAACCCAGCAGGGATTTGAACCAGGGCCTTTTCACTGTGAGGCAAGAGTGCTAACCAGTGCAGCCCAGTTTGCTGGATTTAACCATCAAAATGAACAGGATTCAATTTAATTACTGAACGAGAAGAAAATGCAAAAGAAGCCAAATGATATTCCGTGCAAAACCACAAACGGAATATTTGGCTTTTGCTTTCACATTTTTCCTTTGAGACTCATCAAAAAACTGGGTGTGTCACAACTGAGATAAGTTGTCCTTTTTTCCCTTTAGAGCAGTTTCCCTTAAGAAAGCCCTCCAGCCACAGCCAGCTCAGTTCACCAGGTAGCCACCGGGGGGTGCCTTCTCTGTTGGCTCCAAGTAAAATGGAAAAACTACACAACACAGATACAGTTTGTGTGACGGGTTCTGAAACTTTTACCTTTGATATTATGAACATACACACACATGAACACAAGTTGGACTGCATCAGAAAATAAAATGTTTCTTTTTTTCCTCTTGACACCCCTGCGTTTGTTTTACTTTTCATGTGAACCTCCTGACCCCATGACTGTCTTCCAATCTGCAATTTCATTTCCAATTTCATTGAAGACGCTTTGAACCCTTTAACACAAAAGATGTCGGCGGGGTTCAATTGATCCATCCTAGCTTGTGAGATTTTCCTACTCGTAGCACAAAACGATACTTAAGACTAGGAGTGTGCGCTCACAAAAGGCTGCCGATACAATACGTGTCCCCATACACGTGTCACAATACGACACGTACCCCGATATGTCCCATGACAGTACCAGAAACAATATTTCACGATTCTTTTAAAGAGCATGACTTAGAAAAAACTATGCCTGAATATTAATACACCTTTCTCGTGGTAGAAAATGTTCACGGCTTAAAATGTATGCAGTCATATGTGGTATGCTGTTGTGTGCAGGTCGATTGGCTGCCATTCATGAGCGGTATGGAGAAGTGCCATGGTGTGATTCATATCCTGCACCCCGCTCACTGTGTTTTGTCGGAGACACATTGCAGATTTTAAAACGCGGACAGTGAAGACACGGATCTGCCACAGAGTTATGCCGTGGTGGGAAAGGAGCTTACGAGTCCCAGAAGTTTAGTACCGAGCTCGCCAAAAGGTCTGGAGCTAAGATGAGAATGGGCTGCATTGCGTTAGTAGCATCAAGCAAACAAATAAATGGAACCTAAAGTCACAAAAATGGTATAAAACATCATATTGTAAACACGAGATTGAAGAGGCGGTGCAGATTTATGAAAATGTTTGACAGAATTTAGAATCTGCTGGAATTACGTTAATCGTGTGAACGGGGGATGAGTTTAAGTAGATGAAGGAATGTAAGCACTGGAGCTAAAGCGCAGATGTTTAAAGGGTCAAATCCATCAAGCTAGTCTTTAAATCAAGAGGCTGCTGGCAAAAGTACAAATATTACATAAAGTTTCTGAAGAATCTGGGTTTTAAACAGTGCGTCGTTTTTACTCTTCTCAACATGCAGCCAATCCTGCAGCTGGTGACTCTGCCCCTCCCACAGACAGGTGGTTGAGATGCAAGGATTGTATAATGAGATTTTACGATTATATGTGTAGATGTGGATTTCTGACGTTTCTCTCGCAGCTGCAGGTAAAACAAGAGAAAAGTTCTTCTGGTCTGTTTTTATTGACGAATATTTATATTCTTGCACTTTATGGTGAAACAAGTCACTGTCTTCTGGAAATATAAATAAAAGCAACCGATTTTACTTTTTGGTTCTTCTTGTCTAACAACAAATGTGAAATCAACACACACAATAAGCACACACACTGTTTATCTGAGCAGCCAAATTAAAAAAGTAAAATTTTCCAGTTTCAAGTTTTGGAGTTTCTGTTTTTTTCCTGTTCTATCTTGTACAGCGCTAACCTGCCAGTCACCCCTTGGTGTTTGGTAATTTATCAACCACAGGATGGGTGGGGCTGCTTCACTACAAAATCCATCACTTATCCAGCAAAAAAAACAAAAACAAAAAAAGCATCATGACTGGAAACTGGTGATTCTTTATGCAAACAAGCTGTGAGACTGTAAAAGATCCTCTTCAAAACATTCCAGTGTATCTCCAACACTATAGATTTGTCACGAGCTATTCAGCAACACGCATTTTGAAGTGAACAGATGTCGCCCCCTGGTGGTAAGTTACTGGAGCAGATCGTTCACTGTCAAAGAAATTGTTTACTATTTAACCCTTGTGCTATCCTAGGCACTTTAACATTGGGAGTGGGGTCATCTAGACCCACTAGACAGAGCTCTGAACCTTTTTTCTTCAATGATTTTCTTCAATGTTTTTTTTTTTATCATTACCTTTAAAGCAAAGCAGCGTAAAAGGTGTCATGTTGGGCCTTAATTTACCTCAGATGTTTGATGAGGACATCTCACAATAAGATATAGAATGAAGAGCAATACCTCAATTGACCGTTAGATGTCAGGCTTGTGTTTTTTTGTACCGTTCTCACATTAGATCTCTATGAAATTGATCAAGAATTTGTTTGACTGATCCTATTCTAACATTTGCTTTCATCTCCTCTCTTTATTTAAGTTGATCAGCAGTCTTTTAAAAGTTGTCTCACATTTCATTACTGTTTTGAAAAGGGTTAAAAGCACCCAAAACTCTTGTTATGCTTCATTTATTTTACCTTCACTGTTTTAAAAATATAATAAAATAAGACTATTTTAGACTCCCACAAACATTTCAAGACATTTTAATAACTTAAAGGGAATTTTTAGTTATTTATTGCAAATAAAAATCCCAAAACATGACTGACTGACTGGCGACAGAACAGTTTGGAATCGGATCTCAGGTAAGTTTTTTGTTGAAAGTTCTAAGCAAGATAATAAAGTTTTTGATATTTCGATGTGAAAAAACAAGAAAATTTGTATTTTCTCACAGTTCTGTGTCTCTTACTAAACATTGAGGTATGAGAGATTCTAACTAAGCGTGACTGTATTTCCTGTTTCAAACACTGGGTGTCAGGATTTCCCTTCTTTTTCTCTTCAGTTGGTCTTGAGTGCTGGTCATAAGTGAAAAAGGTTGGAGTTTTAGAAAACATTCTGTTAACCCTGTTAAAGAGTTTTTACCTAACGTAAAACTTTATGTTCAGTATGGTGGAAGTTTGGTGGCCCCAGGCAAACAATAACATGGGACGCCCAGCCTATAGGGTAAAAACTCTGTTGAATAACTTCTACAGTGCTCCACTTATAGACAGCATCAATGTTAACTATGTCAAAGTCATGACAGGCATTTAATCAGATTTAAAGGTTAAAGAAATTTATATTCAATATGCTTGCTTGGAATTGACTAAATGGATTAATTTGTTACCGCCTCACTTTTTAGTTGGAACAAATCTTTTTGTTGTATTTGTTGGGTTTTACTAAAGAAAATGAAAGAAACAAAAATACTTGATGGATTGAACTAAACAGTACACTATGGAAGGGTGTCAATGGAAAATTAAAAGCGCCATGAGAATTATTTCCGGAATTTTTCTAAGGGGTTCATCTCGGGGCCCTTAAAGTGGTGTTTTGGGTGATTTTTAACACGCTTTTGTAATGTTTTTCCAATGATGTAAGCCATTTATCCCATTTCTGATCAGACAACAAAATGTAGTTGGAAAAAGAGCTTTTTTGTGATGCAGAAGCTACGCTGGGCTCCCTGCTTTGAGCTCTCAGCGATGGGGAGGGGAAGTGGGGTCGGGGTTGCTCTGCATCAACAATGTGCGACCTTCTTTACCTGCTCATCATGCAGCTATTGCCCCTTTTCTGTTAGCATAGGGACTCTTTGGCCCCCTCCGTGCATCTTGTGAGGTAGTGGGGATATCCTCTCCAACGCACTCAGCTTCTGCTGTTTGCTCATTTATCCTGAATGTCACATCATCTTCCCCAACTTCAGACGAAACATCCAATCTTGATATTTTTTTTCGCTTGGGTTTGACTTTAAAGATTAAAGTACTGATTTAAATGTAAGTACTTTGTGGAGAAAATAGAAAAATGTTGGTTTAAATTACTGCACCTTAAACCTAACAGTGCTACAATATGTCTTCATATTTTCTCTGATGCAACATAAAATGTGTGCAATAAGAAACAATAACGTGTCTTGAATAGGCCAATATTACATCTAATTCCTGTTAAATCGGAATCACTAAATATGAACAGTATACAGGTTACCTGGCATAGATACATTTCACTATTGAACAAATCATCTTGAACAGGAAAACAAAAATAAAATGATCTCAGTCCCTTCAGTTGAACAACAAATGAAACAACAAATGTCTTCCTTTTTATTGCTGTCTCTTCTTAACTGTTATACTTTCATATGAACTAATATTAATCAGAGTCCTTGATGCAACATTCATCTTTGGGAACCCGAAGTTGTTGCGTGGTGTGCACCCAGGGTGGCGCTGTTGTCCCTCTCGGCGCTGGCACAGTCTCGTCTACCCATGCAGAGCAGAAGAGTTGTCACTGTAGACCCCCGAGGAATTAGCATGAGGACAAGGTGTTTAAAACAGGGTTTACTGCTCTTCACAACCCGTGAGAACTGGCAGCAAAATAAAAACACAGACGTGCATCAAAAAGAATTCTACGGCTTACAAAATATGAAACTTAAATTAGACAAAATAAAAGCACACGAACCTTGTGGGCCGACTTCCACGAGGGGCTAATTGCTCATTTATCTTGAGATTTCCTTTCACTTACTAAAAAAACACAATAAACAAATGATTTTATTGATAATTCTGTCATACATTTATGTGATTTCTACTGATCTTACCGGAGATCTTCACGTGGCTGCAGCAATGCGCTGATAGCTGTATGTGCAGTTAAATGAGTCCGTGTGGAACTTTAATTGAACTTTGGTGCACGTGCTTTCACCACTAGATTTAAAATACAATGTATAACAGATAAAACACATGAATGTTTGGGGCTGTTACACATCATTCCACAATGATGTCATAAAAAGTAAGCATGGGGTGATGTCACATGAAATCATCATCGCATTGCTTCCATCAATATGGGAGTATAATGTCATGTGACATCATACTCCCACATTTCTGTCATCTTTTTGGAATGATGATGATAATGTCACATGACATCATCCCACAATGATGTCATCATTTTTGGAATGATGATGATGTCACATGACATCATTGTTTCCCCTAATGATTTCATCAATGTGGGAGTATGATGTCACATGACATCATCCCACAATGATGTCATCATTTTTGGAGTGATGATGATGATGTCACATGACATCATTGTTTCCCCTAATGATTTCATCAATGTGGGAGTATGATGTCACATGACATCATTGTAATTCACATTGACATCATCAGTGGCTGAAAAAAATTAACTTATATCCACTGAAGTTCTCGATTGTACATCTGGGGAAGAAAGCTTGAAAACATCTGTGGACAAGAAATTTAAGACAATGCAAAGATTTTCAGGAAAGATTCGAAAGTGGTTTGGTAAACGCACAAACAAAGTGAAGCCTCTTGACCCTTCTGAGCAACAACCCACAGCTGGTTGTTCGAAGGATTTACCAGAGAGAGTGACTAACCAACGCCCAGAAGAAGCAGATCACAGCGACACCTCTTCTCTCGACGTGACTTCATGGGATTTAGAAAATGAACAAACTCCAACCACAAAGACCTTTAAATTAAATCTGACAGCAAAAGTCTCTGAAGGTGAAGCATCAGAATGTTCAGATTACATTTCACAAATCATGAGGGAAACAAAAGACGTCACAAAATCCCTCGGTTATCAAATTAAAAGAGAGCAAATTCTAGAAATGACTGAACACATTTTGGAAAGTGAAATGAGACCTGAAGAAGTGCTTCAAGGTATAGAATTGGTTTTTCCTGACAGCTTCAGTAGGATTGAGGAGTCTCAACTTTTATACAAAATCTGGAGAGTTTATAATTACATATTTATGTATGATGTGGTTGGTCACTTTGAAAAAATTAGTATGATGCTTCAATGTGAATTCATGCCCTCTTTGAATTATGCTATACAGAACATTTCTCTCCCAAGAATGAAAAATAACCTAAAACTATTGCAATGGGACGAAAGCGTCAAGCAATCCTTAAAAGACTACTTCTGTGCAGATTATCTTGACAATGTAAAACCCAACCTACCCGAGTTTTGTAAATGTCAGTTCAAGGAATTATATTCAGAATGCTTAGCCAGATTCACTTCTGCAATGTATGAAGATTTGATGACAAATAAAGCTCCAGCTGATTCAAACAGTGAGAGTGAATCAGTATCTTCTGATGAAACGAGTTCTCAGACTGAACAGTTCATGGCGGAAACCGTAGAATCCATCCTTATATTTGCTCTTTTTGAAATATATTATTGTCGAATGAATAATATTTTCTCTGCCATCACTGATGCTCTAAATGAGCTTTTCTGTAGCGACAATACCGTATTATCCGAAACAGAGGAAATTTATGAGAAAAGCGTGGATGAAGTGTTAGTCAAAGCTTTTAGGAAAATCAACAAAAGAGCCACACAACCAGTCACTGTCAGAAGAGTCACCCATTTAATTGATTGTTTTTGTGACTTAATACATCGTTCTAGTTTTGGTTTCTGGAACTCATTTTCTTATTGCAAATTACAAACCGTTCAAAAACGACCTTTAGGAAACTTGTACAGGGAAGCTGTATTAAAAATGATCTTCTATCACCCAGGAATGAGCCATAAAAGGCTCCTAAAACGGATAAAACGCCACCTTTTCCCAGAAATAGATTAGAACAGAGAGAGAAGAGGGCAAGGCAGAAAAAAGGTCCTTAAAGCTATATCCTGTTTTAAATGCAAAGCGTCAACAGAAAAAAGAGAGGAAATCAGAAATTTGAAATTAAGACAGTCTGTTCAGAAAGTGATAACACTGGTGGTTCAGAAATTACTGAGGGACTCAGACTGCGTGGAGCTGATTTGTAGAAAAATTCTGGAAACAAACGTTGATGAGAGCATGCTGAAGGATCTAAACACACTCCATGAAAGGGTTTTCAAGGAACTCTGTGAAGAATGTGTAAGGTCAAAGAGGATGCCTTCAATGACAGATATAGGAAGTGATCTGCTAAATGAAAGAATTGCTTCACATTTCATGAAGTGCATGGACAATTCACAGAAGAAGCCTTGTGTCACGAAATCGTTTTCTGAAAAGACAGAACGCCCCCTTCACCCAGAAATAGAACCCAAAAGAAAATGGTGGAAAAGGGTGAAAAATGTCTTCAAGAGAAAATCTGGTTCTAAAACGGAAGCTTCAACAGAAGAGAAAGTAAGAGAGTCCGTCCAGAAAGTGATGTTGCTGTTGTTTCAGAAACTACTGACGGATTCAGACTTTGTGAAGAGGATTTGTAGAAGAATTCTGAAGACAAATGGAGATCAAATTGAGCTGAAAGACTTGGATACACTTCATGAAGAGGTTTTCAAGAATCTCTGTGAAGAATGGACAAAGTCAGAGATGATGCCTTCAATGAATAATATTGAAAGTGATCGGCTCGCCAGAATGATTGATACAAGTTTCATCAAATGCATAGGAGATCTACAAATGAAGCCTTGTTTCAAAACAATTCTCTGGAAAAGAATTGGAGGATGTATCTCGGCTTTTAGAAGTGGGAAAAATAAATTAGATAGATAATTTAGATAATTAGATTTTATTAGTAGTAGGTTAAAAAAAAGCAGTCAACTCGATTTGGCTTTTCTTTTTTTTTCTTAGGTTTTTTAAAATATATGTTTTTTTAAAACTAGTTCTTGGTAAATTTACTTCTTAGGTTAATAACGTTAGTCACCAAAAAGAATAATTGAAAAAAAAATGGTGGCTCGTTGGGTTTCTTTGTTGGCCTACAGGGTTGTGGGCAATGGAAGTGTGCCAATAACTCTTAGTCACATTAGTAGGAATTTTTATTTTATTTAGATTTGATTAGTAGGATAAAAAAGCAGTGAACTGGATTTGTTTGTTCTTTTATTCTTAAAAACATTTTCCTGTTTATCCAAGAGGCTTTTAAATTCTAAATCTAAATCATAAGAACTGAGAAAGACTCTTGGAAAACCAAAGTTTTTTATGGAAAAATAAATAAATACAAATTTTAAAGGGATGAAGGCAGATGTAATAAATGTAAGTCTCATACATGTAACTAAATGTAATGAAAAATAAATGTAACTACTCCTTAATGTTAAATAACTCATTATTTATTTACTATAACCTTTTAAAGTGACAATTACAGTTACATAGAAAGCATGTTTACTTGTTACTCTAGCATAAATAATTCAAAATTTGATTCTGTCAGGTTGGGCTATAATAATATAACCATTATATGGACAGTGTTTAAGTCCTAATGTATAGTTGCCCAATCCCATATTTCAAGTCTGATTCCACCTAAATATGAATAAATACACACCAATTTTTACTATTTATTCTGAGGAACGAAAAACGTTTATGCTCTCGCGGGCCACATCAAATGACATGGCGGGCCACATTTGGCCCCCCTGGCCTTGAGTTTGACACATGTGCCCAACAGGGTTGTAGGCAATGGAAGTGTCTTATATATTTACATTTTCATTTTCTTATAATAGTTTTTTGTTTTGCTTTGGGTTTCTGAAATTTGATCTGATTTTTTTTTTTGTAAAGCACTTTTATTCACATTAGCTGAAAAAATAAAGTTTCATATGATTAGATCAGTGCACTCACTAGCACTAGCACTCACTAGAATGCCTGATCGGAAGAGAAATGCGTCATGTAAACACGCCGTTCGGAATACTCTGCCCCGATCAGACTCGTTCGGATCAAAATTTCTTTCCGATCGAGATAGGTGGGTTATACCGATTGTTGATCCAGTCGTTGGTCACGTAAACGGTTCATTCCGATCGTGTGTCACTACGGCTCTGGTTTACGTCACGCATAGATGGTGTTTCGCTGAGAGAAAGCTTTGGAGCGCATACGGGACCAACCAGCTGCTCTGCGGACGCCCCGTGCGAAGCGCCGCTCCGCTCTCGCCCTGCTGGCTCTTCGCCTCTCCCCTCTCTTACACCCCCCGAGGGGGATGCGGCGGAGGAGAGCTTCGTGCCACCTGACGTCTGGACCCTGCACATGAGCTCTGCGTCCGGGCTCGGCTGCCGGTGGACCGAGTGAACCGTGTCTCTGAGCAGAGCAGCCGGATTTATTAATGTGTGTTTGAGGGTGCTTTGTTACGTGTGTGTTTTGTTATTTTGCTATGTGTTGTTCCACAAAAAAAGCACTGACCATACACGGATTAAAAATAAAACGGTGAGCGAACAGGCGCTTCAGAATATTCATAACATTAACAAAAGCAAGGTTTGTTCACAACGGGATTCATTTCCTCTTCCGGTATTTTCAACAGTACTGCGCATGCCCAAATGATTTATTCCGACCGGAATTGTGACCATGTGAACGTTTGTTCTAATCGGAAAAAGGTTTTCTGGGCCCATGTGCACCGGTGAATTTTAACCCGACCATTGATCCAATCAAGATATTTTGCCCATGTAACTGCGGCTACTGTTAGACTTTACCTATCCACTTCATGGTAATAAGCTGGTGACACTGTTGCCAGTGTCACACCATGACGCGGGGTTTACGGTGATGTACCATTCGGCGTTGCTTTCGTAATTATACCATATGGTTTATTGTGGTAATACACCCTCGGTTCGCATCTTGGTAACTTGCTGCAGAACCGACTCAGGTATCTTACCGTGATTGATTAACATGTGTAGTCCTTTTTGTTTACGGTACATCACTGCAAGCTCATTCCCCGCTAATCTACCCTAATGGCACACTTTTGGTACGGCAAATATCCATTTGTCAGAGTGTACTGTGTTCCTGCGGACGGTTTTTACCTTTTAACACTAGCTATTTTACTAAGGTATATGTGAACTGCAACATACTTGACTCAAAATAAATTGTCCAAATAAAAAAGAAGAAAACAAAACAGACACAAACACACAAACATATATGTGTGTAAAAGTATAATAAAAACAATTAGGATGTAAACAAAACGCTCTGGATGTTTGTTTTCTTTTTGATTTCGCTTTTTCAATTTAAAGAAAAATTCCACAACAAATCAAACTCTCCGAGGGGGAGCCTCTTCTAGATTTAGCAGGATAAAACAACACCTGTGTTGATATCAATAATATTTGTTATATAGTTTTAAATATAATAATAAAAATAAAAACACAGTTACATTATAAATCATATTAGACTGGAACCATTGAAAACAGGTTTTAGTAGTCACGTAGGTGCTACAATGGCGGGCCACAAGCTCCCTGTTCCGCTCCATTCTGATGCATCCACTTGCAGATAAAAAATATCTATGAACCTCTTTGTTTTCCTTGTCTGAGCTGGAATCTGGATCTAAGCTGTACAGCTGGATAGCTCTGATATCGCTCGCTATTTTTGTTGCACCGCTACAAAAATATTGGGGAGGTGAAGGGATGTGAGCTAGCGGAAGAAGGATAATGGGAAATGAGGCCAGGCTCACTCCATGCCAAAAGTCCCACCCACTCATAAAGAGATGAATTTCTGATGTTCTGCAGAAGCTATGTCCTAGATTAAAAAAAAACAAAACAATGGGAAGTCTTTTACAATAGATCAAGAGATGATCAGGGGACTTTAAAGATGATTTTTTTCTAAATGTTTGAATCTGATCATCGAGTGAAAATGGCAAGGATTGAAAATGACTAACTGAGCCTGAATCATTGGTTTCAGCTTTTCTGTTTTGTATGAAACCATCATTGATGGATGTCAACGACAACAAATACAAAGTAATATGTCCCCTTTTACTAAAGAATGATCTCATCTGCTTTTCTTTTGTTATCCCTTGTACTATCCTAGTCACTTTAACATTGGGAGTGGGGTCATCTAGACCCATTAGACAGAGCTCTGAACCTTTCTTCTTTAATGATTTGTGATCCTCACTGGTGTCCATGGATGACATGAAATCCTCTCTACCTTTGTCATGGTACGGAGAACACGTCAATGGTCATCTTGACTCCATTGGATAGCACAAGGGTTAGATCGTTGTAAACGGAGAGACTGACATCACTTCCTTTGAGTTATAGTGATTGAATCACGACCCCTGAAGTTGACTGATACAAACCAGATGTTGATGTTGTTAACCGTTGCATTCCCCAAAGGTAATCAGGGATTTCAATAGGGCTGGGAATCACTGGGTACCTCACGAAACAATACGATTTGCGATACATTGCTCACGATAACGATACTATCACGATATGGCGATATTGTGATAATCGATAAATCTCGTTTCTAACAACTCACGATATATCAAACTTTAAGAAAGAAGAACTTGAAAAACAGTTTTTTTGGAAAATATTTCCCCATTAATTTCCCCATGATAATAAACAACTTGTGTCCTATTTGGTGTAATGAATAACAGACTTTTGTGTAACATTGCTGAAATCAGTAATACCCTGTCTTTGACAAACAATGACAATTTTCATTTGGAAATATCTGTAAAATTCGGTTTAAACGATAGCGAACATGAACAGCCGTGCCATTATTTAGTACAAAATTTCTGTAAACAGGATAAAAAATGAATAAGTCAAGTAGCTACCAGGCACATTTGTATTAACTTTTGAAAAACAAAACCATATCCATCGCTTAATTTGAACAATAGCTGTTAATCAGATATTACTTCTGTGAACAAATTATATTGTCTTTGTTAAAAATAAATGACACCATTTAGTGCAAATGTGGTGTAAACAAAAATAAAATTCTCCCAGGAAAATAAAAATCAAGTAGCTAGGAACTTTCCTATAAGTTATTTAAGACATAAACTGCTTTCAAAATAAATGACCAGGGATAAAATACATGAAGAACTTAAGGTGCATCCAAAAGTAAACATCTTTGTGAACAACACGTTTGGGGAAATGTTCATGTTTTTCTGGAGAACCACGCCGCTCGTCTACCGCTGCTTTGAGGAGAAGGGGGGTCTAAGGGCAGGAATGCCCCTCTTACTGCCGTTTCCATCTCAACCGTAACTTGGTCTGGCAGTACAGTGTAGGAATCCTTTTTTCAGTATTTCCGAGAAGGAATGTCAAAGCGGGGCTCTAATGCCTCCCACCAACTTCAGGATTGCTTTGAAAGAACTAATTGGGAGATTTTTGACCACCCAGACCTGGAGGAGCACACAGCAGCAGTCCTGTGCTATATCAACCACTGCACAGACACTGTTCCGGTGGACAAGTGCATCCGAGCAACCCCCTCACTTTCCAGTTGGAACAAATCTTTTGCCTTCTTTGTATTCGTTGGGTTTTACCCCCAAAAATATGAAAGAAACAAAAGTACTTGAAGGATTGAACTAAGCAGTACACTATGGAAGGGTGTCAATGGAAAAAGAAAAATGCCATGAGAATTGTTTCCGACATTTTTCTAAAGGGTTCATCTCAGGGCCCTTAAAGTGGTGTTGTGTGATTTTTAACACGCTTTTGTCATGTTTTTCCGATGATGAAAGCCATTTATAGAGTAAACTGAGGTAAAAATCCAATTTCTTAGCAGACAAAAAAAAGATAGTTGAAAAAGAGCTTTTTTGTGATGTAGAAACTACGCTGGGCTCCCTGCTTTGAGCTCTCAGCAATGGGGAGGGGAAGTGGGGTCGGGGTTGCTCTGCACCAACAATGTGCGACCTTCTTTACCTGCTCATCATGCAGCTATTGCCCCTTTTCTGTTAGCATAGGGACTCTTTGGCTCCTACATGCATCTTGTGAGGTAGTGGGGATATCCTCTCCAACGCACTCAGCTTCTGATGGTTGCTCATTTTTCCTGAATGTCACATGACATCATCATCGCATTGTTTCCCCTAATGATTCCATCAATGTGGGATGATGATGTCACATGACATCATTGTTTCCCCTAATGATTCCATCAATGTGGGATGATGATGTCACATGACATCATCATCCCACAATGATATCATCATTTTTGAAATGATGATGTCACATGACATCATTGTTTCCCCTAATGATTTCATCAATGTGGGAGTATGATGTCACACGACACCATTGTTATTCACATCGACATCATCAGTGGCCGGAAAAAGTTAACTTATATTCACTGAAATAGTCGCTGGTACATCTGCTCAGTAAAAGTACCACAAGGAGAACTTGAAAACGTCTGTGGACAAGAAATTTAAGACAATGCAAAGATTTTCAGGAAAGATTCGAAAGTGGTTTGGTAAACGCACAAACAAAGTGAAGCCTCTTGACCCTTCTGAGCAACAACCCACAGCTGGTTGTTTGAAGGATTTACCAGAGAGAGCGACTAACCAAAGCCCAGAAGAAGCAGATCACAGCGACACCTCTTCTCTCGACGTGACTTCATGGGATTTAGAAAATGAACAAACTCCAACCACAAAGACCTTTAAATTTAATCTGAGAGCAAAAGTCTCTGAAGGTGAAGCATCAGAATTTTCAGATTACATTTCACAAATCATGAGGGAAACAAAAGACGTCACAAAATCCCTCGGTTATCAAATTAAAAGAGAGCAAATTCTAGAAATGACTGAACACATTTTGGAAACTGAAATGAGACCTGAAGAAGTGTTTCAAGATTTAGAATTGCTGTTTCCTGACAGCTTCAGCAGAATTGATCAGTCTCAACTTTTATATAAAATCTGGAGAGTTTATAATTACATATTTATGTTTGATGTGTTCGGTCACTTTGACAGAATTAATATGATGCTTCAATCTGACTTCATGCCCTCTTTGAATTCTGCTATACAGAACATTTCTCTCCCAAGAATGAAAAATAACCTAAAACTATTGCAATGGGACGAAAGCGTCAAGCAATCCTTAAAAGACTACTTCTGTGCAGATTATCTTGACAATGTAAAACCCAACCTACCCGAGTTTTGTAAATGTCAGTTCAAGGAATTATATTCAGAATGCTTAGCCAGATTCACTTCTGCAATGTATGAATATTTGATAGAAGAAGAGTCTCTAGCTATATTAAACAGTGAGAGTGAATCAGTATCTTCTGATGAAACGAGTTCTCAGACTGAACAGTTCATGGCGGAAACCGTAGAATCCATCCTTACAGATGCCCTTTTTGAAATATTTTATTGTCGAATTAATAATATTTCCTCTGCCATCATTGATGCTCTAAATGAGCTTTTCTGTAGCGACAATACCGTATTATCCGAAACAGAGGAAATTTATGAGAAATGCGTGGATGAAGTGTTAGTCAAAGCTTTTAGGAAAATCAACAAAAGAGCCTCACAACCAGTCACTGTCAGAAGAGTCACCCGTTTCATTGATCGTTTTCGTAGCGTAATACATTGTTCTATTTTTAATTTCTGGACAACATTTTCTTATTGCAAATTACTAACCATTCAAAAACGACCTTTGGGAAACTTGTACAGGGAAGCTGTATTAAAAATGATCTTCTATCACCCAGGAATGAGCCATAAAAGGCTCCTAAAACGGATAAAACGCCACCTTTTCCCAGAAATAGATTTAGAACAGAGAGAGAAGAGGGCAAGGCAAAAAAAGGTCCTTAAAGCTATATCCTGCTTTAAATGCAAAGCGTCAACAGAAAAAAGAGAGAAAATCAGAAATTTGAAATTAAGACAGTCTGTTCAGAAAGTGATAACACTGGTGGTTCAGAAATTACTGAGGGACTCAGACTGCGTGGAGCTGATTTGTAGAAAAATTCTGGAAACAAACGTTGATGAGAGCATGCTGAAGGATCTAAACACACTCCATGAAAGGGTTTTCAAGGAACTCTGTGAAGAATGTGTAAGGTCAAAGAGGATGCCTTCAATGACAGATATAGGAAGTGATCTGCTAAATGAAAGAATTGCTTCACATTTCATGAAGTGCATGGACAATTCACAGAAGAAGCCTTGTGTCACAAAATCGTTTTCTGAAAAGACAGAACGCCCCCTTCACCCAGAAATAGAACCCAAAAGAAAATGGTGGAAAAGGGTGAAAAATGTCTTCAAGAGAAAATCTGGTTCTAAAACGGAAGCTTCAACAGAAGAGAAAGTAAGAGAGTCCGTCCAGAAAGTGATGTTGCTGTTGTTTCAGAAACTACTGACGGATTCAGACTTTGTGAAGAGGATTTGTAGAAGAATTCTGAAGACAAATGGAGATCAAATTGAGCTGAAAGACTTGGACACACTTCATGAAGAGGTTTTCAAGAATCTCTGTGAAGAATGGACAAAGTCAGAGATGATGCCTTCAATGAATAATATTGAAAGTGATCGGCTCGCCAGAATGATTGATACAAGTTTCATCAAATGCATAGGAGATCTACAAATGAAGCCTTGTTTCAAAACAATTCTCTGGAAAAGAATTGGAGGATGTATCTCGGCTTTTAGAAGTGGGAAAAATAAATTAGATAGATAATTTAGATAATTAGATTTTATTAGTTGTAGGTTAAAAAAAAGCAGTCAACTTTTTTAAAATATAGGTTTTTTTAAACTAGTTCTTGGTAAATTTACTTCTTGGGTTAATAAAATTAGTCACCAGAAAGAATAATTGACAAAAAAAATGGTGGCTCGTTGGGTTTCTTTGTTGGCCAACAGGGTTGTAGGCAATGGAAGTGTCTTATATATTTACATTTTCATTTTCTTATAATAGTTTTATGTTTTGAAATGTAATAATTTTTTTGTAAATAACTCTTAGTCACATTAGTAGGAATTTTTTTTTATTTAGATTTGATTAGTAGGATAAAAAAAGCAGTGAACTGGATTTGTTTGTTCTTTTATTCTTAAAAACATTTTCCTGTTTATCCAAGAGGCTTTTAAATCCTAAATCTAAATCATAAGAACAGAGAAAGACTCTTGGAAAACAAAAGTTTTTATGAAAAAACAAATAAATACAAATTTTAAAGGGATGAAGGCAGATGTAATAAATGTAAGTCTCAAGTCTGCGGTGTCAATTCAAACTTATTTTCACTTAGGGCCACATCAGCATAGCGGCTGTCCTCAAAGGGCCAGATAAAACTTATGTTCATGTAACTAAATGTAATGAAATATATATGCAACTACTCTTTAATGTTAAATAACTCATTATTTATTTACTATAACATTTTAAAGTGACAATTACAGTTACATAGAAAGCATGTTTACTTGTTACTCTAGCATAAATAATTTTAAATTTGATTCTGTCAGGTTGGGTTATATGGACAGTGTTTAAGTCCTAATGTACTTCTAGTCACATTAGTTGGATTGCGATAAAGTTTTATATGATTAGATCAGTGTACTCACTGTTAGACTTTACCTATCCAAGCGGGGTTTACGGTGATGTACCATTCAGCGTTGCTTTCATAATTATACCATATGGTTTATTGTGGTAATACACCCTCGGTTCGCATCTTGGTAACTTGCTGCAGAACCGACTGAGGTATCTTCCTGGCAACACTGTTGCACTGTTAAGGATAGCACAAGGGCTAAAATCTGGACGTATTCAGCCAGATTGAGAATTCCACAGTTCATTTACTTAAGGCACTTTCATAAAGTTTGCACACCATTATTAATAGATCTCTGGGGTATAAAACAATATTGTTATGATTTTGTGAATGGATTTCTGGTTGTGCTGAAACTAGTTCATCAATGAGAAGTTATTTTAAATTATCCTTTGAAGCAAAAAAAGTTGTTCAAACCTGACCTGACAGGAAGTGGGTTAGTAGATAAAGAGAGAGCTTTCATTTTTTTTGTATTTAATTTATTTTTTGTATCTTGTTTATGTTTGATATTTCTGTATTTTGTTTAAATATTTAAAAAGTGTCTAACACTGCTACCCCATTTCAAATGCAGTGATGATGGTGCTGCCCAAAAAAAGTGTAAAGTGTTTACATTTTTAGTATTGTATATTATATAGTACTGCTGCTGTTATAGCTGCTATAGCAGTGGTCTGCAAAACTGGTCCTCGAGGGTCACTGTCCTGGAAGCTTTAGATCAGGGGTGTCCAATCCCAGGCCTCCAGGGCCGGTGTGCTTTATGTTTTCCAATCAACCGCCTGTCGAAGCTCCTTATTGGCTAAACACACCTGATCCAGGTAATCAGCAGCAAATGAGGCAGGGTTTCTGGAAAACCAGCAGGTTGCCGGTCCTTGAGGTCTGGATTTGGACACCCCTGCTTTAGATGTTTTGCTGCTCCAACAGATCTGCTGCAGTGGTTGAATTGCCTCCTCAAGCTCTGCAGGAGGCGGTTAATCACCTGTTGATTCCAATCTGGGGAGCAGAGAAAAACATCTAAAACCTGCAGAATAGTGGCCCTTGAGGACCAGGATTGATGACCACCGCTATAGATAATTAATTTTAAAATTACATTCTCTTTTCTTTCTCAAATAAATCTCAAAAATCATTCTCATAAATGGCTTCGGTAAGACATCCAAGAGAAATGATTTAGACATGAAAGAGACATCAGACAGACAATAAGGATATCCCTTTTTGGACTCATTCTTCTCAGATTTGTCTCAAAAGCGTCTCAGGTTCATCTCTCCTCTCTCTCCTCTTCTCTATTATTACTCAAACAGTTATCTCAACTCAACCTCATTTGTCTCAGTGATGTCTTTTCTCATTTTGGAGTAACTCTTGCGCCTAAGGGCCCCTTAGGAGCAAGAGTTCAGAAGCAAATGATCACAGAATAATATGAATGTGAGACACTCAAACTGATCTCAAGAGATGAGATTAAGCAATATATGAGCAACAGATTTTTCCTATAGGAACCGACAACTCAGATGAATTTCCAATAAACTCCTGGTTCCAGGTTTTTTTATTTTGGCTAAAAATAAAATTATCATGATCAAAAGTCTATTTTTTTGCCTTTTCATATCTCTACTTTACTTTAATCAACATCTTTTTGAATTTTTATCAACGGAATGTTGTTACAAAGCCATGTTTTCTCCATGTTCATTATTTTTGTCAAAAAAGCCAGACGTTTTCTTTCGGTAAACACGTTTTTATTCAGTTTGGTAGCAAAAACAGCACCTCAGGACAACAGTCGGACAAAGTTGGCCTCCTAAGGGGTCAAACCGTTTCAGTTACAGAACACGCACAGGAAAAACATGCACTACCTACTGCAGCAGGCAATCCGAAGACATTAGTTGACCAACACTTCAGCTCCTTTTCAGTACATTCACATTCCTCTGATGCAACACCTCAGCCCTTACCGTGTGAGAATGCAGCGGCGTAAACTGTGTGGGTGTGGTTCTTACAAACGTTTTTTATTTGCTGTTGCGGATCGGCCCAGGTTCAACGTCACTAGTGTTAGTACGAACAGTTGGGTGTCACATGGGGTCTTTGGTCCCTTTAAGGTCTTTGGTGGGGTTTGGATTATTGCTTGGTGTGTTTTCTCTGGGAGCTGATGGCAAGCTTTTTACTTCAGTGTTTATTGCTTAAGACAAAAGTAGAGGTGGGTGTGAACTGTGAGTACAAAACTACCAGGAAGGCGGAGGAAATTGTAGCAGGACGGCAGCTACACCGGATACCTTGGGACCTCAATCCTGAATGAGCTCAGAGGACTCAGACACAACTCTGCCGTCTTTGGTCTCGATCGTTTTGATGACCACGCTCTTCTTGCTCTGGGTAGTGGTGCTGTAGCCCCCGGCGCTTCCGCTGCTGAAGCTGCTGCTGCCATAGCCACTGCCGCTGCCACCGCCGCTGTAGCCACTGCCACTACCATAGCCGCTGCCGCTGCCATAGCCGCTGCTGGAGAAGCTGGTGGAGTAGCTGCCCCTCATCGTGTCCTTGGGGAAACCGCTGTAACTTGCTGCAGAGCAAAGACAGCGTTAGAAAACTAAAAACAAAGCACTACTGGATGTGGAGATGTGGAGGTTCTGGTTTCCGAGGAGACTCACTGCTTTGTTGGGAAATGTTGACGGCCTTGATGCCGTTGGCCAGCCTGTCCTCCTCTCCCTCCAGAAGCTTCCTGTAAGTGGCGATCTCAATGTCGAGAGCCAGCTTGACATTCATCAGGTCCTGGTATTCTCGGATCTGGCGGGCCATGTCCTGCTTGGCTCTCTGCAGGGCGTCTTCCAGGTCCCTGATGCGGCCCTTGGCATCCTTCACTGCCAGCTCACCACGCTCCTCCGCCTCTGCGATTTGGGCCTCCAGGTTGGAGCGCTGGGGAAGTTTTTTTTTTTTTTTAATAAATAAGGCATCTCAAACAAACTGGTGCTCCAAGCTGTGGGAAACCTTTTCCTTACCTGTCCCTTGACAGCGTCTATCTCTGATGTCAGTCTCTGGATCATGCGGTTGAGGTCTGCGATCTCCGTCCTGGTGGCTTTCAGGTCATTTCCATATCTGCTAGCAGATGTCTGCATCTCTTCATACTAAGAAAAGTCAACAAAAGCAGGTGTTACAAACAGAACCAGGTAACAAACATCCCTGAGCTTCTGAAGGTGGAGAAGCGTGCATCACCTTGGTCTTGTACCAGGACTCTGCCTCCAAACGGCTGCGGTTGGCGATGTCCTCATACTGAGCCTTGACCTCAGCCACAATAGCGTCCATGTCCAACATGCGGCTGTTGTCCATCTCCACTATAACAGAAGTGTCCTTGATCTGGCTCTGGAGCTCACGCAGTTCCTGAGGATATGTCAGAACAAAAGATGAGAAGGGGGATCAACCTTAGCCACGCCCTCTCCTAGAGGAAACCAGCTAAAGCAGTTCCAGAGGTGGAGTAAGAGTCGAGTCAAGATGTGAGACAGATGTTGAGATTAGAGGCTGCAAACATTAGGGGCACGCTGAGTCAATCAATCAAGAGTATTGGAAACGATGTGAGGAATCAAAAAAAGCTGTACCTCCTCATAGATCGACCGGAGGAAGTTGATCTCATCTGTCAGGCTCTCCAGCTTGGCCTCCAGCTCCACCTTGTTCATGTAGGCCTCATCCACGTCCTACAAGAAATGTCCAGTTGACTTCCTCTGATTCAAATACTGGATTCACTCTAGTCTAAAGACATGCTGTATTGAAACAGTTTCTCACTTTCTTGATGAGGACAAAGTCATTCTCGCACTCTGTGCGCTTGTTGATCTCATCTTCATACCTGAGGAGAAAGAAAAAAATATTTTATAGAAATATGTTGCACCAAAACAGCACCAGGTGGCGCAAGGAGTCCACCCTTGTAGTCCTGCTCTCCTCCTGGACATTTTAGTCAGTGTTGACTTCAGGCCAAGTGTGGGAGGTGTCATAGATGTTTCTCCCTCAGGGACTCTACAGTTGATACACTCCATTTGTCCTCGGACAATAAGAACCGTGCAGTTGCGCCCGTCTCTGATCTGGTAGTCTTCGCCCCCACCCGAACCTCAGTGGACGCCCTTGCTGACAACCAGAGTGATTTTCACCTACAGCCATGCAACGGGGTGTTTATCACATGATTCCCCGATGTTGTAATTTCCTGAAGTTTGGATGATGCAACCAAGTGGACAGATGTGGGGAGGAGGGCACTCTATGATCGGGTTTCCGTCCCCCATACTCACTTGTTCTTGAAGTCCTCCACCAGGCCCTGCATGTTGAGCAGGTCGGCCTCCAGCTTCATCTTCTCGTTGCCCAGGCTGTCCAGCTGTCTGCGCAGGTTGGCGATGTACGCCTCAAACATGGCGTCGATGTTGGAGCGCGTGGTGGTCTGCTCCTGCAGCAGGCTCCATTTGGTCTCCAGCATTTTGTTCTGCTGCTCCAGGAATCGGACCTGCAGTTATCAAGAAACATACAGCAGAGACGGCGAAAGCTGGGTTAGACGATCAATTAGAGGGATGTGTTTTTGGTGCGTTGTGCGCCGGCTGTGTTTCCATAGCGAGGCCTCAGGAAGGCCGGCGCTGCAGACATACATCCTGACAGGAGGCAGAGGCCTGGAAAAGCAGTGATGGAAGAATAGAATGAACACTTCTCCTGCTTCCCTTCCTGTTTTCGCACAGGCATGGAGAAAAGGGGGCGTGGCAGCTCCATGGAAATGCAAAAAGGTAAATATTTAACCTTGTGGGATAGGTTAGAAAGTGAAGGGTGACAAGTTTGCATAGTTGCGAACAGTAAAAACGAGATACAAGGTAGCAGATAAGCGGCTTCGTGGACATTGGTCCTTCTTTTGTTGGAGAGGCCGTCCTTTGAAGTAGAGTGAATAACGACGACAACGTGACTTTGTTGCCACCACTAGATAGTTTATCTGTTTTCTGTTGAAGAATGCTTGATTTTAACGTAATCATTGTGCAGGGAGGGGCGCTGACACGCTGCCTGTCAGCTGGCTCTGAACAGAACATGACACCCAAAGACCTTTTTAAATATTAACCCGGCAGTCAGAGCTCAGAGGCCTGCGGTCCAGCTGGGTTTCATGAGGTGAAGGGCTTCAGGGAGGTTCCAGGGGACTTTTTGGGGAAGCAGAAACTTCTTATTTAGAAAGTCAGTGTTTAATAAAGGTGACACAAAGCAGTCATGTCCATCCATCTGTTCAGATGAAGCGAGGGGCCAGAAAGAGCCACACCCCTTCTGCTAGGGAGGAACCATTCCCAAGGTAACCCATATCACAAGCTCTAACACACCCTTCACTTTTTTTTCTTTTGCTCTTTGTCTTTCTCACTCTCTCCATTCTACAGCCTGTTTTTCATCACTTTGAAAAAAAAAGGGCTGATAGAGCCAAAAGATAAAGAGCCAAACACCAAGATGCCTGCGTCTGTGGGAGGTGGGGGAAACCAGGCAGAGGGGAGGAAATAAATCAACTTTCTATGTGCAGAACAAATGAGGAAGTCAGTTCTGGAGGACAACTGCCAAACATATGGCTTGCAGTTACACAATTTCACAACTGAGTGACAGCTGTGGCATCGTCGTCACTGATCCTGGAGCACACATGATCAGTTTCTACTCACCTTATCAATGAAGGAGGCGAAGCGGTTGTTGAGGGTCTTGATCTGCTCCTTCTCTTGGGTGCGGACAATTTGGATGTTGGGGTCAATCTCCAGATTCAGGGGGGCCAGCAGGCTCTTGTTGACTGTGACGGCGGTGATGGGGGCCTGGGCGATGCCACCGCCGAAGCCCATGCCGTAGCCTCCCGAACCCCCCATGGCAGAGTTCAAGCCGAAGGCAGAGCTGCTGCTGATTCCACCGTAGGCCGGCCCGGCTGCTCCTCCATAGGAACTCCTCACACTGTAGCTCTTGCGGGAGGTGATACCGCCTGGTCCGGCATAGGAGCTGCTGCTGAAGTTTCTTGGGGCACTTGAACTCCTGAAGGTGGTGACATTTGACCTGTAAGACATGTTGAAGGAGTTTTTTTTCTTTCGAATGAAGGACGTCTGGGTTGGTCAGAGCAAATGGCTCGCTTGGTAGCGCAGGCAGACAGGCAGCCCGGGGAGAGACCAGAGGGTAGACAGAGGCGACCAGACGGAGGAGCTTTAAAGCAGCAGCGAGGGAGGGGTTCTGCACTGGAAGCACCTCCCTGTGGGTGGAGAGATGTCCTCCCAAACGGCCCTGAGTTAGCATAACTCGTCTCTTTGAGGAATGCAATGGGGGGTGTTCTTTGCTCCTTCTGAGTTTCTCCTCCAGGTGCAAAAAATTACCTCAGCTGACTCGGCATGAAGGACCTGAAGATCAGATCAACTTTGAGAGACGTCTGTTTACTTTACCACAGTTTCTACAGGGGGAGGGGCCGGTTGGCAGTGGGGGCTGTTTGCTGCTTTTGACACTCATTTTTTATGCTCTCCAGGTGTGTTTTGTCTTTCACCTGTCAGATATGCTGAGTGGAGCCTGTGGGGGTTGAAACGCAGCTTTGTTTGCTCTTAGCAGGCACCTTTTTTCCTCACCATCGTTTTTTTTATTCCTGTTTTTGTTTCTGTGTAAAGAGAAAACACACACACAAAAACATAAAGGGGAGATTTTGTGTTTCCTGGGATGCAGTTTGAAACTGACAAAGTCAAACAAACCAACATTATTTCTTTCTTTTAGAAATACAAGAAAAAATAGCAACTGTGACTTCAGATCTATTGAATTATTTATAAATCATATACGTTTTTCACGTTGGAGACTGTTGCCGTTTTGGGGTCAATTTGAGCTAAAACTGTTCAAATTAAAGATGTAAGCAGCGTTGTATGGCCCACTGGCGCTATCCGCCCCCGTCACGCCCGCATTTACCCCTTTTTACCTTCCCTCACAGGCTGAGAAGCTGCTACACCCCTTCACTCTCCACACGACTCCCACCCTGGTCAGAGCTTCATGGGACAAATACATGAAAAAACACTTTTATCAAGGTACTTGTGGTTCTGTTGGTTTTATCTCCATAGTAACCACTTTAGTTATTTGGTCCCCAGGGTGAGACAAACAGGTCTATGTAATTTTTTGAATAAACTTTTGGATTTCCTTTGCAAAGGAGGTTTGTTGTCAACCGTTCCCACATTCCTATTATACTCATATCGTATGTTATGTGAGGGTTAATGGAAGACGAAGTGTGCCTTATCAGAAATTAACGCACGACGTGGAAGATTTAGTTTGTGCTTTGGTTTCACAGTGGTTGGTTTTTAGTGGGCGGAGTCATCTCCACTGCGTTCATTTGTGATCTTATCTAAAGTTTTTTGCTTCCATTCGGGTTTATTTTTAACACACACAAAAAACTAACCCTACCCCTCACCTCACAGATGAAAAGAAATGGTTCAAATCCCAGCTGCATCCTCAAGCATGCAGGGGTTTCCTCCCACAGCCCAAAAACAGGCTTCATAGGTTAATTGGTAACTTTAAATATTTCCATATCCCTTCTGATCAAAGTTGTCTGCACAGTGCACATCTGTGCTTAAAAGCACACCCACGTGAAGAAATGCGTTTCACCTGCGAGATGCGACAGACCCTACCGGCAGAGTGATACCCAACCTTAGGTCGCTACGACTCCCTCTTAAAAAAAACAAGTTGGGACACCACTGCAGCTCCAAATGCCCCTACAACTGGAGCAATAGGGAGGAGACAGAGAAGTCGAGAAAGAATTTGGATTCAGCTTAAGTCCCCTCACACCCCCAACCAAACATTAGCCATGCAACAAAAATGCCGAGCAATATCCTATCTATCCAACCGTACAGATTGGTGCCAAATTCCAGCTCAGACGAGAAAAACAAAGACGTTCATGGACCTACTTGTCTACAAGTGGACACATCAGAATGGAGCAGAGCAGGGAGCTTGTGGCCCTCCCAGTCTATCTTCAACAAATACGATAAAAAACATTTTATCGTTTGCTCCTTTGAAGAAAGACATTCTCAGAAATGCAATGTTAAGTTTTCCTTTATACATGGCCTCAATCATCAGATAAATGCTACAGGAACATGTTAAAAGCACCAAAAACACCATATTCATCTAAGTGAGGCTTTAATCTGATGCAGAAGAGCAGCTCGGGAGGAGTTTAGTCACCTTTTGCTTCAGGGCTTAAATTCTTTGCTGCAGAAATGTGTTTCCTGAAGTGATAAACTGTGCCGCAGGATTTGCGGTGCAGGGAAACCAAAGGATGTTGAGTTTGATCTATCATCTCCACTGCATGGCTGTACTCTGATGCAATATTTTGTTGTCTTTGGTGAGTCATCACTGATACAGAAACTGAAGATTTCACACTTTCAGATTGAAAAGATAATCTCTGCAGAGGTTCTCACCTTCTGGAGTCACTGCTTCCCCTCCAGCCTCCTCTCCACCAATACCCGTCCTGCGTTTCTCGCCTCCCATCACACTAACGTCCCTCCTCGCCATGAGTCAGAGGTTTTGGCATTGTCGCTTAAACCATCCCCGCCGCCACCACCACCTCCACCATACCCCCTTCTCCCCAACTTTCTTCTTGCCAGTGCCTCTTGGCCTCATTGTCGTCATGGAAACAAACAGAAATAAAGCGCATTCCCATCCCCTTTGGGGCAGCTGAAGCCCTGAGTCAGACAGCCAGAAAAAGATTTTTGTGGGCAAACAAGCGCAAAGTCGTGAAGCTCTGAACGCACGAAGGAAATCTGATAAGGAAGACAATTAAAACTGTGTCAAAGTGGACTTCCTGTTTGGCTTTGTGAAATTCACACCAAGACAATAAACTGAAGGATCAGGTGGGCTTGAATTATGTTAATAGTATTAGATTTGCTGTTACTTTTAAATTCCAAACTTTTCTATCTTCTTACTATTATTTCCATTTCAGTAAAACTACACGCTCATCTGCAGAGGGGTGTGCTGGGAAAAAAACAAGGAGATGAGTGTAAACACATACTTAAACTCACTTACACTTGTTTACACTTAAACAAAATCACGTGTATTTTTTAAAGTAAGAACAAGTTAGAACCAACAAACTAACAGTTTACTATTTCTGATTGATTAAAAATCAAAATATCCTTCAAGATCTTCCTTTGCTTCTACTGCATGGATTAAAAAAAAACATGAATGCTTATGTTAAGTCTTTGTCCCAACTGCCCTTACAGGTGCATACGAGCCGTCGAAAAGCGGCATAACCTGTACAAGACCCACAACAAATATCAAAGTCGTAGACCACAGGATGAGCCAGTAGATACATTAGAATGGAGCGGAGCAGGGAGATGTAGCACCGACATTACTGCTACAGGCAGTTTTTCAACGATTTGACTCAGGAAATACTTAGAAATGCAATTTCAATCTTAATTTTTTATTGATATCCTCTATCATGTGAAAAAATGTTACAAGAACATGTTAAAAACAGGATTTCCATGGAGTGGTTTTTAACCATTGTACTATCCTATGACCCCACCCTTTCATTGACGTGTTCTCCCGACCATGACTAAGGTAGATAAAGGTGGAGAGGATTTCATGTAATCCATGGACACCAGTGAAGATCACAAATCACTGAAGAAAAAAGCTTCAGTGCACTGTCTTGTGTGGTCTAGATCAGTGGTCCCCAACCTTTTTAGTGCCACGGCCCAGAATGATGTCACACAAAGCTTTCACGGACCAGTCTCAGGGTTATTGAAGCGTCGCTACACTGAAAGAGGAACAGATACGTAACTAGACATTCCTGAGCTTTTGTTTTGACACGCATAACATAGAACATCGCACAGGTGTCATCGTCCTCTCCCCATCCCACACTCGTGGTGCAAAAAAGAAGTACTGTCTATTAAATGTAGCTTTCTTTTTTGGGGATTTGAAGGTCTCTCGGCTGGGTGTTTTCCCCTTGCCAAAGAAACTTTCCAAAGACGTTTGTATTTTACTCATTTTGCCAGATCCTTGGTTTTATTTTAGCGGTAACCTATCACGTGACCAAGAAGAGCGCCTTAGCCTGCGTCAAGACAGACATATACGGATGGAACAGAGGATCAGGCAATTTTTCAAAATAAAAAATCTTTCAGATTCCAAAATATATAAAATGGAAGTAATGTAAATTATTTATTCTTACTGTGCAGCCCGGTACCAAATGACCCACGGACCAGTACCGGTCCGCGGTCCGGGGGTTGAGGACCGCTGGTCTAGATGACCCAACTCCCAACGTTAAAGTGCCTAGGATAGCACAAGGGTTGCAGGTATCTTGCAAGAGCTTGTATGGTTAGACTTTACAGAAACCAATGCTTTTGCTTTTTTTATCGAATTTTCATCTATATCATGTGTACAAACTTTGTTGTTTGTTATTTAAATTCATATTTATTCATTTTCCTTTCATTTCTGTTCTTTGCAAAAACAAAAACATGTTTAAACTTCCAAAAAATCTTTTTCAGTGATATTGTTTTAAAAGTCCCATGGAGGTAATGAGGAGCTTCCTGTGTCTGTGAGTAATCAGGAGAAAAATGCTCATCCAATACCAGTCAACACTGTACAAATCAGTATGGTGGGGGCTCGTGCTCCTGTCAGAGGGCCCGATCAGAGCTGTCATGTTTGGGTTTGTTCAGAGACGGTGTCCTCTCATTCACCTCTGTCTTGTCAGCGTTCATCGATGACTTCCACCTTATTGCTGAAGCACAGGCGGCTGACTTTATCTAATTGACTGAACAGATGAGGGTACGGCAGTGGACCTTTACACTCTGAGGTCAAACTGTGTCTAAGCTGTCAGAGCTGCTGTAAGGTGTGTCCATCTGTGACTCAGGTGTGTATCTGTGGGTGTAGCAGGGATTAGTGTGTGTTCCACTCAGTCTTAATAATCTCTCGTCCTATGGTAGGCTCTAAAAAAAATGCAGCCTGAACAGTTTTCACGTTGTGATGTCAGCTGACTCAAAAAAATTCTACTTTAACACATGGAGTCTTAAGGTTGTCCTGCAGCCCTTCCTGACAGGATACGCTGCAATCAGCCTGCACTTTGAACCAGCCCTCTGTTTTCGCAACTGCATTGTTTTACGCTCAAAACGTCCGTACCATCAACTGAAAGGCGGCTCGCCCTGTCTGACTGCACTTACCTGTTTCGCCTTTTTTACCCCGAAGGAACGTGTTTTGAGATCATTTCACTCAGATGTTATGCTGCAGCGCGAGGCTGGTTGGGGCAATTTTAGAGTAAGAAATGTTCATCCTGTTCCTTCAGGATTGCGCAAAAACATCTGTTTGGAGTTAAAAAGAATGCAGCCGGGAAGGCTTCATATCTGTGATTACTGCAACATTTTCTCATGATGATAAAACTCTTGAATTTGGTGGATGTGAGTGGAGGCGACAAGCCCTGCAAGTGATCAGAAATAGGATCTGACAAACTAATCATTGACATTCACGACTGTAGATCCAAGACATTGACCCTCCTGCCTGTCGACTCTGACAGCTGTTAATGGAACTTTTATCTAGAACTGAGAAATGTTTTAACCATTAAGGTGGACTTTTAAGATTTATTACAGCTCCAGTTATCAGATACTGATAGTTTAGGTAGGAACTCCTGCCTGTAAAATAATAAACTGACTCGAACAGATGCTACAAAACTGGACTGAGTGAGTCAGTGTGTCGTCATCGATAGAAAATGGTTTACGTCTAACCAAATAAAGTCAATTGTGTTGCCTTTCTTTTTGTGATACGGACGTCGCCATGTTGGAGCCAGATGTCATCAGTAAGCGGTTGATCTGAATCGGTCTGAGTCAACGCTTCTATGGCAAACACTCTCACCAATCAGGAGTGAGCTTGTTGAAAGGCCACACCCCTACCACATGAAAGTTCGCTGCACGAAGTCTGTCAAACGTTTTGAATGTTGGACGTGGGGGCCAGCAGGCTCCACCCGCTTTTATTGAGCCTTCTGATTGATTCAATTTGAATAACTTGCAGAAAAATATCGTGAAAAAAAGGGGATGATTAAGAACATGTTAAACCAAAAAAGTATCAGAGCAAGAATGGTTTTCCTGACCAATAGAGGGAGGAACAGCTGTTTATTTCTTTATAGAGGTCTATGGGATTTTGGTTTCCTGGAGCCAGCGGATACTTCCTGTTTGGAACACCAAGAGGGGAGGGGTCACTCACTCCAGTTCTCAAATAGAGGCAAAAAACAAAACACAGAAATAAAACCAGAAAAATATTACTGCAGAGATTTAGTAAATGTACCCAATTATGATTCCTACACCACTGTGCAGCCCTTATTAATATAAAATAGTCCAGAAATGCATAAGGTGTTGTTCTGATTTAGCGGGGAATTAGCAAACAATTAACTTAGTTTTGTTAACAAATTTGAAACTAAAGGTGAACAATATTGAAGAGGGACGTTGATTTGAGCTTGACATAATGAAAAAATGAAACATTAATGAAAATACTTAATCGCTAAAAACCTAGAATAGCAGAAAACTCATAATAGAATAATAATGAAAAACTCTATTAAATTAAATTTTAAAATAATCCTAACTTGTTCAGAACTGGCAGAAACTTAAATATTTTAATTAAAAAAAAACCTGAAAATTAAAAAAAACCCAGAGAGCAACAGAAGAGTGACGGACTTAAAGGTGGGCACTTTCATCAGCTCCGGATAAAAATGAAAACTTCTGTGGATGATTATTGACATGAACCTGGACTGTAACAGGGAAACGAGTCCAAATCACTAAAAACATTCCAGAAAAAAAAAAAAAAAAAACTAAAGTGCACAATCCTTAAAAAAATAGGTTTGACATTTAAAAGGTTAAAATGTCTAACTACTGTGTGATATTCAGATGGCCGTTTCCCATGCTCGGGTGTGCATCTGAGTTATACTTAGAACACTTTAGCTGCATAAAGTGTTTCTCAAAGTTCTATGCCTGAATGATAAAATGTCATTGTGTATGAGGTGCAAACAAACAAACATCTCTGGTGAGAGGAGGATTGAGGAAGTGGCAGGTAGTAGGCACTTTCGACACGTGACCAAACACGCATTACTTTAGTACTTAGTGGGATACATACTGATAATGTTGTTGCCTAGGTGACAAAATGACAGAAACAAACAGATTTTAAATAAAAATGTGGTTTGGGTGTGTGGGTTAGTGTCGTTTCTGCTTTCATTAAGGAGCAAACAGTCAAAGGGATACTTTCAGGACAATCCCACTGTAAGAGTAAAGCCAACAACAAACAGAGTGACCCGCTTTTACCTGTCTGCTCATTCCAGGGCAGCCGTTGCAGGTGTTGCACCGTTCTCGCCCTGCTTATTTCATGCATGTCTGACATTCCTGTTGACCAGATTCTGCTTAAAGAATGCAGACAGATGTGAGGACATCAGGTAAGTTTCAATTAGGCAACACGGAGCTGTTAAAGGTGGAAAACGGCTGGCTTCATTGGAAAAAGTCATCAGCAGAATTTGAATAATATTTAAATGAAACTCCTCCCGGTGAGATCTATCAGCGGAGCAGGCAAAGCCCGTCTGACTGGCTTTTATGCCTTCAAGTGTGGAAATGCTGCAGAGAGATGCAGGACACAAACATGGAAACACGTCTCTTTACTTCGTAATGAAGTTTTTTATTTGTTTAACAGTTCAAAACTCTTGAAAAATACACGTTTTTGAGCTTCCTTTGTGAGCGTTTGTGCAACTTTGTTGCCTTAAAGCATCTCTTCTCTTTGCATCCTTTTTGTTCACGTTGTTTTCAGTGTGCCTCTTTCATCTTTTCTCTCTATATTTGTAGTTGTGTGTCTTATGCTTCTTGTTTTCTTCATGTTTTCTTCTTGTTTTGCTGCACCTTTTTTGTTTCTTCTTTAGGATTTTTGTGTACATTTTAGTCGTTTTCATTTTTTATTAACCTTTTCACTGTTGGTAATTGCATCTGGTAGAATGCAGTAACAAGTCTACTGGTATAATCTTGCACAGGCCTGGAGCGATGAGCCTATATTTCTGCTTCTAACTGACTGAGTTCTGTGTTTGCAGTGCTCACTGAGGAGACGCTGAAATCTAACATTTTCTGCTGACAGCTGTGAATGCAGCAGACTGAGGCTGCTTTCCTTTTTGTCTCCAACATGCTTCGAAATGCTCCAGCTATCTTCTGTCAGCGCTGCTGTGACTGCATGAACGGACGCTAAACTATTGTTTTCCGGGAAAAACACTTGTGACTTTTGTTGTTGGACAAACTGAAAACTAATTTAATTTGTGGACAGGGACTGTGAGGAAAATGGTGTTTTGGGTGTTTTTAGCTTTTTCTGATGATGAAGGACATATAAAAAGAAAATTAAACTCAAAATAGCATTTCTGAAATATTCTTTATCACATGAATCCAACAAAAATAAAAAGCAGTTTGAAATAGAGCTCGTTTGTGACGTGGACAATACACTGAGCTCCCTGCTCTGCTCCATTCTGATGCATCCACTTGTAGACAAATAGATCCATGAACATCTTTGTTTTCCTCGTCTTAGCTGGAATCTGGATCCAAACTGTACGGCTGGACAGCTCCTATAGTGCTCGCCATTGTTGTTGCACCGCTAATGCTAGATTGGGGGTTTGAGGTTGTGACTTACGCTGTAGCGTGTAAACAGAAAGCTCTCAGCAACAAGGAGGGGAAGGGGGGTGGCTCTGCACCAACAGTCCCGCCCACAACCCAGAGATGAGTTTCTAATGAACTCCTGCAGCTCTGCAGAAACGATGTCCTAGAAACGACACAGGGCTCATCATAAACAGAAGACCCCTGGGAACCTTTTGAAAATAGATCAAAAGATAATCGGGCGGGGGGGGGGGTTAATTAAAAAATAAGAAGTACAGGGAATGGAGCAGATGTGTTTATTTTTGCAAACGTTGGCAGAAACTTTTTACAGCTTCAAATCTGAGACAAAAGCCAATTTCACACAATTTAACAAGAAAGACAAGCGACAGTAGCATTAAATCCAGGGATTTACAATCAGGCAAGCAGACAGCCGCTCTGATCTTTGTGTTTCTGTGATGTTAGTGCGCATTGTTTAAATGATCATTAAGCTTCTAAGTTAGCAGCGCTGCTTTTTGCATTGGAGGAGCCTCAGCCTCAGCAGGAGAATGGGTCCTTCAAGTTCTCCCTGTTTCAGCCCACAGGTCTGTCCATCCGTACATGTGGCAAACAACCAGCCGCCTTACAGTAGACTCCAAAAAGCCGGGGAGGTAAAGCAAACATGGAAAAACCTGCTCCCACTCAGATCCCTGAGCCCCCATGCCCAGAAATGACTGGTTTCTCATTTCATTTTCTCTCTTCTCTGTTCTCCTTCTAAACAGCAGCTTTTCCTGATTTGCCAAAACCTCACTTTGTATGTGTGTGTGTGTGTGTGTGTGTTGTGAAACCTTCCACCTTCTATTATGATCAGTCACACATGCGTTTCATCTGTGTCTCTCAGCCCGCCCTGCATGTTTCTCTCATGTGTGTCCTTGAATAATCCCTCTCAACTAGTTTTTTCGTCTCGGCCCGCCCACTGCCACACCCACGGTTGCTGTGACAACAGGGTTTACCACAGAGCTGCAACAACTTACCCAGATGCGTTTGGGACTGCCATGGAAATAGTTTGGTTGCCATGGATACACCGAACCACACAATGTGTAATTGCATATTGTGCGGCACTCTGCTATGCGTGGAAACTGTGCTGTGTGAGCATGCGTCACCGGGGATTGGCGGTCGCCACTCTTCCTGGCGAGTGAGTGGACAGACAGACACACACACACATACACACACACATACACACACAGTTTGTTGCACTGCAGAACAATACAAAGATAAACAGCCATAGACGGAACAGGAAATGGAAGCCGGCAAATTTTATTTTTTTCAATCTGAGCAGAAAACTGTGGATTAAATATGCTCCCTATCACATTTCTCACAATGCTTCCCTTAATTCAGTTGGAAGTTTTCAATCAGCTGCATACATTTAACGGATGATGGAAACTCCAGCATCAACCAGTTCCAAAAGAAGAACGTCTAAATCTGGATCTTTGACCAAAACTTTAATATTTCTTCTCTTAAGAAGAGTCAGATGCGCTGTGGATTATGCTCCTATTTAAGCGGAGAGACATCTTCTTTAAGTGGAAGGTGCCTATAATTGAGGGGGAAAAACTAAATGTAAATGAAAATCCCTGCTGAACATGCAGAGAATGATCCTGATGATCCTCAAGACTTTGGGGACATTCTTCAGTGGGCTAATGAGTCTAGAGTCATTACATCTGACATAAAAGTGACACGTTTTAGAAAATCAAATTTCTTACCATCAGTTAAACATGGTGGTGATAGTGTGACAATGTGGGAATGTTTTAATGCCGCCCTTTGACAAACTCTGCCATGTGGCCAAGACGGGCTCTGGTGGCCCCAAAAGGGACATAGTCTGTTAAAAACAATGTATGAATGGATGTTTTACTGCTTCCGAACCAAGAAGACTTGAAGGTAACCAGAAAATCTACTAAGAAGAGGAAGACAGTAGAAACTCCCCGGTGTGTTTGAGACCCTGAGCTGAAACTCAGAGGGCTCTGCTGCTGAACAACAATGTTCTTGTGAAGTTCTTATGGAGCAGAACCTGCAGTGCACGTGCAGTCATTCTCTGTAAACCAGCAATAAACGGTTAGCAAAATGATCTGTGGATACAAAAACTAAAACCACAAGAAAATAGCAGAACTGGAAAAAGGACTGGAGCTATGCCAAAGAAAAAGCTGCTGTGAGAAAAAATAAGCTTTCAAACATTTCAACTTGTATTGAAGATGCTGCAATGTCTGCAATAATTTGGAGAAGACAACTCAAAAAAACTTCAAACAAAGGAGGAAGACAACGTAACACAAAGATATCTGCTCTGAGGAACTTTTCACCACCTCCATGTTGTAGAAATGGAATGGGAAAAGGGGGCAAAAATACCCAACAAAGAAAAATGTTCTCCACACAAAAAGTTAAAAATGACAGCATCCTCTTTACTCCATCCTGAGGTAAGCAGTCCCATAAAAAAAATCTGTGATATTCCAAAAACAAGAAAGCAAAAAAGTCCCAAAGGCCAGGTCACATAAAGGGGAAAAAGAGGACAAAATCCCCAACACAGGAGCTACAGCTACAGCAACACAGCAAATGAACCACTGCTGAAGTGAACAGAAACAGCAATAAGAGGTGGTGAACAGGTGAGACAGAGGAAGCAGGAGGAGAAGGGAAAAAAAAACTGAACACATCTTTTTGAATATAAAAACCCGGAAATCGCAACTTAAATGCATTTGCTCTGAATTTTAAGAATATTCACTAAAAAAGCCACAAAATCCCCAAAGCCCAGCGGTCTAGCTCAGTGTTTCCCAACCCTGGTCCTCAGCAATGCTGTCCTGCATGTTTTCCCTGTTGCTCTGCCTTTGCACACCTGAATCAGCTCAACCTCGGCCTCTGCAGAAGGCTGACGACGACAGTCATCAAAGGTAGGTAGGATTGAATAAATACGGGACTGTGTTCCCTAAAAAGAGCAGAGTTGGGAAAATACTTGGTTAGCTACAATGTAAAAAATCAAATTCTCACCAAGTATTTTTTGTCTAATTTCTAGTTGTATGATCCTATTTATGTTTGTTCTGTATAAATAAGTAAAACTATGTCAACAAAATGAGATTTTCTGATAAACAGAAAATCCTATGACACATCTGAAATGTGGCCTCTCTTTTTTCCACACAGACGTCCTGGAGGGGTGGTGGTTATTTTGAAAACATATCTTCAGGAATCTGCAGTGTCACAACTACAACTATTGACATTTTGACCCATCCCAACAAACCTTACATGGCCTCACAGTTTTAAACCATTCCCAACAGTCTCAGTTACTTATGTTGTTGTACAAATACATGTGTAAATATAATGTAAACAGTATACAAACATATGCTAAAACTGTTGCAAACCCCTGTGACTTAGGCAAGGTGTATGCACACATTAGTTCAGCATCTCTGCTGGTTCATCATTTAACAAAGAGAATTCCAGTAAATCCATACAGAGGAAATGTACAGGTGCTGTGGATATGAGTGGGTAGATAAGGCAGTTTGTTTGGTGCATTTCCTACATGCAGAGTAAGCGGGCGGCGCTCCTAAGCATCATTAACTGAAATGTGATGGCTTCATGAAGAACAATGACTGCAGTGTGTTGCAAATGCCAGCAAGTAGTAATCAAAGGACTGAGCGAGCATGGAAAAAGACGGAAAAATCGCTGGACCGGAGCCTGGAAAAGAAGCCGGTTGGAGTTGCTGCTGGAAATTCTGGGATGGATGTTTGAACCTGGTAGCGATAAGTGACACTTACTCCAACATGAGGAGCGGCCGTTTACCGGCTGATAAAAATCCAGCTTCAGCTTGTCTTCACATCGCGGCTGAATGACAAAATGTTTTGGAGGTTTGGTGAAAACTATGAGTGAGTTATGAGAGGCTCTGAGCTGCAACCAGAAGACACAAAGTCATCACTTCTGCATGCCAGAGGAAATGGTCTCTATTAGTGTGTTCAGTACAGTGGACATAAAAATCAACAAGGATGAGTACCACTGGTTGATTTCAATGCACAAGGTTACAACACGATTCAAATAAATATCAATTTGTCAATTTTTCATTCCAACACCAGTTTTTTGTGTTTAAACTTAAAGATAAAATGACTATAGAAAAACATTCATTGCCAGAAAAAAAACACAACAAAAGTAAAACATAAATTAAGAAAGCTATGGTACATTTTTTCAGTCATCTTGTCAGTTTTTGCTTCTGTCTTTGTTCTGTCATGATTTGAGTTCTGTTTCCTGTTTTATTTTGAAGGTTTCCTGTTTGTGTTAGTTTTGAGTTTTACTTCGTTGGTCCCAATCTCTCCTGATCATGTTCACCTGTGTCTTGTCAGTTCTGTATGCATTTAAGTCTTGTCTCTGCCTTCCTCTTGTGCTGGTCCATACCTTGACAGTTGGTTTACCCCGTTCAGCAGCGCTTTTTGTATGAGTATTAAAACCCCTTTGTGTGTGGAACCACCTGCCTCCTCGCCTCTCCATTTTGGGTCCTTCATCAACGCTACCCCCCTCCCCCCCCCCCCCCCCCCCCCCCCCACTGTGACACGTCTATGTATGTTTTTTAATGCCAAAGCTCATTTATCTCTCGGCTACAGAAGCCCCCTCCGCCTGATTATAGTGGTGGCTTCCATGATGTTTGGACTTTTGTGTAATTGTTTAACAGAAACACATTTGCGACCTTCTGGCATCTTAAAACAGTTCTCATGCTTGAACCAATCATAGTATTTATATATTCCAGCATGTTTGTAGAGTTTTGTTTGTGATTTTACTATGAAGTCACGCAAAAAAGACGTCCAGTTTGCTTGGACACCTACACCTATGATCAGGGTCGTAGACCACTGATGCGTGCTGTCCGTGTTGTATATGTGTTCACATTTATGCAAGGATTAGTGCTGTTCCGGTGATAAGAGTGATAAGATTGAGTGTAGTTTGTGTGGACATCCTACAGGCACTTGGGTATCACAGTGTTTGCAGCATTCGTAGGAAGGAAGGAAGTGAGGAGCCAGTACTTGCACCTTAGAGTGCTTGCAACTAGAGCGTAGCATAAGGACATCATACGACACCATCACGGCGTACGTCCATTAGCCTTATGAATACCTCATGATACGCGTACCACACGCACGGCAATGTTATGTTCCATTTTCATGATGTTTCTTGAGACGGCCGTAAGGGAACTGCAAGACACACCTGCAGATCCTCTCTACGACCCTTAACAGATCCTAAAAACCTCAAACCCCCCACATGGGTGCATATAACCAAGGCTTTAATGGAGATTTGAGCAATTTCTTTCTTTACTCTTGTTTCAGGAGAACCTTTACTGCAGCCTTTTCAATGGTGGAAGGAAACATACAGATTCTTTTTTCTTAACACTGAGATAGTAAATAAAAAAAAGCCCGGATGACACTTCCTCAGATTATGGACTGATATGTGAGACAGATCGATGCTTAAGCCTTCATCTTTATGACCCATTTATGGTGGTACTGTCATTACTGACGGCAGACTGAAAGAAGACACAGCGACATAATCTAGTTCTAGTGAGAATGATGCCTGACGTCACAGTTTTAATGTTTTCTGTAATCTTCCAAAGCCACTTAGGAGTTTAGTTTTTTTACATTTTCCCCTCATAAGCTGTTGTTTATCATAAATGAACAGCTGAACTACTGAGGTACAAATCACTGCTTTTTTGTTGGATTTTTTTAGACCGTAAAAGGTAAAGACATTATTTGCTTTGACATATTTTGTCCACTGGTCTGCAGACTTACATATAAAGAACAAGAGTCATAAAAACCTCTTAGATTTAATCTAAAATACAAACTTGCATATTAAAATGCCCATTCTTCCAACATGCAAAAAAAAAAAGATATATCAATAAAGCAGAAAAAGTCCTTAAATGGAGGACAGAGACAACAGTAAATAAAAGTAATTCAAGGAAATAACAAAAAAAAAGAACTAGAACACAAAACTTCAGAACAAAACAATAGACTTATGTTTTATGAACTTTATTCATCCGTTTTAGAGCTTTAGGCCTGACATGTTCTTCTATGGCAGGAGATTGTTGTCTGAATTTTGTGTCCAAAATCCAGCATTTTCATTCTAGTCCATCGGCTAAACAGACCAGAGACGTTCGTGGCAGACTCATCAATAAAGGGGTAATCAACATTAGACTTGTTTCCAAACTGTTCTTAAGGTGTGCTCAGAGTGCTCTCTAACTGTTCTCAAAGTATCGTCAAACGATTCTTTAAGTAATTCTTTAAACAGTTCTCCAACTGAACTGTTCTCAACGGATTTCTTTAAACTGTTTTCAAAGAGTTTTCCTTCTCAAAGTATTCTCAAACTGTTCTCAAGTTCTTACTGTCTTTTTTTGTATTTTTCTTAAACAAAATTCAAACAAAAAAACATAAAACAATATTTAGAACATAAATATTGTCTTGTTTTATTTTGTATGGGTGTTTGTGGTACATCTTGAGCGAAAGGTTTTAGTTGATTTTTAAATTTGTGTTGTTTTTTTTTTTTTTTTATAGAAATATTTCATTAACCAGACATCTTTGGAATGTAGGCAGAATAAATGTTTATCAGTGATTCAAAAGATGTGCATGAAAAAGGTCAATTGTCTGGCGGTTTTGGCTGTGGGCCAATGACGTCTTGTGTTCCGTTAAGATTTGCTCGGACCAACAATAAATAAACCCCAAAACCAAGACGCTGGTGGTGGTTGAGGGTCAGTCCATGAGAAAGTATTGCTCCAGATGTAGACCGGGGTGGAGCAGGGCAAGCGAACCGTCTGGAATAGAGAAGGATAAATGACCATGAATTTAAAAGGCCAAAAGAAGTTTGTGGTTGGCTGAGAAGAAAAGGCGGGCTATTTAGCTGTTGGTTCAGAGTGAACGCCTACTTGATATATGAAAACGTGGGCATATCTGATTTGATCAAAAACTACCATCGTGCTTTCATACATCTGATCTCACTTAAATGTTTTCTATGAAGTGAAGCTTTGAGGTTTTCTGTCAGGCTTTGCTTTTATATTCTTGGAGCTTTTTTTTTCTTTCATGACCTTTTATATCGGTTATTAAATCCTCCCATTAAATAGCTGGGGTGACTGGATCTTTTAAAAAGCTGAAGCATTGGTTTGCTGTTTTTAGTGTCCTTAAAAAGAGCTTTTCCTTGTTTGCGCGAATCGTCGGTCATGATCACAAACACAAAACATGCAGCTCTGTCTAAATGAAACGTTCTTGTTGATAACGTTTTACTGTGTTCCTGCTGCGTTCCCAATGGAAACCTGAAACATGCGATGTGATCCAGTGTAATAAAGCACAGATAGAAAGCTGGTGCTGCTGTGGAGATCAAGTTTCAAACCTGGGGAGTGGCTTTCCCTCTTTCATCCGCTGTGACTCCACCCTCACAGAGCTGCTTCTGCCTCTCAATCTCCATTGAGGAACCATGAAGTTGATGCTGGGTAACCTTTTGTTTGCCTAAAACCCATGATTATGTGACCATGAGTCACTCCAGTCGGCCCACATGACCGGGTGGCTCTGCCTCCTCTCCTTCTAAGGACATAAATCAGCGGAGCTGCAGAGTTAATGAGAAGATTGAATCCCAGCATGAAGCAGTTATGCTTTAAAGAATTTGTCTAGTTGACGTTTTTGAGGCTCTCAGAAGGAAAACGCGTGATTTAGAGAACCAGCAGAGTGACATGTGTGAACTTTTCTTTTGCAGACAGTGAGTTGTGGAGTGTGAGGGAAACAAATGTGAACATTTGAAACAGTTTTCATCTTGTGAAGACAAAAGTGAAGTACACATGGTCTTGTCCCGGCACGGTTTTGTTGCTTTAGTCCAAAACGCAACAGCAGCAGGGCGTGTCGTGTTTGCTGTCGCACCAAAGAGAGGGATTTTAAGCCGCTCACTGTTTGAGCGGATCCCACCTGCTGAGTGAACATGTTTGACTCCGACATGAAGAAAAGGATCAGCCCCACTTTGCCACATGGCGGTAGAGTATCCAACACCTCCTGCTGGACTCTGAGCATTAAGGGTTGGAACCATCAATGGCTCCTGATTGCAGGGGGGGCTCCAGCTCCTCCAGGAGATTAATAAAATGTGAAGAACAAGTTCCACACAGTCAGGTGTGCTACAGCGAAAGGAACTTTTGAGAGTTCTTTCAGGACAAACCTTTTTGAGTGCTCCACTACCCTCAACTATACTGACGAACAGCAAGAAGGACCTGATTTTACCTTAAAATATCTGGTAAAATTTGTCAGAATTACATAATAACATGCAGATTTTTAAAAACTCTATAAATACGGCGCAGCTGTGAATGATAAAAGTGTTGATGAGGATTCAACAATTTATATGACAGAAATAATTTTAAATTTGTTTTAAAGGAAGTTTGTGGAAATGACTCACACATAGGTCATCCTGGTCAAGAATCACACAGAAACTGCACTTACTTCTTTAAGACAAAGTTTGTCCCGCATGGTCTGGACCTCCAAAGTGGGTCAAGAATGCTGCTCCAATCCACTTTGGAAATAAAAAGGAAACGTTTTCAACAAGATATAGGAAAACACCTTTAGCATCGACTACTCTGAACTCGTTTATGTTTCAGGATTTTGAGAAACTGACACAAATGCTAAAAATATGACTATGTTGAGGAAATGAAAACAATAGAAGACACAAATGAAAATTAATTAAACAATGAAAGGCAGAAGAAAACACATCTCCACCGAAATAAAAGTACACGGACAAAACGTGGCAATAGATCATTTGCAATGTAAATGTCGGTTTTTACAGTGAACTGGGCAGAGCTGGATGAATATTTATCAAGACAACCTTTTTGTTTCATGTGTCCACACCTTTATTCTGGACAGATCTCAGATTTTCAGACTTTTTAAAGGTCAGTGCTGTAAAGGTCCATTATGAGTTCTGAGAGAATTTTGGTTTGCAGAACTTCAACAGGGATGAAAACGTTTTATATTTATTCTCTGAAAGGAAACAGTTACAACGTCCACGCACTTCTCCTTACTATGGTTGATTTGTCTTCCTCTTTCAGCTACCACGACTGACAAATTATGTTACCACGGAAACATGGCTCATGGAAAGGAAGTAGTGTGGTCACTTTTTGGAATTTTCATTACTGCCATGACACAAATAAATCAAAACAGGTTTATGAAGCTCTGTATAACCAGACCAGGAGCTTGGTTGGCATAGCTGGCAGTAAGTTGGACTTGTTCCCGGTTCTGGTCATAATCATTTTGGACAGAATTTCCAGGTGCAGCCAGGAGCCAGAGGGGGTGGGCTCCTCCTTGCTGTTTGCAGATGATGCTGTCCTGTTGCCTTCATCGAGCCAGCACCTCCACCATGCATTGGGGCGGTTTGACGCTAGGATGAGGGTCAACACCCAAGTCTAAGGCCATGGTCATTAACAGAGAATGGTAGTTTGTCCTCTCTGGTTGGTTGAAATGATCCTGCCCCAGGTGGAGGAGTTTTAGTATCTTGGGGTCTTGTTCACGAGTGAGGGAAGATCAAAGAACGAGATTGACAGGTGGATTGGTGCAGGGTCTCCTGCAGGGGTGTCCATCCAGGCCTCAAGAGCCGGCCTCCTGCTGGTTTTCCAGAAGCCCTGGCTTATCTGCTGTTGATAACCTGGTTTGGGTGTGTTTAGCCAACAAGGAGCTTCAATGGCAGGTTGGTAGGAAAACATGTAGGACACCAGCCCTCAAGGCCTGGAAGTGGACACCCCTGGTCTACTGTTATGTGGTCGTTGTGTTGGTCAGTTTTGGTAAAGAGAGAGCTGAGCCAGAAAGCGAAGTTCTCCATTTACCGGTTGATCTTAGTTCCAATACTGACCTATGATCATGAGCTCTGGGTAATGATCCAAAGAACAAGGCCCCAAATACAGGCGGCTAACATGAACTTCCTACGTAGTGTGGCTGGACGCTCCCTTAGAGATAGGGGGAGAAACTCAACCACCCGGATATAGTTTGGAATCTGGATGTCTCAGAGACCTTCCTGGGGAGGTGTTCTGGAAATGTCCCATGGGACGGAGACCCCCGGGAAGACCAAAAGCACATTGGAGACACTAAGTCTCCTGGCCTGGGAATGTCCCGGGGTCCCTCCAGAGGAGGAAGTGGTCAAGGAGAGGGAAGTCTGGGCATCTTTGCATAGGTTGCTGCTCCCTCGAACAGGTTCTGGATGTGCGGAAGGAAATGGAAGGAAAAATTGGACGTATATAAGTTTCTTCTTAGTCATGAGATTCTAAATGTTCAATGTTTTTTGTACTGTAATGACCTTTCGTCCTTTTAAAATGGCGCATTATTTTCGTACAGCAAACTAGTAAATATTTCCGGTAGAGATTTACAAATGTTTCATAATATTTACTGTTAGAAACAACTTTGTTTTTTTATTAGATAAAGTGAAAAAGTACTGGCTCATTTTTGATTTTAGATTTTTTTGTATAGAACTTAAATGTTAAGCCCATCAAACAAAGGAAATGGGAGCGTAAACACACTAAAGTTTTTAAACAAACTTTACTTATTGAAAGGAAACGGCTGTCTAAACTTGCTCTCTTTTGCACAAATGATCTTTGTTTCACTGTATTTTTAAGGTAACATTTGTTGGCCACACCCAGATCTGAGAATTAGAAAATACCTGAATCAAGAAATCCCTCAAATAGAAGCTGTCTGAAAGATTGAAGCAGCTAAACGACTTTACATAATTGATGGAACCAAAATCTGCCTGAAAATCCTGGAGGAGGACGATCAAGAGCTCCTCTGCATCAGAGCAAAGATCCAAACCATCTCTAAATAGATCCAAATGAAGTTAATGTGACTAAAATTCTGCTCTATGACCTAAAAAGCCATTTATGCAGAAAAAAACAACCACTTTGTTTGTGTTTGATTGATTCTGCAGAAAAGAAGAAACCAGAATTTCTCTGCAGACGTGAGGAAGACTCACCTGCAGTTTGAACACAAACACCTCTTTCAGTTCTTGCTGCTGAAGGTGACTCAACCGGTTATTGGATTTAAAGGCCTTTTCATAAAGATTCAGGCAGGTATGGACAAATACCTTTTTTATAAACCGCAATGAAAGAACTGATTTTTTTGTTTATTCTGTCCCACAGCAGTCCGGGACTGAAGGACCAGATTCTTTTAAATTTATTTCTTACTGCTCCTTTGAGCAAAAATTTCACTAAAATTGGCACACACCTAGTACCCAGCAAAAATAAATTTTGGAAATAGTGAACAATCCACCCCCCAAAAAATGATGACATCACAGTGGAACAAACCATCAAAAATATTAATGGAGCCATGATCTCTCATGGGGCTCAAAAACATATTTCAAAAATCCACAAAGCCAAAACACGTGTTAGGGAAATCCAAAGGAAGTTTTGAAATCATTATGGGATGGCCACTGGACCTACTTGGCGGCCAATTTTTGGCAAAGTGCGAAATTTGCAGATTTTCACATTTTCACACAATATTGCAAAAGAAAACTTTAGTTCAAGCAATGTTCCAGAAATTTCACAACCAGGTTAAGTCTACAACCACAATTGAGGTTCAGTTGACCTTTGACCTCAAGAAGCCGCCACGTTGAATAAAAGAATTAAAAAAAGACTTCTTTAGTAGGCTCTACATATTTAGAATTTGGATCCATTCCCTCCTAACTCCTCAAGCAACATTGATGTTACTTAAGAAAAAAACTTGGCTTTAAAGTTTGTAGATTTTGACTGGCGTTAGAGTGGCGAGCTCGCAAAGTGCCGTTCCCCAATCTAATATATGAATCCTTGGCTCAAGCTGAACAAAACGATATAGCATACAATGTGACTGTATTAGGTACGAGGGCATGGTCAACTAAAAAAACTTCAGTTGCCAAGGAACTCGAAGAAATTACTTTAGCCAATTCTTCTAAAAATTACATAGATCTGTTTGCCCCCCCAGGTGACCAAAAAAACAAGACGGTTGATATGGAGATGAAACCAATACAAAAGAAGCTATTTTGAAATTGTGTTTTTTCATGAATTTTTTACATCCAGGGTGGCAAAGGAAGAGGGGGAGAGTGAGGGGTGTGCAGCAGCCAGTGAGTGCAGGTAAAAAAAGGGGGTAATGGGGGGCTGGCATGGATAGGAAGTGCCTGCAAGCCATACGATGGTGCTCACAGCTTTAATTTAAGATTTCTTTGTGTAGAATTAAAATGTGCTTAATAATCTGGTTAATGCAAGTGGGACAAAAACTCAGTGAAAAAGTGAAAGCGCATAAACATTCCAACAGTGTGTTGGTAGCTTCACAGTAGTGGATTCTCCCCAAAACACAGATTATATCTGCAGTTTGCAGGAACAGGACATCAGCTGGAATTTCTTGAGCGTTTCTGTCACCCCAGTGACCTTTGATTTACTGTCAGGTCTGCCCTGACCTTTTCTCACAGGAAGGCCAGACAAAATTAAAACGCTCCTCTTTTTACAGTGCGGTTTGGAGGATCGAGCGCTCAGTCCTCTGAAACCGCGGAGGCCTGGGGCCGAGATGCAGAGCCAAACCGTCTGACAAATCCTGAGACAGAAGATAACAGTGAGGAGAGAAAAATGCCAGAGAGGTCGAGGAGTTCTCTCCCCGTCCGTTCTCCATAAAAGCACAAAGCTGGAGTTTGGAAGAGGAGAAACGGGCGGTGGGGGGGGGGGGGGCTTCATTTCTCACATTTGGTGAGTTCAGGCTGCAGCTTTACTTACCAAATGATGTAAATCTGTACAGAAGGCTTACATAAGTTGGAGTGTGGTTGTTTGCTTTCTTAAGTGTGAGGAATTTATTGTGGTTTCGCCGCAGAATTAGAGAACATTCGGTGAAAGTTGGGAGGATTAAGAGGAACGGGCTCCTGTGATCTCATGGGGGCCTTCTGGTTGAACGAAAGATCAAAGGCTTCCCATAAATGAAGAGGTCATGGGTAATGTTTCAGCTGCTGCTCCCACTCCAAGGTGTGTCACTCTAGCACAGTACACACAGGTAATCAAGACGAGTTTAAATGCTAACATTTACTCTTCATGGCTATGTATCCACAAAAGAACCATGAAAAATATGCTCGATGGCGGTATCTGCCTTCCTCTGCAGGAACAGAAACTCCAGGTGTGGTTACAGAATTAGGCTTTTAGCACCTTCCAAAGTAAGCTACATTGCACGGCTGGCAAAATAATTAAGAACAATAACAGCGGGACACAATGGTGCAGTAAAACTCGGAGCCCTCACGGAAGGGAAACAATGACCTGACTCACTTGCTCATGGAAGCAGCAATTCCAAATCTTTGCCTGAATTCTGGCTTTGTGCTTCCAGGCAAATGACTCATAAAAGATGATTTTACAAGAAACAGACAAAGTTCTGCACCCAACAAGCAAGCCTTAGAAATAAATGCTTGCACTTCATTAAAAAAAAGAAAAGTTCTTAAACTAAATGAAAAAAGACGGATACATTGATTTAAATGGGTAAAATTCACACAAATTAACTGTGTTACTGGCTTTGACTGCCTCTCAGAACAGCAGGAGAGAAACAAATAAAACCAAAGAGTCTTTGTCCAGAACTTGGGTTCCTAAAGGGAGGCAACTTTGCCAGTTTGAAAGGCAGGTATGATGGAAGAGGATTGGAATGCACTGAAATGGGCAGAAACAGGAGCAGAAGTCATGAGTGGTGGAGGGGGGCGAACAGAGGGAGATGACAGGAGAGGGTGGTACCAGGACAGAGCTGTGGTTGGTCCAACTTCTGAGGAGAAAAAAATGACATTACTTGAAGGCAATGATGTAAAATATGAGGGACTTTCTGGTTCTCTTTAACACACATAGTTTCTGAGCTGACAAGAAGGTATTCTGACTCAAATCAATGAAATCTCAAAACCCAATAAGGTTTTGGCCCCTTCACGCCTTACGCCACTAATTTGCGACCCTTGACTGTACATGAGAACTGGACTGAGCCCCCCCCCCATCCCCCTCCTACCAGTGTTCCAAACTGGAAGTACCTCCAAGAAGCAATAACACCATAATCCTCGTAATTTTTAATTCGTTAAAGGATTTTTTTTGTCTGACCAATCAGACGCCTCAGTAAAAGTAGGTGGAGCCTACGGGATCCCACAACCAACGTTCAAAAGGTTTGATTGACAGATTTCATGCAGCCCACTTTCCAATGACAGGGGTGTGGACTTCCTACAAGCTCATCCCTTAGCGGTGAGAGTGGTTGCCATAGAAACGTTGACTCAGCCCAACTCGGACCAATCACTGGCGACCACCGGCTCCAACAAGGTGCCGTAAGTATTGTGAAAAAATGGCAACTGAATTGACGTTTTTAAACCATTTTCAAACAATAATCTGAAATATTCTTCATCCATACCTTTATTCTTCATGCATACCATAAACTCTCTAGACTAAGGATCAACCTAATTTCATGAAAATGGTGGAGGTCTGTGACTCCGCCCTTGTGTCACCATGGGAACCACAAAAACACAGGTCTGTGGATGTAGGCCCCCCCCTTTTTTTTGGCAAATTTGCTGCAAACCAGAACATTCCATGTGTTTGCATAAAGCATTTGGGGCAGTGCTGCAAATGTGGACATTTAATGCTAAACAAAGGAACAAGGAGGTGTGTTGTGTTTCCTCAGCGCTGAAATCGTAGCTTTCTGAATTGTAAAGAATAGAAAGATTGCTGGTGGTTTTGGTTTTTGCATAATAAAGGTGAGGTCTAAAGCTTGTAACATTTTTTTGAGCGTTTGAATGTAAAATTGTTGGATTTTAGGCTCTGGGACGCCAACCCTTTCACCCACTTTAGATTAAAACTGCACTGCTGCTGGTTAAGCAAACTGCTCACAGCCGCTCCGTCAGTTTCCTCAGATTTATCGCATGTCAGAGCAGTATTTCTCAGCTAACTCCTGCCAAGGAAAGAGAAAAAGTGCTTTTACCGAAACCCTGAATGGTTCCTCTCAGTGTAAGAGGTGTCGCAGGCAACAGGGAGTGCTAGAGAGCTCAAAACAGAAGTCCACGTCCAACCTAAAACAGATTACAGTCTGACAAAGAAAAAAAACTGGAGTCCCGACAACCTCACAAGCTGCCTTGCATGCAAACAGTGAGGTGTGGAATACAAGCATGGGATTATGGGATGGAGGAGTGGAGTTGAAGCTATTAAAAAAGGGAGTCAGGAACAAACAAGGGCTTTATGTGCAGGGAGAGCTGGATTTATGAGTTCTAAGGAGGGATCTGAGGTGTCCAATTCCCCCACTTGTCTTCCACCCATTTCCCCTCAGGCGCTTCAACCCGAGAAAACCGGCTGGGGGACCCCTTTGTTGGCAAAGTGAAATGTTGGGACACAAACCATGGCTGACTTTCAAAATAAAGGGAGCCAGAGTCAAATTGTTGCACATGTTTGCAGGCGAGGATTTAAAGAGCTTCACATGTTGACCCACAACACACTATCTGCCCCCCGCTCCCCCTGCAGCAATGAGGCAGGTGTGTCCAAAATTAAAATTCCATGAACAACCACCAGGGCTGAATAAAAAAGTTAACCTAAATAAAAAAAAGTACCCATTAAAATCATTTGAGAACCAAAAGTTAAGTTTCAATTTTGATTTTAGTAAATTTTGCTCAATTTGAATCCATACTATTGTACAAAGAATGCTTAATTTAAGGGGTTTTCCTTTCATAATCTGTTATTTTCAATCTTTTATCCAAACAGATACTCAAAAAGCCCGGGATCTCCACATCTAGGTGCATGGAGGACCCAACGACAAGAGATCAGGAGCAGGCAGGCAAAACCCTAAAACGGTTCTCAAATGTACTTTAGCAGGACATCAAACACCAAAGAACAGAACCAAGCCATGACTAAAACCTGATCACAGTGGGGGAAGTTAGAAGGGGGTAAATGGAGGAGCTGACAGCCATGGATGTAAAAAGATGGAGGAGCAATGAACTGAAATAGAAACAGATGTGGATGATTGAAACTAAAACCTGAGACTGGAGGAGACTTGAAGCCTGGATATGACCTGAAACCAAAACAAAGCAAGGTTTCATCAAAAAAAAAAAAAAAAAAAACTCAACTAAAACCTCCCTCCAAACTGCTTCCCTGCTTGTTTTCCAGCCCAACCTGCTGCTGATGACTTGATCAGATTAGATGGACACACCTGATCCAGGTAATCTTCAGATTTTGGTTGACTGGACACACCTGATCCAGGTGATCTAAAACGAGTAGGACAAGAAGGGCTTGAAGATGGCAGGGCGGGAACTTTAGAGGATGATTGAGGTTCCATAAACAAAACATGAAAAAGAGAGACTTCAGCTTCAGTTTTCATCAATATTCCTTTGATTAATTACTTGATCATTTACTAGCGCAGTATTTACCAAGCAATGAATAGCTTTTCAGTTAGGAGTGTATCTAAAAGTAATAAAGTTGCAGCATAGAAAAAGAAATAACCGGTGAAGTTTTCACATTCATTGATAATTAAACTTCTTTTGTAGATTTAATTTAAACGCCATTTTGACAGTGTCATGAAAAATGTTGACGTCCTGAACAGGGTACATTAATTTTAGTTAAAATCATGGATTAGCATGAACGAGGGGCTCAAAGAGTCAGCTTGTATAAAAGTTTTATTAAACCTTTTTGTCTACATTTGCACATTTGCATTGATTATTTTGGAACGGAGTCGTCCGTGCAGAGTCTGACAGGATTTTGGGATCGAGTGAAAAGCTTTGTTTACGTTTTTGACACATCGTTTCTCTAAAGATTGTTCGTACACATCGAGGAGCTGTTTCAAACACCTCGCCTTCACAACTGACTTCTCTCATGATTTATTTTTTTACTCACAAAGCTGCAAACTCTGTGAACTGCCACGCCCACTTCACTGACAAAGTGGCCCCGACAGTGGCGGTAAATCCTGGGCGATGCTGGTCACAGAGAGAAAGAGAGAGAGCGGGTCCTGTTTGTGTGAGAGGAAAGCGTGCTGCGTTTCCATGGAAATTAGCCGCTGTGTTTGTCCCGGCAACGGCCTTTGAAGTGAGGCGGTTCTTTCAACTTCAAGAGTCAATCAAAAGTGTAAAGATGGCAGCATCTATACATCTGTGGTTCCTTAAATAACCCAACACATGAGAGCAGCTCCCTCCTCTGCCCTGACAGGACGTTCGCGTGGGTGTGTTTGTATATAAACCAAACACATCCGGTCACACTGGTTGGAAGGACACCCCCCACCCCGGCTATGCATGGAGGAGACCTTCCTGTACCGACCGGTGTGACGACTGATATTAATGGGATTAAGTTGACAAACTACAGGTCAGAGTGACTGTTTGAAATGAGTCAGCCATGGATTATAACCCACACAATATGCGTGTGTTCTGTATGCGTTTCAGTCTTACCCAATATAATGAAAGGATGGCAATATCTATTCAAAGAAGATTTAATGTTATGAAAGGTACAAACAACATTTAAAGTAGGAAATGTACATTTGATGCTCATTGTTTTGAGACGGTGAACTCATAAATAATCGTTGCAAAACGCTCATATTAATCAGATTTTAACTTCGTGAAATTGATGACCTTGTGTCTGCCAAAAAAGAAATATGTAGTGAGCATGCTGTCCAAATTGCTTTTAAAATCCAGGCCACAATAGTGCCGCACTATATAGTTTTTTGGTAGACAGGGGTTAGGATGGGAATTCGGGCATAGTAATAGACTTCTATTGAGGAATAAACAGCATTCCTCTTTCATCCTGTTTATCAGAATAACCATTCTTACTCTTATTACCTTTTTTTTATCGTGTTCTTGATAACCCCCTTTTTTTCCAAGATATTTTTTCTGTAATTCAAGTTATTTAAGTTGTAAACTAACCAATCAGATGTCTCAGTAAAAGTAGGTGGAGCCTGCTGGCCCCCACAACCAACGTTCAAAATGTTTCATTGACAGATTTTGTGTAGCTTTCAAGTGGTAGGAGTGTGGACTTCCAACAAGCTCACTCCTCAGTGGCGAGCATGGTTGCCATAGAAACGTTGACTCAGACTGACTCAGACCAATCACTGCTTACTAAATGCGGTCTGGCTCCAACATGGCGGCATCTGAAAAGAAAAGAAAATAGCGACTGAATTCCCTTCCTTTGGTCGGAGCTAAAGGTAAGCCATCTTCTATGGATGACGTCACACTCACTCGCTCCAGTACTCATATACAGTCCATAAATCTGACAAACACCAGGTGAACCCCAGAGATTCTTTGGAACGAGTCCAGATTTATACGTCTGTAACTTTTGGTGCCAAACTGAACACAAGGACTACCTCTAGAGGTTTTTAACTTACCATCAGAGTATCATTTTTCGGGTGGAGGCAGCGCTGCCATCTAGAAATACAAAAATGATGAACACTGGAGTCAATATCAATAAAGATAAATTATCTGTGGCAATCCTGCATCTCTACAGACTAAATTCTCCAAAAGGATAAAGACCACCCCCACATTTGTCATAAACCTCCTTCAGATTCTGGGAGTGCAGAGGATGGGATGCCATTGAACCCGAGATCCAGAGTGACCGATGAAGTGACCGATGAAGCCGAAGTTGACTGATGGAGAAAAAAAGGATTCCACGGCACGGAATGACCAGCCAGATGATCATCATAAAGGGGGAGGAGCCAGGCTCTGTGTAGAAGCACCTGTTTATTTTATGCATACATTGATAAATAGCTAATATCTTCTCAGTTTTATGCTATCAGTGTCCTAATATTTCACACTGAAAATAAAGGAGTGATCATCAACAAAAGACAGACTCAGATTTAGGCTTCAGGACCGGTGGTGTGAGTGCAGATGAGGTGTAACCCCTCTGTGGTTTCTCCACTTTTGTTGATAAATGTTTAGTTTGGTGTTGAGCAGATACCATCACAGTGAATGAAGTGAAAGCATGAGGGGCCTCGAGGGGTAAACAAGGTTTCCTCTGGAGGCTGGGAGGCTGCTTGTGTAACAGAGTTACGTAACACCCAGAAAAGGTTTTGGATTTTATTTTTATTTTTTTCCACAAAAAAAGTAATTATTTGCGTTTACGTTTCTGGACTGCGTTTTTTCATTCAGTCCACAGACATGACCAGGTCTATAATGACTTTCCTGTGACACTTCACCCGTCACATCTCCACTATAACCAGAATCATATCAAGGTGTCACAGCTTTCCACCTTATCTAAAGAAAATATGTGGGTTTCTCATAAACTACACACCCAGGTTAAAGGACGCGTAAGGAGCGAACGTTTATTGAAACGACACAAATTTGAAGCTCACAACAACACATTATCTTTATGTTGACCTTATCCTGCTGCCTTTTATGGAAGGGGTTTTTCTACGTGTGTACATTCACTGAATTCCAACTTCCTGTGCAAAAGGTGTTCACAGGTCAAAGGTAAAAAAGGCTTTAAAGGTCTGATAAAAGTTGTGCAGAATCAGTCAGTTTACTGGCAAGTCCAAATCCGCTCAACCCACTGATTGATTTTTGTCATTTCTATCCCACAACAGTCCTGGACTAAAAGGACTGGATTGTTTTCTACTTTCTTACTGCACGTTTGAGCAAACATTTGGCTCCCGCCACGGCCTAAAAAATCATCAAAACATGATGACATCTCAGACTCCACTGACGAAACCCAAACAGATGTGTTGGGAATATCTAACGGAAGTTTTGAAATTATTATGGGATGCCCACACATCCTATGGCTTGGCAACAATTTGTGAAATTTGGCAGTTTTTTCACATTTTCCCACAATATGGAAAACGTGAAAAACTGTTTTGAGTGATCTTCACAAAAGTGCACACATTTTTCTTAAGTCTACGACCGTAACCGAAGTTTCATTGACATTTGAACATAGGGAAGAGGGTACTATCTCAAATTTAAAAAATTTAATAAATAAAAAGCCCCTTTAGAACCAGCTAATTTAAACTGCTAGAGATTTCAAAACCTCCTAACTCCTTGAGTATTATTTGGCAGCTTTGGAAAAAATGTAAATTAACTAGGAAATGTAAACTTAAAAAAAATGTGACTTAAAGTCATTTTTTGTGTCTTTATTTCAAGCTAAACTGACCTTTACTGATTGTCTATTTATACATTGAATAAACACACGTGCGTACATAAAACCACTTTAGATTTCCTCCTTGGTTATTTATGTTAGTCTTTTTTTTGGTCACAAGTTAAGCTTTATTATAGATTAACTGAGTTTCAACACTGAATTTAAATTATTATTTATACCAGTCTGTTGGTTTGACTCTTTATTTTAGAGTGAAATGACTCTAATTCTTCTTGCTCCACCAGTTTGGGTTCGCTGTGCAGTTAAATGATGAGATGAAGACTGAACATCTCTGATAATGAAAACAGTTCTTGCATGTGAAGAACTCCTCAGGATCTTTGCAAATAGACGTTGCCAGATCCTCAAGCAAACTCCTTTTTAAGTGAGAAATGACGTCAAAAGGTTTGCTTTCAAACGTCAGAGTGAAAGATGATATCAAGGTATTAAAGTTCTGCTTGAATTAAGACAAATATGGTGACACATCTGAGGCTTTCTTGAAGTTACATTCATGACTTTAGCCACTGACTCATGAACGGTGGTGTAGAAGAAGGTCCAGGTTGACGTTACCAGATAAAAAGTTAGAAAATGACTTGAAAAATACATGCAAGTTTGGCAGGGCAAAAAAATAAATAAAAATCAGACCAACAGGAGGATTTAGCAACCAGCAGCTTAAAACCGTGAACTTTAATAAACTATTTATTTCAAATACCATGGTCCAGATGAATACACTATTCTGATTGGCTGTTGGGTGTGGATTAAAAAGTTCAATCCACCCTGGAAAATATCATGCTTGTAGATTTATATTAGATGCCACTTGGAAAGACTGTATCTAGGTTCAATATTATATATTTTTGAATTCATGAATTTACACTTAATTGTTTTATCATTTACAATTTTAAAAGCAACCTTTTGCTATACACTAAATCCAATACAAATATGCATGATGCAATATATTATATTATATTATATTATATTATATTATATTATATTATATTATATTATATTATATTATATTATATTATATTATATTATATTATATTATATTATATTATATTATATGCTGCTGCGTTTTTAACATCCCCTGTTCAGAAACAACACGGCTTGGAATGAAGAACAAATGGGTCAGATCACATAAAGAGCTGGAGGAGAGATAAGGAGACAAGGTGCAGCTGATATCAGTTATGGAGAGACAAAGAGAGGGAGAAGAAGGGGGAGAAAATAAATAAGTGAAAGGTGGAGGGAGATCAGCTACGCCCATTGGGAGGACTGCGGCAGGAGCATCTGTTGTTTTTCAGACCCAGTCAGGATGGAGTGTTGGGATAAAAGCTTATAAAACAACGTTTATTTTCTCTACAAGTTATTGTTCTGGAAAGCTCTTTTATGTTGCTGGCTTCCCCGGTGGAGATGAGAACAATTGTTGGATAAAAGCACGCCCCACAACCTCACATGTGCAGAGAACACGTTCCCATAGAGGAGCTGCCAAAAGAACCCACAGCAGGTATGTTTGTGCAGGGACACCCCGAACAGGAGAAACCACACTGCCTGACGGGTGCTGAGCTGTAATCTGAAGAGAGCTGGCCATTGTCTGGAGAGATTTAAAACCAGGCAGGTACTGTGACTCACCTGACACTTGAGTTACCTGTGCAACACCTGAACTCTACTGCCCCCTTCTGCTGCAAACACAGGAAAAAAGAGTGAAACTGTTGTTTTGGTAACGTGAAAAATGTAAACAGCGACTGGGAAATATTACAGATGGAAAGATTTAACTTGTTTCAACATTTTTGAGGGACTCAAATATTATCACTGTACCTGTGGATCTTGTTTTAGAATAATTTTTTTACTCTACACTATATTGTTGTTGTTGTTTTTGTCATTTGAGTATATCAGGGGGTATTACAGGAAGCATTTCTGGAACCAAAAGATTAGGTTATCAACTTCCTTAGCCAAAAAACTTACCGTGGTAACTAGCATAACTTTCTGGAATACCCCCCAGACCTCCAAAAACAACAACAACAACAATGTATTAGTTCGTTTAATAACCCTTTGGAAATTCTAATAGTGTCAGTTTTCAATCCAAATAAAATTAAATAAGTAAAAAATAGTAAATAATTTCTAATCAAGTTAAAAAAATCTGAACTTTGGGGAGGAAGTCGTTTCATGTCAACCAATAAATAACTCATTTTTATTCAGTTATAAAGATATCATTTATTTTCTCACCGTACCTGGGACAGTCCCCAGATTCAGGCCTCGAGGGCCGGTGTCCTACATGTTTTCCAACCAACCAAGAAGAAATTTTTAATTTTTGAAATGAAGCTGCATTTTTTGACTTAAAATTAAAATGAAAAAGCAGTCCGCCAAAATGCTTTTCCATTTTCTTCTTCGACACTGCTTATTCTGTCACTACATTAAAATGATAAAGGAAATGGTATTCGACCTTTCCTTTTTTAAAAAGTTCTCTGGTAAAACTGCAGCAAATTCATTTAGAAATGTCTAATTTGACAGTTAAAATGGACAAACAGAAATACTTTTTCATTTTCAAAATGAAGCAGCAGCTTCATTTTGAAAATGAAAAAGTATTTCTGGTATTGACTTTTCTTTTTAATTATGCTACACAAATGCTTCCATATCATGCAGCCATCAGTCTAAATACATTTGACGGTAGCGTCTGGGGTGTCAAGCTTATGAACACATCTTCAAATAAATTAAATAGTAACAAAACTGAATTCCTTATCGTAGGAACAAAGACCACCCTAAATAAACTCCCTAACTTCTCCATTTCCTTCGATAACTGCTCCATCCTTCCCTCCCCACAAGTTAAGAGTCTGGGTGTCATCCTTGACAGCACTCTCTCCTTTACTGCCCACATAAATAGCATCACCCGGACGGCCTATTTCCACCTCCGAAACATCCGCCGTCTCCGCCCCTCTCTCAGTCCTCACTCCACGGCCATTCTAGTCCACAGTCTCATCACCTCTCGTCTGGACTACTGCAACTCCCTCTTATCCGGACTCCCTTACAAAACCATTCACAAACTACAACTGCTCCAAAATTCTGCTGCCCGGATCATAACACAAATCCCCTCAACTATGCATATCACACCTGTTCTACAAAAGCTTCACTGGCTACCAGTGCCTCTCCAGATTCATTATAAAATCCTTATCTTGACCTTCAAAGCCCTCCATAACCTCGCCCCCCCATATCTGTCTGACCTTATCCATGTTGCCATTCCCACCCGCTCCCTTAGGTCTGCCTCTTCACTCCAGCTTGCTACACCCACCGCTCGCCTCGTCACTATGGGGGGCAAAGCATTCAGCCGCTCTGCCCCCCAGCTCTGGCACTCACTCCCCTCAGGTCTGCGGAACATGAATTCACTCACACGGTTTGCTAAAAATCTGAAAACCCACCTCTTCAGAAAAGCATACCCACCCTAGTTAATTTTATGATTACAGTGTCTTATTTGTTTTTAACTAATGTGTCTTTCTTTTAACTATATTTTATTGTTCTCTATTTGTAAGGCGACCTTGGGTGTCTAGAAAGGCGCCATATAAATAAAATTCATTATTGTTATTATTATTCAAACAAGCGTCGAGCAGTGAACTCACCGCGCGTCCCAAAAGAGGGGGGCCAACGCAAATTCGACACCCGGACCGTGTTTGGTGTGAACGCTGCATCACAATAGTTGCAGAGTTGTTTCAGTGCAGTCAGTGTGGGATTTGTTCTTTAGAAAACAAAACAACTGCCTAAGAAATGGAAGAAAATGAACGTTTTAATGCAAAAACAAGGGAGTATTGCAATGTCCGGAGTTTGGTATGATTGTCCTGTTAGCTCAAGGGATCAGCAGTTTGACGGATTCGGTCCATAGACGTATCTGGGAAAGTGAGCTGAGGTTTTTATATTAGATCCTGAAGCAGCATCTCAAACTTTTCTTTTTTTAGCAAACTCCATGTTTTGTTGTTTTTTGTTAATGAGTTAACAATTACCTCTGGTTTCCATGGAAACTTGTGCATGTCTGCAGCTTGGCTCTTGGCAGATTATCACAGGCATCCGTGACAGATTTGTAGCATTCAGCTCCTGCTCACTAAAACACAAAGGTCATAAAAAAAAGAAAAAGGTGAGGAAATGAAAAGAGCTTCTGGTTTTACCTTAGTTATCATAGTCGAGTCAAAAGCTGACATTATAGGATGAAAAAGTTCTCCAGGGTGATCTTTATGAACTCTAAACTTAACATGGAGATCCTACAATTTGGATTTTGGTGCATCACTCAAGCCAAACTTCTGCCTTTTCCCCTGTGAGACCATTTGAAAAGGATTGATCAAAAATGTTAAAGTTATAAACAATGTTAAAGGTGTAAAAAAAAAATCCCTACCATCAATCCATTTTTTGCCAAACAAGGCTTTTCGACGTTGCAGGGAAAACCTCTGAAAGAAAACAAGGACAATCAAAAGTTCAATAATAGGAACAAAAATCAAAGCTGGGATTTGTGTGCCAGGCAAAACCTTTGCTAGACTGTGGGTTACATTTCTGCTCAGGGACATGCTGACAAAGTTCAGTTGTCTTTCGAGTCCGCTTAAGCTTCCAACCAGATGGTTGTTATCAAACTCTTTGGTGCAAATTTTCAACAAGTCATGAGATTTTTCTCAAGTTTATCAAAACATTGCAAAAATTCAGCTTCACTAAAACATTTTGCAGCTGGGAAAAATTAAAAATGAAACAAAAACATCTTCAAATATTCTCAAAGTCGACAATTATTACCAATCCATTGAGGTGGATCCTAGTAGACGGTTATGTCAACAGTCACGCATGTCTTATTGATTTATTTTAAGATAATTACACACATGAATCATCCCAGCCTTCATTACAAAAAAGTATTTTGGTAGTGAGTGCACATATAAAAAAAAAAAGGTTTGTAAACATTTTCTGTTTTTAATTCTTGCATGTTTCATGCGGTTTGATTTGAGTAGATTTATGTCACGTCGACCTGGTGTTTAAGTTCATTTGTGCTTCTTTTTTGCATTCTCAGGGTAAAATAAACCCCTAAACTTCCCCGTGTCCTCCTGCTTGCTCCTTGACACCCATCTTTAACCTTCATCCATTTTTATCCCTGTCAGGCTAAAAGTTTAGATTCAGAGACACATGAAAGAATGTTACACATATTTAGTGTTTTCTCCTAATTAGGCTTTTTGTTCAAGTGTCTAAATATTTCCACCTTCCAACCAGGTCTGGATTACACGGGTGTAGTTTGACATTGACTGTCTGAAGAACCACGGTTTACATGGGGCAGTGAACCTCTCTCTCAACAGTCCTGAGGGGAGGGTGATACCATTTCCCATGTGCAGACTGATGCAACAGTATTACTTTGTCTGTAAATCTGTTTTCTCAACATGTTTTACTCCCTTCAGTGGATTCAATTTACCCAGAACTCTGCATGAGACCAAAGTTATGCAGTCTAATGCATTCTTTATGAAATGTTTTTGATGATGTGGTTTTTAAAAACTTTTTGTCTCTAAATCCCAAAAAAGCTGCAGTGAAGTCTCCACAACTCAATGAGGATTTGGCGTTTTCATAAATGGTTAAAAGGAACCTTAGGAACGCCAAGGTTGGAATATTTTTGTGATTATTTTTTAAACACACACACTTGTTCTTTGATGTCACTTAGAGGATCTGAATGAAATAAAGGAAGAATTGAAATGGTCTAACAAATCTCAGACTGAACGTAAATCCAGACTAACTATAATCTGAGACTATTCTGAGACTATTCTTAAATTAATCTAACCTAATCTGACCTACTGAAACATAAGACCAACCCAAACCTAATTTAACCTTAAAATATTCTAAAACTAACCCTAAACTAAAAGTAAAAGTAGCCTAATCCAACATTTAACTAATCTTAATCTTAAATTACCCCAGTACTTAATCTAACCTAATTCTAACCCACCCAAACACAAAACGAACCCTAATTTATTCTAACCTTAAATTAATCTAAAACTAACCCAAACCTAATCTAACCCTAAACCAGGGGTCAGCAATGTTTATGACATTTGAAATTTTATCTGCAACATCTGAGCCATCATTAACTATACGGTGAACTCAATACAAAGAAATACAGAAACATTTCCAACAGATCTGAAATTGTATTTGATTCACAAACAACAGGTGAAATAACGCTTTTAGACAGATTTTAGAATGAACTCAAAAAATGCTTGCACAACAAGCAATATTGCACAAGGAAAAAAGGTCAAAATTGACCATTTATGTTTATTTGAAAGCATTTGTGGTATGTTGTACTACAGCAATAGGATTGGACACGTCAGAGCAAAATACTTAATATAAATATCAATATTTCTAAGAACTTCACAACCATTAACGTGAAGAAAATAAGAGAATTTTTGTTTATTCATCTTTTGTTACATTATGAGACGGGGCCTGAGAAACTTAATGTAAGTTAGTTCTGTGATGGTGCTTTTATTGCATGTAGAATGAAATGTATTTACTTTTACATTAGTGTGCTAATTATAGTCATATTAAATATCCAGTTTTTTTCCAGCCCCGGTAAATGGAGTGGTAATCGCATTTAGTTTATTCAAAATGTGTTCACATTTCAAATCAGCATTTGGCAGAACAGAAAGACAGTCTGGGTCTAATCTGACCTTGCTGGGTTATTATTCAACAAACTGAGTTTATAACTTCATAAATGTCAGCGATGCCAAAAACATGACCCAAAAGAAAACAGCTGATCACAGTAACAGCGCTGCGTGAACACACCCTTTCCTTATGACGCCATGGAAGAAAAAAGGCTCATTGGGAGAAGAGCTTGTCACTCAAAACCTTAAATTTTTTTCTTCAAATCTAATAATTGCAAACAGACAACAGATCAAGTGCTTAATATTGCACTTGATCTGCCACTGTCTTTCCCACCTCATGCCACCTGTGGCACATGTGTCCCAGGTTGCCAACCCCTGCCCTGAACTAATCTAAAACTTACCCTAAACCTAACCCAATCCAACCCTAAGATACTTTAAGACTTATTCTATCTCATCCGATGCCTAACCTGAAATTAATCTAACTCTAAACATTTAGCAAATTTAAGCTCTAATAAAATCAAAATGACTGATTTTTAAAAATGACCTTTGTTTATTTTTGCAAATAATATTTTTGCATTTTTTTCCCTGCAGTTGCTGGGAAACAGCTCCTATCTGAAACCAGCCTCTAGTGGTCTTTTGAGGAACTACAACGGATCCTGGATTTGCTGCAAATTCTGGGAAAGAAGTTGGGGGTTTGGTAATATTATGCATGAAGGGAAAGATGTGTTAGATCTCATAGATCTCTTAAATCGCAGTTTTACAACTCTGACTTTGTGTTTGTGCCCTGAAATCCTCTTTACACAACTCATCCTCAGAGCTGAATGAATCATCTCAGCTTCCTTCCTCCTCGCCTTTTTTGTCTGCGTCGTCTTTCTGGTCAGAAAACGTTTCTCTTGCTCAGACGTTCCGTTATCAGTGCTGTTTACAGACAAACAGCACATTCCAGGGAAGGAGAGCGGCACGCAGAACCAGATCTGAGCAGCTGGAAGGTCAGGAGGAGAAGGGGGCGGGATTATGACGGAACGGGGGCGAGCAAAAGAAAACATCAATCAGAAAATGATTAGAGGCCTCGGATTGACTACAAACAATAACTGGATGGGAGTGCTGTGACAAATGTTCGGGGCCAGAAAAGAGTTCAGAAGAGGAAAGTGTTTGCTGTGGTTTTTAGGTTTTCCTGGTTGGAGGACAGAAGTTTTCAGAAGAGCATTAGAAAGTGTGAAGTAGATAAAACCACAGATGGGGAAGATGAACACTCACCACAAGTAGATGGTTTAGAAAAGAAAAACAGAAAAACCTGAAGAAACCAGAGAAAGTTGAGGAAGTGACGTGGTTTCTGAGAAAAAGGGAAGGATGGAGGCCCTGTGCACTTCTACTTTATCCATCAGTTTGTAGACATAATCATCTAGCACGCCCAGGTCAGAGGTCATCCCTCCAAAGCTTAGCTTACACCCTCAAAGTCAACAATGAAAAGACATGTGGACCCTTTGAGCTCCAGCAGATGTTAAAAAAACTGCTCAAACACAAAAGCAGAGGTATTTCAATTTGCAGCTTTGTTCGCGAGAGCTTCAAGCCAAAAAAAAGAAAATCCACAAGCAGAGGACAAATCCAAGGTTGTCACTCGGATCTGCACTGATCTGTGGGTGACAGACGGCGCTTTTAAACACAGAAAATCCCCTTTTTTCTGTGGCATTCACACATCTGTTATGATCTAGCACAGGGTAATTTGGTTTCAAATTCAATTTGACCATTTTATATTAAAAAAAAAAAATCAGGAATGTATCATTAAGTGACTTTAAAACCATTGCTGTAAGGGAGTCAAATATGTTTTCAAACCTGGACGGCACCTGATGCGCTGCATTTGAGGACCAAACATCTGTGGGATATTCGTTTATGAAAAATGCATAAAAAATTTGAACAATTGTAATTTTGAGTGATTGTTGTCTGAGCCACTCAGATGTTAGTCCTGGGCTGCATATTACTTGCAGGCTGGCGTTTAAAGAGTCCAGCTCTAGCTGTTTTAAAAATTGGAATAACTTTATTAACAAATGTTCATCTAGGATGTCATCAACAAACATGTCTTCTAAACACATTTTAGTTAAAGCTTCTGAATGAAATATACATTTGACAAAACCAAACATCCTTCTTGTTGTTTATACTGCAGAAGGACCATCCTTTAACATTGTTTTGATTTTAGAAAAACTTAATTTGTCACTGTTAAATTACAGGGACACACCTCCTGCTGCTGCTTTTTTTTTGCTGTTTTGAGTTGGTGTTGGTTTCCCATGGGCTCACTTTGAGAAACTTTAGCTCAGTGTCCTAAATCTCTGGTGTTGTTGGACAAATGCAGACATGCTGAAAAGGGTTTAACTGTCTTATATCAGTATTTGTAGACTACACATTACATACTGCTGCAGGAAGATCACATCTCCTAGCAACCACAGGCCTTTAAGCCTTCAGCCGTCATTATGGAAATCACCCACCCAGAAGCTTGGAGCCATAACTCTGTTTCCATCTTGAAAAAAAATAGGGGAAAAAAGAAGAAAAACTCCTCAGATGTAAATGCTCAGCACTGCTGTAAGACTCTAGAGTTTCCATGGCAACACAAGAAAACACACAGAGAGGAGGGGTCACCAAAGGTCAGCACATGCTCCACTGGCTGACTTCCTGACACGCCGACATATGGCTGCCAGACTGACAAATTCCTTCAAGACCAGACATCGGTACCAACCAGAAGGCACTGACACGACTGGAGATGTCTGTGTTTTCATATGGATACGCTGCAGCTAGTGAACCTGTGCGATATTTATCAGCTGGCCCTGAATCATTTAGCTTCTCGATCTCCTCCGTCTTTACCCAACTGAGTTTGCATTTCAGTCTGTTTGCCTGAAAACACCAAAGGCTCAGAGGAGATTGGAAAGCTTTTCCTGCAGTTTAGGGGAACATAAACGTTTCTTGATGATGATGTTGGAGGTGAGGCATGGAAAAGGTACTAAAAGAGCAAGTTGAGGGGCGCTAAAGGAAAACTTAATGGTTTGCAGATGTTGGTGCGTTGATAGTTGGTGCTTTAGGGGCCGTCCGGTGAGAATATAGGATTTCCTCTGGTATGGGGACACCCGGTTTTTAGTGGGATTTCCCTGAAGTGGCTTCCCTCCCTGCATGAGTCATTAACTGTACGTGGAGACGGTTGGTCAGCCAAAAGGGAATTACGGGGAAGGAATGAGTCAGCCCCGGTACCTGAATTAGAAACACTTTCCAGAAAGTGATTAACAGCAAACTATGGGAACCAACAGAGTCAATGGAAAGCAAGTTATTACTTCAATATGATCAGAGATGGAAATGTTTGGGCTTTTGAAAAAAAGAAATATTTACTCCCCAGGTTGTATCTAACAACAACAACTTGAGTAGAAGTTGCTCTTTTTTGTTGACGAATCTTCAACTGCATAGACATTTTCTGGTAAAACACTAAGACTTAACTTTAAAATCTTGACGGTTTATTTTGTTTTTGTTATTTCTATCAGACTATCTTATGGCTTTGATTTCTGTGAATCAAGTTCTGGGGAATTGTTGCATCTCCCTCTGCATAACAGTATGTTTATGTTGAAAGTATCAAACACATGTGAGAAAGGAATGTATTATTTATTGTTTCATGACATTGCAGGCTACATACTAATTATATTATGCAAATAATTTATGTTTTGCAATATGTCCGTTTATTTCTTTGTCTTTTCTTTAAATCATTGTCTTAACCTTATCACATTTTGGTCTCAACATGAGTCTTCCACCTCCCTGCATGCGTTTCTGTTCTTTTTAATGTAAGTGTTGTAGTTTATTTTATGTTTTACTATCTTGTCTTATCTCACAATGCTACTCATGTGCTAAATAAACAGACACTTTACATCAGTACCCAAAAACGTAGATTGCAATCAAGCGTTCCATTTGAAGTAAGTGTGGGTAGACTGCAGGTCACTCAAAAAAGACCTAAAAAAAACGCACACACAACGTTTCTGTTGTGATTACACTGGACGCTGGGGCGCTGTTGACATGACAACTACGACCACACGGGTTTAACTCAACCAGGCGTTGAAGGAAAACGAAAGATGTTGTAATCCTATGGATGCATCTTCATTTTTCCGTTTAATTCCAATAATTGTCTGATTCACTTTTAAATCCACATTTCATAATAAACTCAACTTTTTTCAGACTGAAAAAAATAATGACCCAAAAAACAAAGTTTAAACTGAATCTTTAGTAAAGTCAATCTCTGCAAAAACAATGTCTTATTTTCTGTCTTGAAAGAAAAAAGTAATCGTAACGAGAAAGTTTTTCAAAATAAAAAAAATCTTAGTCTGAGAAAACTGACTGGAATTTTTTTCTTCTATTGAAAGTTCTCGGTAAGACCATTTTAGTAATTGAGTAACAGATTTTTATTTATTTATTTAACAACTGTAAATTTGAATCATTTTTACTTTATTTCTAGGTTTGTTTTGGCAGTGTGTCCCGAATCTTTACAAGTTCAGGACAGAACTGTTCACACCAACATCAAACTGTAGCAAAACTCTGCCGACCTTCAGAATGTGAGAACCGTCCAGTGGTTTGGTTCGCAGCCGTTCCCAGTTTGGGAGTGCAACCCTCACATGCGGGAGGTGTTATGAAAGCCTTGAAAAAGTGACACTCAGTCACAATATCAGATAGACATTAGCCTGAGGCTGTGATGCACTAAGACCTTGAAGAAGCTTGTCAAATTTCCAATTTTCCATTTGGTCTGTTTGTTGAGAAGTTCAATGTTTTCTCTTTTTTCCAAGTGTTTCCTGTTGCTGTAGTCGTTCCTGTTTTAGATGTTTCACCCTATTGTTGTTCTCCAAAGCTGTCGACTATGGAGACAAGCTGAACAACAAGCTGAAGATTAAAGGTCTGTGTGTTTGAACACCTATTAGCCTCACATGCAGTCAATCCTAGTCAATGGCTGTTCCTGTTTTCACATTCTTTGAGACCAGACAGTAGTGGTTCTTTCTCTTCCTTCTTTTTATTCTTTTTATCGCTCGGAAGGACTGAGAGCTCTTTGGAGAACTTCTTTCATACTCTGCCGGTCCACTCGAATGAAGCCTTTGTGCGAGGAAACATGCAGCCCAGCTGCTCGGACACACAGACAGGAGCTCTGAAGTATTGGACGCAGTTTGTTCTCTCATGGGTTTGTGAAATGTGGTGTGTCAACTCCACCGGGCATTCATCAGGAGGCTTCCACACAGGTCCTGCAGGCGAGTGCATCAGCGCTTCGCCAAAACAGCCTCTCCAAGCTTGTTTCTTGCATCCATGGAAGTGCAGTTTGGAATTTTCTGGAGGAGAGTGCGTCACTGAAAACAATTACCGGAGCTGGAATGTGGGGCGGGATTTGGAGGAGGAGGAGGAGAAAGGGGGCACAGTGGTGAAGAAGAATGTCTGAGTGTGTGAAAGACAGTAACTGAGAGAGTGACTCTTTCATTAGCATGAATGTGAAATAGCATGTCTTTAGATTAAGTCCTATCAGTTTGTCTTATTTTGAGCGTTTTAAGAGTCATCCATCAAACCTCCACCCAGCAGCTCAGAGGCAGAGCTGGCACGCCCTCCATGAGCATTTCTGTGCCCACCACACCAAAAACATCAATCCTGATCCAAAATTTAAAGCCTCATTTTCCAAAATCTGTCCCAAATCCAAATGTGGCCTTTGTATCTTGTCTATACTTTTATTCTTTTTGTCGTTTTTCCTAGTCCAACTTCCCGCCTTACATAATCTTAAGTTTTTTACAATATACTTAAGTAGTTACCTAAATACTCCTTTAATTGTATACATGTTATAAGTTTTAATCAGAAATATGTCACCTTTGTTATCATTTTAAAAATAACTTTATTACACTTTGCATACAACTACATACATCAAAGATACACACGGTTGCTTTGTTTTCCTGGCATTTTCTAGATCTTTTAATATTTTGTATCATTTTTATATCTTTGTACTCAAGGAGCCCTGGCCCTTGAAGAAAAGCTTCAATTAGAAATGGTTTACAAATGTGAAAACATGGGCTTAAATTACTCTCACTCACTCTGTCCACTTATCAGATTTACATCACAGAGACTTTAATCAAAAATGAATTGTGGAACAGAAACTTCCTGTGGGGATGGATCAGTTAAGAAGGTGTAGCTTCAAGAAAGCTGCATGATGGTTCTGAGGTCAGCATGTTCACACACTCACAGAGTTCTAATCCAGGGTTCAGGATGGACCAGTTATTAACTCACTCACCAATCCTTTCTTTCCACTCTTCTGTTCATGCCCCCCATGAGGTACTTTAGGAAATCAAACACGTCGTCTATGATAGCCAAAGATAACTTTGGCTGTCATTTATTTCACCAATGAGGAACTTTAGTACAGTCCCATACCTGGAGATAAAGTCGTCTTTTAAATTTACTTTTTTTTCCATGTTTAATAAAAAACGAAAGACCAAGAATAGTACCTAGGGGAACTCCTTTTGGAATTTTGTTTGTGTTTGGTCTTTACAATCTGATTACATGTAGCCATTTGTGGATGATTTTAACCATTTAATGTGAAACTGAAAATCCAAAACCATCAGTAAATAGATTGTCCTCGACCATGCGACGATGCTCAGGTTCTTCTAATGTCTGTATCTATGCTAATATTTTTTGTACTGGGAGTTAAACAGTAGGATCCCCAAATGACCTCCATCTTCACAAAAAGACGCTTCAAATCCTGAAAGTCTTTATTCCAAAGACTTTCAGCTCTAAGCAGTTTTGAGTCTAAAAGCCCAATTTTTCCACACACAGTACAAAAACACTCCTGTATATTTGTTGTGACATTATTTTGATAAAAAACCACCCATCTGTTATCAGCCCTGACTGTGAGCAGACCGGTGACCTCTGACCTCCCTGGGATCACATGGACCACTCCTCTCAAACAAAACAACAACAAACATCTTTGACCTTTCAGACTCAGAATGTGTGTTTTTTATTTACAGTCCATTTTGACCCGACAGACGTTATTTCATGGTTTTCCCGCCCTTTTCCATAGCTCTTCCTGTCAGCTGCAGGAGTTTACGGCAGATTCAGGCTTTGTCCTCTGCAGATATGAATAATGCTCACATGCATCTTCCAGGAATCAAGCAGGAGCCTTTCATTAACACTTTGGAGTGTTTCATTAGCACACCCTGACTGCTGGTTTCTCATCTCCTCTGACGCAAACCTAACATCATAACAGACGGGCGCTTGATGTCAGATCGGTGATGCAGCCACATCACTGGAAACGTTCACACACGTGAAAATGTTTGCCGTGTGTGTGAGACTGAGAGCTGCCAAAACAATAGAGTCCAAAAAAACAGCTGCATATTCACACATCAGATTTTGAGGGTGGGGAGTCACACAGAATAATCCCACTGGGCTGTTTTATGTCGTCATTTGTAGATTAAAGCCTTCCTGACAGCAGATATGCAGACAGTGAAAGGCTTTAAACATGGTTTAACACACAAACATTTGTCCTTCTTTTTTGCTATTTCTGGTAGAATAATAAAACCACTGCGGGTGAAACCATGCCCACTTCTGTAAATGACTTTAAATCGCATTTTGGAATCACTTTCAGATATAAATGACTAATAGAGAATGATGGTTTGCTTAAGGACACAATGACCTGGGATCTGGAACCCCGACCCAGGAATTGGCAGACAGGTGTCTTGACTTTATGAGCTTTAGCCACGCCCCACTCGTCTCTTTTGTCCATGGTAAAAATATTGACTTTACTTTTTAGAATTGACCTTGCTTACCTGCTGGAGTGACTTCCTGCACCTTAAAAGCACCAACATTGAGTGGAATATCTTTATCAAAGACTGAATTTATCAACGTAATTAAAACTCTTTGGAGCTGATTGATGCAAATCCAAACTGCTCCAAACTTAACTCATTTAGAATCCACTTAAAAGCAAAGTCCCGGCTGGGGGACCTGGACTAGAACATCAATGGGGGGCCTTTCTGTGTGGAGTTTGCATGTTCTCCCCGTATATGCGTGGGTTTTCTCCAGGGACTCCAGCTTCTTTCCACCGTCCAAAAACATGCTTCATAGATCAATTAGTTAATCTAAATTGTCCCTAGGTGTGAGTGTGAGAGTGAATGGGTGTGTGATTGTGGACATTCTACCCTGTGACAGACTAGTGACCTGTCCAGGTTGTCCCCTGCCTTCGCTCACAAGTGGCCGGGATAGGCTCCAGCAGCCCTGTGACCCCGAAAGGGAAAAACAGAATAGAAAATGAATGAATGAATGAATATCCTGTTACCAAACCAATCCAGTTTACAGTTTCAGTCAGTCCAAATAGCTTCACGCGATTGTTGTGTATCTATTTAATGTTTAGTTCTTAACTTTGTTTTATGTAACTATTTTTTGCATTGATCAAATGTTACATGTAATCCAAAATCAATTTATACAAAAATCAAAAAGAAAAACACTTAGTTGATACATTTCATTTACCTATTGAACTTTTTTATATTATATACATAACAGACAAATACATATGTATTTACTTTTAATTTTGCCTTTTTACCTATATTGACTTGTTAACTTTAATTTTCATTTATAAACAAGCCAAACTCTGGCATGAAGGTGTTTGAATGAACTCTAATTTTCCGAGTATTTTTATCCTAAATACATGTCCTATAAAGGGATGGTTTGTGATCACTCAGTTTCTGACACAAGGTTGACACAAGGGCTGAGTTATGAGCTTCCTCTCCCATCACTGTCTGCTTCTGTCAACCCACCCACCCACTCCCACAGAAGGGTGGGGCCATGAGTAAATCCCTGCTGGGAATGATTGGTTTAGCATAAACACTCCCAATCAAACACTAACGATATCAAACACGATAACTCTGTAGGTAAATGTCAGCATTTATGATTCAGCCTGCATGACTGTCGTGTGATTCTCCTGGCCCTCATCTTAGCCGGTTTAATCATTGCACAAGATTTTCACACAGATTTAATCTCACTGCTCACCTGAAAGTCTGGAGTTCTTTATCCAACTTTTAATCTAATCTTTTTTAGGAAAGGAGTCAGTGTTTAAGCGAAAGCTGTGAAAGTGTAGGAACCCTGATCAAAGACATAACACAAATGACCATATGCAAATTTGCTTGAAGTTGTCTGAATAAGTTTTCCTAACCCACTGCCCACTACATCTTTATTTTTTAGGTATATTCTGGCAGTTACGCTTTTAGAAGTTTACATTTTCCTTCATCCATCATCAGTCACCCGATAAACTAATGCATAACATATGAAAAGGTCATTATACAGCTCTGAAAGTAAACTTGACCACGTCAGGAGAAAGAGGGTGTGAAGCTCTTTAAGGTGTGGATGATGACTATCAGAGTAACAGATGAATGATGCTGACACAGAGTCAGAACAGTGGAATTCGGGTTGTGCTGCTGCCTGCTAAAGCATGTGACAAAGAGTGTAAATGTGTGCAGTTTGGACCATTACAAAAACATGACGCTTATGCAACACGACAATCCCAGGGAAAGACACCAGAAGGCTTCAAGCTCAAACGTATGATGCATCCAGTCTGTGGCTGTCATCCCTGCAGTTTCAGCATTCATGGTTTTTTTGGCCATTTGCTTCCAAGAAAACCCAAAAGGAAATATCTTTAGTTCAAAATGAGGGTCTCTATCACTTGCAGGTGAACTCTGGTGCAGTTTAATTCAGTGTGAACAACGACAGACCCTTTAAAAGGCCACAGACATAGGAACCATAGGGAGAAAATGATGTATATCATCAGAAGACGTGCAAATCAAGTCTGAGCGACTGTCCAAGTGTGAAAGCAACCAAGGGGTTTCCAGACAACATAGAAGATGTTACTCTGGGACAGGTAAAAACATGGATGTTGTGGTTAAGCTGCGTTGGATAAGCTTGTTGAGTTGTTGAGTTCATCCCAAACACATTATCAATTCTTTTCAGATTTGTTTGGAGACAATTTTAAAAAGATTCCCAAGTTTTGTTCTTATTTTTTCTCTCCTCAGACCCATGCGGGACAGCAAGTCCTCAAACTGGGCCACAAAGACAGAAGTACCGCCGTTCAGACGCAGATCCTGCAGCAGAGAGCGAACCTCAATGATCTCATTACCCCAGACATAAAGATGTGTTTACTGATGCTTTTGTAGAGTTCTTCAAAATGAATAATCCTGATCTCTCAACATCATCCATGTCTTCAATACTACAACGACGAAGCTGAGAACTTTTGATGGTAGCTCCTCCCACTAGCAGCTAGTTTATAAACACACCTTTGGACAAGCATCAAAACAGAGATGGCAGACGTGAATTTGCAGCACAAATCCCGTTTGGTGTGAACTATCATTAGACCAGCTTTTCCTGGTTTGTCTCATCTGTTTCATCTATCTGGTGCAAGCAGAAATGTTGGTACAGAACCACATCGGCTCTGTTTTTTATTTTGAAAATACATCATGAACAGTGGCCTGTGTGGAAAAACCTTAATCACAGTTTATCTCTAACTTGACATGATTGTCTTTACTGATCATCAATGTGTTCTTATCTTTGCGCCACACATCATAAATAAACACAAAGAAACACAGATATGAAAATAAAACATCAAAACCCTTTAATAGAGATTCTCTCTGAAACAATAGCTGCCAGTTTTGTCAGTTTGTTGGCATTTGATGCTTTGGTTTGTATAGTTTTGGACATAAATTTGTTTTTCAAAGTTTTGGTTCAATAGAGAGATGCTGTAATACTATTTTTGCTAAAAGGGCGTTAAACACAACAGACGTAGATTTCATAAAACTCCACGTTTTATGAAAAAACAGACAACGAAAAACAGGAGGACTGTGAAACAAGTGTGTTCCTGTGGAATGTGGTTGTGTAAAAAACCAGCGGGGGGTGGGCGGGGAAGGGGCTCTTAAAAACACATGCACCGGTGTAGAAATGCATTGTTCTCTCATATCTCCCTAACAGACTGCGGAATTGCTTCTTTGTTTGGCAACATCCTTAATGGGAGGGGGGCAATCAGACACACATCCGGCTCCAGGAGTCAGAAAACAAAGTTCTGGATCGCTTCAAAAACACACCTGATTTAAAGTGGGGCAAAAAATAATTTAGATAGCCACCAAATGTGGACGTTATCCCACTTAAAAAGATGAGAGAGGCCTGTAGTTTCAAACCTAAACTATGAAAGAGAAAGTGATTTAAAAAAAACAACAACAAAAAACAGAAAATCATATCTGATTTTTAAAGACTTTATTTGTAAATTATGATGGAAAATAAGTATTTGGTCAGTAACAAAAGTTTAACTCAGTAGTTTGCTATATACTCTTTGTTGGCAATGACAGCACTCAAGCATTTTCTGTAAGTCTTTCTGTAAGACTTTTTCTGAAATGTTGGCCCATTCCTCCATGCAGATCTCCTCTGGAGCAGTGATGTTTTGGGGCTGCTGCTGGGTATCTCCCTCCAAAAATGTTCTATGGGGTTGAGATCTGGAGACTGGCGAGGCCACTCCAAGACCTTTGAAGATTTGAAGATAGTTGTATTCGGAGAGAGCCACGCCACGCTGTGTAACCCGGAACCGGAACCGGTTTATGGCTTCCTCTTGAATGTCTTCTTACGAAGCCACTCCTTCGTCCTGCTAAAAGACCCAGCCATGTTTCATCTTTAATGTCCTTGCTGATGGAAGGTGGTTTTCACTCAGAATCAGACTATACATGGCTCCATTCATTCTTTCCTTTACACAGATCAGTCGTCCTGGTCCCTTTGCTGAAAAACAGCCCCAAAGCATGATGTTTCCTCCATGCTTTACAGTAGGTGTGGTGTTCTTTGGATGCAACTCTCTGGATGTAGAGTTCTTACCACAAAGTTCTACTTTGGTTTCATCTGACCGTAGGACATTCTCCCAATCCTCTTCTGGATCATCCAAATGTTCTCTAACAAACTTTAGACAGGCCTGGCATTAGCAGGGGGACACGTCTGCCACTGCAGGGTTTGTTCCCTGGTGGAGTAGTGTGTTACTCTTGGTAGCCTTTGTTACTTTGGTCCCAGCTCTCTGCAGGCCATTCACTAGGTTCCCCCACATGGTTCTGGGATTTTTGCTCACCATCTCTCATAGTTTAGGTATACTTATAATGAAAATTACAGGCATCTCTCATCTTTTTAGAACTTGCATAGTTGGTGGCTGACTAAATACTTTTTTTCAACAGTATTTATAGTTTCCATAGATTATTGTTGGGTGGAAAACAGACATCGATGACACAACATCCGATGAATGAGGCAAACCTCAGACAGTTGAGACGCCTCTCTTCCAGGTGTGGCTGGATTTCAACCCCCCTAGCATGACGGATGAGGTAATTTGCCAAGAAGTGACTGAGATCAGAAGCAGACAGTAAAAGAAAAACAGCTGCTCAAGTATTTGAGCACCTGTTTGTATTGAGAAAACATTATCGTATCAAGTCTGTATCGAGCAAGAGTTTGTGTGAAACACTCGCCTCAATTTTCTCAAGATAAAGTCATTTTTCTGTTAATATTAATAAATGAAAGCCACGAGCGGCGTTGTACAGCCCGCAGGTACAGCCTGGCCCCGCCCTAGCCGCCCCTCAATTACCACCTTTTTACCTGACTGAGTACTGCTTTAGGCCCTTCACTCTCCTTCTCTGCCTCTACAGAGCTGCATAGGACAGGAGTGTGGCTTTTCTGGTGGTTTTATCTCCATAGCAACCACATTATGTTTTGGTCGCCTGTGGGGGATGAACTATGTAACTTTTAGAAGAATCTGCAAAAATAAACGAGGTTTTCTGTCAACCACACCCACATTCCTAATATATTCATACTGAATGTCATATGGTTTCATGCAGCTTCATTCAATAATTAATGTTTTAAATTTTTACAATATTCTGGTGAATTTTCTTTCAAGCAACAGGATAAGAACACTTTTGCGAGCTAGAAACTCTAAACCAACATTTGAAGAGTTAGGAGGCGATAGATCTAAACACCATGAGGAAGTTTGAATTTGTCAAAGGTGCTGAAGGTAATTAAAACAAAAAACTGGGTGCCTCTTATCGAGGTCAAAGGGGAATGTAGATTCAGTTCTGGACTTGATTTGGCGCTTGTGTGGGAAATGTGGTGGGAAAAAAAAAGGTTTTTTTCCCATGTTGTACCAAAATGGAAAAATCCCCAAATTTCACACTTTGCTACAAAATGGCCAAAAAGCTGTAAGTCCTGTACCCATCCCATAATCATTTAAAAAGTAAAAATTTTGGCCCCATTCATTCTTTTGATGTTTTTTTTTTTGTCACTGTGATGTCATCATTTTTTGGTGATGTCCAAAATTGATCTTTCAACAGATACTAGGTACATGCAAGTTTTGGTGAGAACCTGGCGTGGGTTTAATTTACTCAACCACATTCCACAGTTTTGCCTAAAAGTAAGAAGGAAGAATTTTGAAAATAGTCTAGTCCAGGACTGCTGTGGGACAGAATAATTACGTGTGTATTATTGTTGGTCCTTAAAGTGTTGTTTTACTTCCTGTAAAGTTTCTTAAAAATGTTCACTCTCTCTAGTCCTCTACACAGATGTGGAGTTTGGACAAAGGCATGTGTATACTGTGGGTGGAGCCACAGAGCTGACCAGGATGAGGAGGCGGTCCAAGGGCGGGCCCTGGCCCACAGGACTTAAAAACCTTGCGGCTTCCCCTCTGCTACTGCCTTCAGTGTGTGAGCTCAGATTTCTGCCTGCCCAGCCTGCGCCTCTGTCTCCCTCACAGTCTGCCTCAGTCAGCTGCAGCCATGCAAACCTCCAGGCAAACCACCTACTCTGTGCGTTCCTCTACCAGCAGCAGGCCGTCCGCTGTGTCAGCCAGCCGCGCCTCCCTCCCTGTCTACAGGGCCTCCAGCATCCATGGAGGCGCCGGGGGGAGCCGCATCAGCGTGTCCTCCAGCGTGCGCTCCTCTCTGGGGTCTGGGATGTCCTCTGGAGCGGGGGGCTTCTCCAGCAGCGTCCAGGTGAGCGGGAACAGCGCAGACATCATGGGAAACGAGAAGTTTGCCATGCAGAACCTGAACGACCGCCTGGCAAACTACTTGGAGACGGTGAGGAACTTGGAGCAGGCCAACCACAAGCTGGAGATCAAGATCAAGGAGGCCCTGGAGAAGAGTGGCCCCGACTTCAGAGACTACAGCAAGTACCAGAGCATCATAAACGACCTGAGGAAGAAGGTGAGAAAAAGGCACAGGAACCTAGAGATGCAAGGATGACGATGTCATCTCCGAGAAGGTTTGATTGTGAAAGATTCATTTATATTGAATAATACAAAACAAGGACACCAAACTTTAAAAACAGGTTCAAAGTAAGATGAAACTGTTAGATCTCAGGGTTTTTGAGATGCTTCTCAAAACTTTCTTCCATTCAGCTAAAGCTGGAGCTGGACCGGACGCAGTAAATGAGGAATGCTGAGGTGTCAAACGTTTGCGTCGACAGGATACCAGAGACAAAGGAAACGGAGGCTGGCCCCTGACCCTGACAGACAAATAATTACAAACAGATCCAAACACTAAACATTAACTTCATTGTTTCAGGTTTTCTTCCTGCCAAGAAAAAATGTTGGCTGAGAAAAAGAGAAAGCTAAATACCATGTGCCTGCTGAAGGCCCTCATTCAGAAACCTGTATTTATGCATCCGTGGAAAACATGCAGAATCCTTAGCCCTCTCTTCCAGATAGTCCAGAAGCATCAAGGTCAGCTGAAATTTCCTCAAACCAAGAGCTGAGCTAGTTTAAAAAAATATGTTCTGCAAACTTTTATCTTAAAATACTCCATCAGAGCAAACCCTCTTTGATATAAGGCTATGTTTGTTTTACCAACAGCCAAGGACATTTCTTTATTTCAACAGAACACGTTGTCGGTCACATGGTTCCCAGAGGCAAACGTTTAAACAGGGCGGCCCACAAACTGATGCAAAACACGCACACGCCTCAGCCCGCACGCACACACAAGAAAACCCAACACCGCCTCCACCTTCCTGATGCAAATACAGAACAGATCCTGATTCAACAGCAGTGTCACGCTGCCGGATCCCGGTTCCTCCAACCGGTCCCAGCCCTTATCAACCACAGCTGGATCTGCTAAAGCAAACAGAGCAGCCATCTGTTGTTTGAGGTGGAGGACTGGCCCTGTGCTCTGCTGCAGGTTCACATGGATCGGCCCTTTACCATTAACCTGCAGCAACATATCCTTTTTCTTATTTATACTTAAAAACTGAAATACTTAAGTCACAATTTATAGAAGTGTGACAATCTTTAAAAAGTTTAAAAACATGTTTAGGTTTTTATTTATTTTTGCTATGTTAGATTTTTAATGAATGACTTTAGCAGGTACATAGACTAGCTTTGCATTTATGAAAGCTAGCTGCTAGTGCAGCTCACCAGCAATTTTTTTAAATCACTTTTGGTAAAACATTTAAGAATTAAAGAGATTTCCACCAAAATCATTTCAGATTAACAAAAACTTGGTAGATTTAGGCTAAATTGTTACTACCGGTAATCTAAATTGTGGCTAGCTTTTTAAAGGGCTTATGTAATTTGTAAGCCTTTCAGAGTAAACTATATCCAAATATGTGATCATATTTTACCTTTGGTACACTAAAGATCAGTTTCTTTTATGAAATATGAGTTATTTTTGCAGCTCATTTTCTACCCGAACGTAAGATGACTCGATCTCTGAGGCTCCGCCTTTCTCTCCGTATGGGTGCCGCCCATTTCATGACGTCAACCTAGAGTCGGCCTTGGCGGCGTGTCTGCATTTTCCCCACGAAAACAAATGTCTGACCTTTTGCAAAGATGGATGTGCACATTGTGCATATAAAATGAAAGTGTTTAGTCGATCACCGCTAGCTCAGAGGAGAAAGTGGGTGTGTGTGTTAGCCTGGGGGCGGGGCTGGTAGCACGGACTCTGCCTGGAAGGGGCTGTTTCTAACTTTGTGATGTCACAATGTGAGAACACAGTTTTTTTGTGGATTGGGAGGGGCTGATGCTCAGAGGGCGGGGTTTTAGAGGAATACTGGGAAAAGCATAAATGAATCAAAACATTGCCTTGGGGTTGTTTATATTGAGGAATAAAAGTTATAATATACTTAAAAGCTAAAAAAAGGTGATTTTGCATGATATAGGCCCTTTACTTTATAGCATACAGACATTACAGTGTTCCCTTAATTAGGAACAGGCTTATGATCTAAAATGTATTTGGGATTTGTGAAATCCACAAAGTAAGATTACAGACGTTTCAAGGTAGTAAAACTCCTCACTGCACACTTTCTACACTTTTCTCAGACAGACATGAACATTTTCACTTTTTCTCTTTTGTTTAAACTCTCAAAATTTAAACCTTCACAGAAAAAAAGAAGTTCAGGATTATAGAATGATCTGATTACGATCAAAGCTTTATGTAGATTTTGGTAAACTGAACATGAGATAGCTGCACAAAGGAGATTGATTGACAAGATCACTAGCCAATCAAGACGCAGAACACAATGCGCTGGGGAAAAAAATTTGAAACGTACAAAATTGCACTGAAAAAATTGGGCAAAACAGCGAGACCATGAAATTTGAACCACAATATAGCAAAGGAACTTTGCGTAGCAACAAAAAAAAGGTTTCAGGAACCTGAAAACTCCAAGATGTTGCATTTCTTTTGTAACCCATTTAATTATAATCTTCACAAACTTTGATAAATATTTAAATTATGATTTTGTGTTGTGTTTTAATTTTTACAGATAACAATAAATGAATTCAACTAAAACTTGCAGTTTCCATATTTAGCATTTGTGCAGATTAGCAGCCAGTCTTAGCTAAAATCCAATTTTAGCTGTTTGGACTCGCTTTCAATCACAGATTAAAAGTTTTTCTATTTGTTTAATTTCTGAGATGATCATGTTAAATGAATTAAGTTTATAATTTATAGTTGTATGCTTTTAGCGCATGTTTTCGTCTTAAGCTAAATGGTTCGCTCGCCATAAACATCTAATACTATTTAAAATTTGAATATCACTAATATTTTGTATTTCTTTTTTCTTTAGCAGTATTTTGCACAATATTTAATGTTTATGATATCTGATGTAGGATTATTTCTAAACATAAATTGACTTTTCCCAAAGATACACCATCAAGTCTCACCTCGTTATTAATTTATCATGTTAGTTGCCAAACCAATGGTTTCAAAGTTTCTCTTTCTACATCACCATATACTGTATGTTACTGTGTTGTTTTATTTATTTTTCTAAAGTACGTCTTGAAAAAAAAATAATTTTCCTAGGTTTTATTTATTTATTTTTAACTGTATATTTATTGATATTATGAGTGATAAATACCTTTCTAAAAAGAAATAAAAGGTTTTTCCAGGCTTAGTATGTTTTAGCAAAAAACCTGCTAGTTTTCTTTTGTTGGCATTTGTATGTCACATTTTTATCAAACTACTTGAGAAACAAACAATTTAACATTTATAATATTCTAATGCATATTTTCTACTCCTTCAGGTATTCGATGCGACCACTGATAACGCTCGTCTTGTCCTGAACATCGACAACGCTCGCCTGGCCGCCGATGACTTCAGAGTGAAGTAAGACGCTCTGCTGTGGTTGTAAAGAAACCGCCAGCCAGACATCTGCAGACACTCCCTGTTTTACTACTGAGGAGCTTTAGGATGAATGCATACTGTCATAGTCTCAGGATGCACCCATTACTCATGCAGCCACCACCTTTGAGTTATGTTTGATGGAGTCACTGTTTTAAATGACTCACCAAACCCAGCTGGGTCTAGAATCACCAAATAATAACCCTGTTTGCACATTAAACCAATTATTAAGTTGCAAGTGTGATTGTGCGCCTTATAGATACGAGTCTGAGCTGTCCATCCGCCAGTCCGTGGAGGCTGACATTGTGGGGCTGAGGAAGCTCATCGACGACACCAACCTGAGCCGCATGAACCTGGAGAGTGAGATCGAAGCCCTAAAGGAGGAGCTCATCCACCTCAAGAAGAACCACGACAATGTGAGTTGGCTGAAGTTCAGACCTTCATCACATGGTGATTTAAAAAAACAAAAAAACAACTGTTCACCTTTGAACACGGTGAAAGCAAACATCCACACCCTTTGAGGATGCTGTTTGCCTATAGGGGCTCATCCCTGTAATCTCATGTCATTGTGTGTTTAAAGTGAAGGAGTTGTTGACTCTTTCAGACCTTTCTGATCAGCACACATGGTCATCTAACGACTCAATCATTTTTACGTTCTTCAGGAAGTTACGGAGCTTCGTAACCAGATCTCACAGTCAGGAGTCCACGTCGACATCGACGCTCCTAAGGTCAAGATCTGGCACAGATCATGGCAGAAATCAGGGCCAAGTACGAAAAGATGGCACTGAAAAACCAGGAAGAGCTGAAAGCGTGGCACGAATCTCAGGTACGTCACCAGCTCAGAGCAGAACAAATGATCCATGAGCAAAGAGTTTCTTATCTCATATTTCTGAGAGAAAAAATACAAAGCTTTAATTGATTTATATACATTTTTTTGCCCTTCTTTAGATAATCGAAGTCCAGACTCAAGTGTCGCAGAGCACAGAGGCCCTGAAGGGCGCGCAGACGGAGATGAACGACCTGCGCAGACAGATTCAAACCCTGGAGATCGAGCTGGATTCACAGAGGAACCTGGTGAGAAACCTGCAGCAGCAGCACACACTTCATTTACTTCAACACCAGCTCAGCACTCTCACTTTCCCCTGAAGTCCCCTTTAACTATGTTGACACAAGCTTCACACTTCGCTGCTCCGTCGCCGTGACGACAGCGGTTAAAGTTTAACCGGTGCTGTGCTCTCACAGAAAGGCTCGATGGAGGGCACGCTAAGGGAAACGGAGATGCGTTACAGCATGGAGGTCGAGTCGCTCAACAGCATCATCCTGGGCCTGGAGGCGGAGCTTACGCAGCTGCGGAACAAGATCCAGCTGCAGACGCAAGACTACGAGGCTCTGCTCAACACCAAGATGAAACTGGAGGCAGAAATCGCTACCTACAGACGGCTGCTGGATGGAGAAGACTTCAGGTGAGCCGCAGCCTCTTAAGAAGTTTACTACACACCGACTAAGAGACTAAACATCCTTTATATCCCTTTAATTAGGCTCCAGGATGCTCTGGAGGAGCAGAAAACCGTGAAAACCAAAGTGATGACCGTCACACAAACCCTGGTGGGCGGCAAGGTGGTTTCCTCCAGCACAGAGACCAAGAACCTCTAAGACCAGCAGTGAAACCTTTTCTTTGTCATTTCATGTTTAGGATAACCCTGCAGAAAGAGTATTTCACTTCTTGGTGCCAGCAGATGCAGAAAACAAATAAACGAGGCCAAATCAGAAGCATCTTTATTTATTTCATCATGGTTTATTTATGTGGGCTGACCTGCAGCCATTTACAGATGTTCAGAGGAGGGGACAGCAAAGATCCAGAGAAACTTCCAGAACAAACAAACTCTTTTAAAAATAAAATTATCATCTTTGGTTTTCTTCTGTTCGGTCTGCCTGCTATTCTGAGGTGATGAAACATTTCAATAAAGACATTTGGACATATTCTGTTTGTGTTTTATTTTAGCTAATAGAAAGACAGTTGGATTTAAGTGAAACAATAATATAGTCTATAAAGTGTTTACAGACGTACATGAAAAAATACAGAAATACAGGCTGTTTCCCTCCTCCCTTATTTGATTTTTATTAGAATTAGACAACAAACAAAGGTTTTTCAGTTGAAGAATAAATATATTTGTGTTGATTTAGTTTCACTCTTAGCAGAACTGTTAAATTCAGACCCATCAGTGTATTTTCCAGCATATACATTGTTTGCGCCGGTAGAACCCAACAACAAGTTTCCTCTTACTATGACATTTGGGTTGCAGCCATTACAGTGGAGGAAATGCATATTTGACCCCTTGCTGATTTTGGAGGTTTAACCACCAAAAAAGGAATTGACAGACTGACAGAAAATCAAGAAATCGATATTATATGCATTTATTTGAATTTCACTGAGGAAAATAAGTATTTGATCCCCCTAGCAACCATTAAGAGTTTTGGTTCACGCAGACCAGTTAGACTCTCCTAATCAACCAGTCACCTGTTTAAACTAATCACCTGTAGAAAAGACACCTGTCCACAGAATGAGTCCATCTGTCAGACTCCAAACTCTCCAACATGATTCTGAAAGACTAAAGAGCTTTCAGTGGATTTAAGGGAGAAGATTGCAGACCTGTACAAGACTGGGATGGACTACAAAACCATCAGCAATAAGCTGGGGGTTAAGGTAACGCCTGTTGGTGCAATTCTTAAGGTTTAGGACTTCAAACCTGATCTGATATGATGGGATTTCAATGATCATGAGAACAGAGAGAAATCAGCCTAAAACAACATGGCAGGAACTAGTTGACAATCTCAAAGCAGTTGGAACCACAGTCACCAAGAAAATCATTGGTAAGTACTTTACACCCCAATGGTTTCCCATCTTGCAGATCTCACATAGTAGCCCTGCTTAAAAAGGCAAATGTGCAGGCCTGCCTGAAGTTTGCCAACAAACATTTTCATGATTTAGCGAGTGATTGGGAGAAGGTGCTGTGGTCTGATGAGACCACAACTGAACTCTTTGGCATCAACTCAACACGCCGCATTTGGTGGAAGAAAAATGCTGCCTATAACCCCAAGAACACCATCCCTACTGTCAAGCATGGAGGTGGAAGCATTATGCTTTGGGGTGTTTTTCAGCACAGGACAACTTCATTGTGTGGATAGGAAGATGGGCGGAGCCATGTAACGTCAAATCCTGAGGGAGAACCTCCTTCCCTCTACCAGGAGGCTTCAAATGGGTGGTGGACAGGTCTTCTAACAGGATACTGACCCAAAACATGCAGCCAGACAAACCAAGGAATGGCTGATGAAGCAGCATTTTAAAGTCATGGAGTGGCCCATCCAGTCTCTGGGCCGCCATTCCATTGAAAACCTATAGAGAGAGCTGAAGCTCAGAGTTGCTAAGCAACAACCACCAAATCTGGATGATTAAGAAGTCATTTGTAAAGGAAAGTGGACCAAAACTCCTCCATGTGCAGAAACCTGCTCGACAACTACAAGAAACATCTAACCTCTGAGGGTTTTACCTCAAAGTACTAGGTCTTCCCAGCAAGAGGGTTCAAATACTTATTACCCTCATGAAAAGAAAATTTATTTCTTGATTTTACTTGCGATTTTCCATCTCTCACTGTTCAAATGAAGCTACCACTATAGGACGCCACACTGACAATTTCTTTTGAATGAGCAAAATCAAGAACGGATCACATACTTATTTCCCTACACTCTAGATTTGTCAGTCAGCTTTTCTTGAAGGAATTTATTGGTTCCAAGGTTTGACTAGAATCAAGCCTGCTGTGAGTAAGGGAATACAGGGGTCGTGGGGCAGGTAGAGTCTCCAGTTAAACCATAAAATCAACAGATAAAGGGCAAATCACTCAAACCAGTTTCTCCTCCTGGACTACCTAAAACTAGAGGATCTTGTAGTGGCTTATGTTCATCAATAAACCAGAAAATGTTCCTTCCCTTTCAGTCAAACAGTTTTTTTTCTCAAGTTTCATTTTGTTTTAAAAATCTCAAGTATTCTGCTTTGAAGTAGTCCTTCCTCTCAAACTGGTGTAAGTCATACTAGAATATGCCGCACCTAGTTGTGTACAGGAGACTATCTGCAGACTTAAAATAACGCGCATACCGAATGTAATAATAAGGTAATTTCAAAGTCCTGCTCATTTAGTCAAAGAATTTTGGACAACAGTGGGACATCTGTACTCCAGTTTGAAGATTAGATTTCATGGGATTTGATGACACAGCAATTAGAGAGCTGTTTGTGTGGCGTTTCCATAGACCAAGGTAATTTACTGCAGGAAGAGCAAGATGGTAGCACACCTTTTTGACTTTGACTCTTAGAAAAGTTGGACAAAGTCTAACCAGAGGGGAGAAGATAGTAAAAATGCAATATAGATAGGATAGGAGTGGCAGGGAGGAGTGTGCATTCAGTTTGGTATATAAGACCCGAAACTCTTCTCTTATTCCTCACTCTCAGCGACCGTACTCTGTTCTTCTGTTCCCCACCAGATTCAGCATCCCCAACAGACATGGAGTCCATGCTTAGACGACAATTATCTGACAGATCTCTGCCCGGAGAGACGACCTATGCCTACAGCGTCACTGGGGGTGCAGGAGGCCATGGTACCAGAATCTCCTCCACTACGATGGGCTCATGGAGTGGCAGGAGGTACAGTGGCAGTGGGCATGACTACCACTCTGTGACCGGCTCTGGCAACCTGGCCATCGGGAACGAAAAGGCAACCATGCAACACCTGAACGACCGTCTGGCATCCTACCTGGAGACGGTGAAGAAACTTGAGAAGGAAAACCACACTCTGGAGATCAAGATCAAGGAGGTCATTGATAAGAAAGGCCCGCTGGAGGGGAAGGACTACAGCAAGTACAATGCCACCATCAAGGAGCTGAGGGCCAAGGTGAGCCTGAAGTGTCCTTACTGATCTGCCTTCAGGAACGTGCTTATCGCAGGTTCTTGAACATGCTTTTAGCATTTGGTGTTCACACTGGACTATCTCTACTCACTACTAGCACCTGTACTCACAGTTGAAAGAAGCCTGGTGTGAAACGTCAAAGTGGTGCTGCTCTGGTGAATCTTACTCCTGAATTCTCTTTCACAGCTCAATTCCAGTATATGAAAGACATAGTGTCATAGAATTCCTACAATTCATTTTTGAAAAAAACATTAGTTGTAACGTGTCAACATGTAAAAGCTTGAAAAATGATAAATGTGCATTTTCATAGACTTTTTATTGGAAGTGGTCACTTGAACATGCATCGTCAAGGCCAGGCATCATTCTTTCTTTAAATCACAGTCTTTTCCTGCCAATTACTAGTGTTTCTGGGAAAAAAACAGAGTTTGAACAGAACCATGAACCAGTCATCTAACAGGGTCATATGTCTTAGTAAATGATACATTTCTATTGTTTATGGTTGTGTCATGCTTGTCTTTACAACGCTAGCAGAACTGCAAATGTTTACGAGTCATAAAAAGTCATTTTCTGCTATTTTTCCACCTGAGCAGTTCACCAAAGAGAAGACCTCACTTTCACAAACAATAAAAAACAATCTTTTTTTTTTTTTTTTTTTTTACAAAAGGGGTTTATTCAGACATTCCTCTGGTTTGTCTGAAGATTAATAACCCCTGCTGTTAAAGTAAAATCTGTCCAACACAAGAGGACTTCAGCTCTCATCTGTTTGCCCAGCTGTTGGACAGGACAAGTTAAATAAAAAAAATAAAAAATAAAAAATAAATAAATAAAAAAACAATCTGATTTTATTCTAGATCGTTGACATGTACAAGGGCAATGCACAGCTCTCCATTGCCGTTGACAATGCACGCCTGGCTGCAGAAGACTTCAAAGTCAAGTAAGCATTCAGATTCAAAGTTAGACACGGACTTGGTTGGTGTCTGATGAAGGCCTGTGTTGGTAGGATGGAGTATGAGCTGTCAATGCGACAGACAGTGGAGGCAGATGTTGCCAGGCTGAGGAAGATTCTGGATGAAACCAACGTCCTCCGTATGCACCTGGAGGGTGACATTGAGTCTTTGAAGGAGGAGCTGATCGTCTTGAAGAAGAACCATGAGAAGGTGAGCGAACCAGATCATAGAGGTTAAACCTTTTAACCTCCATCCAGAAGCCAATCACTGACTGATTTCTTCTCAACAGGACATCACTGAACTTCGCACACAGATCACACAGGCTGGCGTCTTTGTGGATGTTGACGCCCCTAAAGGTCAAGACCTAGCTAAGATCATGGAGGAAATGAGGGCAAAGTATGAGAAGATAGCACTAAAGAACCAGCAGGAAGTGAAAGCATGGCACGAATCTCAGGTACTCTACAATTCATCTGAGTTTTTGGGACTTTAGGTTGAGTTTTTTTGGTACAATGTGTGTTCTCTCTTTTTTATTCAGATGACTGAGGTGCAGGTCCAGGTAACCGAAAACACAGTAGCTTTGAAGGAGGCCACAAGTCTGATGAGTGAAACCAGGAGGAAACATCAAGCTCTCGAGATTGAACTTCAGTCTGCATTAAGTCTGGTGAGAATTCTGCTGGTTTGGAGCAAATAATTCAACTTGGAGAGAAAACTGTTAACTAATAAGATTTTAAACTACTCAAGAAGTAGTTTAAAAAGTGGTTAAAGAAAGTAGAGGTAATTGCGACCATACATTACTCAAGTAAGAGTATTTAAAGCAAATTGAACATGTTCCTATAAAACTGAGAACGTCAGATTTATTGCATAAAATTTAACAATTAAAATGGGTAGACAAATATATAAAATTACATGAATTTTTCTAAAGATTTTAATTTTGCAAAGTAGATTAAGTTGACCCTTGCCTATTGTATAGCCTTAAAAACAATATTAAGACTATCCCTCATGTGTAGAGTAGGCAGTACCACAAAAAAAAGAAAAATATTACCAGTTGTTACTGAGGAAGAGTACTTGTTCTTTATCACAAATCTATCCAAGTACGACTAAATACATGGCTGGTCCTGCAGGTTGACAGTAATGTTGTGGTTTAATGATTACTTATTTTTTCTTAAAACATTAACTGTAAGTTTAAATATTGGAGTTCCCCAGGGCTCTATCATAGAATCTTTCTTCTGAGCTTAAACTTTTATTTTTATTTTTGTTTTTACATATTAACACAGAAAGTAAAAATGTACGCTGATGATAGAGTAATTTATGTTGGCGGCATAAATTGTGAAGAACCTGACCTCAAGCGCGTCACATTTGTATTTTAAACTCACCTTACATTTTCTCAAGTCTGTTTCAGGGTCAGATCATTGAATGGGGCTTACACCCTTTGAAACTACATGGCAAATATTTGGAGACTTAGAGGAAAATCTGCAGCTGCATGTGAACTAGAGGAAAACTGTTTGTCAATCTTTTAAGGAGTCTTTTTCACATTTGCTTGATAGCATTTCAGGTGTGATTTCAAAAACTGTGTACAATGTAACAAGTCTGTAATGAGGAAAACAGGTTTTGTTATCCAACAAGACTAAAAGCTTTAGCTGGAACTTTGATGCTAGAGCATCCCATGTAAAAGAAATGTCACTTCAATTCACCTGCATGTCTTGACAGATAGAAGCGCTGAAGGCCAGCCTGCAGGACGTTGAGATGCGTTACAGCATGGAGTTAGAAAGGTACAATGGGATCATCATGAGGCTACAGGAAGAGCTGACCAAGATTCGCAATGAGATCCAGCAGAGTGGAAGGGAGTACGAGCTGCTGCTGAACATTAAGGTGAAACTGGAGGCCGAGATCGCAGAGTACAGGAGGCTGCTGGAAGGAGGGGGTGAGCTGAAGTGAGTATGAGGAGCCACTAAGTACATGAGCATGTTTGCATGTTTGCTTTGTTCCGTTTATCTCAATGAAAAATGCCTTTGTCTGACGGGTTATCTCTTGTCGTTTCACTAGACTGGAGGATGCCGTCGACAAGAAGAAAGTCCAAACCAAAGTGGTGACCATCACTCAGACTTTGGTAGATGGAAAGTTGGTGTCAGAAAACAAAGACGTCAAATCCGATGAGAAAATTGTCATAAGTTAGAGTGAACAACAAAGAGGAAGCAAAAATAAAAAAGTACCAACAATCTGTTTACATCTTGTGCTTTGTTGATAGACGCAACACCATCATGACAGTGAGAATGTTACGTTTTCCATATTTGTTTGTTATATTACAAAATGTGCCATTTTGCCCATATCCCTCATCAATCTATTCTAAACCATAGCAGCTCCAAATCATGTTGCCACTACTTCCTTGCTTTACAGTTTATCGGTGGTGGGGAGTGCATTTTACAGCAAGCTCTTCAACGAACTTTGTCATTTCCAAATGAATCTGCCTCAAATTTCCATCAATACGATGCCACAACTAAGAAATCCACACAGAATTCCATTCAGACATCAATGCAATATTAGCTGAAAAAGAAGCACCTTATTTTCACAACATGTGAAGTCACCAAAATCCTTTTTAGTCAACAAAGTTTGTCACCAAATCTGTGCTCTAGAGGTAAAAACTTTTGTTTAATAACACGTGAATTGTCATAGTTTCATGCTTGCTAAAGTGGCCGTCCCACTGTGTCAGAATCCATTGGTTGACATTGATTGTGTAAAACAAAGTGTTGCATAATGGTGCAAAGCTGCTTTTCTCAGTTTCCGAATCTGTCTGAATTACATTAATTTCGTAAAACGGTTGAAAAATTACGGCAATTCAAAGAGCTTGAACACTGGAGCTGAAGCTTTGTTGTTAAAGGGTTAAAACCCAAATTCTGCTCATAACACAATGGCAGTGGAAAGCTTCAGCTTCGCACACACAAACGCACACACACAAACACACACACACACACACACTGTTGGCTGGCTGGCATTCAGCCATCCTCTCCAAACTTGTCCAAGTCTGCAGAGAGCACAGGAAATTCTTTGGGCTTATGAGAAGTTCACATTCTGACCTGTAATTCTTCAACTTTCTTCCATTCTAGGCAGGGCCCTGCCGTTCCCATGGGCCGTCCAGCCCAGACACCCAAGTCCAGTTCTTTATGTCCAAAACTATTAGTCATGCTGATTACCGTGGACCATTCTGGACAAGCTAACCTCTTGTAGTTGTAGTTATTGCCTAACTTTGGGTCTTTAGGCTGTCATGCATTACGGGCTGCAGATTTCTTTGTTTTATCCAAGAGCATCTTTTTTTTTAGGATGTTTGCATCAGGAAAAGCTCCTCATCAGTGGAACTCATTCAGACAGATGCAGCATTCCTCAAAAAGCTTTGCAGAGACCTCTGACAGCCAATCACTTTTGCCTAATTTTGATTGCCCCGGGGCAGTTGTGTAAAGTGTGTGCGTTACACTTCTGGTATCAGGGGGCAACTGTTGTAACTTGGACGGTCATAAAACTGCTCTTCCAGGACCTCCCCCACCTCCCGCCCCATGTTCAGCCATGCACTTATTATTAAAGTCTCACTGGGCAAACCGGAGAAGGAGAGAAAGGAGGGATGCTGGGATTGTATGAGGGAGAAAGCAAAGACCAGCTGTGCATAAAGAGCCCTTTCTGCATGCCAGTAATACCTCTATGGGCCCCAAAGAGCACTCTCAGACAAATTCCTCTGTATTAGAGGCTGATGCTCTCATAAAACAACTGAATAATATAGAATTTTGTAATTAAAGCAATCAAAAGTTTTGCTATCAACAAATAAATCCAATACAAAGTAACATTTGTCACATAAAACCTTTTTTGCTCAACTTAAGGATGGCAATTTTTGTTCAACAGAATCTTTTTGTTGTTGCATTCATGTTTTGTTTTTTTATGTAAATAGAAGTTTATTTCTGTATAAGTTGACCCGACATTTATGAGGAGAACGTTTTCAAATGTCACCATCAAAGGATTCTGTTGCCCGAAGACGTTGTTAAAAACGTTAAACCTCTGTGGACGTGAGAATCTACTGTTTCCATCTGGAGGTTTAACGTTTGTTGTTCTCTGCATTTCATCGCCTGGGGATGCGGTGGAATGAAGATACAGCCGAGCTCGGGGATTTTTCCCCTTAAATCCAACCTCTTTTGACTGTCGAACAGGAAGGGGTTGGGTCTCATGATTCAATTCAATTTTGTTTATATAGCCCAATATTACAACAACAGTCATCTCAATGGGCTCCATACTGGTAACTGTATAAGCATATGAAATCATAATGAACATGGTTTTAATCATAGGAATTCTGTACGCATGGGGTGTGATCACACAAACTAAACTCTGATTGTCTAGATTTTAACAGTCAGGCTGCTCGTACGGGACGTGCACTTATCAAGTGAACAGTATTAACAAGCTCTCTACACAGCTGACAAATTTGGGGGGTTAAAAAAAAAAGATAAATCTGTCTCTCCTACTTCCCCTTCACTTTCACTGACCTGTCGCTTGCAGCATTCCAGTATAAAAAAAATGTGCGAACATTTTCCCTCATTGTCTCTCACTGAGTTGTTAACAACTTTGGTACTTTGTGCACCTCACCTTCGTGCCCCGAACAGGTTTGCCCATTTTTGTCCTGCAGACAGCCCGTATCCATCCATAACGGAAGCTGGGACTAAAGCTTTATGGGGTGGTTTCACTCAGTTTGGGATTTGCTTATTAAAATAAAATTCTGATTTTGTTGAAACAGATTTAAAAAAAAACGCCTACTGCAGCTCTGTTATGTGTTGCTACAAGTCTGCAGAAACAGGTCTGTGGATGAGACTTAAAGTAAATGTTTGACTGAGATACGGATGTTTATTCCAACCGAGAGAAGTCTAACAAAGCAGAGGGCTGATAAAGTCGCCAAAAAGGCAGAAAAATTCACACGTTGGACCACATGGAGCACAGCGTGGTGAACGCTCCCTTTAATTAGGGCTAACGAGCACAGGCCTGGAAACATTTATCAGCTGTCATAAATAAACAGCTCAGGGATTTATCAGGAACTTTCTCCAAGCAGCCATGAGTCAGAGACTAACTTCACAGGAGCTGCTTCATGTCTCCTCCTCCCCGATAATAAAGCAGGCATCTCTCCCACACATGAGCTCTGGATTCGTCCCTCGACCCCACACATCTGCAGGGTGTGCCCGCTGAGAGTCAGTCATGCAGAGCCCCCGGTTTACTGGACCTCCTCCCAGTGGTAGCTAAAGTATGGAGGGTTGGGTGGGGGGTGGAGTGGGGGGATGTGGGGTGAATCAAAGTGAACATTTCTCAGCAGAAGGAGACCTTTGGCCTCCAGATGAACTTCACACTTCACCCATAAATGTCACCTTAAAGGAATTGTGGGAAGTAAACCACCGGTGTTTTGGCCTCTGCGAGGACTTCAGACGTGGTCAGTGCGGTGACCGCAGAGGTGACACAAAGGTGACAGAGAAGGGGGCGGGGCCACAAAGTTAAAAAGAGATGAAAGTGAAAATGAGGAACAGCCAGGAGGAAAATTCTACGTGGGAGAGCAGAGCGAAAGAAGAGGCCAAGGGGGGAGGAGAGGCCAGGTTAAGTAAGAACCGGGCAGCAAGCCACTGCTGCCGCCCCCTTTCCCGCCACCACCCCCATACACAGAACCGCTGTGTGTGTTTGGGGGTTGGATGGAAATCCAAGGCTCGCGTCCCAAACTGAAAGGCTTCATTGGCTGAACTTGACGAGTGACTCACTCGTCTGGTTTCTGTGGAAACTCTAACCAAAAAAAGACTTGGTGACCAAAAAACCCAGCGCCGCTCTCCCAACGGTGGGGGAGATGATTGGCGCCCGCCTTCTGGCCAAAAATAAATCTGTGCGGATGAATCCAGCCTGAAACATCCAAGGTGGAGTTCGTGGAGTTAAAGCAGCCTTTGTCCCTTCTTCTCTCCTTCATGGACGGTAATGCTGTTATCTGGAAGCACTTCTATTAACCTTCACATTCTTTGAATGAGTAACACGCTCACATTCCCCAGCAGAGGGAACAATGCAGCCCTGTTCAGAGCTAAAACAAAGTTAAACCACACAGATTCTGTTTTTATCTTTATTCTGTGATGGATTTCATTTTTCTCTGAACAAAAGATTAGACGTGAGCCGACCGCAGAAACCTTCAGAGATAGAAAAAGCTCCGGCTCAAAACGGGGAAAAGCCTTTCATTTAGCATCTTTTTCCTCAGTGTTTATTTACTGTTATTACTTTTTATTTTCCTTTTTAGTTTTCACACTTCTGTTGGTTAAAAATGTTTTAACTTTTCATTTTATTTGGTAAGTATTGAAAGAATAATGCATATAATATTTTTTTTTATATTTTCAATATGATCAACAAAATTTAGACCATGCTCAGGGTGAATACTCTATTCTGATTGGCTGCAGGGTCTGTTATAAAGTGACTATGGACACTTACGGTCACATGGCCTGAACATGCTAGACCAGGGGTCTGCAATCTGAGGCTCCGGAGCCAAATGTGGCTCTTTATCCCCTCCATTGTGGCTCTCTGGTTAAAGTAAAATAAAAAGTTTTTGTTTTTAAGTAACTGTAAAATAAAAAGCAAGTAAGTAGAAATAAAAGAAATATATAAAAGTAAACAAAACTCAGAGTGTTTTCAAATAGCTGAAGGACAGTACATTTCACAAGTTGAGTAAAAACATTTTGACAGATTTTTTTGTGCAATCTACCACAGAAAATCAATCAGAGGTCTGTATGCACAACTAGAATTAATTCACACTGGGGTTTTCTATTATTCAGGGATTTAAAGTTTGTCTTATGGTCCTAAAAGTACCACAAATGGTCAAATAAACTGCATTGAGATGATCCTATGTCATTTAGAATGTATTTTATTTTGAAAGGAAGTCACATGAACCTCTGTCAAAAGTTATAAACCGTTTCATATTTTGGGAAAAAATGTTATTTTCCTTGTTTTGTCCTTATGCCCAAAGCAACAGTATTTTTTTTATCACAATAGTAACAATGGCATAAATATAGATCAGTATCTTATTAAAGACTTTATGGCTCCCACTGAGTTGTGGTTGGTAAGAATTTAACCCAAATGGCTCTTTAAGTGTTGAAGGTTGCAGACCGCTGTTCTAGATTATTCCACAGTGGCCTAAACGCCAGTTGGTAACCACAGCAACAGAAACTTGGAACGTCTATAGCATCACTAAGAAATGTATACAGTATTTGGGATCTGAACACATTACTGTGTTTGAAAGACGCAAATTTAAAAAAATTAAGAGACAAAAAAAAGTTGGTAAGTTGCCACGTTTACAGCAGTCAATATACACATTTTTTGTCAGAGAGAAGATGAAACGCTTTTAGCTGCATTGATTGACTTATCTTCTCATTTTTACTCTATTTATCTCTCTTTTTAATTCCACTTTACAACAACTTAATATCTAAAGAGCTTTACTTTGCTTGTTAAGTTATAAAGTGAAATGTTTTTTTTTTAAGGAAACTTCAGCTTTATGAACATTTTTCAGAATGAAACTGAATCTTTTCTGTAAAACTGTCAGAGATTCAGATTAATGATCATCCAGGAGTTTTGAACTTTAGTCAGACACTTCCTGGAAGCAGATCTCATCGTCTCCGATGAAAAGACAATAAAATCAAAGTACAGAATATCTTAAACATTTTTAAGCATGGTTTGTTCCCCTCTGAACGCCCTTGTTCCATGAGAGGAGGATGCTCGCTGGAGAAGCTCCGCTCAGATGTCGGCTCTGCACTGCAGCGCCACACAGGTCAAAGGCTCACCTGCACAGGTCATCGGCCTCGGCTTTGCTGACAGACACATCAGCGTAACTGAAGCTTCTGAAAGTTCGAGTGGGAAATCTCTGTCAGACTGTGCAAAGCTGCTGTGACTAATCTCTGAGCAAGGATCACTTTTGTTCAGTTAGAGGAAGAACAGAAAAACATGTTCTTTCTGCCCCCCCAAAAAAAAGTTGATCCAGATTATCCCACCCACAATATTTCCAGGACTTTCCACAGAAAATTAGAGAGTCTTTGCACCATTTTGGCTTCTATTTTTACAGACGTCGGATTTAATGAAAGTAAAATACTTTAAATAGAACATTTTCTGCCTGGTGATGCTTCTTTTTTTTTTTTTGAAGTAAAATAAAAGTCTGTGGTTTCTCTTCCCCATTTCTTCCTACATGAAGCCGTTTTTCCAGCCGCTCGCCTTCTCGTTTCCAGCAGCGTCAAACTGTTCAGGGCAAAGGAAAGACGGCAGCCTGAGGACTCAGGAACAGTTTGTCTTTGCCGTCCATGAGAGAAAAGCTCAAATAAACACTTAAAAAAATGCCAAAAGCCAAATCAAACAATAGCAGGAAACCAAGTGACCCAGACCAAATGAGTGAACCCCGCCCCCTGATAGTCATACTGATGAAAGACACAAACTAAACTTCTAAAAGTTCTCAGCTCTGCAGAAATCACTTAACCCGGTTCTGTAGCATGTTGTGATTGGAGAAGGACACACATAATCAATGCACCTGCTGCCCCGTCACACCTGAGTCAGGTGAGCACACCAGTTCAGGAGGAGATGACACTGCTCCTTGGGAAAGCACTACCAGTGTTTCTAAAAAAAACAAGTCTGGCTAAGTGAGAGCTTTCTTAATCTCAACAGGAAACGACATGTTGGCTGTTTCAGGAACTCTCCAGAGTTTGATAAAATCAAAGTAGCAGAGACGTTCCCCTCAACTGCTGCAACGGCTCTGGGTTGAAGATCCCTTTAAGACACTCCATAGTTTTTTGTTTGGAGTTGCGTTGCCGTGGTAACGGCCTTCGTACAGGAAGCAGCTCGACTGTGAAGTAGAAAAGAAAGACTTTATTGGTTTATTTAGTTTCAGAATAAAATAGCCCAGAAACAGCTGGAGCACACATGGAGAGGAGGACAAAGTAGGTCTTTGTGTCTGACTCCTCATCTTTGCTGTCTGGGTTTGGTCTGCTAAACGGTCTGTCAGCATCACTGTGGATCCTCAGGAGAACCAGAACTGGACAGAGTTTGGTCCTCACACAGACGTCAGGCAGCAGGACTCACAAGTTTAGAAATACCTCATGCTTTCTGGATGATTTGTGTTGGATTGCACAAACCGTGTCAGGTTTTATTATCTGTCAGCAGCCCGAGGTCCGTGGCGACATTTTCTTTGGCACATTCTCAGGAGGAAATGTCGTTTCTGAGGGAGCCGACGGGGAGACGGGAAGCTGCAGCCCACCTCTCTGCGGACCTCTCTCCAGAGGTCTGTTATCGACCCCAGATTCAAAACTCAACACAACTGGAAACTAAAGCTACAATTTAAATTTAATTTATTATAATAATAATAAAATTGCATTGGATTTATCTGCGCTTTTCCAGGCGCTCAAAGTACTTACAATGTGCATTATTCCTTCACTCTTTAGTCATACTTGGTGATGGTAAGCTATACTGTTGTAGCCACAGCTGCCCTGGGGGCAAACTGACAGAGGTGTGGCTCTGATGAAACTAGTGTTTTTGGTGTTTTTAATGCGTCCTTCTGCCTTTTTTCTGATGATGAAGGACGAGTAGAAAGAAAACTAAGCTTTAAATTAGATATCTGCCATTTTAAAGCTACATTTGGGGGTGTGAGGGGGGCTGCAAACAGATGGGTCATAGTTTTTGTTTTGTTTTTGTTTTGGGAATCGCTCAATAACTCAGTACAGTGTCATTTTCATTTTAATTTTGTTTGCTATTATTTCAATGAGTTTATCAAATTATATTTGAATTTGTTGCTTAATGTCTTCTTAATGAAAGTTTGTTCTGAATCTATTCTAAAAAAAACTAAAAGCTTTTCCTTTGGGAATGTTCTGCTTTTGTTTAACACCAATATTATTTCTTCCGTTCTTCTGTTTTCGTAGCCAAACACAGGAAATCAGAGAATTCTGTCCATGTCTCTTTCTCGTTATTTGCAAATGTCCTTCCACAAAAATGAAAAAGCAAATGAAATTCTTGAGAAGCCAAATCCTCTGGTTTTATAAATATGAGTTCATCAATTAACCCTTTTATCCGGATGAGCCAAACAGCAGAAACCGCCGCTGGGTTCTCTAAGGTTTGGCCAGTGTTGGCTCAGGTAGAAAGGATGCAGCAGAATTCCTCCTCACAGATGTTTGCTTTGGCCCCATTTGCTGCATTTTGACCAAAAAAGGGCTGGAAGCCAGCCTCCATCTCTCCCCCACACATGGTGGAGGGTTACAAATTGCTGCTAAGGGTCATCAAAGGAGTCTCGGGTCAAAATTTGACACGGGCGAAACAGGATTGAACGTAAAAAATGACAAAATCCACTCCATGAATCCTCCAGGACAGCTTTGCTTTTAGTGGTTATCAAAGGATCTCAGGGGTCCAGAGTGGGCGAGTTTCTGGGAAAGCCAAACATGACGTTTACAGTCAAAAATGTCATTAAGTGATCTTCATCTTTCCATTCACATCAATAATAACCTTCAGTGTCAGGCTAATCCAATGTGTCTGGAATAAATTGTAGAGAAAAATAAAGAAATGTAATAGGGCTTAGAAAGTTTGATCACAGCTTCCGCTCTTGGCTCTGAACATGACTTCTCCCATTAGTGGCTGCGGAGAGCGCTGGACTTCCTCCAACCAACTCAAATGAAAGTAAAAGTACCTTAACAACTCTAAAATACACAGTCTGGATTTCACAGAATGTGCTGCACCTTCTCGCTCTCACAGATCTCCATCCTCCTCCGTCCACATCCCAGGACCGGCACTCAGGCCTTATAAGTTCAGGAGAGCTGATTTTGCTATTTATCTCCTGGCAGACGCAGAGAGCTGACGGTTTGATGACGGAAGGGGCATTTTAATTTCCTGCTTTGATGAACATCAAGTAAGTTTCTCAACCACTTTCTATGTGGCTTCCCTCCAACAAACACCATAAAATAAAGTCATGAAACCCCTAAAAGAGGAGCAGACAGTGACTACAGTTTTTCACATCTAACAAATGTTTTCCTGCAACACAGAATTATATATTTGTATGTATCTCAGTTGTAAAATCTTATTTTTTAAACTGAAAAGTTTACTTTTAATCCAATAAATATTGGAAATATTAGCTTGTGGAATAACAAAAAATAAGAATCCATGTTGTTCTTCAATGAATATGACAAAAAAAGAATTAATTCAGATTATACTTCTTATATTGACAAAAACGTGTTTTATCAAAAGAAAAATGATAAAGAAAGCTAAAAAAAAATATAATAAAAACATAATGTCCACTATTGATTGGGTCAAGTATCAGTGGAATAGACAGCTGACTGGTTTCCTTTGATCCAGTAAAGAAGAATATCAAAGTGTCATCAACAAAATGTTGGACATTTAAGGAAAATTCAATCATTTATAAAAGATGTAACCAAGCTAAGAGCCATGTGGTACACCATGACTGGCTGAAGTTGACTTAAAACAAACCTGACACATAAATTTTGTATAAATGTATTTCACCCTTTAACACCAGAGCCGTTACCTAATACAGTAAAATAACACATGCTCTTTGAATTATTGTGACTCTTTGACCATTTATGCACTAATGCAAGTCCAACAGATTTTGAGCGGAAATGCGACACTTTACATAAGTTCAGTTAGTAAAGTGTTGCATATCAGTGCAAAGATGCTTTTCTGGGCTTCAGAATTTGATGAAATTATGCAAAAAGTCTTAAGCTACGTACACACAGGCCCTTGACAACTGGCATTCGAGCGACCAGTTTCAGAGAGAAGTCTATGTAAAAACCCATAAAACTGCTGTTCTGGCTTCCGCATTTAAAGCTCTCATCTCCTTTCATCGCCACATAATTTTTTAAGTTTGTTGTCAGGCTCTACAGTACGGCGTTGCTGAAAAATCAATCAGTTCAACCCGTTGAACTCTTAGCGGCTTGAACATCAAGCAGTTGAACTTTGACCAATCTGGGACCGGGATTTTGTGGTAAAGTATGAGTACAGCCCTTTATTTGAAATGGAAATGCCAGCCAGTTTAAAATTGAGAAATTAATAATTGCAGTTTGGGCCCGGTGCAAATTATGTGACACCAAGTCTTTCATATATTGGAATTGAGCTGTGAAAAAAAAAAAGCATGAAACAACATTTGCACCGTTTCAACATTTTGCACCAAGCGTCCTCCAACAGTAGCGGGTGGACATGCACTGGTAATAGTAAAAAAGAACAAGAAGAAACCCCCTCCTGAAGCTCCCTGTTTGTCCGGTGTGAACACCGTATGCTAAAAGGAGTGTATGGAGCGTTCTTGATTGTGCAACATCTGCCCGGTGTGAACGTAGCAAAAAAGGGAAGGTAACGTCCTCAGCTAAAGCTCCCGAGTTAAAGACCATTAATGCTTTCTCATCTGCAGCGCTAACGACCTCCCCGTGCTGAAACACAGTGACATGTCTTCTTCAGGTATCTAAATTAGCAAGTTTTTAGTCAAAGGTTAAAAAACACAAAAGACTGGATCCAACATCCAAATTTGGTTCCTGAGAGCTTTTAGGAACAGTAAGATGCCATAACAGCTAAAGATTATTCTTTCTTTTTAAGCAACAAGCTTCTTTCTACATTTATAACTGATTTTAAAAGAGGATGTATGACATGAATCCAATAATCTGATTATATTTGTTATTATAAATAAGTACATAACAAATAAAGAAGGAAGTAGAGCGGCTGTAGCCGTTCAAAGTAAAAATGTACTTTTGTGAAGACAATAAAACCTTCAATCATGAGCTGAGATCATATTTACTCAGCTGAACGTAGAGATAAAAAGTGTGTGTGTTTACACTCCCCTGTTGGTGCAACAAATCAGGGGTTTCCATTCTTAGTGGTTTGTTTGAACTGCGATGACGTCTGCAAGTCAAGAATGAAATAATGACATAAGCTTTGTTAAATCTCTGCAAATAATGAGTTCATTCCGCTTTGACATCAGCAGAGGATACTACAATCCCATGTGTTTTTCTTCAGCTCCTGGTTTCAGGTCGCTGATGTCATCTTTAAACAGAGGATCGGCTGCCAAAACAGCCAGCCGCTCCGCCTTTGACTTGACTGCTTGACTGCACAGATTATAGACTGTCCTAACTGTTTTAGGTGGTTGTTATGGCCCGGCGCTCTCAGAGGTTGGTCTTAAAGTGAAGCAGAAAAAAAGAGTCTCTATGAATGGGAAGTCCTGCTAGCCCTGATTTGTGTTTTTCTTCACGGTGCTGAGCTGATGTTTTCCTGAGCTGCTGGAGCATCTCTGGAAAAGCTCTTCAAGTCCAGTTATTTGCCAAACTCCTGAAGTAAAAAAAAAACCTGGAACAGGTTGGTGGGAGTGCAGGAGTAAATCTCAGAAAGTGTTGAGATAAGGGAAAGCTATAATCATTCTAACTGCTCATTAAAATGAGTCAGCATCGTTGTGAGCGTTTCAATTATAAATGCTTCAAGTGGCTTCTAATGAAAAGGTAAACGTCCCAGCAGGGAATCTTTGCACAAGTTCAGCCGGCATGAAAGCGCAGAGTGCTGACAGATCAGCTCCTGAATGCTCCCTTGTGTTTGCATTTTAAAATAGATATTTTGCATTTTTTGCAAATGTAACCGACGGTTAGTCTCTGACATGCAAAAAAAAAACCCAAATTTTTCCGGCTCTGCAGAACCTTTTTCTTGTTTTATGCCAAAGAACTCTTGATTTTAAATCTCCATTTGGTTAGATGCTATAAAACAGTCAACCCATTGTTTTCCTGTTTCTCTTTATTTATTACAGTATCTTCTGCCATTTTTGCCGCTTAACTCCTATAATTTTTCAGCTATTGTAACCATTCAACTATTAAAATGTTCAGCTCTTTCAGCTTTTTCCAGCTATTACTTTTGTCCTTCAGATCCTTGAAATTTTCAAGATATTCCAGGATTTTTGCCTTCATTGAAATACACAGGGAACCCTTGGTCTAGAAGCCCACTGGTTTGACACCCGGCGGTGGCATAATCACAGAAATATTTTTTGTTATTGTGCTGTTTTCACCTTATTTGTGGTCAACTTTGATCATTTCTTTATAAATGTATTTATTTTTGCCAATTATTACCCTTTAAGCTTAATTTTTACTCAGCAATACAGCATTTAACCCTGTATTTAATTTGGAAATGCGGCTCCTTCTAGTTGTCTGTAACTTTTTACTCCGGTGGATTATGGAGTACATTGATGCCAGATTAAAAATATTTCCTTTTACATAGACAAATATTTATTAGAATTCTAAAAATGTTAATTTATTTTACACACTGCAAAAACAGGCCCTTCAGAAATAGGTTCAAAAGTTCTTACCTCATTGGCAGATTTCTTTTAACCCTTGTGCTATCCTGGGCACTTTACCGTTGGGAGTTGGGTCATCTAGACCCACTAGACAGTGTGCTGAACCTTTTTTCTTCAATGATTTGTGATCTTCACTGGTTCAATGGATTACATGAAATTTTTCCACATTTATCCACCTTTGTCATGGTAGGGAGAACACGTCAATGGAAGGGTGGGGTCATCTAAGATAACACAAGGGTTAAATAAACAAATAAATCTGCTAATGACCTGTACATCGCTACAGAATCCCTGAATCCCTGATTGGTTTGCCTTTCAAAATGCGTTCAATGGTCACACGTTTTTGTCCGTAGAGCCCAAAAATGGGCTTAAAAACTTGCATAGCGACGCGTGAATTCAAGAGTTTTTTAATGTGGAGCCCGAAACACGCATTCAAATCAAATCAAATCAAACTTTATTTGTATGGCACTTTTCCAGCTTGGTCTACTCATAGTGATTTCCATAAAAACATGAGCAAAACTACCACAGGACCCCCCACATCTGAGTGGAAGCGTCAGACCCAGGAGATCCCACTACGGCGACCCCCATTCACGGAGAAGGGGCAGTCACTGATGTGGAGGAGGATCCCTTTGAGGAAAACACTGGAGTTACGAATAAAATCTAGAAGGAATAACATAAATAAAAGTTAAAAACAGATAAATAACCAGTTATGTTAATTTACATGGACTTTTCATTGGAAGTTGGCGGACCCGGGTGTGAACGTGGCATCACAGACTCACTGAGCGGTCTGCGGTCTTTATATTTCATATGTTTCCACCCGTCAGGGCAGTTGTGGCCTCAAAGCCAAAAGGATTTCTCCTCAACAGATGCTGCAAACAAACAGAATCCAAATAAAAAATAATCAAACATATTTCTTTATATTTTGACAATACATATTTTTGCAATATTTTCCTTTTCTGAAAATTTCCACAATATTAGAATGTATTTATCTTTTTAAACCGTCATAAAAGATGACTTTAGTTTCATGAAAATGCATGAAAGGTTCTTAACTGTCCGCCGTCTCCAAACTGCTTCAGGTTCTCATCCTTGTTCCAGCTCCACACTTCTCCGTTTGCTGAACTTATGACTCCCATCATAAATGATGGAAAACGTCTTTGTAAAAATGACTCTTTTACTGCATATATAATTCACACGTTTACTTCCCCTCTCATTATTTCTCTGCGGTTGTAAAGTCGAGCGTGCATTCCTGCCGGCAGCGTCCTCTGGCCCGGATTCATGTTTACCCTGTAAATGCAAAGAAATATAATTCAAAACAAATGTCCGAGCAGCCAGAAGAGTCAAACAGAATATCATCTCCTCCCATTGTCCCAGTCCAAACCCGAGCTTAATCATCATGTTTGCTCTGCCAGATGGTGCCGTTCACAGGCTCACCATTCATTTCTGCAGAATAAACGAGAGTCTCTGTAGATTCTGTCACTTTTATGAAGATGTAAACACCAATACAAGTTGTCTCTTTTAACAAGGCTTCTCATATTCATGTTCCAGGGTAGCAAATGTTAACAAAAGCAGCTTCTGTTGTTTCTCAGCGTCAGGCAGGAGGCCTGTCAAAATTGACCCGGGAGGTGCAGCTTCAAAGACCTCACACACATCACACGTTGCAATGGATTGTGGGTTGTTTAATTGAAATTAAAAGTATTGTTTCTTGTTAATGAACAACTGAAGAAACGCGTTCTTTAATTTTTTTGAGACGTCTGACTTTCTGGTTGACCGTAAAGCTGCAGGAACTGATCACTGATCATTTCTCCACAGTCCATTCTCCCTCCGCTCTGCTTTCAGAGCAGCAGGCTTACGTAAAAGGGGATAAAGTGGTCACATGTATTTCCAAAACCCCCTGAGATCAGATTCAGCAAAGATTCAGAGCCTGCAAACCCAAGAGTCCAAAAAGGTGATTCTGCCAGGAGCTCATGAGGCTCTGAGTCATAATCCCACAGCAGGAAGGGCCGGATGTTTGTCTGCTGAAGAGAAAAGCTTTGAAATAAAGGGAAAGTTGATCATTGCAGAGTCTAGTGATGTACCTTTTCTCCGGTTTTCCTCCTACTTTTTCACTTTCAAATTTGACAAAAGGTTTTTGGTCTGAAAAACTGACTTTAAGGAAGCAGGAAGGATTACTAGATATCTGAACGCTGGATGACTGAAAGACAATGATCAAAGATCTGACAGATTTGGGATGAACATTGTTTTTGGTGTTTGGACAGTAAGGAGGTCAGGCTGAAAGCTGCAGACAGATAACTGAAGCTGTGGACAGGGGCTTGTCTTAGATTTGGAGTACACAGAGCAGCCGTCACGATGACAATGATCCCAGTTTCTCCAGCAGGAAAACAAAGGAAAAAGAAGAAGATGTTCTTCTTTACTATAATGAACTACTTTTTTACTGGTCCTGATGTGGTTCAAGAGTCACTCCTAAGAAAATGTTTCATGTTTTTACCTGGTTTTTGTGGCATTTGTCTAATCATGTAGGACTTGTATAAAGAAAATGGGGCGGCCGTGGTGCAGTGGTTGGGCAGTCAACCCATGATCGTAATATTGCAGGTTCGATTCCCGCCTTGCATGAGTCAAAGTGTCCTTGGGCAAGACACTGAACCCCACCTTGCCCCTGGTGGGGCTCCTGTGCTCGCCACCAGTGTGCGAATGTGTGTGTGACGGTAAACCGCCTTGGGCCTTGTAGGTGCTATATAAGTATACGCCATTTACCAAAATTAGGCTCAAAATGTCTTTATTCCATTGTTGTTGTTTTTTAAAAAGATCGTATTTGTGAAAAAACAGGCTGGGGGGGCCTCGAGCTCCCTGCTCCATTCTGATGCATTCACTTGTAGACGACTGGATCCATGTACGTCTTTGTTTTCCTAGTTCAGGCTGGAATCTGGCTCTCAACGATGGGGAGGGGAAGGGTTAGGCACCAATAGTCCCGCCCACAACAATTTCAAATGAACTACTGCTACTCTGCAGAAACTCTGTCCTGGAAAACGACCACATTGATCCACACAGAAAACACATTCAGAGGCCGTAGTGCAGCATGCAGGGCATCACTTTAAAAAATGCAGCAGGTGAAAAGCATGATGGGAACACAGGAAGGTGAGGAGGCAGGATGTGAGCACCTCAGATCCTTAGTTTTCTGGACTTGCACTGCCCAGCAGCAGCTCTTCCTGTTTTATTTTTTAAAGTTATGTGTTGTGTTCATCTCCACTTCCTGTTTTCCGACTATCTCAGCTTCTGTCTCTCCGGGTCGCTGGTTTCCTTTGTTCTCTGTCATCCAGTGTGTTTCTGTGGGATCTCTGTTGTCTTTGGCCGTCACTTCTGTTGTCCTTCACTTTCGCTGTACAGAGGCTGAAAATCTCTGACTTCATCACCACATAATTAAATCCGCCTGTTTGTGAGGATCACACAGTGTCGTTGGTGAACGTTTGTTGGGACAGCTGCTTTTCCCTCCACTTCATCAGGTCGTGCCAAACAGACCTATCACGTCCTCCAGAGTCATTCACCGTCTTGTGCTCAAACGAAAATGCCACACTGAGCTGTTGCTGACACGTCTTTATTAGGAAGTGGTGACTCAAAGAGCATGAATGGATCTCATTTTCCACAGAAGTCGGCTTTCATCTCCTGAATGTCTCTGGATGGAACTCTGCCTGACAGGCTTCTGGAAACGATGACTGAAGAGGCAAAGCAGACGGATGAGCACACAACGGTGCAAAACCATCGACTGTTTCCGTGATTCCATCTCTGCAGCGCTGGATGTCAGAGCAATTAAAGTCCCACTCTGATTATCTTTTCATCTAAAAGTAGTCTTTTACAGAGTTTCTTGTAAATGAGGCAGGAGTTCAATAAAAACGTGCCTCTGAGTTGTGGGTGGAGTTGTCAGCATGGAGCAACCCGGCCCCCACTTACCAGCACCCATCTCTTTACATGTTCTCCCACTAGCTTACTGGCCCTTCCAACCAGAACCTAACATGCAACAAAAATGGCGATCAATAATGAAGCTATCCAGTCGTACAGTTTAGATCCAGATTCCTGCTCAGACGAGGAAATCAAAGACGTTCATGGATCTGTTTGTCTGACAGTGGATTCATCAGAATGGAGCAGAGCAGGGAGTCTGTCTGCTTTCTGTGTCGCAAATACCATATTTTTCAAATTTCAGTTTTCCATCCGCTCCTGATTCACAACAAAAGAAAAAAATACTCAGAAATGCAATTTTGAGCTAAAGCTTCTTTATACATGTCCTTCATCATCGGAAAAATGCCGCTAGAACAAGTTAAAGACACCAAAAACACAATTTTGCATCGTAGAGGGGCTTTAAAAAACGTTTATTGTGGCACAAATTAAAATTCCAACTTAAAATTCAGGTCCTGAAGATGTCAACTCTAATCTCACTGAAGTCGGTTTACTTTTCTTTTTCTTTTTTTTCGTGGCTATGAGTGAGAAATCTACGAATTTGTACCTTCTGTCCGACCAATTTAACCTCAGAGTTCTTGTCAGTTGCTGGACCTTCTGTCATCCCCTCAGACTCTGGACGGTTGTCCGTCTTCTCTGCAGCCGTTTCTCGTGTTTCTGAAGGAATTTTTGGAAACTTTCCAACGTCAACAACTGGTTTCAGTCATTAAACAGCATCTCAATCTTAATTCAAATTCCAAAGTTTGACTAAACAACTTTCATTCAGTTATGTGTTTATCAGAGTTCATTCAACTTTAAATACACCCCCTTCAATATTTAAACTTTAAACTCCCTGCTCCTGATAAGACTTAAGAACAAACAACAGAAAGTTCATGTTTTACTATTTATGGAGAAATGACTGCAGCTTAAAGGATTTGTCTTGACTTTTTTTTACTCCTCCTAAGCCATTTTAGCAGCAGCTTAACGCTCAGGTGTGTGTTTATGCTTCCAGGTGTTGCTGAGGTGCTCGATCAGAAATAATGCTGTAAGTTTCTGTCATCCACGACAGAAAGAGTCTGGGAAGTCTGGGAACATTCTTGACGGTCCTTGAGTGAAAAGCTGACGGGTCCACAGCAGCTCGGGCCGGCTAGAATGTGAGGGGGTGTCAACACCTAACTGTTTGGGACTTTCCATCCCTTCCAGGCTTTGCTTCTAATGACCTGCAGGAAAAAAAAACTGCAGTTCAGGATAAAAATTGGCTTCCTCTCACTTTTTCTGCCTGCCCCCCTTTTGGGTTTGCCCTCATGTTGGCACCCTCAGAGGTGGTTTAATACTGACGTGTGTTTTCATGTACACAAGCAGCTTTTGTGGCAGAAACCAGACAGATAAGGGTTGTGTTTTAGGCACAGCAGCAGGTCTTTGATCTGCTTTGAAGTGACTTTGCTCAACAGTCGGCTGCCTTTCATCCATGTGTGCTCATTCCAGTTCATACAGAGAGACACAACTGTTGCATGAGAATGAATGAGGCAGAGCTGGGAGTCATGATGTCATCAATAACTTGATTTAGAGAATCAAAAAACCAGAAACTGTATTTTTTTACACAGTAAAACTAAACTTTTTGCTAGAAAGTGGATTTAAATGTGCTGAAAGTTTGGAAGACTGATCAGTTTTTACCCAACTAAATACTGTGCCTGCACTGCCTCCTGGTGGATTCTGGGGGAAAAGGCAGAGTCAGCTTTTGTTTGCACCTTTGTCTGCACTGCCCCCTGGTGTTTTCTAAGTGAAAACACAGAAATTCTTCTGGTTTCACTAGTCTCTGTAAAATGTGATATGAGTCCTGTTTTTTTTTTCAGATGAAAGCTTTGTTGCAGGTTTTGGACGAACTGGAGACGATTCAAAGAGCTTTTGTTTAAAAAAATAAGATCAAATGTGAATTAAAATAATCCAAAAGAGTGAAGCATAAACCCGAGATCAGACCTAAACTTTACTTTTTCACATTGCTCAGGTGAAATTACACTGCTTTAATGATCTGCTTTGTCCATCCAAAAATATCTTTTATGGAACGACAGCCTTCAGGTTTCCCGACTCGACCCCTGAGTTACTCAATAAATGTTCAGGGCAAAAATGAAGGACAAACTGACCAATAATAATGACTGATAAACTGACCAATCAGATGCCTCAAAAAAAGTAGGCGGAGCCTGCTTACATCCACGTCCAACAAATCGTTTGATTGACAGATTTGTTGTAGCCCATTTTCAAGTGGTAAGTGCCCACTCCTGATTGATGAGAGTTGCCATAGAAGTGTTTATTCAGACCCTCTTGGACCAATCCTTTCTCCAACATTGCGGCATCCATATTGCAAAAAAAAAAAAAAAGGCCACTGAATTGACCTCATTTTGTCGTAACAGGAGGAAAGACCTTTTTCTTTGGGTTGCATCACACTCACTCGGTCCAGGTCAGAAACAGTAAACGGTCCTGACTCCAAAGGGTCTGCAGAGATTATCTCCTTCCATCTTTCTGACCTGTGAGGTGTACAGATCTTTCAAGGATGGGGGGATCCGGCCCACTGATGTCCTCTGCAGTTCTAGAGGTCCATTAAAGTCTCTTCCTGGACATCAGAAAGGGAGGAGGTTGTTTACTTGTCGTTCACCAGCATTTCTATGGTTTTGATGGTCTGCCTGTTGTGGCTACAGGACCAGATGTTCCATCCTCCACCTGTATCAGCACAGACTCATCTCCATGCTCCAAGACACAGATCCTCGCACGCATCCCTGGGAGGCTCCCGTGCTGATTGTCCTGCGGCTTTCTGCCTGTCGGGAGCTCATCTTCTGACAGGTGAAGATGGGAACAGGTAGCTGGGTCAGTTGGAGTGGAGGGGCAATGTCTTTTAATGGAGAGTTTTTGGGCACCTTGTAGGGAGACTTCCCTTATCTGTCATCATTTGTTAAATAGACATATGAATATGGAGGTCACTTGTTCTGAACAGACTTTAGATGCCTTTTGAGCATCTTCAGTTCAGCATTAAAGCTTAAATATGTTCCTTTTTTTAAGTTTTAAAGTAAAATTCACAAAATTAAAGTTGTTTTTGTTCTTTCATCCAATTGAGTATATTTCCTTTAAGGAGAGCAAGTTAAATGCATCTTTATTACAAAACTTTAAAAAAAAACCCTGCTCATTTCAGCCTCTTCCTTATATACGGCCCAAGTGGGATTCAGTGAAATGTATCTTAATCAACTCAACATGAAGCGGTTTGAAGACGTCCGGGTTAACCAGAAGGGGCTTTTTGGAATCCGTTAGGAAATGCTGGCTTCATATTTTTCAGTTTTCTTCTGACGATTAAGCGTCTCCATAAAAATGAGTGAAACCACAGTCAGCTGAGGCTTTCATCATTCCGGGATAATCAGCCTCCACACACACACACACACACACACAGACCAGCACAGCAGCTTACTGTCTGAGCTGCTGTGACTCCATAGAAACAATGTTTCTGCCCCGGAAAGATTGAAATCAAACTGAGAAAATTCTATTCTCTATAAGAGAAAGAGATCAGGAAATTCTGCTGGTTTTCGTGTTTTATTGGGTCTTACATGTAAAGTTTTGTTTTTTTTAACCTCATGAGTGCAGAACAAAACCATTGATTCTCTCAGAATTCTGCCTTCATTTTTATTTATTATTTTCACTGGCAGAATATTTTGGGACTGTGGGAATCTGTGTCTTTGTTTTATTGCAGATCATAGAAGTTAGCTTCTGCCTTTTTAAGCAGTCAATCAAACTAATTTAACAGTCATTATATTGATCGGATTTAAAGGTACATTGTTTACTATATATATGAATGTCTATTTATGATTGGGAGCATTATAATGTCTAGAATATTGAATCCTTTTCTTTTACTTTCTCATCAATTTATGAATTAATATCACAAATAGATTTAATGTATGTTTTTTTTTTGTTATGTCCTTTACCCCTTTTTCAAAATAGCCTAAAATATACCAACCATTAAATAATTAAAAAAATACGGACAGTCTCTTTCATAAAATGATAAACCTGTTACAGAACCATGTCTGTCACTGCAGCGCTTTGAGGTTGACCAAAGGAAAATGTTTAAAAGAGCCACTTTAAGATAACGAATGTTTGTTTGTCTTTAAAAGTTTTGCGGATTAGTGCTAAAAACCAATCATTTTCATTTTTCTCGTTCGTAAAGGTTGTTGCATCTTTGTTGGAGGAAGAGCAGAGGTCACGTTCATCTGAAAGACTCATTTATGTCTGACACTGAAGTATTTTTTAGTGGTTTCCTCTTTAGTTTTCCTTAAGTTTCAGAACATGATGCTCCCACTGCCATGCTTTACAGTTGTCACTTGTAGCCCTCACATACACAGTTTAGTATTAGCTTTTGAAGCAGATGCCCCTGTCTTCTTGGAGTTTGAAGGTAACTCTGATAACACTGAAACTCTTTTTTTGTCTCACTTTCTTCTCATGTCAGCGTTCGTTCACACAAACAAAGTTTATTTATCTCTGGAAAACCAAAACCAGCAGCATCCAGAATCAAAGAAAGTATGTTTTTGTTGTTTATAACTGTTTGGCATTCAGGCTTGTGTCAGATGGTATCCGTTACAAAATCCCATCATGTGGGATCACCCAGGTTCTTTAAACCCACGCTGAACATGTGGAAACCACTGAGTTGAACAAAAACTCAAACATGATTGTTTTAAAAGTAAATATCTCAGAGCAGGTTGGCAGACTTTGGACCAGACGGGCCAGCAGGAGACGGAAAGAGGGAAGTATTCAGCCAATCAGAGAGCACAAAAGCTCAAGGCCTCACTGTGAAATACTGGTTGGTTATAAATACAGTTCCTGGACTCCAGATGATCTACAGGTGAAAGGAAGTGAAAGGTAAGAGGAGAGGATGTTCTGCAGAGTAATCAGATGAACAAATGATGGCATCACAGAAAAGCACATGTCGGAAACAAGTTCAATAGAAAAATAACAAAAAGTTGTTGTTTTTTTTGGACAGTGTGGGATTGTGACTCATTTCCACTCAGTTGATTTTTGTTTTATTTTGTGCCTTCCGTTCCTTGCTTCTGTTTATAGAGCATCAAACCTGACAGACAAACCATCTTTGATGCTACGGACACACGCAGGGCATGTGAATGCAGGTTCTCCAACACTTGTTTAGCCCATGGTGTTCACACTGAATAAGCAGGGAGGGGCTTCTTCTTCTTTTTCACAGAGAAGGAGGGTCTAAAGGCATGGATGAAAAATTTTAGCTTAGTGTGTTTAGTTTAGCAATCAGCCTATTGTATTTTATGACTAATTTCATGTTTTTGTACAATTATCTGTGTGAAGCCCGTTGTGACATTGGGCTATACAAATAAAATTGAACTGAAGTGTATTTTCTTTTGCTACTGTTTACTTATCGAATCCCGCCAGCTACAGTCGGAAGAGGGTTGGTGCAAAATGGAAGCGGTAAAAATCTGGTGAATCTTGCTCTAGGCTTTTTCTTTCACAGCTCTTTTCCCTATGTATGGGCAATGCCAGGGCGCAATCTATTTTGTTCAGTTTCCGCCATTTAGATTGTCAGTTTTTGTAAAATTGCTGTAAAATGTGCAAAAAAGAGGCTAATATACATTAAAGAATGCTAAAAAGACATTTAGCTAAACATTATAGAAAGAATTATAACAAAAGAATGCTGATACTTTGCAAAACAGTAAATGCAAATTAGGCCAAAGTTTTATCTTATGATTTAAGCTTAACAAGAGATGTGAGGATTTATAATGAGATGAGTGACAGTTAATCAACACTATTTAGAGCTCAATAAGAATTTAAAAGGAGTGAACGATCTCTGAAGTTTGAATCCAGTAGGAGAAAGTATGTTGGAGGGGATTTCTCTAAAAAATTTTCTTTTGGAGGAGTAGAAATGTTCTTTTCCCCTTTTTTTAGGAAACTTAGAAATTCCAGGAATGCTCATATTTGTTAAACTCGAGACATTTGAACAGTTTTACTTCCACAGAAGCTGTCAGACGGCCAAACACAACGAAATGAACCACAATTTTAGAACGAAAAAGTCAACACAAGTCCAGCGATTTTATCAGACTAGACTGAACTGCCTGCAAAGTTTCCGATCTGTTTTTCACAGACGTTTTGTGGAACTCCAAGACAGATATTTGCACATCTGGACAAGCTTTAAAGCTCAGTGAGGACATTTTAGCCAGAGGAGAGTTTTGGTGCAGGAGATCCAAAAAAACTCCAGCCAGCAAACTTATTTATCTTCTTCAGGGTCTTCCATCGACAAACAAGTGTGATGTGCCTCAGAGGAGCATCACCACTGACCTCATCACCACTGCTTCTATTTCTGTGCTCCTTTGTTTTCTTACATTACAATCCCGTCTCTTTCTCTCTCCATATTTGGACCTGGTTGATTTTTTTTTTTACTTCGGCCTAAGATCTTGGCCGTTCACTCCCCATCGGGGAGCTCATCCGGTTCTGCTCCGAACCAGACTGGAACTGATTTCTGCCAGTTCTCCAAACATGAGCCAAACGTTTTACAGCTCTTTCAAAAAAAGAAAAAAAAAAAAGACTCATTTAAATTTGTTAGAACTGCGTTCTTCTCTGATTTGGTTCCACGTTTTCTAATCGCATTGCAATCGGAAAGCTGATCATGTCGAACCAGTATGACATAATAGCTCAATTTGCTGCATGTCTTCCTCTGCAAACACAAAACAAGCAGTGAGTGCTGCTGAGATGGGAGTTGATTAGAAGGAGTTCATTTCACGGCGTGTAAAAGCAGGAGGGGGGCTTGCTGTAAACACTGCCTGAGCTCCCGTCTGAAAGCTCGCCATAGAGGCAGGCGTGCACAGAGGGGGGGGTCAACTGAAACGGTTGAAGGAGATGCAGAGGTGGGGTGTTGGACTCATGTTTGGAGCTCAACTCAAGAACCACTGGCTTCAGACTGAACAAAAACAATGAAAAGCTGAGAGAGCCCCGTAAGAAGAAGAAAAAAAAGCAAAACGGGGCAAATTAGAGGGGGAGGAAAGGGGGATTTTGGAGAAACACCAAGAATTTGCCTTGTAAGGGGTACGGTCTCAGTCCTCTGAGCCTCATGAGCTCTGGTGAAGCAGCCAAAACACTCAAGAGAGAAGAAATGAACTGCAGCAAAGACTCCATGAGACAACTCACACGCTGACATGCTCACAAGTACAAGTGTAAAGTTATAAAGACAGGACATTAAAACCAGGAAAATATTAGCATGCAATCCTCTAAGAAACGGAAGAGCTGCATCTGAGATCCCACAGGTCATAAGACATCACATATTCCCAGAACTTGGCTTGTTGGGAAGAATTATAAGACGGAAGAGTTTGGTTTGACCCTAAAACAGAGGTTCACATTCTGTAAAATGTAGCAGCTCATGTGGACAAAGTCAATTCACTAATTGCCAAGCACAGCAGTGGTAGAATGATGATATGGGTTGACGTGAAAACATTACAGGAATTGGTGATGTAGGACCCAATATGCAGCACGTCTTGATGCCAAGCATTTCCTTTGATAACTAAAATTGGACATGGAAAAACAGAAATAGAACAGAATAGATATTGATAAACCTGGTGTGATTGACAAGGAAAACAGAACATTAAAAGCCAAAGAAGCATCACAAAAGTCCAAGTGCATAATCCTGACACCAAGTTTGTCCTGATCTAAAAATAGAAAAGTACCAACCAACAAAATAACCAACATCAGGAAAGAGAATCCTGCATGGAAGATTGAGTTTTCTTTTCTTTTGTATGATTCTCTGTTTGCTGGGCTTTCAGGGATAACTCGCAAATGTTGTTTTCAAGAGTTTCAACCAAAATGCTTGGGCACAAAAGTAGAAAGCTTTATTTTATTAGATTTTTTGTTCCATGGGAGTTTTAAAACATTTCTAATGATAAATATTTTCTTAGAAAAGCTGTTGTGAGAATGCATCAAACCTTTTCTAACCAGAGGCACAAACTTACAAACAACATGGGAAATATTGACACTTTTCACTAAAATATAGTGATTTGAAATCGAACGAATGCCAAACTTGTAACAAATACAAGGCTTGAATAATTACTATTAACAACAAACTGTAGTGTACATTCAATAACCTCAAACGTTAATCAGTAATCGTAAATGACTAGACCCAATTTCTGATCAATTGAAACCTCAATCCATCCATTTCCCAACCCGCTGTATCCCCTACGGGGTCTGGGGGTTGCAGGAAGCTCTGTTGGGTGAAGGCGGGAATACACACTGGACAGATCGCCAGTCTGTTACAGGCCATACAATCACTCACACTCGCACGTGCACACCTACAGGGACACCTAACCAATTAACCAATGAAGCATGTTTTTGAGAGTGGCTGGAGAAAACCCAACCATGCACGGGGAGAACATGCAGACTGTTGCTCTCCAAACATCTGGATCTGTTCTGGATCAGTGACGTCAGTGAACTCGTGAATAAGCACGGAGTGACTTTGCTGTGAAATAATGCATCAACATTTCTTCTCAAAGATACGCTAACGTCCGACAGGTTTTTGTTGCAAAAGTGCGTTTTTTTTTTATTGATGCTGCTGCATCTCAGCATGTCAGTGTCCTGATGCATGTGACCTTGCATTGACAGAGGGAGGGTGTTGTAGGTGTGGATTCTGTGGTGAAACGGACTTTGTTTTCACAGAGAAGAGACCACTGCGTCCCGAACAACGGCCAGCTCAGTCCGGCCTGAGTCACCGTCCATGCACCGCATCCTAACAGCAGCCGTCACACTGCTGAGGTTTTCTTGGTTGTTTGCAAGACAATACAGACAATGTGTTGCCTGGGCTGAGGAGTAACTGCCTGTATCTGGGAGCAGGAAAGCAGAGGGGAGCTGCAGAGATGGGTGGGGGTGAGAACAGAGAGGTAATTGTATACGTAAGACTGAGGCAACCGTAGCAGAGGGGTACTGCTGCAGACGGAGAAGGAGGGAAGACGTTGTTCTTGGAACAGAGAGTAAGCAAGAGGAGAAAAGGAGGAAACGGGAACATTTCAAAGATGGGAAAGTTGAAGCTTTGATGAATCAGAGGAGGATCTGGGAAGTCCACAGAAGACGAGTGCAATGAGAAAGTAAGGGACAACCCAAAGGTGTGCTGAAGAAAGTTGCTGTTGGTAACAGTTAGTGGGGGGGAGGCAACAAAATGGGGAGTTTTCATGTGAGAAAAGGAGGGCCGAGGAGGAGAGGCGAGTGTTTTTAACGACTGTTTTGAAAGCAGCAGAGCAGGGCAGAGAGTCTCCTTCCCTCTGTCCCTGCAGCTGGGCTGATCAAGAGCCAGGAAAAGAGGAAGGGCGTCCGTCTATCCAGCTGACAAAAACAGCTGCCCGGGAGCTGGAGTCGCCCTCGAGGATCCAGGAGGTGAAGGCGACACAGAGGGACAGAAGAGGAGGAGCAGGTAGGACAGACGGAGGAAAGAAGGCGTCCAGGACCTCGTCATCCCACATGGGGTGCGCCCTGAGCTTGGACTGGTGCGGCGAGGGAGTGGTGCAGCCGGTGCCGCTGGTCCGGAGCTCGTCTCTGCACAGGAGGAGTCTGGGGAGGATCGACAGCGGCAGGATGAGGCTGACAAAGGTCAGTGTGAGGAGCTCTCCATGATGTCACGTCATCAGGTGGTGTTTGTGCTGGACGGCTCTGTTGTTTCCTCCTTCTGTCCAGACTGATATTTTTCCACAGGTACGACTCCAACCAAATTCTTTAACTCCCTGAGCTTTCTTGAGCTCACTCACTGGAAATGTTTTTTCATGGCCCAACATACTTAGAGTTTAGCTCGGTAACAGATATTTTCTGCACCTGTTACCAAGGTTCTAAAGGTTTTAAGGTTCTGGGGTTCTCTGGTTTTTACACCCACAGTAACCTGCCTAATGTTTATAATCATTGATAAAAACTGTGATTTATCATCTAATGACCCACTCTGATAAAAATGGTCTTTTTGGTGTTTTAAACATTTTCTTGAGGCATTTTTCTGATGACGGACGACACATATAAAAAAAAGAAAGTTTAAGATTGCATATCTAAGAAGGTTTTTATTTAAATCGTAAAATCAGGAGCCGACAAAAAAATGTGGTTTTGAAAAAGAGCCTATTTGTGACGTAGAAAAGACGCGAGGTGGGCCACGAGCTCCCTGCTCTCAACAATGGGGATGGGAAAGGGGGTGGGGTTGCTCTGTGCCAATGGCCCCGCCCACAACTCAGAGGGAATTTTCTAATGAGCTATCCATGAAGACCTTTTCTCATGCACAATCAAGCTTTTTGAGTTTTGTGAGTGTATTGCAACAGTTTGAATGTTGTTTGTTTTTGTGGGCGTGATGCAGACACGCTGCCGCGGGTGGCTCTAGGTTGACGTCATAAAAAGGGTGGCACTCACAAGGAGTGAAAGGCGGGGCCTCAGATATCGAGTACTTCCAGGTTGGAAAAGAACTTAGGTATATAACTAATATTTCATAAAAAATGTGTTCTTTTGTGTTCCAAAGATTATCGTATAATCCAAATGTATTATCATATATATATAGATTTGTTTTCCTACAAAAGGCTCAAGAATAGGATGGTAAAGACCCTTTAAAAACTACCAAAGTGATTTCATCGGAAAGTTGTTCTTCAAAAATGAAAAATCCTTTTTCATTGTAGATCTCAACCTTAATCAGATTTTTTAGGAATAAGCATTTTTACAATGCGAACATATCTTCCATTAACCTTCAGTTAATAGCATTTTTAGATGGTTATCATAAAATCTTCAGACTTTTCCATTTGTTTCCATCAAATAATTTAAAAATTGCTTTCAAAAATGGATTACCATATTTTTTTAATTCAGTTTCTGACCCTTTGCAGTTTTTGGACAGTTTGATGCTGGTCTTCAGCCAACGTTCAGTGTAGTTCTTGTTTCAGACCATATTTATCCAGTTCTCCCAGTGTTTTGCACATTTACCCTTACTTCATTACTTGAATAAACCAGTTTTAAAAGAACTATAAGATCACTGAAGATCAAAACATTTACTTGTTGTCTCTCCCTTTTGAATGTATTCTTTCTTTGTTTATTTTGTCTTATCTTTCCTTTTAAAGTATATGTCTGAAATGAAATGTCATTCTCATCATCATTATCAGTTAGTTTTAGGACCTTCCCTCTACAGGATACAGTCAGAAACACTAGAATTATCTGAAATCCAGCGTTTGAGATTTGATGAAACATGAAAGACTCGTGGGAAGGGTTTGAATTAGCTCCAATGTATTTTCTGAAAACCGCCTTTCTCTTTTGTGAAGTTACAGTGTTCCATAGCTACTGTATATTCACCTTTCGCCATCTAACTGTTCTGCTGATTTTTTTCAGTGCAGATTTGCCTGCTTTAATTGTAAAAGCACATTGTAGTTTGCATCCTGATTGGTTGTTGACCCTGTCAATCAATCTCCTCAGTGCCTGACTCTTGTACAAATTTGTCAGTTTTACATAAATCTCTGATCGCGATCAGATCTTTGTTTTCATTCTATGACACTTGATTTATTTTTCTACGAAGGTTTGAACTTTGAGTTTAAACAAGAGAGGAAAGTGTTAAAATGTTCATGTTATTCTGAGAAAAGCGTGTAGTGAGGAGTTTCACAACCTTAAAACATCTGTAATCCCACTTCCTCGATCGCTGGTTATTTTTAGAACCTAATTCTTGGGATAAACGAGGGACCGCTGTCCGGAGATGCTAACAGAGAGGGTTTGTTGTGATGCGACAGTCATGTTGACACTTGAAACTGCACATTCAGGGACAGAAAACAGAGTGTGCGCGTTTTTTCTTCGGTGTAGTGTTAAAGACCCGGTGGATAACCATGAGCTGCGGCCACATCTGCGCAGCTATAATAGGCCTGTTGTGAAGGCCTCAGCCTGCTTGTAAACAGAAGCGTGATGGTTGTTTGGGCTGAGGGACTGTGGTAACTTTGACCTTTGAGCACCAGCGTTTATTGCACTAAGGTGAGGGCTTGTGGGGTTTTTTTTCTTTTTGATTGACTGGAGTGTTTGAACAATTTTTCTGCATTTCCATGGAAAGATCTATCTCATTGTTTTTTTCTGTTTGAGTTAATGTGCACATTTGGGCTCTGTGTCAAATTCTGAGCAGCGTGGGAACGTGAGGCTTCCTGGACTACGTCATCCTGCAGTGACCGACCCCAAACTAAAGGGTGTGGGAACCAGCTAGATCCCAATTATCCCCAGGGAGGACATGTTGTCTTATCTTTTTATAGTCTTCTTTTAATTAAAGTACTTTTTCCTTTCATAGTGCTTTTCATAAACATGGATAAACATGTCAGAGTACTGAACCTCCAAAGGATCCAAGGGAACCTGACCAGAATATGACAAAGAACCATGCTTGTTTACTTTGGCGTGATAAACAGAAACCAATGCCAGTTCTTTACTGGAAATTGAAATAAAATATCTTCCATATGCTCCTCTGAATAGTTCTATAATGAACTCATGTTTTTTCTGCAACAAGCATTTCATCAAACACATGAATGGATTCCTCACATAGTGATCATAACTGTGTTTATGTGGCTGGAAGGAACCCAGAATGATTCTGTGGAAATTAGCCTTTAATGGAGTATTCTTTGGCTTCCCACCAACATGCTTTGTCCAGTCACTCTTGCTGATGAAGAGTAGCTGAGTGTCAATAAATAAACAGCCCTGTGTGGGTGGAGTCTGGATATAAACAGAAGTAGTCGGTCGTTCCTCATGGTTTCCTTCAGAAACTTCCTGCTGCAGGAATAAGGTGAAGCCCATTCTACAAGGTGATAAAACCAACAGCTTGGTTTGCGTTCCTCTTTCAAATTGTTTTGATATTAACATTTTAATGGATGAAAAAATAATCCTAATGAATGGGAACCAAATTCAGTATAGTTCAGATGCAACTGATCCCTGAGGCTGTGTCACGCAGCCACTACGTACATTTTGCTCATTTTCCATGTATGAAATTTTCGTCTTTCGTGATGCGTGATATATAAATAATTCATAAGTGTTTCTTGGATTATCGTCATACAAATGATGTCTGCGAAGCGTTTTGGCTGATGGGTCTGTACGTGATTTCAGTTTTGATTTTTGATATTTAAATGTTTTAGTTGGTTGAAAATAACGAAGTTTACGTGTATCTTACATAGTTTGTATGTAACTACATGACCGTTTCATGTATGTCCACGTATGTCTAATGGACTTTTCACGCATGTACCACTGATATATAACTTTTATATCGCGTATGCAGTTAAAGTTACCTAATTGACGCATGAATTGTTAGTGAATTGCACAAAAATAGCGGAATAATCACTTATTGTTCATGTTCTACGTTACTTTACGTGTTCTTTGCGTGGTTATTTGTACTTCTTCCGTGGTTCATTCATGATACATCTGTAAAAATTTGACAGATGTCAGAGGACATCATGTGTATTATTTATGTATATGTATATTTATGAGAGATTTATTGCTTGATTGTGTATTTGCACAAGGTCATATTTATTTAGTTAATTATGAACAGTTTAGGACTCCATACAAAAAGACCAATTGAAGTAAAAAAATAAAAAGTAACTGGTGAGCACCAGTAACTAACAGCCATCAATGCAAATACCAAATGGCTTCAGTTTGTCGTAAGAATCCAAATGCCAAAAATAATTTGGACCCTTTGCAAAGTAACTGCGCCGAAGCAGACGTCTGGCTCTTCAGAGTTCAACACCCCGTGTGTAAAGTTCTTGTATAATGAGACAGACATGTTCTTTCCTTACATGCAGCCCATTTTGAACGCACTTTGCGATCTTTGATCTTAATTCTTCCCGAATAAAAGCGATTACCTGATCTAAACTGGTGTAACCCCTGTGCCGGAAAAAAACACATGACTTTAAAACTCGATTAAGATGACGTTCATAGATGAAATAATTGTGACGTTGAGCAAGCAAAGCTGCAGTCTCTTTGTAGACAAGTCCAAAGGCAAAGTGAAACTCAATTAGTTCACGTAATGCCATTTCCAGGTAATGACCACAAATGGCCAGAGACTAAGTGGTGTCTTGTGTGCGCCTGTTACTAACAGGTGAGTACCTGTTAGTTTTTTTTTTTTACTTCAATAGTTTTTTTTTTCTTTAATGTCCCTTTAGAGGCTCCGTAGCAAAGAATGAAATTCATTTTTCAGATTTTTTCAAAGGTTCCACACATTAAAATATTGCACTGTCTTAATTATGGTAGGGGAAGTGCTGCATGGGTTTCCAATAAATCATGAGTTTGAACTCACGTCTTCCTTGTTAGTCTTCCTTTTCAGTTCATACGGCTTTAACGTTGTGGATTTAGATTATCTTTAGATGTACAACTTGATCTTTGGGAAGCCAGCTGTACCATAACTGGTTTATCTGCCTTTAATGTTTTCACTTCCTTTGAAAGATGCTGAAAACGGCGGTTGCTCTGTTTTCATTCCGTCGACGGTTCAAATGCACGGAGAGACCTGGAGCTGTGTCAGTGGTTTTGTATTTATTTGTGTAGCTTCCCAGGAATTCTTCCTTTCAGGAAACGTTTGGGTTGGCCGTGATGATACAGAGGCCATGAGCCACAGGCATCCACGACAAACACACCCAACAAAGGACGGAACAGTGACCAGTCAGGGTTAAATATAGACACTCCCACATGCTCCTTAACCAGAAGAGCAGCAGATGCAACCCTCACACTTCTACAAATAAAAAGTTAAAAGCCTGCATGAAGTCCAGGGCGGTGATGGCAGTTGTAGCCTGGATTCCTGTGGCCAGAAAACAAAGATCGTTCCCAAATTCGGAGCTGGATTTGAGGAATGCTTGTTGTTGTGTGTAGCGGTCACACAGATGAAAGCTGATCGGGGGAGAAGGGAAAGACATAAAACCCCCATTTCCTCTCCTGGCTAAATTCCCAACATATCCCAACGTCGCCCTGAAAAGAAACGCCTCCTTTAGAATTTCGCACAAATTATTTCTCTCTTTTACGCTCAAAAATCTTCAACTTGATGCTTGGCCAACTCCTGGAAATGTCTGCAGCACAGAGAGATCGGCTTTATGGAACTCATCGGTGCGATAAATGGGAACATGTGCTCATTTGTGTCCACAGTATCACCCAACATTCCCACCGATCCTTTGCTCCTTCAACAGCTGCACCTTATCAGCGCTTGGCTTAGTGCTGTCTTACACAACCCGTTGTCAAGCTGCCCCCTTTTCCAGCCTCCCCCTCCGCTCATTTCCTCTTGGCTGGGGTCCCCCACTCTGTCAACCTCTGTCTCATTTACCACCAAGAGTGGTCCAAGTCCCTCCACATCTGCAGAATGTCCAGCAGCCAGAAGCACCTTGCATTACTTTGTCAGCTGTGTTTGTTTTTCTGTGCAGGAAAAAAATTAATGATTCTTCTGGCTTTATTCACCGCAGCTCCATCCCTCTTTTCTCCACCTTTAATCCAGAATGACCCTCCCCCCATCGACTACAACCTCTCATTCCAATCCAAAGCACCAGCTTCCTGTCTCACATCCTCCCTCAGTGGGCAGTTCCTTCACCTTTCTCACTGCTTCCCTCCATGTTTCTTCATCATGAAATTACCCAAGAATTCCTCAAACTGCAGCAAAACTAAGAGAAGCAGCAGTGGACACAGGTCCCTGCATGTGTTGCATGCATATAAACAAGTACACTATGAAAAAAAAAAAAACTCTGCCGGCTTCCTACCTGCATCCCATGTGGAGCAAAGTGATGCAGCAGACAGAACTGATACTGCCGGCATTTAAAGTAAAAGACTGGAGATTAGGGACTAAAAATTTAAGCCAGGCGACTCTAAAGCAATGCCTGTGCATGCATACGTTAATGTAATTGCTACCATAAGTGTGCCCAGAGCTGCATATTTTTCATGCAAGTCAAAATGGAGAAAAAAAAGCGCCTTTTTTCAAACATAAAGAAATTTCACACAGAATTATAACGCTTACCAAATGTTTTTCTGGAAAATGTGTCATTTATTCAGTAATACCACTAGATGCTGCTGCAAACACATAAATCCGTCCTGAGCCACACAGTCAGTGCAGTTGTGAAAATTAGCCACGCCCCTGCAATAACTGCAATATTTTATCACAAAAAAGGTTCTGCATTCTGGCATTTATACTTGTTTAGATCGATTATTTTAATAGAAATTTATGATTAGTAGTTTTTGACTAAAGTTATTTATTTAAGCAAGTCGCTTTGACTCTCTTTTCTCTTGCTTTGCTTTGATTTTTACTATGTGTGTTTGTATATAAATATGCATATTTTTCCTCAGCAGATCAATGTGTTTTTGGAAAAGAACTGTGAGCATCAGAGAGTGTACCAAAGTGTACAAATAGAGTTTGAAATATTTTCAACCCTAAACCAAAATGCATGTCTGCCTCCAAATTAGCATATTTAAGTGTGACATTTTAATTGAACATTGAATTTGTTGTTTATTGTATTTTTTTCGTATCTTTTGTTTTCCTCTTTCACATAAACTCAGGCTTGTGTAAATGTAGACTTTGAGGCTTATTTTGTTTAGAAAATTGAATATTAAAGCTGCTTTGAGGAATGCAATTAAATAGAAACTGCTGAATGTTAGTTATGCAAGCACAAAATATTTCTAGACAACAGTTTAAAAAGTAAAATGTGTAAAACTGTAGTGTAATCGGGTACAAAATGAAATCATAAGTTTCTGCCAAAGTGGCTTAATAAAATAAAAAAATCTCCAATTGTTTCAACAGTTTTCATTGACAGTCTCAAACTCAGCCAAGTGTTTGGAGCAAAATCATGGAAATTAATTGAGCCAATCAGAAGGGAGTGTGTTAACGCGCCCCACCATAAATGAACCAATCAGAAGCCAGAAGGGTCTGGATCAGCCCCTCCTCCCGTGATGTCAGCCCCGCCCCTATCTGAGCGGGCTGAGGAGCGGGGCTTCCAGAGTCCCGGGCCGCCTCAGAGCGCTGAGCTGACGGGGAGGGCCGCCGTCTGAAGCAGCGGACATGCTCAGCGGGAAAATGAACAAGGTAGGTTCCGAGAGGCTTTGGACCAGCGGGAGGCCGGTTTTTGAAGGGTCTGTTCCCCACGCGAGGCCGTCAGGAGGCCGTATTTGCTGAAACGTGTTTGTTCTGAAATATGAAGTTTTGGACTGATCATGTTGCGCACTTTTTCCGAGTTTGCGCGACAAAACATGCGCATTTTGGTGTGTTTCTGTTTGGAATGGCATTTGGGTGACATCGTGAGTTTTGGGAAGTCACTGAAACCATCAGAAATGTTGTGGAAGGGGTCATGTGATATGATGCGTTCACATCCAGTTGTGTCACGGGCTTTTAATTTGAAAGGAAGAAGTCCAAAAAGAGCTGGACGTTTGAAGAAAGCGAACTGTGGGGGGGTTGTTAAGCGGTTTTCCAGTGAAACTGTCGGTGCTCCAGCTGGAATCAACCTGGATTCTCCTCCTTTTTTTATTTTTGGAGCATCTCCTAAAGCTGTGGAGGAAGATTTCTGGAATGACAGCAGTTTGTTTCCAGCTGAGGAACAGATCAGCTGCTTGATGGAGCATCTCCTCGTTTCTCTGTTGTTGTTGTTTTTAAGTGCTTCTGCTTTGATGGACGGGATGTGGTGGCTGGGGGACCACAGCTTCATGAAGATGAAAAGGTGCTGTGGTCTTGTGTTGCGCCTCAGCTGTTGGATGTTGATGAATTTGGCTCCAGTCCTGCTTGTCCAAAGGAGATAAACCCCTTCTGGATGTGAAGGTTCCTCTGATATGAGTCTGGTCTTTTTTTTTTTTTTTCTTATGAGGAGCAGACGTCTGTCCACATTTTCCTCCAAAGAGGCGTGTCTCCTCGGAGTGATGCTCCGTGAGCAGCAACACAATACTTCATTTGTTTTGGGTGTACAGGAGGTATTCTATATTTGTAATTACTGGGTGTAACTGAGAGGCCTGTTGGCACGGGGTGGTTGTGTTTCCCCGGGACGCCCTATGGTCACTGCCAAGTCACAGGAGGCTGAAACGGGCCGGGTCCCGCTTCCTGGTTCCAGATGCTGTTACACCGGCTGGAAACCCACAGGGGCAGCTATTCACCCCCCCACCGAAACAGCTCGGAGGCAGCAAATCCCCTTTAATTTAAATGTCAATCTTCCACCTGAAATACTTTTGATAAAAGTGGCGCACAGGACCTTCACTCTGATGTTCTCACTGAGACAGACCAAGGCTATGTCCGACCCCCCCCCCCCCCCCCCCCAACCCCTACATAGTGCACAATATAGTGCATTCGCCATTTTTGCAGTGCTGTCTGAATCTACAATTCTAAAATCGAGTGCCCTAGAAATTTCCCAGAAGTCTCTGCAAAAAAACAGTGTGCGTCGATGCTGGCTAGATCAGCAAATATAGGACCACAATGCATTGCGTCGAAACAATTTTTGCCAAAACAATGTAATTTAAATGTATTTTTTTAATAAACTATCAACGTTTTTATCTTCAGAAGACATAAATAATCGTCACACAACGCTCATATTAAGTAGATTTTAAAAGTAAAGACCATTGTGTCCAAATTGGTTTTAAAATTCAGGGCACTACATAGTCCTGCACTATATAGTTCTTTAGTAGTTGAGTGGTTAGGGTGGGAATTTGGACATAGCCAAAATGACTGGAAAAGGTGTGACGTTTTGCTGCTTAATAAAAGAGCATAGGCTCCTCAGTGTGTGCAGCAGGAGTCCAAACGGAAGTGTGTCCAGGCAGCGAGCTGACCTCACCTCTGGAAACAGGCTGTCTCTGTTCCCTGCACCGCCTGACCCGCCCTGTGGATGCATGAAAACACACACTGACCTTAATGCCAGCAAATGATGCAGGAACCCGGGTGAGATCATTTGAATAGAAGGTGGGTTCTTGCATAGACAGAACACACTTTTTAAATGCCGGGTTGTGCTGAACGACACAGAACCAGTCTGCTTTTAAAATGAAGCCACTTCAGCTAACGGCGAGGTAAATGTCCACCTTTAGAATGAGTGAGGGGTCTGTTCATTTTTTACTAAGTAGCAATCACAGCGTGTCTTAAGATGATATCTTTAAAATGACATTCAGATGAAAATCTCTAATTAGCAAGAACAAATAGGTCCTAATCAAAACCTAAGAAATGTTCCACTTTATTACCTCACACTAAGTTCCTTGTTAAACAGAAATCCAGCTTACAGTGGAACTAAATATCAAAGTATTAATGCAAGAATAATCTAAGATATTAAACAGATTCTTATTTTTTGGTGCTCAATGGCATCATAAATAAGTTGCACATGTACTTTCACAATAAAAGCCCTCCTTTTCAGTCTTATTTTTTTTACAAAAAGTCAAAGTGTCAAAAAAAATATTTTACTATAGTTTTAAATTCATCCTCTAAAAATAGTACAAATTCATGTCTTTCTCCTGGGAAAAGTCAGAGCCAGAAATACATGGACCTGACGGGCTTCCTCCAGTTCTGGTTCAGATATATTTCCGGTTTTCTGTCTGGGACCATCTTTGGGCTCTGCTTTCATCCTTTTTAGACTTCAGTTTCATTTCAAACAGTCCAGATGCCTCCAAAGACTCACAGAGGGTCAAATTGATTTAGAATGCACTTTTATGTTGGTACAGCATGTATGTCCCCCCAAATATGTGGGGCTGGGCCAGAATAGCAGTTTCATGGAAAGGATGGCCTGACTTAAAAAAGCATTTGATCTACAAAAAATGTATTGTTGGTCAATTGCTCTCCACAGCTGTTATTCTTTATTAATTTTTAAAGGAGAAGAAAGACGGCTGAGCAAAAAGATCACAAAGACTTCTCTCATAGTTGACAGAAACATCTGGATTTTCTTCCAGACATTTGGAGAAATATTTAGGCTCAGGAGACACAAGATTGGGCCTTAGAAAGAGTACACCATATCAACAGTCAGACCCGCGACAAACTTATCAGCTGCTTCCTAATACTTAATAATATTTAATAACTAATGATAGTTGTCATCCGTAACATTAATATCATTTATTGGGTTTACTGGATTTAAAGAAAAATAAATGGAGTTGGCAAAATAGAAAGGAGTCTGCATCAAAGTGAATTTGTTTCCATCATTTAACTTAACTTAACTCTGGTGTTTGACAGACAGAAAAGTCTATTCAAGGTTGTGGAAAATAGACAAAAGATCAAAGGAAACATCACACTTATGAAGAATGAACATACTTAGAATAAATAATTAAATGAATATCCTGTCTGGAACATTCTAATGTATAAAGTAAAATGTTTTGTTAAAAAAAAACAATGTTGTTGCATAGTGAGGAAATAAAACACTTTATGTTCTTAATTTGTTATTTATTTATTTATTTTTCGTCCTCAAAAAGTATCGATAAGAGTACCGATAAGAGTACCGGATCGATAAGCAGTATCGATAAGAGTAGTAGTACCGTTAAAACCTTAACGATACCCATCCCTAGTGGTGGTAGTGTGATGGTTTGGGGCTGCTTTGCAGCTTCAGGAGGTGGACTTGTTCGTGGCGGCTCACAGCAGGTCATGTAAAGAATCTGTTCTGTGTCTCCCAGAGAGCCTCTTTTTCTGGGTTCAGTCGCTGACCATCTGTGGGCGGAGTCCCAAACACGGTTCTGACGGTACAAACAAGCTCCTCCCCCTAGAGCGACCATCAGCGTGGAAATGTCAAAAGTATTTTTAGACAGATTCGCTCTGTCTGGCGTGTTTGTTTATACATTCGTACTTGAGAACCTCATGCATGAATCTGACCCCTCCCTCTGTGAATTCAGCCTCTGTTTGATAACAGCTGGTGGCGGGGAAGCTAGGGGAAAAAGTGGGGGCGAGTGGGGGCGTCGGGTTAGAAAGCGTCTCATTGACTGCGAAAACGTTTCATTTCTTTTTTCTGCCAGAAGGCTAAAAATGTCAGAAAGGACCTTGTTGTTCCTGGCAGATGTTGCGGCGAGGGCCGGGGGGGGGGGGGGGGGGGGGTCTGGGAGCACACCGGGACAGGAAGAGGAAAAGGGACAGCTGTCTGTTTTTACCAGCTGTCTGGAGTTTCAGACGAAGAGTTTGAGGTTTGTTGGCGTTTCATTCCTCTTCAGTGAAAGTTGGAGCGTTCCCAGCGGGTCGACGGGGTGAATCCTCCCGCCAGGCGTCAAAAACAGATCTAATCTGTTTCTGAACGACTTCAGATCACTGATTGTCGAATTCCACAAGTTTAAGCAGAGATGGTTTGGTTTTCCGTGTCTTTTGTTGACAGCAGTTGCTGTCCTGAGGACAGAGCTCTGAGTGTCTGTTGTTTTCATTTAGAAAAGGCCGTAAACCTCCTCCTCTTCTGGAAGGCCTTGGTTTAGAGTTTCAGCGCATCATATCAGTGAAACTGTCAGAAAACAATATCTGCTTTTTGAACAGTCAATTTTTTGGCATCACTTTTGCTAAAATAAATGTGTTTGTAAACAATTTCCTAACATAATTGGAAACATACATTTTAAATAGAAAATGCAAATTTACAGTAGATGTTTTAACTGTAATGCATGCTGTATAAACACTGACAGTTTGATGTTGTTCTGCCTTCATGGCACTGAAAAACTTGTTTATTAAAAATCTGATTTGAACTGAGAATGCATGTTCTCATCAATCGAATTGGATCATGCCAACCGTGATATGTTTTCATTTCTGGAAATGATAAATGTTTGCAACGAAAAAAAGCAAAATTTTTTCCGTAAAGACCTGTTTGCAGGTATTATTAGTACAATATTTGCATAAAGTCCCACTCCGATCATTTTTTAAATCTTTTTTCAAAGCGTTCCCAGTGTTTTTTTTAAAATTATTATTATTATTATTATTATTATTATTATTATTATTATTATGCCATTTTTAGCCAAAATGGAAAAGAAAAAACTTGTATCGTTTTCTGGGACTCTTCATAGTTTCTGCAGAGCAGCAGGAGTTCATTCGAAATTCACCTCTGAATTGTGGGTGAGACTTGTTGGCAGAGAGTGAACCTGACTTCATTTCCCATCATCCCTTCGTTTACACTTGCTCCCACTAGCCTACAGCCTCTCACAACCTCAAACCAACTTTATTGGTGCAACAATAAAAGCACAAAATATCTGAGCTAAGCAGTTTAAATCCGGATTCCAGCTCAGATGAGGAAAACAGACGTTCCTGGATCTATTTGTCTACAAGTGGATGCATCAGAATGGAGCGGAGCAGGGAGTCTGTGGCTTGTCAGTGGAGGTTCTACGTCACACCTACAAGCTTTTTCCAATGGCTTTTTTCATCTACTCACAGCAGCAATTTTCATAAATAAATACTCAGAAATGCAATTTTGAGCTTAAATGTCTGAATATACAGTACAGACCAAGAGTTTGGACACACCTTCCCATTCATTTTAATGGGAAGGTGTGTCCAAACTTTTGGTCTGTACTGTAGGTCTTCCAGCATCAGAAAGATGATACAAGAACATGTTAAAAACACTAAAAACACCAATTTTTAATCAGAGTGGGTCTTCAAGCCTATGTTACTTCTGCCCTTACAGGAGAAAATTGGCAAACCTTAATGGGGCACGCAGGTCGGCCACACAAAACATAAAGGTCTACACCACTCAGAGAACCTGTAGAACGTAAATATTCATGCACATGTTTTTTTTATATCGGCATGCTGCAGGCAACAGGTAGTGGAGAACACTGATACAACACTTAAAGGTAAGTAAGGGTGAAGTAAGTGATACTCAGGTGTGTGGATGGATTATCTTTGCAGGGTCGGTAAGGGGGCCAGTACTTGCACCCCATAACAACTAGACTGTGGTGGAAGGGCACCATACCCATACATCACCTTTACATCATAAGTGTGCACTTATGGCGTACTGTGTGAGATGCAGTTATCACCAATTATCACGAGTGTGTGTGATAATGGGATCTCATACTCACCCCCCCCCCCTCAGATGCGGCTCCCCCTCTCTACAACCCCCACAGATGGATAGAGTGTGTAGAAAAGCTGTCAAAGTGTTACAGTGATTCAAAGAGCGTCTGTTACTTTGTGTGGTTGGTAACATGAACAGCACTAAAGGGTTAATAAAATCATTTATTCTTCAATTCACTTGGAGATTTTTTTTTCCTTAAAAAACAAAACAACAACAAAAATCAGGAGACAGCTTAAATCAATGGGAAGGAATCTAATTATTATTGGACAGTATAAAGATACCCTTTTAAAAAAACACATCATAAGATGTCTGCGATCATTGATGGTAAAAGACACTTGCATTCTAAAGAAACATCAAACTCTTGGCAAACAGCAAAGAAAACTTAAAAGAATAAAGTTGCTTCAAATTGATGTTTAGGAGCATTTTTCCTCCTAAAACAGGGAATGAACTCATTTTATTGGGACCAAACAGCTGTGTGTAATTAAGAAAAGCAATTATCAGTGCGACATGTCAAAACAACAAAAGACCGTCAGAAGGATCGTGATGCTGGAGTGACCTGATTACAGGAAAAGAACAATCTCGGCTAACAGAACAACCAGCCACGCAGGAAGAAAAAGGGTCTTGTGTCTTTTGAAGCAGGTGAAGGATTTCTGGTTCATGTTTGGTTGGAAAAAGCTTGTTCTACTAAATGTAAAAGAAATGGAGGTTGAGATGAGATTGTTTTGTCAGCTGCCGTTTTCGGCTTTAAACAGAATCGTTGAACCTCCTCGACTCCCACAGTCCCAGCATGCGCTGCATTTGTCCTCCTCTGTGTGATCGTAGAAGGTTGCAATCAAAGGTTCATGGAGGGAAACCTCAACCTCAAGAATCCCATAATGCCAAAACATTTCAGTCTCATGAAATGCAAAGTGGTTTCACCTTCGCCGGTTTCACCCTCCACTGCTCTTGCATGGACCAGCATGGTGGAGCTTTACAACACCTCGTGGAGCACTCGGGGGCAGAGTGGGGTATCAATGTCTGACCATGATTGCATGTGGTTGGAGGATTTAGTTGTCTTGATTGTGTCTGGAGCGGGAAGAATGCTGCCACCCTTCCTCTTTGTGTTGACGTGTCGCCACTGCGGTCCAGCTGACAGTAACCGGTTGCTTTTTTAAACCTGCCGTGGCCCCGTGGGTATGTATAGAAATGCGCGCCTGTGGAAACTTCCCCAAGTGGTTGCAGTGATTTCTGGATACATGCTGTGGACTGAAACTTCTAGCATGCACAGAACCACGGGCCTTCAGTTTGAACCAGAACTGCTAAACACCAGAGCACTGAACGGTGTGTTCCAGCCTATACCCCCCCATCATATCCCCCCATACGTCCAGTCTATGGGATAAACCACCTCAGTAGCAGATCAGTGAAGTGCTTCAACACTGCATTGTGCAAAAAATGTAGTCATAACTCATAACTTGAAGTTATAACTATAAAAGAGTTGTAACTTTAAAAAGTAAAGCAAAAGCAAAAAGTCATTACATGGATTTAAATGTAAACTTTGTGAAGAAATGCGTTTCTCGCCACGACCGCAGCTCGGATCATGCTAGTGGAGGAGAGTTAGTCACTACGATTCCCCCTTAAAAAAACAAATGTGGACACCACTACAGCTCAAATGCCCCTACAATTGGAGCAAAAGGAGACGTAAAGGCAGGGAAGGAATTTGAACCCGGCCTTAACGTCCTGATAGGAGGAAAAAAAACACGTGCCAATCACTTCTATGAAAAATGAGGGAAAGATGTTGCTGGTTCCACATTTGAAAGTTTGAAAAGTTGTCATACTGTTACCACAACAATGTTTGTTCGAAAAAAAATACTAATTAATTACCTTTTAATAATTGTTTCCACAGGTCTGAGGTGTTTGCAAAACTGTAATTTTTTTAAAATAACATTTTGGTTTTGTTTATAAACCTCAGGTTTTATTTCATATCACAAAAAACAACCCACTTAGAAACGCACAGTATTAGCTTTTTCGCAGATACAGTGTTTCAAACATCCGTTGATACGCTTAACAGTTTTATTAATGATTGATGGAAAAAATAAATAAAATCACCACTAAAACAAACAGCAGTTCAGTTTTACTAAATAAAAGTTAAAACAATCAAAGCTTGAAGTTTATGTCAGTTCAATGTAGTTTTTAAAAAGTAAATTAAAAAAGTCTGTTTGGGTTTACGAACTGATGTTTTTTGGCCTTGGTGAGTTTTTTCACAGACTGGTGTTTTCTGCAAAGCACTTTGCCCTAAATGAGATGTTTTTATGAGTAACTTAACCAAAGTGCTCAGTTTGAGGATGTAAGATTGTTAAAAGAAGTCTCAGGATAGCACAGGGAGCAAATGTTGGCAATACAGATAAGCTTCTAGTGGTGTAAAACATTAAAACAGCCAATTTGGAGTGGAGTGTGTTTCAGAAAAACAGTTAACGTCTTTTCCAGTTTCACTGACTGGTGTGCGCTCGCTCGGTCACTGTGGCAGTACGGTCAAAGCAGAAACGACTTGGCGAGACTCGTCAGTAGAAACGACTTGAGTTGGACGATGCCGACATTGTGGGGATGTAAAAATCCAGCATGGAAGGCTTAGAAACAGAAGATTTGATCTGAATCCATGTTTTTGGACAAGAGAAAGTGATGCTTTATCTGTAGTCCTGGCCCTAAAGAGCAAGAAAGCGACACCTAAACAAAGATGTATCCAAGAAATGAACAAATACAAATAAAAATGGTTCGTCTTTTCCTCTGCTTCTGTTACTGGACAGCACACTGACTCAGATTTTAAATCCCATCTGGAAAAATCTGACTTTCTTAGAGAATCTACGACCGCCGTATTACATAAACGAATACGATCGGCCTCTGAGTCACTGACCCTGAGCTCCTCCACCTTGTAGGTTGCCGTGGTTTTGGTGCTTGTACAGGAGCCGCTGAACACAGCTGGCAGCGGGTGATGCCAGGCAGGCAGCTGTCCAAACACAGTTCTGTCCCAGAACAGAGCAAGAAAGGCCGGATCCTGGAAAAAGTACATGAGCAGCCTCCCTCTAAAGGAAAAGCATACAGACAGCAAGTAAAGTAAAAAAAAAAAAAAAAAAACCCTGCCCTTGTATGTGTGTAATCAATACGGAAACCCTGTAGGAGCCGGTGGATTCTGGCCCGATAAGGATCACATGGATGGTGTGCAAACTTCTAACCACTTCCAGGTAAAGGAACAGGCTGGAATCCATGTTTGGAAGCCTGCCAATGTCCAGATTTTGCACGCTGCCTCTAAGCATGACCGTGCAGATTGTTGGCTCACATGTCCTCCCCTAGTATTTTTTTTTCTTCCTCTGTTATATATCCTTGTTTTTAGCCTGTAGACTCTTGCATTCTCATGTTCAAAGTCTTCACATCAAGCCCAGTCATCCATGGGTCTAATCCCATGTGGGGAAACAAAGAGGTGCTGGGGGATTACCACGAGCACACACACACACACACACACACACACACACACACTGTACACGCACACACATACATAATGAGGGGGAAAAAACTGATGATTTCTTCCACAGTTCACTTGTTTCATTGGCTTCTTAGAATTCGTCCATCCATATATTCGTCTCAGTCCTGTGCGGGGCAACAATCCCAGCTGCCCTGTCAGGATACACCCCGCACAGGTCGCCCGTCCATCATGGGGCTCTTTTAAAAAAAATATTTTTAATAAAGGGTGTTTTTATGCTCCAGCGTGAATGGGAACCACGAGGTTTATCACTGCAAGACAGTCACACAAACAGAGTGGGAACACAATGGATGTAGATGTGGGCGTTCACAAACACACAACTGTTCAACCCTCTGAGGTCCTGTCACATGTCCATGCAGGATCTAACTCTTGTTTCTGTTCCTTTTGGACGGAGTCAAGCATCTTTTTTTACTCACTTAGGTGGAAGTTGGTATTCTCAAAATCTTCAAATGAGCGTTTGTTCATTGTTTTCTGAGAGCAGGCTGCAGAACCTGCAGGAGTATCGGGTGTCTGACTTGGTTATTAAACTTTCCGTGTGTTGTTTTGTGTGTGGATACAGTCGGGGAAGGGAGAGCCTCACCTCTTCAAAGAAAAGGCCTTCAAGAAGAAGCGTCAGTGCAGCGTCTGTCGGCAAAACATTGACAGTGTGGGCTCCTTCTGCAGAGGTATGCAGCCACATCAAATGTTGACGTAATGGAAAATTAAGTGACACATCTCAACTTTGACACTGCGTCCCATTTAATCTGTCATCTCTCGTTGTGATTTTGTTTTCTTCAGGATGCAAAACTGCCACCCATAGGAAGTGCGAGGCCAAGGTAAAGATCAACCTCAGAGAATTACAAACAATGAAAAAGTCCTGCACAAATGGAGAATACTGTCATTCAAGTCATGTACATTTGAGAGTCAAATTGAAAATTCTGCTAAAGCGAGAAACAGAAACTAGGAATGTCTTTCCCATCAAAAACGAGAGTAAACTGGAAAAGAATATTAGTTCCCATGTCGAAAGATGGAAGAAACACAAACTGGTGCTGACAAAATGACCTGACTTGTGTTTGAATGGAAAAAAAAATCACCTTTGAGCCCGTCTGTTGTTGCAGACTGTGGAAGAGCAGTGTAATGGTCACTCAGCTGTGGGAAAAGATTGCATAAGCTGCTCTGCTTTTATTAATCTGCTACAAAAGTTCAAGAACATACTGGAGGCACTGACTGTGGTTTGACACAGAAATGGGATTACACAAATTAAGATCTGCCTTTTTGCTGAGCTGGTTTATGATTAAAAAAAGTAATTAAAAAAGAACAAAAATTCAAACTTCTGGGAGTGTAAAAGTTGTTTTTGATCAAATGTCCCTGCTTTTGAAAGGGAGTGGTCATCCTAACACTTGAGGCTCTTGTCTTTGCTGACAGTTCATTCATTCATGTTTCTGCTGTTCATTCTTTTAACTTTTAGTTAGGAAATCATGTTTTATTTTATGTGATAATGGCCTTTAGCTTGGTAGATTCCCAGAGGTAGATAACCTAGATTCCCAGAGCTTCTGTGGAGATTTTCTGGATATCAAAATGCCTTTAATGTTGGAAAAAGTAAAAAAAAAAAAAGAAGAAAGAAAATCACGAAAAATTTTGGCACAGTGAAAGTAATTCAAAATTCAAGTATTTTTAGTGTCGTTTGACCGCAGGGGTGAAACAAAATTGTGACTGTGGTTCCGAAACAGCTGATTAGTGTTCAAAATATGGCAAGAAAAGATATATCAATGTAATGCACAAGTAACTTGAACTTAGCACAATTCCTATGGAGTATTGCACAACTGTAGCCCAAAATGTGACAGTTACTGCAGAAAAGGTTAAAAACCAGAACAAAAGTCCTCTGTGACCTTTATTATGGTCTCACTTATATGGCCACCTTTTGTTGTAGCGATAGATGTGACTTGGACCGCGTTTGGAAAAAATAAAAATCGATCATTTGAATTGATTTTTATTAAGAAAACCAAAATTCTTTAAGTAATTTTATTGGTTGGTTTTTATTTTGAAAATGTATAACTTTACCAAGCAAAGTTTCACATGATTTTAGCTTATATCACTTGTTACTTGTAAACAATTTTCATAACCAACCAACATTTTTGTCAAACTTGATTTGGAAGTCCGATCAACTTGTGAACTGAAGTTGAGTCAATGTAATGGTTTAGAAGTAAAACCCAGCCCTACATGTGACTGCAGTGTATTTAAAAGGCTCCTGTTTAACTTGTCAAAGAGAGTTTTGTGATTGGACTGAGGTGTGAAACAACACGACAAGTTTCTGCAGCGGAACAAGTGCCAACACTTTTTTTCCAGTCAAAAGTCTGCAGTTGCATTCCTTGGAATGATCCAGAAGCTCTCTGTGCACCCCACTCTGGTGCCTCTTTCAAAGAGTCATTGATGGAGGATTGGCATGATGAATAGACAGAGAGATGCAGAGGGGGAGAATGCCAACCATGGATGTCGCCAGAGTGCCGATGGGGGAGGTAGAAGCAGAGATCTTTGGCAGTGGCAGTCAAAGGAGAGAACGCCAAAGGGGTGAAGGCCTGTGTCAAAGACAAGGTTGTGTACCTCTGCATCTCGTCATTTTTGTCTTTCTTCTGTGGATGCAAAGGCTTTAAACTCAAACTCAGATATCAAAGTGTAATGGTAACTTAACGCAAAGAGACCAGTAAATAATCTGCTATGAAGCTATGACAAGTTTCTTTGTCTAATTCTAATACAGTAACTATAAAACACATTTCTTAACCCCAGCGACAAGAAATATCTTTGAACTACCATAACTCTTCAACCGTTTGACATTAGCATAATCCCAACAGTGACTTTGTGCAATGAGGTATAAGCAATGATGGTATTATGATAATTGAGCAATTGTAGCTCCGGTGTTAAAAGGTTAAACTAAATCAACGTTGGAGTGAACAGGTTCTGAGATTTTCTGCTTGTAAAAAATAAAGTCGACTTCAGTTTTTTTTTTTGGGGGGGGGGGGGGGGGGCTGTATTTGAGAATTGGAGCGAGTAAGTTTGACGTCACCCGTACAAAACGTTTCTCTTCAGGCTCCAACCAAATGAAATCAATTCAGTTACCATTTTATTGTTCATTTTTTCCCTGACGTCGCCATTTCGGAACCACGCAAGGTCAGTAAGCGGTGATTGGTCCGAGTTGGTCTGACTCAGTGTTTCTATGGCAACCTCTCTTTCCAATCAGGAGTGAGCTTTTTGGAAGCCCACAGCAGGCGGGCTCGAAAGAATCAGTCAATCAAATTTATCAAACATTTGACATGAGACTTCATACTTTTATTCCTCTGATTGGACGGTTTATTACTTGATTTTCTTGCACTACAAAAATATGGGGGGGAAAAGAGGATTATCAAGAACATGTTAGAAAAAAGGTTTCACAGCAAGAATTGTTATTCTGACTAATAGAATGACCGAGTGATTATGACTTTTTATTTTTCAATAGAAGTCGAGGGGATTTTGGTTTCTCAGAACCAACGGACACTTCCTGTTTGGACATCAGGGAGCAGGGGTCACTCAGTCCAGTTCTCAAATACAGTCATGTCAAAAGCGTAATCTACTGGTCAAAAGGTTGACAGCTTCAGAGACTCTCTGTTTTACTGTTTCTGTACTAGGATGAGCACACTTATTAACAGTTGTTTATCTTCAAAGTAAAAGTTGAATATTATATTATTTACTTACAAATTTTAAGATTTTCGGCAACACCCTTTTTCCGCCAGATATGCTGTGTTGTAGAACTATTAGTTATCTAGATTATTTATCCAGATGGTTTTCTTTAGCTTGGCTGAAAACCATGTATTTATGCTTTAGGTTTTCTTTTATTGTCATTTATAAATAAGTTGAATCAAACACAAAAAAACCATCAGAGGCTCAAAGGTTTTATGATATACAAGCCAAGAGTTTGCCATTCTATTGAAGTTCTGGATCACGCTGACCAAACTGATGGCAAAAAGGAAAACAGGATGTTATGAGCGAATCGTCTGATGTGTGGTTGTTGACTGGGAGTTAGACAGCGATATTCATCGCTGCTCCCCAGGAAGGGAGAGGCGGATATCAGGGCGTGGGGGATCGGCCGCTGTGTACATCTCTACCGTTATCTAACCTTGTGTTCTTGGTGAGTTTGGGAAGTGATTTTACCAGTCCTTGCTACCTCAAAGTGCTTTCAGCCTTGTAAGGCAGTTGCATTTGGAGGTGCCTGTCAAAAGGCGGGGTTTGACCCAGCAACCTCTCTCCTTCAGTACAAGCACATTTACTACATCTGCCATCTGAAAGGCGCAGCGTTCTCAGCAGACATCTGTTTACATCTTCATACAGCTGGCGCAGCAACGAGCTGGGTGACAAGTCATCTCATCACCGCACTGTTGAGTTTTCACATTACATCTGCTATGACTGTAGAACACACCCCCCCCCCTCTTCCTACGCACACACTTTCTGTAAACCCCCCCCTCCCACTCAGACGGGTTTTTCTGGTAAGAGGTAGTGTGTCTGCAGGTCGTGGTTTTCCTTTTGTTTTGGAAAAGAAATAGTCATTCTCTACCCTCGTCTGTGTCCACATCTGCCTTCAGTTGGTCCTCCATAAAAACACAGAGACCAACTGACAGTTCTCCGCTATTCATTTGAGAACATTTCCTCTCAGAGAATAGTTTCCCCCTGTATCTTTGATCCCAAGTGGAAAATTGTGTCCGCAGGGAGGCGACTCGGAGGGGCATGGACTGAAAAAGACGCTGGAAACTAACAGGGGAGGGAAATTCTATTTGTGAAGACTCGATTGGCCTGTCTAAGCTAGCAGGAAGATGAATTTCTGCTTTAAAGGCAATTTTTTTCTAAGAGTTCCTAACTGTTTTTGTTAATTATGCAGTCAGTTTTAATCACAATCGCCACTGATGTCAAACACTGACTGTACCAGAGAACAGCACGGAGTGAGTGTGACATCAACCTTAGAAAATGGCTTACTTCAGTAAAACGAAGTCACCATTTTTTAGCACTATAGACACCGCCATATTGGAGCCAGATGTTGTCAGTAAGCAGTGATTGATCCAAGTGGGTCTGAGTCAACGTTTCTGTGCCAACCACTCTCTCCAATCAGGAGTGAGCTTGTTGGAAGTCCACCAATTTACCACTTGAAAGCAGGCTACATAATATCTGTCCATCAAATATTTTGAACGTCAGATATAGCGGTCCAGCAGGCGCCACCTACTTTTATTGAGGCATCTGATTGTTCAGTTTATAACTTGAGTAACTTGAAGTACAGAAAGAACTATGAGGCAAGAACATCTTTGAAACACGTAGTAGAGCAAGAATGGTTATTTTGACAAATAGAATGACTGAGCTGTTTATTTCTCAGCTGAAGTTTATGGGATTTTGGCTTCCTGGAGCCAACATCCACTTCCTGTTTGGAACATGAGGGAGGAGGGGGTCCCTCAGTCCAGTTCTAATATACAATCAATGATCTAAAAGGATGAAGGCTCGGTCAGATGGCTCGTTTCATTCATAGAAATATGCACTGTTGCCATTAAAATGAATGAATGAAAATTCTGATTTAAAACCTCATGGTTGAATAACTTTTCTTGTTGAATTTTGGTTACCATTTTATTCAAATGCTTTTCTTAAAGTGAGAGTTTATAAGGACGTTATTCTATCTAAGCAAACTAACAGATTAATTCTTTGATTCGTCTGACATTTAGAGCTGACCGAGGAAAGTCTTCAGTCCTAATTCTACTGAATGGAGTGATAAGCCATCTCTCAAATGCTGGCAGAGCCTTGTATCACAATAATTACAGTCCCAGCTTCCCCCACCCTCATCTCCTGATTCCTCCTGGACTTTTGTTGTTGGTCCTCCTACCCGTTAAACACGACAAAACATTTGGGACAAAGCTGTGATCTGTTTGACTTCAACATTTCTGCATTTAAAGCGTATGTGCAGTCAGGTCTGAATAAAGTGTATGTTTGGGGGGGGGGGTCGTCTGTGGAGGTGGACAGACCACTTATTCTAATCCAATTTTGTATAAAGTGCCAATTTATAGCTTAAGTTGTCTGAAGGAGTTGACGACAAAAAGCAAAAAACTTCACAGTAAGCAAATCAAAAAATGTAAAAAAGAAAAATGGTGGATATGTTCTTAGTCTAGATGGTTTCAATAAAAGGCTAAGTTATTTATGAAACATGTGTTTAACTTTTTACTACTGAGGCTTTAGATTCCGTGTTTACATTCTTTTGACTACCTTAACTCTTGAATTAACGCAATGGAGTTCCAGTTTATCATAGAGCATGCGTTATTTAGGTGTCACCGGTGACATCTCTGGTGTTAAATAATAACCTATTATAATGACCCAACAACTTTCGTTGAAACATTTATGGCCATTTTCTCGTTGAAACATGACCTTACAGGGCAGAAAATTATGAAACTTATAGGAGAAAAAAGAATGATTATTCTATAAATGAATACAAAAATTCAAGCAGAATTGGTTAGTTGTAGCAACCACTTATAGGCCAGAGTATACAGGTATATGTGTGCAGCATTGGTGTGCGGTCAGTAGGTGGTCAGTACTCACACCTTACTAACGAAAAAGTGTAGCATAAGGGGGCCGTACAACAGCATCACCTGTACATCTAAAATGTGTGCAACTTGCTTCAAGATACACTTACCATAACAATGGTACGTTCCATTTTCATGACGTCCCTTGAGCAGTATAGAGTCTCTATGAAACTGCAGGACACATCTCCTCCCCCCTAAAGATGCGGCCGCTTCATGGGCCCGGACAACCCACAAACCCACAGCACCCGTATTTATAAAGAAATAGACAGGTTAGTCTAGATTCATGGATTGGAAACAAAACAGAGTAAAAGTGTACTATGAAACAAGTTACGAAAACACACAAAAACTTAAACTTCCTGGTACTCTCTCTGCAGTACAACATAGAAAAAAAGATTTTTTTTCTCCTGAAACAGACCTTTAATCCTTTTGTTTCTTTGAGCCTTTGCACTAACCATAATGACTTTTCTTACAAAATAACGCTCAGGAGGACATGAGAATCTCTGTCACGTGTTGAAACATCCCAGCTGACCCCAGCATCCCTGTTGATCCAGGACTTCCTTTAAAACTCTAATCGCCACAGGAATACGTCAGTCATGGCTTTAAAAACATGTCAGCTACAGCTTGTTAAATGGCTCTTTCCTCTGTTGGGACATTAATACAAAGCATCTATCTTTCTAAATCAACCCTTTCCAGTAATTTCCTTTAAGTAACCCCCTTAATTGTTTTGAGTTGGGTTCTTTGAAGGGTCTCTGTTAGAACAACACTGAGTAATGCTTGTGGCCTTGAGCCCAGACCTCTGGCTTCCCTCCTGCAGACCCAGCACTCCACCAAATACTCATGTCAGTGTGAATCACTCAGGATAACAGGAAGCAAATGTATCGTTTAACATTAAAGGGACCGTGACTGTCTCTTCTGACTAGAAGAGACGCCACTTTATCACAGACAGTTCTGGTAATTGCCGAGATAGGCCGGCTGTTCTGTGTTGAAGCTGTGTTTCTGTGTGAATGTGTGTGTGGACTGAAACAATTGAGTGAGCCGTGCTGATTAGAGTTACAACCATAGACATGACAGCTAACGTAGCCTAATAGGGAGTTAGCCAGTCCATTTTGTGCATGTAGGGGTTTATCAAAGGGATTATAAACTGCATTAATTATAGTTTTTAACCCTGAAGCTAAAATGCCATTTTGAAACCACAACCATTTTTAGCATTTATTTCAGATTGTACTAATTTGACACAAAAATGGCCATCATGGATTGGTAAACCCATACTTTCCAAAAAAACGTCAAATGTGTTAAACTCTAAATCTAAATTTTAGTTCATGAAATATTGTCTTTTTCCGCTTATATTCAATAATATGCTAAAATATTTTTTTTTTTCTTAAATAATGTAAAACTAGGAAATGACTGTTTGCTGATACCTGCAACATCATTTATCCAACTTACATGCTCAAAAAATCTGATATCAGAAATATAAAAATAAATAAAAATACGCCCCTCACCCTCCACGGGTGGTTTCTCCTCCAAGCCCAGGTCCTCTACCAGAGGCCTGGGAGCTTGAGGGTCCTGCAGTATCTTAGCTGTTCCTAGCACTGTGCTTTTCTGGACTGAGAGGTCTGAGGTCTTTCCAGGTACCTGTTGTAGCCACTCCTCCAGCTTGGGGGTTACTGCCCCGAGTGCTCCAATTACCACAGGCACCACCGTCACCTTCACTTTCCAGGCTTTCTCCAGTTCTTCTCTGAGTCCCTGGTATTTCTCCAGTTTCTCATGTTCCTTCTTCCTGATGTTCCCATCGCTTGGCACTGCCACATCCACCACAACGGCTTTCCTCTGTTCTTTGTCAACCACTACAATGTCTGGTTGGTTCTCCATTACCATCCTATCAGTCTGGATCTGGAAGTCCCACACCATTAGGCTGTACAAGTTTACCAACCAGCTTAGTAGTCTTTATCACCTTCATGAGTACGTACTGTGTTTTTAGCCCCTTGGTACATTTAAATAATTTTTACCCCTCTTTCAAAGATACTGAACATCATAGGCCAACTACCATATAATTGGGTAAAACTTGGCATGCTGAGGACCGTCCTGACTGTTCATATTACCCTTAAAAGCCTCACTTTGACTGCAAACACTACTTTCAAAGACACTCGCCATGCTTGTGATGCATTTTCCTGAGAAACAAACCAAATGAAGCCTCTAAAGCTGTTTCCTGTTGATGATCCAGCCTCTACTTACTGATGCAGATCTTCTTGGGTTCAAGAAGAAAAACTTTCCCTCTTTTTCATCAGCGTTGTTATTTGGATTCACATCCCCAAGCAACTAGATGATGCATCCAAAAAGTAAAAATAAAAATCACAAGTAGGAAAAAACAATACCACCACAGTAATGTTTTGTTGTGATGTGTGGTATTATGCAGGAGGAGACGAGCCCCAAAGCAGCTGCTAAAATATGCCCGCCTTAAGAATCGGGAGGCTTTTTTTGTGCCAATGGTAAAGACTGTTTAGACCCACACATTCTGCAAATATAAAAAGAGGAGAAGACGTCTGGGAATTGCGTGAGTGCCCACTTATCAAGAGAATGAATGACAGCTTGACCACAAAGAGTAGACATGGAGACGAGGATGGAAGCCCTGTAATAATGCCCAGCATTGGTTGGCTCACAAGAACTATTTTTCCCATTCCTGATGTCTTGTAGTCTCATCAAAAACCAACTCTTCCTTTTTTGTTTATTTACCCACATTTATTTTTATCTGGCTTGGAAATGTCAGCACTTGTTTAGCTTGGGGAGAAGATAAAGATGGTTGGATGACAATGCCGTGAGATGGGTGGGCTTTGGCTTTCAGCGTTAACATACATACGAAGTCAACATGCACATTCACGTTTGTGTTTTCCATTAGCATTGTCCGTGTCCTCAACATCCACTGTAGTCAAAACCTTCTCCATAACAGGGAATTGGATCCCACTTGGTCGTAAAAGCTCCACCTCAGAGACCCACAACATCTTTTTTAGCTGCTTGGAGCAGAAATGCGACAAAGATCTTTATTTGGGGTGAAAAGAAAGTCGGGAACTTCTAAAAAGATGTTCAGTATTAAAAAAAAAAAAAGGATTATCTGGCCCCTCACACAGGGGAACACAATATTGGACTCTAATGTCTCCTGGATGTAAATGTTTCTTTTTAACCTTGATGTGTTGATTCTGCTCACCGTTGGCCTTGAAGCTCTCCGGAGTTCAGCAAAAGGGTTTCTGGTTTTCTCATGAAGTCCACCTTGTGACGATTAGGAGGGATTAGGCATGTGGGGTGCATTTGAAAGACTGTTATACTGGCTAAGACGTGAAGATAATTCTCAGAACTGTTAGAGGATTCCTGCAGGGTTCTGCAAAGACATGGTGTTTCAGTTTTTGACTCTTTTTGATGTATTTGTTTGACAGCATCGAAGGGCATTGGATTTAAGGGGTTTAAACCACCACAAGGTTCTCAAGCATGGCTGGGACTGCAGCGCACCGCTCCCCCAGGGATAGGGTTGAACGCATGGAACAAATTTAATACACCTCGGTGTATGATAACTGATAAGACTTAAGTATTTTTATCTTTTTAAATTGGCAAAAAAGAGCTTTAATTACACAATCAATTAATACAGTTTTATAAAAGGTATTTGTCCACATTCTTATCGATTGATTATTGTTTCCCCAAGTTATTTAGAAAAAAAGGAAAAAAATATAATACAAATACATAGATATTTTAAATCTATATACTATATGTTACTATGTGTGTACAAATCTATTTATATATGAATTATTAAATCTATTACGAAAATGAATAAAAGAAAATGATATCTTCTTGGGATTATAATTTCTCCTAATCACTATATAGTTTAACATGTATTTTATACTTAAAGTACGCACACATAAGTCCTGTGAAACCATTGAATAAGCAAACAGAAAATACTTTACTGGTCACTAATGTTATGGATATTTTTATTTTACAAATGATCTATATTGATCAAGAAAATGTCAACAGCACTCTAATACCCAGGGTTATTGCAAATTATTATTAATTATCACTTCAAATTTAAAGCTTTTAATTTATGATTTTATATTCTTTTCTTAATAAATGAATTATTTATTAGTCATAATTAGCCTTTGGGTAAAGCCTTAGTCATACATTGTACTGGTTCTGTAAAATTCTGTACCAGTGTATAGGTGTTCACTTACAACCTGTTGCCTACAGCATGCCTGTAGAAAAAAAATGTACATAAACATTTTTGACTCGATGGGCTTGCTGAGCAGTTTACGATCTTAAAATCACGTGCAAACTACTTGACCATTTTTCCCCCACAAATGGCCCGTATCCACCTGTAAGGGCAGTTAGGACTATGGTTTAAGGTAAAAAAAAAAAAAAAAACAGTCATTGTTAGAGGTTAAAAATGCAATTTCTTCTCTGGGTAAGCTTTGATTAGTTTTATTTGTTGGGAACAGGTTTTATTACTCTGCCAAATTAGGAAAAAGTTGGATTCTAGAGCAAATACAAACATCCTACACAGGCATCCATGTGTGGTGTGTTCACTATTAACGTTAACCTTGGACTCCACAGATTTAGAGGTTACAGCCTCCCTATGTTCACTAGATTACATCTTGAGCAAAGTTGAGGGTACTACTGAAACCTGAGCTGCCAGTGGATCTTTTAGCATCTTGAACTGATATGTTTTGCTCCTTTAACAGAAATCTGCTCACAGCAAGGCTAAGTGAAGCGTTTCTACCACAGCATGACTTTATATAGCCAGTGGGCTTATTGTTGGGCTAAAAGCATAAAGAACTCATTGACAGTAATGTCTTTTGTTCCTCTGGTGTCTTTGATGTTGATGCCGTTGTGTTGGTCTTTGAAGTATAGTTAGCAAATGTCTTAAAAAATAGCTAAACTGACTAAATAAACCATAACAGGTGAAAATCCACAGCGCTGTGAGTATATTTACCTCCTTGTCATTTTTATGAAGTCTTCTTCATTGTCGGTAAACTTAAGATGTTGACCGTGAGAGGAGTAAAGGTCAAAATTAGCTTTCACTCCTGATTTGTTTCTCTTCTCATCAGTGCTCTGTGATTGACTCTCTCATGGGGACTACAGGAATGAAAAGGTTTTGAGGCCAAAGGCTGACCATTAAAGGAAAAACGACCTTAAGTTCAGCTCTTATGTAACTGGCATGGCTCCCATGGTTGGATGTGGAACTAATGCAGTTCTTCGGTTGTCTGTCATTGCTTTAATGTCTCTGTAAATGCTTTTTAGGAGAAAAATACAATTCACAACAGTGACATCTTTAAAAAACTAATATGATATTGCTGAAATGACATTTCTTTTAGTATTAGATTATCAGAAGTTGAGACTTTAGTTATTTTTTAGCTCTTTGAAAAAATCTGGCATCACTCGTGACTGAAGAACACACAGACATGAACATGTAGAATGAAAAAGAATGATAACACAAGAGTTTGCCTTGCAGAAAATTCCAAGACGCTTGAGCATAAAGTTTGTGATCTTTGGGAAAAGTAGGTGTTTCCGTCATGTTACCTAATTTTATAGGTGTTGTTTTTAATTTTTCTGCTCTTAAAGACATAGAAATATCCTAATTGCTGGATTTTGATATGAGATTGTTTATAACTATAGATTGCAGAAGTTTTGCCATTGCCCATTTTGACTCTATTCTGCCTTAAATTTAAATATTTATCTATTTAAGTTTGTTTATGAAGCACCTTTTTACAACCACAAGATTAGATCCCAAATCCCAAGACACGGCTTTAGAAAATGTCAAACTAAGAAAAATTGATCCAGTTTTTTATAATTTAATATATTCCAACTAACATAAGAATGTTATAGTCCAACTAGATTGAGATCATTCCAATCGGACCAAATTGACCTTCTCTATTTCCTTTTTATAACCATAGTAGTGACCATGTGTTAGGTCATGTGCTGAGCAATCACTTAATGTACATATTTAAGTTTATGACAGCAATGTTCTGTGATCTAAACATTTTTTGCAGCTTTATAAATTCTTACATTCTAATGGCATTTTGTCACCTTCCAAAGATAGTAAAAATAATAACTGTATCAAGTAAGACAAAACCTTTGACCAAAAGGCAAAGTACTTTCCTGAAAAGCTCAGTTGTCTTTCATGGTCATACAATAACGCTCTTCATCGCTGTTTCAGACACTTTAAACTCACGTCTTCTGTGCACACGCACACACACACACACATAAATGCTTTTGCCCTACATACCTTGGATTTTTCGTGGTGCCTCCTCTGCTTCTTTGGGCGTCCAGCTGATGTTGCAACAAAGCAGTTGTTTTTTTCCAGAGATGGCAGCTTTTGTTCAAGGTTTGCTTCCCTGTGGTGTCAAATCCCAAGTGCCCTCCTAATTACTCCACTTGTTTGGCAAAGGTTGATATTTTCTTGTCCGTCTTTGTTTGCCGCCACACCTCCTTCATAATGTGCAAACAGGACAACACTGAGTTAGGTCACCCGGCAACAATATTTGACCTGACACTTCTACAGAAAATGTCTTATATATACTTTTCACAAGTTGCTTTACACTTTTTAAAAAGTTCATATATTTCCATTGAACTTGGATACATATTAGAAATATACATTATTAACAAGGAACAGCATATGGTTAAACAAAAACGTGGCATTTCTAAAATAATTTTAACAAATTCTGCTAAACATTAAATTGAAGAAAACCTAGATTAACCTACCAATTGTTCTTGAATTTTTGGGATTTAAAAAAAAAAAATTTACTAAAATCTCAGATTACCAAATAAAACACAACTCAGCACAACTCTGACAAATCTGGTAACTTTTGAAGAGATTGCTGAATTTTGAATAAATAGGGATAATATTTAAGACCCACTAGATGAAAATGGTGTTTGTGGTGTTTATAACATGTTCTTGTAGCATTTTTCTAATGATGGAGGACATTTATATAAAGAGAAATGAAGCTCTAAATTGCATTTCTGAGTATTTCTTTATTTAAGTAGTTACTATTCAGGAGTAGATGAAAAAAAAAACTGTTTGAAAAAGATCTAATTTATGACGTAGAAAATATGCTGGGCGTGTCTCAAGCTCCCTCCGCTCCATTCTGATGCATCCACTTGTAGATGACTAGATCCATGTGCGTCTCGGTTTTCCTCGTCCGAGCGGCCATCTGGATCCAAATTGTACGGCTGGATACCTTCGATATTGCTCGCCTTTTCTGTTGCGTTAGGTTGGGGGTGTGAGGGGCTGTAACATGGGGAGGGGAAGAAGGGGTTAGGATTGCTCAGTGCCAACAGTCCAGACACAATTTAGAAGTGAATTTCTAATGAACTCCTTCCACTCTGAAGAAACTATGTCCTAAAAACGACAGGTTTGAATATTTTGGCTAAAAACTGCATAATCATAATTACAAAAACTACTGGGAAGACTTTGAAAATAGATCAAAACATGATCGGACATGATCGGAGTGGGACTTTAGAGTTTAAACATTTATCTGTTAAATGGGATACATTTTGATTATTTATTTTTTTCTGGCATTCAGGTTTTAGATTCTCTACAAGTTCAGTCTGTTGTATCTTTATTGACATTATTAAAATATAAAATCATCCTGCCTTACATGGGGAATTTGCAATAAATAGGTCACCAAAGTTTCAGGGACATTACAAGGAACCTTTACCTTTATGGGGCATGTCGACGGACTTTGCCAAACCACCTGGTTCTCCGTAGATTGTTGTCTTGTCCCAGAGGAGGTACAAGCATTGAGCCATGGAAGGCTAAAGGTAGGGTTTACAAATCAAACAAAGGTAGGGTTTACAAATCAGCCATGCTGGCTCATGCGCCCAAGTTTGTTTCTTACCAGGTTCTTACCAACTGGATACAGGATGTGATATTATTTACACCCATGTCCAAAACTGTTAAGTTGCTTTTGTCACAGAGATTTGGTCGAGTACAAAGCTTTATCGATATTGGGACGAGTATCATTCCCCTTCAAATCCCAGAGCATAAACATTTAAGATCATTTGTCAAAGAAGGTTCAACCCTAGTAGGCCTGTACAATATATCGGAAATGTGTCGTTATCGTGATATCAAGCTGTGCAATATGCTTATCGCAAAAGTCGGCGAAAATTGCAATAAATGCTGATCTTAAATGTGCTAAAACGATCTTATGGCAGTTTGAAGTATTTAACGAATCAAAAAAATTATTTATGCATTTGACCAATCAAATGATGCATTTTTATATTACAATGACCAAAAATATAAATGCAACCCTTTTGTTATTGCTCCCATTTTTTACGGTATTAACTCAAAGATGTGAAACATTTTCCACATACACAAAATAATCAGTTCTCTGAAATACTGTTCACAAATATGTCTAAATCTGTGATAGTGAACACTTCTCCTTTACCAAGACAATCCATCCCACCTCACAGGTGTGCCATTTCAAGATGCTGATTAGACAGCATGATTATTGCACAGGTGTGCCTTAGACTGGCCACAAGAAAAGGCCACTCTGAAATCTTCAGTTTTGTTTTATTGAGGGGGTCAGGGGACTCAGAAGTGCGACACATCTCCTTCTCATAAAGTTGATCAGGTTGTCTATTGTGGCCTATCTATCTTCATGGGGTAAATGGTGGTCACACCAGATACTAACTGGTTGTCTGAGTCCTTTCAGGGCCTCGCTTGCTCAAGAGTTGAGTTAAGAGTTTGAGTTTAACCACAAGTGGAGGACACTGAGCCAACAGCTACCAAGCATATGTGGGAACTCCTTCCAAAGTGTTTGAGAAGCTCCAGGACTGCCTCATAAATCCTCATTCACAAGTACGAAGAGAGTACTGAAGAGTCCACAAAGTGAGGGGTTGAGATATACATCATTTTTGTTTTACACACTTTTTATACTGTCCACATCCTTTCATGTTTAATGTGTAATTTACACCACTTTAGAGTGTTTCTTTAGGAACAATAATATAGCATATTTCTGCAAATTTGATGTTTTATTCCAATTATTAGATCAGCTTAATTGCATACATTGACAAAAGTCACATTTTGTTTTGTAACTTTTAACTCACAGAAACTCTGGGTCTCTCTGACACGATGTCTTGCAAACACTGGCCTCACATTCCCATTTCTCACAGCAGTAACATACCAAAGCTCCTACATCACCCCATCATCATCCCCTTGGCGAGCCCACAGCTCGAAATCTGTGCATTGAGGAGAGAAAGAGGAGAGCTGTGCATTATCCATTTGCTATGCTTCTGCTGGTTTTGATGGATCAAAGAGGAGGTCAGCTAAGCCACTTTGGCAAAAATAAATGCTTTTAAGAAGAGGATGGCAAAGATTTGTGAAAAAACAATGTAAGAAGAAGGTGGGGAAAAAATGTGACCAGCTGGACCCACCTGAGAAGAAGCAGCTGAGGTTGACACTTAAAAGATAAGAAAAGATTCACATAAAATGAAAAATGTTCCAAAGAGAAGCTGTAGAAGGATTGCATGCGGTTTCAAAGGTTGCAAGCAGGAAAAACCTTGTTCAAAACTCATGAGAGGAAAATGAAGCCAAAAAAAGGAAGGAAACATTGTAATTTGGAGATTATATTTACAAAGTGGAAGAAAGCTGGGATTAGGAGAAATTTCCGCAAATAAACAAGGTGAAACGCTTGAGAGAGGAAGTTAAAAAAAATACTGTTTGGAAAAAAGTTTTTTTTTTTCCTAAAAAGGAAGGAAGAGCGAAAAAGAAGTGGAAAAAAATAATGTGCTAAAAGGAAATTTAAAAAGGGTGGAAAATGACGGAGCAGGATGAGAAGATGGGATCAGAATCTGAGATAACTGATAAAAGGCCAGAGAAAGTGGGAGAGTGAGGGGAGAGATGGGTGGAGGTCTGCCTGCAGGAAGTTTGAGCGTAAAGTGTTGGCCGGTAGAGATGGAATCTGGTGTGTTATGGGCTGTTTTTTCTGGCTCAGTGGCCATCCTTAGTGGGGGCCTTCACTGGGCACTTGGAGAGCGGGTTAAATTGGAATTAATATTGGAGTAAAGAGAAAAACTGGTACAACATGGGGAAAGACCCTGCAAAAGAGTCAGCAAAGTTTTGTTTAGCTTTTGGTCACACAAGCAGAGTCCGACTTCAGACTGAAAACAATTGCTAATTTAAGACGGTTTAGGACTCGAAAGTACTTCCAGAACTGGAAACCGAAACTAGTAGATGATCCCATGAGGGTTTGATTTTTATCCTCTGAAGTTAAGTGAATTGCTGCTGTCAGATGTGTGGTCTGTGTTTAGTTAAACGTTGCTCTCAACAAGACTTTCAAAGCAAGAACCTTTTAATTTAGGTCGCATCCATCCACTTTGTATATGATTTTTAAGTGAAATGGTTAAATTAGACAATTTTACAGATTCAAAGCTTTACTGCAAAAGTTTATGTGCATCAAAGCTGATAATATATAAGAAAAGCAGAGACCAAAGAGGGAGAGAAAAAGAGAAAAAGCAACATAATGCAAAAGCACTGAACAATAAGTGAATACGTTTGTCTGCTGGAGTGAAACTGTTCCAGCAGGGATATATGATCAAACCCAGAAATTATGTCACAAATGTTTGTTATTTTTGACACTGAAATATCCTGGATATAATGGAGGAAAGAATTCACATTCATTATGATTTTACTAACCCACCACTGTAGTTTTATCCCACACGACTCTCACGAGAATCGGGCATACTGATGAATGTAAGGTTGTTTCTTAATGATAAGGGGTCTTCAGGTGTAGTCGTGTAAGATTTGGTTGTGTTTTGAGTAAACATTCCTTGATAAGTCTCTTAAAACAGGACTTTGGAAGAAGTCCCTATGGCTTCTCCTGATAAATGCCAAACATCTACCCTTTGTCAACTAGACCCAGCGTTTTCTTTTTGTAAGAAAACATGACTGGGATTTCATGATTGAAATCTTGCAGAGCACCAGACAGTTGGTCACCTGCCGTTCCTCTTAAAAATGTGCTCTGTTATGGAATGATGGACATTTACAGCTCAAACAACTGGGTGGTCTCAAGTTTTCCAGTGGCATTATCAGGCGGGATAAAGAAATGTAAAGCTTCATCAGTCAGTCTGCATCTCCCCCCTCACACCCACCACCACGAGCTGTGGGCTGTGAATGAAAGGAATGAGTTTCTTTTGGGATCTTCAGATTGGGTGTGAAGCTCAGGCGTCCTTGAGTCGGTCAGAGTAGTCGGTACTCCTCCACATCAAATGAATGAAGTGGGGTTGTTGTTTGGACATGAATGAGTGACATCAGTGGATTGACAAGTTACCAGAATGTCAAACCAAAGGAAGAACATGTAACATAAACAGGATGCGCTGAAGAAACTCTAACTCTGGGCTGGAAATGGTATTGTATCCTCGTGGAAGAGCTGTCAGAGGTGGTCTGGAGAATGGCGGTCTGGTCAGGGATAGATATCAAAACTCGGTGACAAGTTGTATCAGTAAAGATGTTTACTAGGGCTGCACGATATGAGGCAAAATTGCGATATGCGATATTGGTGATTAATATTGCGATAACGATATAATTTGCGGTATATAAACAAATAGGGAAACAACCAAAAACATCATTCCCATTTCATTACAACTGTTTAAAAAATAAACTCCAAATGACCCTTGTTGACACAGGAGGCAAATATCAAACATAAAAGGGCTTCATCTGATTGGTCAATAACGTAAAAGGGTCCTCCCGATTGGTTAAATGCATCAATGTTTTTTTTGATTTGTTAAATATTTCAAGCTGACATGAGTTTGTTTTAGCACATGTAAGGTAACCATTTATTGCAATTTTTGCTGTATTTTGCGGTATGCATATTGCACAGCTTGATGTCGCGATAACGATAAATTTGCGATATATTGTGCAGGCCTAATGTTTACGATACCACTGGTACTGTATAAACACTTTCATTTCAGTACTTGACTTCTGTCTTCGTTTCCAACATGTCAGTCACTTGCATTCTTTTCAGCCTTGCTTTACAATTTTAGCCAATCATTTGATCTTTTTAGCAATTGGGGGCGGGCTTATATAAGAATAAACAAGCAAATGTTTGGCTGTATTTATCAGCAAAAGATTCTAAGTTAGTGACCTGATGGACAAGAGTAACGCTTACAATGCTCCTGAAAAAAGGCTGTTGTCATGGTGATGAACGGTGTCTTCTGTGTGTCTAACAGTGGAGATGCAGTGCTGCAGTGCAGACTGTCAAAAAGAATGAAATAAAGCATCTTAGGCACATTCAGGAACGCTCCTTCCCCCTTTGTCACACTTAAAGGTTTTTGGGGAAAATGGCACTTGTTCCTTTTTGAAACTGGTTCAACCTCCGTTCAGGCATTGGAACCATTTTAAAATGGACTGGACCTGGATAAAATCCAAACGGTACCCATCCCTGGGTCTGGGAATCTTTGCCAAGACTTCTGCCTCCAAGCCAATTTTGAAACTGGAATAAGTGGAAGGTGACGGGTGGATGAATGAATTTCATAAAGACGTTTATGACACACCCCTAAACTCCATTTGTTGACTGAGGAAAAAAAGCACGGAAAAGCCGTGGTTGTGTTACAGCCACAGTTTGTCTCAGTTACAGGAGGATATCGTGTTTCTACAGTTTCAGAGAAGTCATGTTTTAATCCAACATGGTGGAAGCCTCCTGGTTCAAAGCAAACGTACTTTTTTTGCTTCATCAGACACCGACAACGTTCCTTTATGTGTTGACCATTATGCTTTACATAATTTGTGAATAAAACAAAAACCTTTTTGTTAAAGAAAGACATTCATTTCTAAAGTGACAGGAAAAGCTCCAGTCATTTGATAGTTTCTGTTAAATCTGAACCTTTTCCGGAGACTTCTGTCAGAGTCTTAGTTTAGCTCTCTATCAGTCGCTCTGTTTTCCTGTTGATGTCTGCGCTTACGCAGAAGCAGCAGTGACTAATTCGCTGCTAAAGAAGGAAAAAAGAAAGCTGAACACAGGGCGACTGTGTGGTGACACACCCCCAGGTTCAGGGCCTGAGCTACTTCCCCTTTCAGTACAATGAAACCTAGACAAGCCCTTGCCCTTTTCCTGAATCCAAATAAACAGTCCAAAATAGAGCTTTTTGGAAGGAACATCACTCATGTGTGGAAGTGTGTATGTGATGTAACCCGATTGTTGGCCTTCAGCCTCTGTCCTCAGAGGTGCTCTACAGTTGCAGTTCATTGACCCGCAGGCCCACAGCAGTCACGGGAACCACGAACGTCAGTGTTTGGGTCACCGTGATCCTCCAGCGGTGCAGCTGTTGGCCTAACATTTGCAGATGCGTCTTGTAAACATGCCCTCGAACATGGAGTGTCATTCCGTGAGCAAAACAGGTTGTCGTTTAATTGACTGATTTCATTAAACTCAAAATAAAAACCAATTTGAATAACAAAGAAAATCTCAAAAGAACAGATTTTATTTTTTTGTTTCTTCTGGGGAGCTTGAAACAAGGACATGTCTACAAAGCGCACGATTCCAGCAATTGTTTAATTAGTATAATAGAAAGAGTAAAAGTATTTTGATTATTGGAGAATATATGTGGAATCTGTATTAATGAGTATCTGTGATATAGTTGTCCCTGTTTGTCTTGATTTGCTGATTATCTGCGATGCTTCGGTGTACTACTTGTTGTCGGTCAGTTTCTCCATCACTACAAACAAAAAATAACTGTTCAACCTGGACACTTTTGGTCATTTTCTAATTGTAGTTCTTTAATACCCTCGGTAAGAATTATCTTGAAAACAACAAAAAATATTTCAAAAAACACTAGAAAGAAATTATCTCAAAAACACTTTTTGCTTAATTAAATTATAAATGCTTTAATTTAATATCATTTTAGAAATAAAGTCACAACATTTTGAGGAACACCTCAAAATTTTACAAGAATAAAGTCATACAACTATGAGGAAAATAGCTGTACAGAATGCTTTAAAAAGTTGTAATTTTATGAGGAAAGTTTTTTAAGACAAAATGTTACATTTGGGCTTTAAAATGTTTCAATAAAGACAATCGAATGTTACCATTAATTTATGGTCAATTCAGAGAAATCAGATGGACGTCCCACTGCTCAAGTGTCTCGCTGAATTTGTTTTACTTTTATTGTTCATATAATACTTTGTATAAATTTTTTTGAAAGAGCATGACTTTCCTTGTTAAATTATGACTATTTAAATAATACATTTTTTATGATACTTTTTTTTTCTATTTATTACTTTTTTTAATGGTGCCCCTTACATTTCATTGTACTTTTCATAGTATTAAAAAAGCAGAAGATAAAATTGATTAAATCAAATATATTAGGTTGGGCATTAGGCCTGCACAATTAATCGCAAATTTATCGTTATCGCGAAAAAAAAGTCGGTCAAAATCGCAATAAATTAAAAACCTTAAATGTGCTAAAACAATCTTATGGCAACTTGAACTATTTAATGAATTGAATAAATCCCTTTATGCATTTGACCAATCAGACGGAGCCCTTCACGTTGTTGACCAATCGAATGGAGCTTTTATGTTAGATGTTGCCCTCCTAATTACACCAGGCTCATTTGGAGAATAATTTATGGTATTTTGACTCTTATTTAAATTAAACTTTTGCAGTGAAATTGACATTTTTTTGTTGTTTTTGCTATTTGTTCATTTATCGCAAGTTATATCGTCATCGCAATATTGATCAATAATATCGCACATCGTGAATTTTCATCATATCGTGCAGCCCTATTGGGCATTATGTAACAGGATTTTGAAGGATTCTATTGATCAAACTTAGACTAAAGTCTAAGTCTCTGAAATATCAGATATTATCAGCATGACACTAAGGTTGAATCACTTCTGCTGGAATCTTAAAAAAAAGCATCATTTTTCAAAGAGATGTTAATACTTTAGGCAGAAATCTCAGATTTAAGCTGCAGGAGGTCTTCACTTGTTGAAAATGTAAAATGCTTCTCCTTCCTGCTTCTTTCAGACTTTGTCCTATTTGTAGTTCTGTTATTCTGAATGCAAAAGATAAGAGTGCGAGAAATAAACTGAATTGTTGTAGCTGCAGCTTCAGGATGTTTATACAAAAATAGATGCTTTTTTTTTTGGGTTGTGGTCTTTAATCGGCCACTTGTTGCTGTCGTCTTCCGTTCCAGGTGACCTCTGCCTGCATCCCGGCGCCCTCCAACGATCTGGTAAATCTTTTATTTCCTCGAGAGCTTTCTGGGTACCAGACATCTTTTCCCACTGTCTGTCTATAATAAGAAAACCTCCATTTGGATCCGTCCAAGCTGAATTCCTTCTGGGAAACCGAGCCTTCAGCTCGGTTGGAGAGCAGCAGAATGTTGACATTGCTGTAGGAAGTCGTCTCGTTTGCTCATTTGTTTCATTAACCCTCTTTTTTTTCTTTTATTTTGTTGTCTCTCCCCATTTTTACCGCCTTTTGCCCCGCTTCCTCTGTACCTCAGCAGCGTAGAGGGACCGCCCCTTCACGACAGCTCCAACACCTGGTGAGAACAATGGCCCCTAATGCCCTGTCCCCATGTCTCCATGCCCTTTCACCCATCTTCTTTTCTATTGTCTGCATAAAGTTTCAAAAGGTTCCTTTCGGTTTGGTAAAATGTGCTGCTAATTAGGAAGCTTTATCGAAACAAAAAAAGGAAACATAAACAGCAATTGAGGAAAATGGCTCCGATTTTAGTCGGGCCTTGTAGGTGGAGCTCATCAAAGGTCATCAGGAAGTTTTCTGCTTCTGACCTCAGATCAACTCTCTGCTCCTCCAGAAACCTGCCAGCATCAGGAGATAACCCAAGTATTTTCCTTTAGAGCAGGGATGTCCAAACCTTTTGATTTGGTGAGGTGGAAATGTGACCATTTGGCCCGACATAAATGGAATAACATTATAAGCAAATCAACCATTTAATGATCATTTTATTGCAAAAGCATACATTTCATGTCATCCCATGGAACACAAAGACATCCGCATTTGTTTTTCACACAAATCACGGTAAATTTCCTGCCCTGTTCATTCTCAGTTGGCTTGTCATAGTTGTTAGCATGTCTTGTTGGTAGAGCCTCTAGATATTAAACTACTCGAAAACAGCTTCAGTTTCTCTGCATTTTAGGCAATCCCAGTTGTTTTGAACTTCACAGAAAAGGGTTCTACGCCAGCGTTGCCACAATCAAAAAAAATTCTACACACAGTTCTTAGAAAGTGCTGGGGGTTGATACTTCCTGATTTTATTGAAACTTTGAATGCGGGCCACGTTTGGCCCCTGGACCAGACTTGGGACATTTAGACCAACATCCTACATTATCTCCAGGGGTGAAAAAATATCAGCATTTGTTTGTTTTAGATGTCCAAATTAAAACGGAAAATTGTAGCTTTTTTCATTTTAAGTCATTAGCTGTGTGAAAACTGTTTTTTAAAATGTAATCAATGTTTTTTCTTCAATCTTAATGAATTCAGGCAGTGAAAAGCAGGCCTATAATTTGATTAAAAAGCTTTTCTAAGTTCTACGTCAATATTAACATATTAAGATTATCATTGGCTGCTACGGAAAATGTTCACAGAAAAGAGACGGTTGTTATGAAATTGTTTAAACATTAACAACAAATGAAATCAAACCTCTGGCTTAGACTGAATCTGAAACGGTTCAGCAGGTGAATACACAGGTGCTGCATGTCGTGTGATCATCCTGTATGACCCCGATCGACCAATGAAGTTAGCCATAAACCGCAGACATGATCGTTGATGAGAATACAGTAATACATCCCTAATATAGATTCAGTTTTATGTATGTAAATATGGAAACAGCAAATAACATCTGTGATGTTAGATAAGAGTCAAAGTATTAAAGCAGCTCTATTTATGTTAAATGTATGTTTAATATGTACACTTTTGGGATAGTTGAGTGTGTCAGACTGAGTGCTTTAGGAAATAGTTTAGATTAACTCAAAAGGTCACTGTTGACGCGCAGCTGACTGTTTCAGTCCTTTTTTAAGGAGACATGAAAGGAGCGTGAAAGTTGGGGTCATCGTCTGACCCGACTGTTGTCAACGGCTAAAGGGGATCGCCGTTACACACCAAAGGCCAAACATGTCGTCGTTAAGGTTGTTGTTTGTCTGCAGGGATCGACCAAGTCTTTGACCTACACCAAGCAGAGGAACACGTTGCCCAGGTAAAAAGCTCCTTGACAGCTGCTCTTTCACAGAGAGCTTTGCTTCACAGGCTGAAGGAGTAACTCGATAGGATCTACGTGTTACGCTCTGGATCCAGTTTCTGGCTTTCATTCAAGACTTTCACCAAACCTTTACGTGCCAAACGCCGCGGGCCAGCACACCTTGTTTTGTATTTTCTGCTAAAGAGAAAAAGGAAAAAAAAAAAAAGAAAGCACAAAATGCATACATTTAAACTAAACAACATCTTCATTTCTTAACTAAATGTTTTGAAATCCCACTGATGAAAAACATAGATTCTTCCATGAAAAGTATTAAAAAACATTAACAAAGGAAAGAAACATTTCAACTGAAACTATTATCTGAAAACTTTCAGCTAAAAAGAATTTACGTTATACCAAACATTTAGTTCAATCTGGGTTATATTATAATACATTTATAATCATTTGGAGCTATAAACAATGTTTTCTCACTTTAAAGTTTTCTTTTTTGCTTTCTTTTTAACATACATTTTTGGGGTTTTCAGATAACTTCTACTTACAAACTCCATTGTGGTCTCCAATCATCTTGTGATCCATTTCCAAAGTGTCCTTTTTTAGCCAAAATGAAAAACAACTGTGTCGTTTTCTAGGACGTAGTTTCTGCAGAGCGACAGGAGATCTTTAGAAATTCAAATCTGAGTTGTGACCGGGACCGTTGGGCAACCCCACCCCGCTTCCTGTCACCCAAAACTAAGAGCTCTCTGTTTACATGCTGTCCCCCTAACTTACAGCCCCTCACACCCCCAAACTAACATTAGCGCTGCAACAAAAATGGCGAGCAATATTGGAGCTATCCAGCCGAACGGTTTAGATCCAGATTCAGACTCAGACGAGAAATACAAAGACGTACCTGGATCTTTTTGTCTGCAGGAGGATGCATCAGAATGGAGTGGAACAGGGAGACTGTGGCCCCACCCAGCCTATTTTATACATCACGAATGCAATCTTTCTCATACAACAGTTTTTCGTCTGCTCCTGATAAACCACAATTTAAAAAAACAATACTCAGTAATACTCAGTAATGCAATTTTAAGCATAATTTCTTAACCCTTGTGCTATCCTATGACCCCCCCCCCTTCCACTGATGTGTTCTCCCTACCATGACAAAGGTGGATAAAGGTGGAGAGGATTTCATGTCATCCATGGACACCAGTGAAGATCACAAATCATTGAAGAAAAAAGGTTCCGAGCTCTGTCTAGTGGGTCTAGATGACCCAACTCCCAATGTTAAAGTGCCTAGGATAGAACAAGAGTTACAACATGTCATTCATCATCAGAAAAACACACAAAAAAAGTCTAGTCTGAATTTAGGTAAGACACAACTCCCACCTACTAATGAAAATGTATTCAGAATATTAATAACTTCTGGTTAATTTTTCCCAAATTTAAACTAGAAACTGCCTCTAAAGAATTCCTTCAATTTCTCTCTCCTCCTTTGATTGAAGTACTTTGCAGGAAACTAAGCCACACTGATAGGTGGACACTCATCAAATATGATCAAGATTTTCAGCATTATTGATTGAAATAGAAGCTGCACTTTAGAAAGGATTATCAGTTTTACTTGAATTTGTTACAAATTCTTGGAGGAAAAATGAATCAAACAAATGTCTTTTTTGCTCAACTGTCTTTTTCTTATAATCAATATTGCTGATTGAATATATAGTGTGTAAGATGAGGATAGCAGAGAAGAATGGAAAGGTTTAACGTACATCTCAGGCTGCTGTTCTTGGTTGGGTTTGCTTCAGGAGCTTCAGTGTAGACCGTGTGATGGAGCGCGTGATGGAGCGCCACTACGACTTTGACCTGACCTACATCACGGAGAGAATCATCTCCGTCTTCTTTCCTCCGAAGCTGGAGGAGCAGAGGTATCGGATCAACCTGAAGGAAGTGGCGGCCATGCTCAAGTCCAAACACCAGGACAAATTTCTGGTGAGCTGCCACGGTTCCTGTGGCTTTGACCCCCACGAGGAATTTTGCTGGCTTTGCGGTGTTTACTTATAACCGGCTGAAGATTCATGTTGTGCAACGGAGTTCGCCGTGTTCTCTGAAGCCACAGCGGGCCTCCAAACCCATTTAGGAGCCCGCAAATAAGCAGCTTTTTGGTTTATGTGTCACTCCCATAGTAAAACAAAATACATTTCCTACTGTGACAAAGTCTGTTGAAAGTCAAATCTACACGCTCCATTTCAGCTCCTGAACCTCTCTGAAAGGCGCCATGACATCACCAGACTGAATCCAAAGGTTGGACTCTTTTTGTTTTTGGGATGCTGAGCATTCAGGTCCCTCAGATCCCACAAACGTGTCTTCGTTTTCCATCTACTAACAGGTTCAAGACTTCGGCTGGCCCGACCTGCACGCCCCGCCGCTGGATAAGATCTGCGCCATATGCAAAGCCATGGAGACCTGGCTGACCTCCGACCCTCAGCATGTTGTGGTCCTGCACTGCAAGGTCAGAGTTCAGAGGCCTTTTTAAGAGAGACATTCCAGTTTTTCACTGACTCCGACACACACACCCACACACACACACACGTGTTAGCGCTGGACCTCAGCTGTTTCGATGTGACTGCACCGGTAAAGCAGCGGCAAAGATGAAGCAAGAATGAAAGAATCCGTCTCTGATCCTGTTTTCTATGACCTTCAGTCACTGTCTCTCTTGAAAAACCGTTTTCTGCCCCAAATCCTCATCACGATCGAGCTCTTGGACTACTTTGACTGTTTTTGAGTTTGAACGTTGATACATCTGAACCAGATCCTCCTCGGTGGTTCCCAGAACATTCCAGCTTCAGGAAAATAATTCCTGCTTTAGGTTTGTTCCAGAAATGTAGACAAACAAGCTTAAGTGAATATGAAAATGAGTTACTGCTGAGGTCTTTGTAGAAATAGCCTGTGCTCAGTGTGCCTGGAGTTTTCCTGCTGGTGTTTTAAAATGTCATGTTCACAATTTCAAGTTGGAAAAATCTTTGGAATTTTTCGGGAACATGGGGAGGCTTTTAATTTGAAATCAAAGCTTCCACATCAGTCTGTATCAGAGCTCCAATGTCTGGATTTTTCTCTCTTTTTTTTTTCTCTCTCCGGTCTGCAGGGGAACAAAGGTAAAACTGGCGTGATCATTGCGGCGTACATGCACTACAGCAAGATCTCTGCAGGGTGAGTGCTGCTTGCACGTGCAACACTAGCTGTAAATCTATGAAGCCATTCTGCTCTGGAACACTGGAAGTGGTTCATCCTGTCCACTGTAACAGCTGTATCCTCTGCATGCAGCAGCTAAGCTGAATCCCTGATGGAAAATGTTGGTTCAAAGGATATGTGCGTGTGTGTTTGTGTGTGTTGATGTGCAGGGCGGACCAGGCTCTCAGTACTCTCGCCATGAGGAAGTTCTGCGAAGATAAGGTGTCCTCGTCTCTCCAGCCGTCCCAAAACAGGTAAACGCCGCGTGGATTATCTGTGGGGAAGTTTGTGCAGGAAAGAGTGGAAGGAGGCCTGATGGTGGATTATCAGCCCTGCAGAGGAGACTTTGCTAGTGTTGGTTCCGGAAGTTAGAGCTGGGAATGACTTCAAACGTAGACATTTTCCTCATAACAAGTTAGAAAATCTTGAAACTAAAATGTGTTCAACCCTTGTGCTATCTTGGATGACCCCACCCTTACATTGATGTGTTCTCCCTACCATGACAAAGGTGGATAAAGGTGGAGAGGATTTCATGTAATCCATGGACACCAGTGAAGATCAAGAATCATTGAAGAAAAAAGGTTCAGCACACTGTCTAGTGGGTCTATATGACCCCACTTCCAATGTTAGAGTGCCTAGGATAGCACAAGGGATACAAACTAGTGAATGACTCAGCAAAGTCTCACATGTTCTTCAGGCTCTGAATGTAGATCTATTCTACCTTCATGACAAATTTTAAGACAATTTACCGGTTGATCTTCGTTCCAGTACTCACCTTTTGTCATGAGTTACGGGTCATGACCGAAAGAACAAGGTCCCAAATGAAATGAGCTTCCTCTGTGGGGGGGCTGGGCGCTCCCTTAGAGAAAGGGTGAGAAGCTCGGTCACCCGCGGAGAGCTCGGAGTAGAACCGCTTCTCCTCCACATCGAAAGGAGCCAGTTGAGGTGGCTCGGGCATCTAGTCCGGATGCCTCCTGGACGCCTCCCTGGAGAGGTGATCGGGGCATGTCCCACTGGGCGGAGGCCCCGGGGAAGACCCAGGACACGCTGGAGAGACTATGTCTACTATGACTACGCCTCAGGGTCCCCCCAGAGGAGCTGGAGGAAGTGGCCGGGGCGGGGGAAGTCTGGGCATCTCTGCTTAGACTGCTGCCCCCACGACCCGGTCCTGGATGGATGAATGGATGGATGGATGGATGGATGGATGGATGGATGGATGGATGGATGGACGGATGGACGGATGGATGGATGGATGGATGGATGGATGGATGTCTCAGGTAGCACTAACGGGGGTGAAAAATCCACACAATGTGCCTGCGGCTCACCTACTTCACTCTTGTTTCGACTTGTCGCCCATGGCATGCCCGCAGAAAAATACACAGACATTTTTACTACCAACATTCTACGACCTTGATATTTTGTGTGGGTCTCCTGCGTGTGCCGTACAGTTTTGTTAGACTTTTTTTTTTGTTTGCAGACAGCCCCGCATCCACCCTCAAGGGCAGTTGGGACTGAGGTTGTAGTGGACGATATTGTGGTACATGAACAAATAGCAAAACAAAACAAAAAACAGCATTTCCATTTCACTGCAACAGTTTTATTCAAATAAAAGTCAACATAACTTCAATTATTCTGCAAGTTTATCTCAATGGGAGACATGCATCATGGGGAAACACACCAAAGAGCACTGATCTACCTTTCTGGTCGTTCTGGCCAAAACTAACGTGAACAACAATCAAGAACAACGTAGGTGGTGCGTCTGTGCGTCTGTGTGTCTGTGCGTGCATCCTTCCTGAGTGCATGTTCTACTGTGGTGAGGAAAAGCAACATGTTTTAAACATGTTCCTGTGTTTCCTGTTGTACTGAAAAGTCTCTCTGAAGGTGAACTTCTAACAAGTATGCAGAGATACTTGCTCGCCTATATGTGGGAATGTAATTTTGAGGAGTTTGAGGAAGAGTTCCTCTCTATCGATGGCTGCATTTCCATATCCCTGTGTAATGGAAACAGTATAATTGCCCAATTGTGTCTTTTTGACATTTCTAGAATTTTGATAAAGTTTTGCGCATGTCTGTAATGGAAGCACAGCTGAAGACTGTGCACAACAAGGAGCTATTTAGCTCAGCTTCCACGCTTTGTGGCAGATACATAGCAGTTGAAGTAAGGAGTGGGGTGGTCCTAAAAAGAAAAAAACTGCTTTTTTTTTGCCTTCCTCAGGGGAGCGCTGGGTGTTTTGTTGCCGTGTACAACATTTTTTGCGTTGTGTATTATTGTACGGGCCGATTGATGTCTTGTTCAGGCCTAGTCACAGGGTCACTCAGGTTAACCCTGGTGTGTAACTTTATCGAAATGGAAGGGTCTGTCCTTAACACCTTCCACTGTTGCAGGTGAAACCTAAATAACACACACTCTGACTAGACACTTTGAGCGTTTGCGCCAGCGGTGCTCATTACGTCAGTGGTCGTATGGGTAGAATACAGGCCATCAAAGATAAAGGCCAAGTGGCGTATACTTATGTAGCGCTTTTCTACCTTCTTCGAAGGCCCAAGATGCTTTGCAGTTGCCCATTCACACACACACACATGAGTGTCTGCCCTGTGACTGGAAGGTCATGAGTTCAAATCCAGGCCGAGTCATACCAAAGACTCTAAAAAGGAGGGTTAAACCACCACATGGTTCCAGAGCGCGGCTGTGTCTGCAGCTCATCACTCATGGGTCCAAGGCGGAGAACAAATGTCACACGTCTAGACACGTCTAATGAAGAACTCTACCTATTTATTTCTAATTAATGTTAATTGAAGAGTCATTGAAAGATCAGAGGCGTTTCTCTGTAATCATGCAGACTGGGAAAGGAGAGCTCATGGAAAACACAAGACTCCTTAATGAGGCTTAGATTTTTAACAATGATCCTCTCCATTATCTTTCAGGTACATCTATTATTTTGGAGGCCTCCTCTCTGGAGCCATAAAGATGAACAGCAGCCCTTTGTTCCTCCATCAAGTCCTCATCCCATCTCTCCCAAACTTCCAGGGGGAAGGAGGTATGCTCCTTGACCTTTAAAACCAAAATGCTGTCCTGTCCTTCCCACAACTCCGAGGCAAATCTCTAATAAGCTCCTGCCGCTCAGCAGAAACGAAATCTTAGAAAACGACAAGTTTTTTTTAAAAATTTTGGTTACAAACAACATCATCATAATTAAAAGGCCACTAAGAACGCTTTGTTAATAAATGTGAAAGGAAAAATTAGAAAACAGTGGACATCCCATTTGGGATGAGTGTTTTCTACTTTCAGTGGTGCTTGACGTTTAGCTTGATGAAATCTGTACAAGACAGCGCCGTTTGTCTTGGCGGGCTCTTCAGACGGGTTTTCCCTGGAAGCGCAGTGGTGTTTTGGCATGCCGATAGTGCATGGGTGCTGCCCTGCTTTCCCCACATCTGACGCTCGGGTCCACGAGGAGGGGACAGCCGTCAGCTCATTCTTCTGCCTGTCAGCTGATGAAACTCTGTCCTGTTTGCAGGTTACTACCCCTTCCTGAAGATCTACCAGTGCATGCAGCTAGTCTACACCTCTGGAATATAGTGAGTTGGCCCTGTGATGACGCAGCGTCACGCCAAAAGCTGCTCCTGAGCATCATCGGCTGCTTTTCTCATCCGCAGTGACCTTCAGGGCTCAGGAGGCCGACGTCTGTGTGTGACCGTCGAACCGGCGCTGTTGCTGAAGGGTGACATCATGGTAAGTCACACGGGAGGACATACCAAGGCCACTAGTTTGCAAAAACCTCTGCTGCCTTGAACTGAATAAAGCTCAACTTTGGCTCGGCCGATCCCTCAAACTCTCTGGCGCCCTCTGCAGGTGAAATGCTACCACAGGCAGGCCCAGAGCGCCGACAGAGACACCGTTTTCCGGCTGCAGTTCCACACCTGCACCGTCCACGGGTCCCAGCTGTGGTTCGGCAAAGGAGAGCTGGATGAAGCTTTCACTGGTGCGTTCAGGGACCTGTTAGTGGCAGGAGAGCTGCAATAACAACCACACGGCTTTTTTTTAGCTTTTGATCGTTGCTGATTACTAATTTAGCTAAATATTAGCGGTCTTAAAACATTTCTAGTTATGGACTTTAGTTTGAGATTCCAAACACTTTGACATTTTTCTTTAATAAACAAACAAATGTCAAAAGTAGAAGTGTGAATAAATTTAACTCTACCCTGTTTTATCAGCGAGGAATGTGGGCGTTATGCAGGAGGAAAAGAAAGGCTGCAGGCGGATTGACTTTAATCCTTACCACTGGAGGATTCTTTACAGAGAAAGCAATTTAAAAAAGCACAAAATACACTATTTTCTTAGACTTCTATGACCCGATTCAATTTTGACCAAGACCCACATCTGTTCTGGTTTGGTTAAGACCAGAAATCCGGCTGAACAAATCAAGTGATCCAATAAGACACAATGAAGGCTCTAGCATTCAGTGTAAGAAAATGTATTTTCTGTTTTTACTCAGCATCCCTTTAGGACAGGTTAGAAGAGAAAGAATTCATCTGTAATGCAATTTTTCAAACTCCTAATCATAAATTTAGATATTTATGTTATGTCAGTTTAAATATAGATATATAGTTTTGTTTTAAATAAAGTTTTTTTTGTCTCATTACAAATCTCTCACTGATTTCAAACCAATGTCTTAATAGCAGCAGCAGTCGGGGTAGTGACAGGATTTAGACAAAACTTCTTTAGAATGAGAATAATTACTTCATTACGTCGTTTTTTTTCCTGTTTCATTCCTCATAGACTCTGCTTCCTGTTACTGGATCCATGCATTACCTTAAAACGATAAATGATGTTTTCTACATGACCGCAGATCGTTGCTTCCTTACTTGCTGCTTGTCATTTTTTAGTTGTGCTTCCCTCTAGTGGTCGGAGCGTGACACATCATGTTTTGTCCTCGCTCACTTGCTTTTACCTGCAGGTTTCTGGGGGGGGGGGAATTCCGCTTCAATACAAAACAGCATTTCATAAAAAACATACAAAAAAATTTAATGTTTGTTTTGGACTTGATTTCTGAGCTACGATACATTTTGAGCAAATATATTCAAAAAACTTATGAATAATCATATAAAAAAATATAATTTTTAAAGAATATTTCCCCTTTGTGGCTTATTTTTACAGACAGTAAAGTACTCATGACAAGATAATTGATTCTTGAATTTTATTAATTTTATGCAAAATAATTTGCACATATTTTAAATTTGGATACTTGGTCTGCATGTGCTATGAAGATTTTTGAAACAGTGTTATGTCTATTTTTTCTAAAATATATGATATAATATATGTATATCATTTATAAGTATAATCTGCATATATTTTAGATAACTGATGTGCATTTGCCATATTGATTTCTAATAGTGATTTTTTGCATAATAATAAATCAGTAATTCATCTTTGTCATGTGCTTTATTGATACTTCAGGATTCTTAATTCTGTGTGGTAAAATGTTATGAACCGGATAATGATTGTGTTGTTTTCTGCAATATTCATACTTTGATTGCTTGTAATAAACCATTTCAAATCAAATCAATCAAAAGTAATCATGAAATATTTTGTTTTAAACTCAACTTGTGGAAAAAGGCAGAGAAATGTCCAGAAAACCCCTAAAACGTTTGGTTTGATAATGTTTCTCATCTGTTCGCTCCAGATGAACGTTTTCCTTCTGACGCCACCGTGGAGTTCATCTTCTCCTCTGGACCTGAGAGAATCAAAGGTGGGTTCTCTGCTCCATCAGAGGCCTTTTTCTTCATCCTACATGAAGAAAAGGACAAATGAATGCACGTGTGTTCTGTTTGTGAGACTCCTGTGTTTGCCGTCAGGCCGGGAATACCACAAGAACGACCCGGCCGTGACGGTGGACTACAACACGGCCGACCCGGTGGTCCGCTGGGATTCCTACGAGAACTTCAACCAGAGATACCAGGACAGCCTGGAGGGTAACTTCTGTCTCAACGTCTCTAAAGTCGGCCTTTATATTCAAAATATGGGAGCAAATCTAGACAAGAAAAGTAGATTCCAGCTGCAAACAGATGTCGCACCATTTTCCAGTCAGAACAAAGAAACGCTTTATATTACAGACCGTCAGTAAAACAAGCTGCTAACACTCAGATGACCTGAGCTGAATATCGTGATGCTTATTTTTCTCACTTGGTTTGATGGGAGGATGTGTGTTTATGAGGAAACTAGAGGAGTTTTACCCTGCAGCAGCAGACAGAGCTGGCCTCCACCCAGTACTGAGACTTAAGCTCTTTGCCGCCCTTTTTTTCTCAGTTTCTCTTCTCAAACGTGGCGTGTTGCTCAATTCCTTCAAAGGGTCGCTGTTTCAGACATCTGTTTTTTTACCGGTTTTGTTTATAAATGTGACGAGGATTGTTGTTTTGGTTTCTCTCAGACATCGCCCACACCAGAGGTCCTCTGGATGGAAGCCTGTATGCGCAGATCAAGAAGCGCAGAGCAGCCGGTTCCGGGTCCCTCAACTCCACCAACGGCAGCAGTCCTGGGGGGCCCCTTGGCGACGACAGGCCCGATCACCTCATTGGGCGGGGTTCTGACTCCGCCCTCTCTGCTCACTCTCTGCATTTGAACCAAGCATCGATGCATCCCGACCACGATGAGGCGCTTCTTCGCCCGCCGCCGCCGCCGACCAGGCAGGAGAGGGAGGAGCTTGAACGTCTTCTCGGCGGCATCGAGGGCAGCAGAGACGGGGAACGGGAGACGGCCATCTTGGACGACGGAGACCCGCTGGAGAGGACGGGGACGTTGGGCCTGAGCCGCTCCTGCTCGTGTCAGGAGGGTTACCGGTCGCAGCGCTGCGCAGAGCCCGGCTGTGATCGGACCCTCCTCATGCCCAACGGCTACTGCCTGGATCGAGCCCCGGGGACCAACGGCCACCACGGGGCAGCCCCCCTGGCTGCTCCCCCCTCGCATGTGGATCTGTGCCAGCATTACAGCCCCCACAGCCACCAGCCCCTCCCACCCCCAGACCTGGTGTGGGACCGGCAGAGTGGCCCGGCTCAGTACTTGCACCGGGCCTGCTCGGAGGCCTCCCGCCACATCTGTCCGTACCCCTCACCGGATCTGACCCCCCACAACCATTCCCATCACCACCCCGCGCCTGCCCCCGGCCGCTTCTGCTGCCGGGAGGAGGACTATCCGCCCTACCACCACCCATCTCCGCCTCACAGCCACCACCACCTCCACTCAAACCACCCGAAACCCCCCGCCAGCCCCACATACCATGACATAATGCTGCTGGACGGCCTGCCGCCCCCTCCCTGCCCGTGCAGGGATTGCAGCATGAGGAGAGAAGATTCCTACCACAGCCTGAGGCTTGACCGCGGCGACAGCTTCCACTGGGACAGAGAGGCGGAGCTTCAGCAAAGGGAGGTGGGGCTTAGGAGGACCAGGGAGGCGGAGCTAGCCAGAGCGCCCGACCTCCACTGGGAAAGAGATTCCGGGCTGAGACGAGGCAGAGAGATGTCCCTGCACTGGGAGCAGGACAGGGAGGCGGAGCTTCAGTGGGAGAGGGAGGCCGATTATTGGCACAGAAGAGCCACCGTAGCCTCCTACGGCTCGCAGAGCCACGACCCCCCAGCCTTCACCTATGACCCTCTGCCCTCCGGTCACCCCGCCTATCCTGAAGCATCGAGGTCGCACGCCCACTCCCACCTGGATCTGAAGTACAGCAGCAGCAGCAGCGGCTACCAGACACCCCGCCAGGTCTGCCCCTGCTCGCCATACCAGCCCTCGCCGTCTGAGAGCAGAGGCTACGCCTCCGGTTACCAGTCCGAGTCAACGTCACCTCTGCCTCCCCTTTCCTCCATGACGGCACCCTGCAGCCACAGCAACGGGACCGCCAACCACAGCCACCCCCATCCAGAGGCACAGCAGTGCTACCACCCGGACTCCCACACCGGTGAGTTTGACGCCTTCATCTGGTTTCATCCTTCATCAAGCTGCTTGTCCTGAAGTCATGTGACTCCATCCCCTCTGTTGTCCCCGCCTCCTCAGACGCTCTTCGTAGTTCTGGAGAAAGCGTGGGCTGGAGGGATCACATCACCCACGGCTCCTTCAAGAGGGTCCACAGAGACGCTCACGGCGCCTGCTCCACGCCGTCCGATATGTCGGGCCCGCCCACTCCGGTCCACACCAGCAGCCCCCTGCGCTCACAGGAGAGGTACTTGTTCATCAACCACATGACTCAGCGCTTCCACGTTGGTGACGTTGGTCACAAACATCAGTCAGAAAGTTCTGCTGCTGCCGGGACGAGTCAGAAACAGAACAGACGATGTTTGGGGAACACCTCGATTGTGAAAAAAATTCACATTCATTCCAGTCATGGAAAGTTTCTAGTTTCCAGCAGCACCAAAATCTGCAGTTTATCACAAAAACAAATGCTTTCTTCCTCAAAGATAACCAAAGAAAATACAAAATTTCCCTGACTGGGAAAGCAAAGGCATTTCCGTGCTCAATGAAAGAGGAACTCTTCCTAACTCCTGGCCAAACGATCCATAAAAGACTTCTGAGACTTATACTCAGAAAAGTTCAGTTCAGTTTAATTCACGCTGCAAGACGATCTTTTATCGCAGCTGCCATAAGATTTTATTTTATACGATCTCTTAGGAAACATCTGAATTTTTAATTTAATTTATTTCATTTTCATTTTTACTAATTTATCTATTGTGTGTATTTCTGACTGATGTGTTATCAGACAACCAGATCTATCTTGATGAGGATGAATAAAGGATCGTCCAACCAAACAACCAACTAAATCAGACCAAACCAGAAAAAACAAGCCACACCAGTAGCATCCACTATTGTCAGATCTGAATCTAGATCTTTAGATAAAAGCTTGAGATTTTGTTTTGATGAAGGAAATGTAAATCCTGCCCCAAAAAGACAAAAACACAAAAAAAATCAAAACATGAGGGGTTTAAACTCTTAAAGTTACCCATTTAGAAGTTATGGTGTTTTTTAAGTTAAACCCTTTAAGGCAGGGGGGGCTTATTACGTCGATGTGACCGTAGATCACAGGCTAGCAAGGATAAACAACAAAATAAAATGATATTTTTAGAAAGTCTGTCAGCGAATCATCATCCTTGCTGTGAAGTAAATCACTTGATTGACATGTATAGCGGCCAATCAAACTTCCTCTGAAACATACATCACTGTTTTTTTTTTTTTTTTTTTAAATACCCCTCTCCCCCTCAGCGGGTGGTTTCTCACCCAAGCTTGGGTCCTCCCCCAGAGGCCTGGGAGGGTTTCTCAGGTTTAACCGCTGACGTAAAGCGGTTTCCTCTGCTACCGTAACCTATTTGTCTGGAAGGAACAGAAATGTTCTCGCATGTTGCCGCTCTGCTGATTGGTTCCTTTTGTTCCTGTGTGGTTTTTTTTAAAGCCCCAGTCCAGGAGGGAGGGACTTCCACATCCGGACCACAGACATCATCGACGACTACGAGTCTCCACAGCTGCAGGATGCACATCACCGTGGCAACGACACGGTCCAGGATAGTGGGAGGAGCCCCAAAAGCATCTCAGAGGGCTCCTCTGTCCCACTCAGAGATGCACAGTCGCACACAGACCCCACCTCCACCTCGCCGCCGCACAGCCCAGAGACGCCCACGCTGTCCTGTCAGGCCCCGCCTCCTGCCTCTGCAGGTCCTCCCACACCGACTCCTGCGGAGGGAGCTGCTCCGCCCCCCACACCCCCGGACTCCCTTCCTCAGAGCCCAAGTAACGCCTCGGTGCAGCCCAACGGATTTTCCCCCACGCAGAAACCTCTGCCTGCAGCCCCCGAGCCCTCCAGCCCCGCCTTTGCCCCCCCACCGTCATCCAACAGCATGGAGGGCTCCCCGGTGTCCGACCCTCCGGTTCCCGGGTTTGCCACTCTGGGCAGGCGGCTGATGTTGAGTGGTTCAGATCTCCACCCCCCCAGTTGCCCTCAGAACCACGGCCCCCTTCATTACCACCCCTCTGCTGCGGAGCACTGCGCCCCCCTGGACACCAACAAGAGGCACTGCCACCCACACCTCCACCCCCCCTCCCTCTCCTCCACCATCTCCATCCCCCTTCCCCACCCGCAGCCCCCCCTGCCGGAGAAGCGGCATCACCCCACCCTGTCTGACCCTGCCAGGCCCGCCCCCGGCTCCGCCCAGCATCAGCACCACGTCACTTTCTCTCCAACTGTGGGGGAAGTTGCACCCCCCGCAGGCCTAAATGACGAGGTGGCGCACGGAGAGGTGGCGAGCAGAGTCAGCGTGAAGTTCGTCCAGGACAGTTCCAGGTTCTGGTACAAGCCCGGCATCTCCAGAGAACAAGGTCAGACCCCCACCTGTGCACACCTGAGACAGGAAGAGCCAAACTAACCCTCGGCCTTCTCCTTCGCAGCCATCGCCGCTCTGAAGGAGAGAGAACCAGGAACCTTCCTCATCAGGGACAGCAACTCCTTCCAGGGGGCGTACGGCCTGGCCCTGAAGGTGGCGGTCCCGCCCCCCAGCGTCCACAACAACAAAGGTAAACGTCGCCGTCACGCCCCAAACATTCAGCTTACAAGCAGCCTGTTGACTGAGGCTCTGTGTGGACAGGGGGGGACCCTCTGGAGCAGCTGGTGAGGCACTTCCTGATAGAAACCGGCCCCCGAGGAGTCAAGATCAAAGGCTGCCAGAATGAACCGTACTTCGGTAAGATCTCCTTTGATCCGTCTTCTCTGGAGAACCCAAACATGAGGAGACGGAACCTCTCTCTGGAATAAAAGTCCATGTTTCCTGTGGTCTGCAGGGAGTCTGTCTGCGCTGGTCTACCAACACTCCATCACCCCCATCTCTTTGCCCTGCGCCCTGAAAATTCCAGAGAAAGGTCGGTACCTCCGGAGTTCTGGATCGGTTCTGCCGGAAAATCTGAAAGACCCTCACAAAAAACCAGCCTGTCAGAACCGCTGAGGCTTCGGACTTCAGATCACTGATGACTTTCTCAGGATAAAAAGTTTGACACATTTTAAAACCAAAACGTTACGATTTTAAATAAAGTTTTATTCAAAAATCCTAAGACGTTTAAATAAAGTAGAGTCACATTGAAAACAAACAGCAAAACAGCTCATATGTCGACAGAAAACCGTTCAGATCTTGTTGATAACTTTTTTTTTGTCGGATAAAACATTGAAACAAATTTTTAAATTAATTGTGTACACCGTTAAAGTGTGTGGTTTTTATCAAAACTGGAGTCCACGGCAGATTTTTTCTATTTCCCTGAAGTAAATTGAGACGAACGGGGGAAGGACCCCCCCCCACCTTCCCAACAGTAGACGGCACAGGCTCCCCTAAAGGTCAATGTTGCTCAATGTTGCCGTGGCAGACAAATAAGTTTAGTCATCTTGGAGTTAACTAGCAAAAGTATTTATGATTTTCATATAAAAATGTGGAGAACGTGGCGTTTGTTAAAATGATTGAAACACGGATTTGACTTTGAACAGTTTTACAAAAGTTTACCCTTAAAGTTTACGTACCCCTGCAGACCTGGCAACATGATCCGTTAAAGGTGAGCACGGACGGGGGTTTCCTGCACTTTTTACTGTTGATTGGTTGATGTTTAACTTTAAGGGAGAGACACAAAACCTGCTGCCTCATGGTCTTCAGACATACGTAGCGTTCAATGGCATTTCAAAGAATCCACCTCTCCGTCATCCGCCGTCGTATTGTAAGCTGTTCTGAGGTCTTTCTCCATCCCGTCAGATCTCCTGGGGGAGGTGCAGGAGGCCCCGCCTGTCAGTAACATCAGCACGGCGGCCGACCTGCTGAAACAGGGAGCAGGTAAGCTCCTCCCACATCCTCCTATGCGTCCAGCCTGAACGGGTTGCTGACGTTCAGGTTTTGGCGTTCTCCCTCCTCAGCCTGCAACGTCCTCTACCTGAACTCTGTGGAGACAGAGTCCCTGACTGGCCCCCAGGCCATCGCCAAGGCAACAGAGGCCACCCTCGGGCGACAGCCGCGTCCTGCCGCCACCGTGGTCCAGTTCAAGGTGACGTCGCAGGGCATCACGCTGACGGACAGCCAGCGCCGGTACGTTCGCGGTGTCCCGTTCAGGAAGCGCCTCGTTCCTCTGCTCTTCCTCACGCCAGCGTCTGTTTCAGGGTCTTCTTCAGGAGGCACTACCCCGTCAACAGCGTCACCTTCAGCAGCGTCGACCCGAAGGACCACAGGTGAGAAAAGGGGTGTGTCTGAAAGTCTGGCTGCCCCTATGGCTGTGAGCTCGTGCATGAGGGCGACCCGCATGCGCCGCTCCGGCCTGCGCATGTCTTAGTCCGGTTCCTGTCTGTCTGTGTCTGTAGGTGGACTAACCCCGACAACACCGCGGTCAGGTAAGTACCGCCTGATTTCTGTTGTGAGGAATGCGCCCGTGCATGATGGAGGCTTGGCGAGCGCAGCAGATGGCGAATCCAAGCCGGGCGCAGAGTCCGCCGCCGCTCACAGAGTCCGCCGCCGCTCACGTCCCGCTCCTGTTCTGCAGGGTCTTTGGTTTTGTCGCCAAGAAGCCCGGCAGCCTGGCGGAGAACGTCTGTCACCTTTTCGCTGAGTTGGACCCCGAGCAGCCCGCCTCCGCCATCGTCAACTTCATCAACAAGGTCATGCTGGCGCAGCGCCGATAGAGGCCAAAAGAGAGTTCTGTCGGGGTCCAGACGAAGCGGTTCTGAGGTGTCATGAAGCAAGACGATCCACTAAAGCTGCGCTCAGAAGGTCACAGCTGGATCCTTTGTGGTGCCGAATGCAGCAAAGCGGGTTCATTCAGAACCTAAAGTCAGAATTTAGCAGGTGGAGAGGAAATGCTGAGTCAAGAAACACAGGAAGCAAAAAGCAAAAGTTCATTTGGTGTAAACTCACAGACATTTATCAGGAACAGAAATGCAATTTTAAGCTTAATTTTCTTTAATTATGTCCTTCATCATAAAAAAAATAACCAAAATGCCACAAGAACATGTTAAGAACACCAAAAGCAGGATTTTTACCGGCGCGGGTCTTTAAAGGATCATGTTTTTTCCATTTCGCCCTAAATGTGATACCTGTTTTTGATTCGGCCACTTTTAAACAATCCTCCTTTTCTGGTCGTTTCTTTTGACTCCCATAATGCTTAAAGTTCAAAGGTCGGGTGAAGATGGCGGTTCGATTCGTTCTCACATGTAAAAACAACTAGAACGGAGAAGTTCCTCACAGAAACTGACCGGTTAAAAAAACAAAAAAACACCCATGACAAAAGAAAACGAGTAGAGAGCTAATCCGGCTGTCAGCTGCTGATGCGAGGTTTCCATGGTGACCAGAGTCAGCCTTGCTTCATGGCTGAGACCCTCAGAGGAGGAGATCCACCCGGGACCAAACCCACAGAGATGTTTGCTCAGCGGCTCCACAGCGGCACCCATGGGCCACCGGACGGCCGACAATCCTTCGTGTTCCACATTTCAGAGAGACTGACGGAGCTCTGAATGTCTGTAACGTGTGCGGGGGGGGGGAGTACACGTGTTGGGTTTAAGGACGTGTTCGCTTTAAAGTCAAATGAGGAAGACGAACCAAAGAAGACGAGGCGTGAAACCTCTGATGATTCAGCGCTTTACGCAACCAAACACAGGACAGGCGCATGTAACCAAAGATGAAGCACTCTCCTATTAATAAGCTTTTTATTCAGTTATATTTTTGTACTTATTGCTTCTTGTATTTTTATGATACTTTTCTGGTAGGAAAAAAAAAAAAAAATCACACAACTTTGTATTCCAGCAATAATATATTGTGTATGTTCTTCTCTTTGATCCTCATGTAGTAATAATATATTTTCACATGCAGCTATGGGCCAAAAGAGGAAACCGTTTGTTCATTTGAAAAAGGAAACTGCTGTTTTATATGAACAGAAATAAAGACTTTAAAGCCAGACGCTTGATGGAGATTTGTCCTCATTTCCAAAAGTCAGCTTAATATTTAGAAAGTTTTTTCCATTTTAAGTAGTCTTTTTTTTTCTTTATTATGGAACATGCTTGTTTTGCACATTCAATATTTTTTCCCACAGATCCATTCTTTAATTCCAAGGCTAATATTTGATCTCTGCATATGTGGTTTTAACTTCAGACACATTGTTTTTTTACCTTTTCATCTGTCAACACGTGACACTCGGAGCACATCAGCAGGAAATGAAAAAAAGAGGAAGATCGACGGCTTTTAGAAGATAAATGACAAATTCAGATGTTGTGGTTCAAAACATTTATTTTCAATTATATCGTAGGAAGGCGTGAAGAATAAACACTGTTTTAAACTGGAGATGCCAGAATTCATATAAAATGTATTTAAAAATGTTTTTTTTTTACTCCTGCCTTGTACTTTTATTTTGTAATATTAAGCAGAATTATGCGTGAAATATAAACAGCAACACAGAAAAATCAGTAGATTATGCTTTTATTTTGAAAAGAAAATATTACCTCCACAAAAGGACAGAATTTCTAAACTGTAGAAATACAATTCTACAGGAGGTTAAAAAATAGTATTAAGATCTTTAGAAGTTTAGAAACGGACAAGAAAAACCCAACACTGATTCATAACTTATTTATTAATTCCCTTTCATACATTTTAAATTATTTCCCAAACATTTCATCACCTTTGAAAAAACAAATTCCACTGGTAAACTCTCTCAGAGTTAAACTGCAGCTTAAAGAAAAGTTGTGGATCCGTGTTTGTGATCCCTCATGATCCATGTTCTCTGTGGGGGAGTGTCAAACATCATTTAAAAAAAACTCTGTTGGAGTTAAATCTGACAATTGACCGACCGGAAATCTGGGTTTTATGAACTCATCAGTTCAGAAAAACGCATGAATGTGCTGAAGGTGAAAAGCTCCGTTACAAAAGTGCATAACTGTGATCCAGGACTAAAGTCCTTCCTTGATATAGGAGTGCTGCAGACAGACAGACAGACAGGGGGCGCTCCTGTGAGCAAGATTTCACCAGATGAGCATTGGAAGGATTAGAGGCGGAGTCGAACCAGCACACACCTCAGACCTTCAAAAGGGAACTGCAGTGACTCCACGTCAGGCCAAAGGGGGGCGGCGGCGCTGGACCCCCGTCTGGTGGTAGGTGGTGTTGGCGCCGCAGTCGATGTAGCGGTACGATTCCAGGCTGTTCTGGGATGTTCTGACCATGTAGGAGGTTTTCACGGAGGTTCTGCAGACGGGCAAGCGGGGGTCAGATCAACGCCGGGCAGGAGTTCAGACGCATGAGCATTTCATTTATTTGGTAGTGTTTATTCTGGGGCAGCTGTGGCTGATTGGAAGAATGCAGGTTCGATTCCCGCCTTGTCTGAGTGTCCTTGGGCAAGACACTGAACCCCACATTGCCTCTGGTCGAACGTTGGCGCCGGTGTTCGGCAGCGGAGCCGCCATCAGTGTGTGAATGTAAAAGGGTTTGGGCCTTTACCGGGAGGAAGGAAAGCACCATACAAGTATACGAGTACGCAAGTATTTGAGTATACGGTTATACACAAGTACATAAGAATTTCGAATATACAAGTACGCAAGTTTATGAGTATACAAGTATACGAGTATACAAGTACGCAAGTATACAAGTATATGGGTATACAAGTACGCAAGAATAGGAGTAAACAAGTATACGAGTATACATGTGTACAAATATACAAGTATGTATGTATATAAGTATACAAGTACGCAAGTATATGAGTATACAAATATACATGTACGCAAGTATATGAATAAAAAGTATATGGGTATAAAAGTACACAAGTATATGAATAACAAAGTATCCAAGTATACAAGTACACAAGTATATGAGTATACGTGTATACAAATGTACAAGAACGCAAGTATATGAATAAAAAAAGTATACAAGTACGCAAGTATACGAGTATACAAGTACAGGGTATACATGTACACGAGAATACAAGTACACAAGTATACCAGTACAAAAACATAGATCCCATTAATAATTTGTTTTTTTTTCCATAAATTAGTCATAACTGGGGCTCGTTTGATTCTATTTTACATTTCTTTGTGTTTCTGTTCTGGTTCTGCTTTGGATTTTTCCTCCAAATCTATGAAACCTTCTAACATTTATTTGATATTTAACACGTTACTTTTACTGGTCAATCGCTGTAGGAGGATGAAATGACTTTACACAACAACTTTACCCTAAAAGTTGATCAAAACTGTAACCATCAAATGTCCTCTGGGTTTTTCTTCCTTACAGGCCTTTCAGGTGTTTGGAGTCAAACAGACTCGTGTGTGTGTGTGTGTGTGTGTGTGTGCGTGTACAGGGCATTTGTGTGTTGACAAGTGCATCAGATTGTGCGTTCTGGAGAAGTGACTCACTGCATGAAGATGACGATGTTGTGGACCTTGATGGGCATGGTGCAGAAGGCGCTGAAAGGAAGCAGAACAGGTTTGAACTTCTTCTCTGCTGGATCTAGTTTGGGACATTTTTTCTGGAGGAGGAACAACGTGAACTCACTAAACGTACGGAGCGCTGCTGCCGATCTCCACGCTGACGGTGAAGTTCAGCTGCAGACGTCAATTCAGAGTTAAAACCAAAAGTTTCTGCGGCAGATTTTTAAAACTGCGTAAAAACAGGCTCCTGTTTCTGGATCCTTCACGGGCTCTCTAGGTTGAACCCGGTTCCTCTGCCAGGTTCTGCTCAGGCTGTTCTGAGCTGCAGGCGCCTCTCCTCACCTGACTCTGGCTGAGCGGCAGAACCGTGGTGGAGTTGTCCAGCTGCCGGGTCCCGATCACCGTTTTCATGTACAGAACCTGGCAGCTTACGCTCTGGACCAGCACCGAGAAGAAGTTGGGGTTGCTGAAGTTCAGCGTGCTCTGGAGGAGAAACGGGAGGAGGTTCCTTTAGACTATCCCAGAAGGAGACGACGTTCTCCAACACACTTTTCTTAACCTCAAAGAATCAGCCGAGAACATCTCAAACGTCACCTGTAGTCATGGCAACAGTGAAAAATGGATGGATTTCAAGAAAACTTGAACGATTTTTGGATCAAATTTCTTTAGATTGAGGAGATTTTTTGTTGCTGTAATAACTTTTATTATCGTATAAATAAAATATTTTTTACAGAACCGTATCGCAAAAAACATTTAAGTGGCGTTCTCCGCCTCCTCGTTGCCATGGCAACCACACATAGTTCTGCTTTGAGGACTTTTGAAGTGATGAGAAATCAATGATTTTACTGTGTTGTAAATGAGAATCTTCCCATGATGCCGTGTTCCGTCTGCGCGGCAGAACCGAATGATTACACACTTCTGCCTCCAGAGGCAAGAAACACTCCAGGTTCTAGAAAATGTAAAGGTTTTCTTTTGGCGCCGAGACAAAAAGATCGTATTTTGACGAAGAAAAGAAGGCGGGCGAGCCACAAGCTCCCTGCTCCGGGCTCCAAGCAATGGGAACGGGAAGGTGGGCGGAGTTACTCCACGCCAAGGATCCCGCCCACATCTTCTTTACCGCGCTGCAGAAAACAATTGTTAGATTTTGGCCCAAAAACAGCATCATCATCATCATCATCATCATCATCATCATTAAAAGACCAATGCTTTGAAAATAGATCAAAAGATGATGGGGCGGGACACTCCCCTGAAAAATGGTAAAGGGGGTGTGGCTAAAGGTAATTACTGGAGCTGCAAAGATCCGTTTTTATTGTTTACAGTCCTCCGTCATCTCATGTTTTACGACTTTGCTGACTTTAGGAGTAACTCTGAGAAAAGGTTTCTTTTGATTGGCGTCTGCGAGGATGAAGCTCACCGTCATGTTCATCAGGACCTTCTTGCTCAAGTGATCAAAGCGCACGGTGACGGATCGCAGCCCCGCGTCCTCCACGACCACGGAGCGAGGGAAGAGGAAAAAGGCCACGAGTGAAGACACCAGGAGGCAGAGCAGAACCGAGAGGCCCACGTACAGTTTCCTGAGGAGACAGCAGAGCTGGGATTCAGACCAAACATCAAACCGACCCGGACTTTTCTAAAAACCGCAGATCCACGACTCCAGCTCGAAGAATTAGCAGTGAGGCTGAACAGCAGAAGTCCAAATATCGAGCCCTGGGGCGCTCCGCATGACGTGGAGACCGTCTCTGTTGTGATCAATAACCTCTGCCTTCAAGATAAGATCGGACCCCGTAAACTGACTTCCTAGCCCCGCCCACTTTTCCAGCTTGTCAAGGATTTCAAGGTCCACGGCGTGGAAGTCTGCACTCTGATCCAGCAGCCCAGAGAGCCTCGCTGTAGTTGTTTATTTAAGACGACTGAAATCCAAGTCTGTTCATGTGTTCAAAAGTTGGTCAGATGACGACAATTTTACAAAATAAGGTGATGATCAATTATCCTGTTTTGTTTTGTTTTTTTTTTTTCAAATAACAACGCTGTTTCGTCCATCATTTTGATCAGTCAGATAAAGTTTCCTAAATTATCTGAAACCATAGCAACAGATGTAAGTATCTGATCATTTGTGTCATGTAAGTATTTTGAGATGAGATGCTATGAAATGCAATATTTCAGGTTTTTTTTTTTTTTTAACAATATCTCCTCCTGACACAAAGACAGTAATAAGAGGAGGTGATGTTTTGGTCATTTTCTTTCAGGCCTGCAGGTTGTTGCACAGAAAAACTCAGTTTTTAGCTATTTAGTATATTTTTCAGTAACAAAATGTTACATTTTTCTCCACACTTTGGTTGTAAAAACAAACAAACAATAAAAACGTTTGACTCTTTAAGCCCCAAACCAGTACGTCAAACCCTGGTCTCCTGAGCAGGTCAGAGGTCACCGTCGAGCGGTGGAGCACTCAGAAGTCTGACAATTTCAAAATAAAAGCTTCTTTTGATGTTCTACCTTGTTGGTTGGAAGTTTGACCATGTAGAGGCAAAAAAAAAAAAAACTAACAGTCGTTTTCTGTGTTAAAACTTCTGCCCCGTAGATTATGATCAATAGGAGCTGAAGTTTGGATTTCTGGATACTCACGTCCTCTGAGGCTGCAGCCGTTGGTCACTGTACGGAATCAGAGCCACCAGCTCGTTCACTTGTTCTGTCAGGAGACAAACACAAAATGTCCCTGTTAAATACGTTTGGTTTCATGATGCGTTCAAAGCCTCAAACTCTTATTTTGTAGTACGTTCAAAGATAAATACTGTCGATTCATGCGTTCAAAACCTCAAACTTTTGTTTTCTGATGCATTCAAAGAGTCAAAATCTCGATTATTGATGCGTTTAAAGTCTCAAACTCTTATATTGTGGTGCGTTCAAAGATTCAAACTCCTGATTTATGCGTTCGAAACATCAAACCTTTGTTTTTTGATGCATTCAAAGATTCCAATGCTCGCTTATTGATGCGTTCAAAGCCTCAAACTCTCAATTTGTGATGCGTTCAAAGCCTTAAACTCTCGATTTGTGATGCGTTCAAAGCCTTAACTGTTGTGATGCCGTCAAAGGATTCAAACTCTTGATTTAAACATAGGTCTTGTGGTGCATTCAAAGCCCCAACTTCTTAACTAAAAAAAAAAAAATTAATACAATTCTTAACTTGTGATGCGTTCAAAGCCAAAAGGAAAACTGAACCTTTGTGGTGCGTTCAAAGATTCATACTCTCGATTATTGATGCGTTCAAAGCCTCAGCTGTTGATTTTTGATGCAGTCAAAAGATTAAAACTCTCGATTTTTGGTGCGTTCAGAGCCTGAAACATAGGTCTTGTGGTGCGTTCAAAGCCTCAATTTCTTAACCTGTGATGAGTTCAAAGCCAAAAACGTTCCTCTTGTGGTGCGTTCAAAGCCCCATCCTCGCACTTCGCGTCTCCACTCACCTGAGGGGATCCGGCCGGTGCCCTGACAGGTCGGACACGTGATGCTGTCTCTGCCGGTGAACTCCACGTAGGGGAACTGGGCGATGTCCTCGCGCCTGACGAGTCCGTCCAGAGACTCGTCGTCCGAGTCTCCGTCGCCCACCTCGCGCCTGGAAACGGACGAGGGGACAGCGCTGCTGCCTCTGCGGGACCAGAGCGCCCCCATGGCGGCCTGCGGCGGAGCGGGTCCCGGGGGCTACCACCGGCTCACAGGTGGACGGGTAGGAGCCATGCAGCCGCCGGAAACGAGCGAAGACTGTTGGGACTGAGACTTCTGGAGAAATTCTGTCAACTTCAGCTTCGGAAACATAAAAGTTGAAGACTTTTGTTTGACGGCAACAACGTTTTATGAAAGTTTGTAAACAGACATTAAAATACGTGGAATGCACTCACCTCAACGGACAGAATGTTCGATAGTGAGTTTTCACCGTGAAATCCTCTCTGTCATCACAACAAACAGGTTTGTGTCCGCATTGTGCTGCGTTCAGAGGCCAACCCACAGTAAATAAATACAGGCGTTCATAGGTCAACCCACAGGAACTGGTGGTGCGTTCAGGGTGCTTTAGGAATTCTGTCTTTAAAATGCGCTGTGGCTGCATCTGGCTTAGCGGCTTTGCTCCCAATTTGGCAACCCGGAATGCAGCGCCTCAGTGTGACGTCAGAGAATGTAGCCGGAACCCTTTTTTATTTTTTATTATTATTTTAATTTTTTGTAGAAGATTAAAGCGCACAATTATGAAGGAAAAGAAAAAGAGTTAAATTTAATATATATCTTTTAAATGTCTAAATATTATAAAAATCTTTAAAACGGGAGTTCTTATTTTGATATTTTTTGGTAATTAAAATACTATATATCCTAACATTTTGTTTTGGAATTTATTTATTTCATCAATTGGTTGCCTTTAAAATGTGTTTTCTGAGCTTTGATCGTTTTATTTTGTACTTGTTTAATGAGCTTTGTGAATATATAACACTAAGTTTAAATCAGTTGAACAGTTGAAACTTGCCCTTTATTTAGATCCTCATATCCTTACATTACTTTTCTGTTTTAGGTTACAATTTTTTTCTCTTTACTATAGTTTAATATTTTATTTAGGAGCAGCTTTTTGAAAAAAAAAAAAAAAAAAAAGGACTCCATGGTGAGTTTAAAAGCTTTAAGGCACATTTTCCAAAACACCAAATTGAACCTCACAGTTCAATTAGTTATCAGTTCCTCTTTCTTATTTGTAATTTAAAACATTTTGGTTTTGCTCTGAAATAATGTTTTCACAAAACTATTTTCAATAAAAGGAAAAATAAAACTTTAATGATCACTATTCAACATTCCTATAAAAACCCTAATTTAAATAAACTTGAAAAATGTTTCAACAGAAAATATTTTTATAGATCTGATCAATTTATTTTTCTTTTCCAGAGCAGATTTGATTTATCAACTTTTTTAAACTAATTTTTTACCCCTGAAAAAACAGCTACTGTTAAAAAGAGAACAATTGTTCATGTATGAAGATTTTTGTTGTGTACATTATATATATATATATATATATATATATATATATATATATATATATATATATATATCCCAGTTTAGCAAAAGAATATATTTGTTTTTCAAGGCAGCAAACAATAAAGACACAAAACAAGCAAAATTAAATCAAAAGAAGCACATTTATGTTTACTCATTATAGGAAAAATGTTTTAGCCTCAAAGTGCGAGAAAAAATACATTTATTTTTATTAAAATTTCTTCAAACTAATGGCTAAGATTTAGAGCTTTGGAATACTTGAGTTGAATGATTTGCCTTTTTTTTAAATAATTTATCTTTCATTCTTGCAGGTTTTTGAAGTGTTTTCTGGGAAAAGCATGAAACAGGAAGATGAAAAACTATTGCATCCGCTCCGTCTTTTTAGCTCCGCTGTGCTGCAAGCTTCCTCTTCAGCTCCTCGTTCTCTCTCTGAAGTATTTTATTCTGAAAAACCAGCAATTCAGAAACAGAAACAACATTTGAATCTTGAATCTGAGGAGAGATTTTTCAAGTATCCACCTTGTGCCTGAGGGCCTCCACGATCAGATCCCGCCCCCCTCTGACGGATTCCTCTTTCTTAGAGGCTCTGAAGACGTCTCCGATGGCGGACACCAGACGTGGGCCTGGAAAGAAGCGTCTGAAAATCTCACCAACGTCCAATTCCAGGACTTTTAGTCTCATCATCCGGGTGCCTCATTGAGTCTCGAGTTTCCAGATTGCGGATTACTCACATAGGCCTTGCTCTGAAACAGGTAGCAGTGGTAGATGTCCGAAGCAGGATGTTTGGCCACAAAGCCGAAGACTTTAGGCGAAGATGGAAGAACCGCGCAGAAGGAGACGGTGGACAGAGGACACTGGTACAGCAGAAACTGAGGAGAGCAAAGAGGAGGCGGTTCAAAAATGATCATTAGAGATTATAATCCACACACACACACAGCAAATGAAACAAACCTTGGTTTTATGCTCCAAAATGTCAATCCCACCCAGAGACAGGAAGATGAGGACTTTAGTGTTCTTTGTCACCTTCTCGGATGAATACTTATCTGGGGTCTTCAGAAAAAAAAAAAAGAAAAAAAAAAGACAAAGTGTGATTTGTCACCCAGAGGAGGGAAATGTTCCTAAAACAAGAATCCGTTTTATTTGTAATAATTTTTTTAAATAAGTATTTAGCTCCAAAAAAAAGTAAGAATTCTGTCCCTCACAGGCCTTCTTGAAGAAGTTCTTCTATCCTCCACCGGTTACCTGTATTAATGACACATGTCCAAACCCTTAGATGGTGACCGTGCAACGTCTCCGCCATGGTCTAGTCCAGGGGGGTCCAAATCCAGGACTCGAGGGCCGGCAACCTGCTGGTTTTCCAGAATCCCTGCCTCATCTGCTGTTGATTACCTGGATCAGGTGTGTTTAGCCAATAAGGAGCTTCAACGGCAGGTTGATTGGAAAACATATGGGACACCAGCCCTTGAGGCCAGGAATTGGACACCCCTGGTCTAGACCAAAGAGCATTCAAAGGACAGTAGGGACAAACCAAGACGGGGATGAACCAATCTCCTATAAGTAAGCAGGTTGGAGAGAAGAGAAATCACTGACAACCTCCCTCCACCTGGAGCTCCATGAAAGATCTCCCCTGGTGGAACAAATGATCTGGGGAATGGTGAGGAAACACGCCCAGAACTACTGGGAAGAGAGCTGGAAACCACAGTAACAAAGGTTACTATGGTAACACACAACATCATCAGAGCTCCAAAGCTCCCTCTGCTTATGTCCAGACTCGTCTAAAGTTCTCCAGAGACCATCCAGATGGTCCAGAGGAGGATTTGGAGACGGTCATGTCGTCAGGTCATGTGACCATAGCGGGACTCTTCTGTATGAACGCCACTCGGCGTGATCGTAGGAGGAAGAATGCTGAGCTGCACCCCGAGTTCACCATACCCTTTGTCAGGCACGGGGGTGGAAACATTATGGTTTGTGGGCTGCTTTTCTGCGAAAGACTGATCCGTATGAAGGAAAGGATGAATGGAGCCGTGGATGGTGAGATTAACAACCTTCCATCAGTGAGAAAACAAATAATGGTTGGACCTTAAAGCATAATAATAATCTCAATCACATCACCATGGCAACCACGGAGTGGCTAAATTAAAACAAAAAACATTTGAAGGTTTTCTAGAGTGTAGCCAGTCTCTGGACCTCGAACCAATAGAGAGATTGTGGAGGGAGTTGAACGTCCGTGTTATCCGGTAGCACCTCCCAACAATCACAGCTCTTGAGAAGATCTGCATGGAAGAATGGACCAAAACAGCTGTAGCTATAGTGAAAACCTGATGAAGACCTACAGAAAAGCCTTGACCAACCAGGAGCTTTGTTTTGGACCAAATATCTATTTTCTGCACCATTTCACAGATTAATTCTTTAGAGTTCAGACAAAGTGATTTCCTGGATCCTTGTTTTCCTTTCTATCTCTCAGAGTTGAAGTGTTACTATGATGAACGTCGGTGGAAAAATTGACAGAGTCAGATACTGCCAAATACTTTTTTGCCCCACTTTGTATGTGTGTGTATTACACATTGAATAAATTACTAAGTAATAGAAACAAATGTTTAAAAAAAAAAGAATCTAAAAGGTACAGGTGACAAAGAAAGAAGACTGACTGAGGACAGAGGAACAGAAAGAGAATACTGATAAAACCTAATAAGAAATTCAAAAGTAACTAAAAACAGAGGCGATGCACTGCTGACGGAGGTAAAATAAAATATTCTGGTTGGCGTTTACATTCATATTTCTTCAGGCTTTTTTTCTTTAAAAGATTTGTTTGCTTGAAAACTGTGTTCCCTTTCAATCATGAAAAAACTCAAACTGACCAAAGACTCAAATCTATCAGAGAAATGAAGGCTGACGGACACGAAAGCTGTTCTAAGTGGGAATAAAACGGTTTATTAGGAAAAAACTGAATATTTTCATCAAAGTTTGTAATCAACACAAAACCCATGAAAGTCCCCATGCAAACCACAAACGTGTTCTGATCTCCAAATGGAACCACAGAGGAGGTTTCGGGATCCTGACCTTCAGACTATAAACCGCCTCCTCCAGGATCTGAAGTCCATCCGAACGAACCACCTCCACCCGGCCCAGAAACTAAAGTTATGACCAGAAAAAAGGAAACATCTTCTCAAGAGAATCCAAGCTTTGATTAAAACTCTCCAATAATCCAGTTACCTTCATGGGGAATGTGATCTCAGCGTCATCTTCCATGGGCTCGTCCATCTTCGTCACCTGCGACCAAACTCACACCTTTGAGTTTTTACTTTCTGTAAAGCTGCTCAAAACAAAGACGTGTTTTACCTTTGATCAAGCAAACCGGAGTGGATTTTGTGCTGCAGCAGGACTTGTGTGGTTAATCAGTGACAGAGTCCCGTCTTCCTTATTGCTCTAAGTTCCTCAGGGATCCGGGCTACCAGGAAGTCGGATCCCAGGACCACGAGAGCTGGATCAGACGGTTCAACCAGGCGGTTTCTGGTCTTTACTGATGGTCAAACGAAGACAGCCTCACCAGCCAATCAGGAGAAAGATGCAAATGAAGAGGAATATAGTCCAAAGAAAAGCTTTTTTACATTTGGGGTTATTCATGATGAAAAGCTGGCTCCTCATGAAGTCACCAAGACCTGAAATCCAGCGTGAAGCAGAAGGAAACGTGTGGCTATTTCCAGTTCCACCAATTTCAGGAGGTTTGTGGAGGATGCTCAAACTCCAACTTCATTTCATTGTTGAGCCCCTTTCATTTCTACCAAAACCACAAAGCGCTTTACATAAACGAAAAGAAAATGGTCATGAAATATGAAAATGAGTTCAAACAGAAAACACAGGACAATCACACTAAATTAGCACCCCTCCCTCACCAGATTCCCCCAATATAACCCTGAACAAGTCTGTCGGTAATAGTCCTAATGCAAGTAAAAACTTTATTAAGTAGGGACCCCAGTGGAGACAGTACTCAGGTGTTTATGTCACCTGTAATCTATACTTACTGCTCTTATAATTGTGCAATCATGTCACTATATATTGTACTTTGTATACAAATGTGACAAAAATTAGAATTTAATTTCCAGAGCAGCACGTGAGACGCGGCGGCTAGAAAACAGAGCTTCTGTAAACGATCGTCTGTGTTCTGCAGGTTTTTTTGGACATTTCCCACATGCTTAAGAATCGCACAGACACACGAACCTGCATGTCAACTGTATTTATTCTTGACAGTAAGCGCTACGTCATCAACGCACGACCACATACATCCTTAAATAAGCGAGTCGCCTCAGAGTGAAGGAGGCTCCGTCTTCTCCACGACAGAGCAGAAGCGGGCTTTGGTCTCAGAAAGACCCTCCGTCTTCAGTGTGAGATGAGCAGATCTTTGGGGACGTTTCCAGAAGTGCACAGAGGACATTTATGTGAAAGAAGACAACCAGGAGGACACGGACGAGACAGAGCTTCGTTCTCCCCACTTCCTCCTTTCATCCAGGGGAGGACCGGTGGGGACAGTTACGGACGAGGCTCAGTTCCATCTGTTTGCATCGAGGTTGCCGCGGCGACGGCACTGGAGCCTACGAGTCGTTGACAGACATGCTGTCCATGGCGTTGGGCAGGTTCTGCTCTCCTCCTCCCCCCTGCTGCTTCTTCTTTTTGCCCCCTTCCTGCTGTTTCTTCGTCTTCTTGGCCGTCTCCTGATCGATGGGGGCGGGTTTGACAAACTTGATGATCTCTGTCAAACCTGACGGCGGAAACAACAAATAGACGGACATAAAAAACTCAAAGAAAATCAAAGAAAACCAGAAACCCGTCTTTGTTTTACAGATCTATAGGTCTTAAGGCCCGTACACACCGGGACGAATATTCACCAGGCGTTATTCGCCAGCGTTTTTCGCCACGTCTTTTGTGTTCACACCCAGGCGATTTTCGCTGACGATGAGCCGACTGAACATGCAATTTCATTCCCTGACATTAGATGGCGCTTAATGTCAAACAGAAATATTCCTGTACACAAGGTGGTCGCTTTTCACTCAGAAGAAGAGAGCCAGTATTTACGCGCTTGTCAGAATCATACAAAGAAAACATGAATATTTCAAGCACCAGTAGCTCCAGCTCCAGTTCCAATGATGAAGAAATTATTGTTCTGTTGATGATGAAAGACGCCGGAAAAGACGCCGATTTTGGGTACATCCCATAGTTACGAGAACAGAAGAACATGGTGAGTTTTATCGACTGGTACAAGAGCTGAAAATGTCTCATGAGCGTTTTCGGGGATATTTTAGAATGTCCGTCATTATTTCTTTGCGGCAGTGTAGACGCTACTTGGCGTCTATCTTCTTTGCTGGTATGTGTGCTCAGAAAGGCAGTGTTGTGTTTGAGCGCCCCCAAGTTGTGTGTTACTGTAACTTCAGAAGCTCCAGACACGTGTGCAAAAGCACCATTGGTCGTATAGTTTTTGACGTGGCGCGTCAAACCAAAAAAACGAACCCGAGGCGTTTTTTAAAAAGTGACGCTTTGACGCGTGGCGTTTCTTCGCGTCGGTGTGCACACTCACATTGGTGCCCTTTGTTTAGTCAGGAGGCGTTAAACGTCGGCGAATATCGCACGCGAAATTCGTCCCGGTGTGTACGGACGGGCCTTAGGAGAAGAACACACAAACATCTGAAAACCTTTGAGAACATTTAAGAACATGTGTGAACATCTGGGAAAAGTGGAGTTTCAGTTTTAAAGGGTCCATATCATGATCATTTTGAGCTTTTAAGTGTATTATAATTTTCATTTCTCATGAAAAACAACCCTTAATTGGTATTTTGAGGGTAATATATTATATTGTTTACTATAAAAGGCTTAAGAATAGCACGATACAGGCCTTTTAATTAAAATGGAAAGAACCTTAATTTAAAAATATAATAAAATCCACTAAATTTACTATATTTTAATATTAAAATGAAACAATATTTTTTTGTTTAAAAAGAAAAACTTGAAAGTTTTTCTCTCCTGATTAAATAAAAACCAGCTGAATCCACACAAAACTGAGTTTTACTATGCTAACCTGTTAGCATACATGCTAAAGACTAAAGTTAAAACATCTTTAAGAAATAAATTAGAGAAGCTGAAGAATTAGAATCTAAAATGAAACAGATTTAAATAATAAAATCCTTAAACAGTTTCTAAAGAATAAAAATGAAAACTATAGGAGAAAAAGAAGAAGGGGAAATGTGCGATTTCACTAAAACAACGATGCATAAAATCAAAACACTCCAAATCCTTAACGTTCAAAAAACATCTCTGCAGAAGAACGTTTGCTGTTTGAGCTCAGTTTTATCGGAAGAGAAGCCAAAACCTGCAGGAATGTCGGGATCAAGCCGAGCTCTGCAACTCTAGACAGTTTGAATGGAAGAAACGACCCAAAGAACAAAGAAGAGGGAACTTAGAGGCTGAGAGTGATTTGATTCAGGTTCAAAGAGGAATCTACTGAGAGGGTTTTCCTGTTCAGAAATAATGATGTAATTCGGTGTTTATAAAAGTGCAGATTTGAAAGGGAACTAAAAGGTTTCTCTATTAGACTGAGGTCTTAGTGAGGTTTGAAACGGCAGAAGCGTCTGGAGTTAAAGCTGAACTACTTCCTGTTTCTGTGGGCTTTTATACTGAAAGGAACAGGAACAGCAAAAGGAAACCCATGAAGGAGGCAGCTGATGTGGTTAAACAGACCATAAACTCCTATTTCTGCTGAGTTTCAGGACATTTTTCGGCTTTTAAACTCCAAGAATCTCTTTGGGTTCTTTTTTAAGTTTTGTAAAGTTTCTGTTTGCATTGGATTTACATTTATGAATTTATTTCTCTTAAGCGCTTCCGTCTCAAATCTTTGGACTAAAACAGAACCGGAACGTCTGGAAATCTCCCATCATACCTGGAGGCATGAAGTCCCTGAGTCTCTCTGGAACCACGATGCCTTCCTCCGTCTGGTAGTTCTCCAGGATGGCGCACATCACGCGCGTGGTCGCACACATGGTCGCGTTCAGCATGTGCACAAACTCCGTCTGCCAATCACAAGGAGGGAGAGAAGTCAAAGCTCGTATCCTGCAGGAGAGCGGCGCCACTTTCCGAAAATGCCTCGTCGGGCAGCAAACTGAACGCGTTTTATTAGACGAGACAAATGTGCTAATAATTGAACAGGGGAAAAAAAAAATCATTGCATGAAAAAAGTTAACCTCAGAACTGAAGCTGGTGGTGTGTGCAAAGGTCAGAGGTCATCCACAAAACAAGACTTTCCAACTGTTTTTGCATGGTTGCTACGGAAACGTTAGGCTACAGATGAAGAAAGCAAGCAATTGCTTGTTGAGTTATAAAGCACCCCCCCCCGCCCCCGCCCGGATAAAATCCCAAAGGGTTTTCACAGCACCTGTTGGTGTGTTCACAGCCCGTTCACCTTTTCTTACCCATCAACCCCCTCTCACCTTGTCCATCATCTTCTTGGTCTGTCCGTAGCGGATGCGGAGGCGTCTGGCCTGGTAGTCGGTGCAGTTAGAGCAGGAGACAAGCTCCCGGAAGGCGCCGGAGCCGGGAAACCAGGCCTCCAGGTCCAGCTTCTTACTGGCTGCATGATTTAGAGCGCCTGAGATGGCGAAGAGGAAGAAGAAGAAGATCAGTCACGATGGTCATTAATACAAATACCCGGACGGGGAGGCGACGACTAAAGAATCAAAAACTTTCTGCTTTTTAAGATTTTCTCTGTGATCTGTTATCTTCATTTTAAAAGTCAGTTCTCTCATAGATGCGAGTCGCATTTGTGAGAATGTGGCGGCAGAAAATCTTCAACTTCCAACAAATCCCAGATCCGTTATTACCCATAACCATCAGATGGATTAGATCCGTTTTGCTGAGAGCATTTGGGCAGATTTCCTGATTCCTGGAAAAACTCCTGGTTATTTGCTGCAGAGCTACAAGAATGGAAAACACGAAGCTTCACACCTTTCAATTTCATTTATCTGTCAGATCTCCCTCTTTGCTCTTGGTTCTCTATAGATATGCATTAATAATGGAGTTCCACAGGGTTCTGTCCTCAGACCAGCTCAGTTGTCTTTATGTGACCCTGAAAGGTGCAGAAAGTTCCAGTGATACTGGCAGGAACCCTAGAGGATCCAGAGGTTCTCTGACCTGCTTTAGAACCTCATCTTCATTCCCTCATGTGATAAAAAAAAAAAAAGATGGTTCTGGATTCACAGATTTTAATTGCCGTTTGTATCGTTTCTGTATTTTCAATCCAAACTTCCATTTGTTTTGGGACTGAAAGTATTTCTTGTTATAATCACTAAAGTTGACAGACGAGCATTTGTCAACAGAATTCCATAGTTGATTGAAAATCATTATTTAAGCCCAACAACAGTAATCAGGAGATAAACAAACAAACAATGTTTGTTTACAGTTACATTTATGCTGGGATACTACTTCAAACAGATGAAACTTTACTTATGTAGCTTTTTGTAAATACTGAGCAACTTTTCAGAATAAAACATTTCACTTTTAATCAAGTAGATTGATGATAATAAAGCAGTACTTTTACTTAGTTACATTGGTTTGTCCAGTCATTTTTAAACCTATTGTACTTTTTATTCATGCATAAACAATAAAACTTTATTGTTCCACATGGAACGGAGCTCATATGTTTCTTATTTCAGCAAACACGTTTTTATCTATAAACCTCACATCAAGTCAAAGTTTTACTTGAGTACCTTTGTCCTCGGTTACTTTATATCTGTACTCGAGTAGCGATCTGGGGGGAACCTTTTACTTTTACTCGAGTACCATGTCCGGGTTTCCCTTGGCCCTGCTTTGGGACTCACCGGACACGATGTTGACGATCCGATAGGGAATCCCCAGCGTCTGGTAGAACTCCTCTGCCGTCCCGATCATCTCGTCGAACATTTCCCAGGACTTTCCGTCGTGGGGGGAGGCGTACACAAACTGCTCGATCTAGCGGGAGACCAGGACAAGCTCAGTCCGAACCGCTGTGGCGTTCCGTTCTCACACGGCTAAAGGCCGTGACCTCTCACCTTCTCAAACTGATGCACCCTGAAGATGCCGCGGGTGTCCCGGCCGTGAGAGCCCACTTCCTGCCTGAAGCAGGTGGAGAAGCCGGCGTAGCGGATCGGCAGGTCTTCGGGTTTTAGCCACTCCTCCCTCAGGAAGGCTGCGATTGGCTGCTCTGAGGTGGCGATGAGGTACTTCTCATCCAGGGAGCTGTCGTCTGAGCGCTCGCTGCCCTTACCGATGACCTGAGGGGAGGGGGGGGGTGATGCTTTCAAGTCAGATCTGAATCTTTTCAAGCAGGAAGTTGTGAGTTTATAGACTGATTTATTTCAACCATCAGGTATAAACAAAGCTGTTACATTCAGTTTCTGCTCATGTTAATCTGTTCAAAGCTGGCAGATGAAGCAGGTCTGACGTGAAAATGTCTGAAATGTTTTTAGGAGTCTGCTGCTTTAATGCTTTTTGTTCTTTCTGAAAGCCTTTTCCCGCGTTCTGGGCACAGTTAATGGGTTTTTTTTGTTGTTGCTGGTTGTGGTTCCCCGCTGGAACTCGCAGAACGACAAAGCAGCGTTAGAGAAACGTGAACATCTGAAAGGTGCGGTTGACTTCTTAAAAACCCGTCTGAGATCAACTCTCCTGTCAGGTCCAACCAGAAGTTCCAGGCAGGATCTGATCAACGAGGCTTCAACTAATCCAAAGCTTTCAGTTCTTCCTTTGCCTAGATAATATATCCTGCAAACCAGCGGCTTACGATCTTTTTCAAGCCTCAGACCGGTGGAGAAAATCCAGTCGTTTTCCAAAGTAAAATTTCCTTTAAAATCAGTTTGTAAATAAAACAGAAGAAAATGTGCGGCCCGGTTCTAACTGTTCCACAGACAGCGATGAGGAGAATGGAAGCACAAAAAGACGCAGCAGAAGCATATAATAAGGTGTTTTCATTCTTTTTTCAACAAACGTCTGTTCAAATCACATAAAGATGGATGAAACTAACAGAGAATACATTTATGGTGTTGAAGTCTCAATAATATTTTGAGTTAATGTAAAAAAAAAACAGCATTTTTGTGGATTAGAAACAAAGAGCTGCTAATAATTCATGACTTTTTCTTAATTTAATTTCTGCAACGTAACTGTTCCTACACTCCACGGTTCTCCTTTGCTAGAACCTCAGCTTGTTCTTCTTCTCACTTCCACTGAATATTATAGAAAAACAGGAAAAAAAAACTCTACATAGTTTTGTTCTTCATGTCTGCGTGGATTTTTTCTTTATATTTATTTCATTTATTACTTTTTCTTTTCTTTTTTTTAAATGATTTATTCTGGAATGAAGCTGTTTTGTTTAACAAACCTGCGTTTTTCCTGATGAAGTTTGGTTAAAGAAATGTCAAACTACACAAAACGGAGCATTTATGGATAAATAAAAGTGACCAGAAGCCGAATCTGGATTTAAAAAGAGACCATCTGACCTTTTCAGATTTAAGTTTCGTATGAACTCTTCAGTTGTACAAATAAAAACCAAAAGGCTCACAGACCTTGTAGAGCTCTTCATCAAACTGGCTGAGCTGAGCCACCTCCTGCATGACCTCCTTCCTCATGAAGAAGGGCGTGTACAGCATGGTGTACTTCTTGCTGTGGAGGATCCTCAGGGCGTAGTTGATGAGCGCCTGCTCCAGGAACACCAGGGGGCCCTGCGGACCACACGGCAGAAGAACCAGAACCTGAGTCCTGCTACCTCCACGGTGGCGGGAGTTCAGACGCATCGCGAGAACTCGCCTTCAGGAAGTAGCCTCTGCTCCCGGCCACCACCGCGCCCCGCTCGCCATCGTAGCCGTCAATCATGACCACCAGGTCCACATGGGAGTACTTCTTCTGGGCGCTGCAGTCGCCCCAGGTCCGCTCCACCTTGTTGTCCGCATCCTGACAGAAAAAAGGAGGAATTCTCCTCAAAAACCCCATTCCCGGCTGCTTGTCACTGGTTTGATAAATGAGGGCGTTTTCTTGGATGATTGTGAAATGAAGGACCGTGGAATACGTTCTGTGTTCCGCCTGAGCGTCGAGCTGCATCAGCAGCGTTCACAGGCTCATTATGTTATAAAAATAACTGAGCTGAGAATCTGGACCTTCTAAAAAGCAGCGGGCCCTCGGGTGTGAGCCGGATTCCTCCGGGACCGCTCCTCATCACCAGTTCTGATCAGAATTTCTTTGCACGGCTGAATTTGGTCAAAATCGGAAGACCTGCTTCCTGTAGCTTCAGGAGGTATTGATGTGAGCGAGCACCGGCAGGTCTGACGCCTTCATTCCCGGTGGGAGAGAAGGCAGAAAGCGGCCCCTCCAAGATAGCAGAACAAGTTTTAAACATGACCTCACTTTCTAAGTGGAAGACGAATCAAGTCTGATCCCAGATGGATCTTCAGCCTGAAAGACTAAATCCAGGTGGAATCCACAAACTCTCCTGCTGTAGAACCATCCTGCCTGACAGACGGGAGCAAACTGCCCTCATGGCTGAAGACCTTTGAGCATTTAAGTCTACCGCCCAGCATTGAGGGAAAGATCTGGATGTTCAGACGGATCAGAGGAGCGTCTGTGGCTCACTTTAGAAATAGAAGCTCAATCTGAAGACTACCAGCCTGAAGCCGCCCGGTTGAAGCAGAACTGAGCTTCAGTCGAGCGGGTTGGCGGCTCGGCCATTTAAGTTTGAAAAAAGCTCATTTTAAGACATGTTTCCATCCCGTTTGTGAACTTCTTAGGACTCTGCAGGAACCTGACAGAACATTCCTTCAGAGCGGGACTCCGTTACATAAACGCTGACAGCGGTCAGAGGCGCGATGCTCCCAGGAGACCAATCACAGAAACTCATCCCTGTGGACTCGTCACGGATCCACGGCTAGCTCCCACTTTTTCGTCCTCACTGATGGAGCGAAGAAGAAGAGCTGCGGAAGGAACTTCAGACCTCGTCGTTGCTGATGGGCACCGACGGGTGCAGCAGATTCCCGATCTCCCTCAGGTACTCGAAGCGCTCCGCCTCCAGCCTCAGCCGCTCCTTGTCGCTTCTCTCCACGGCTTCGTCCACCAGCAAACGCACCTTCTTGATTTGTGTAACAGTGAGAGCCTGAAGCAAAAATAAAATAAAATAAACTCAAATAATTACAACCTGAATCAGTTGGTATCCAACGTGAGAAGATTCTGTCGTCTGACCGATAAAGTTTCAGCTGTTAGAGACTCCAGGTTCTGAGCTTCCTCTGGGACGGACTCGTCGTCTCCCACCGGTTCCTTTCTCTGCAATCAAGACAAACGGGTCTGAACCAAAGGTCAGCCGCGTTACTGAACACATTTTAGCCTCTGGGAATCTCAATGGTGATAGTGGCGTAAGAGTGTGTAGAACAGAAGCTCAGTCTGGACATTTTGATCTCCAAACTTTAAATAAAAGCAGTGGATCAGAATCAGAATCCTTTATTGTCATTGGACATACGTATACAATGAAATTGTTGCAGCCTTGGAGTGGCAAAAAATACTTACAATTATCAAAATATGTACAACAAATAAATACAATTTCTAAATGAAATCCAATCGTTAAATTCAGATCAAAAATGATGTCAACTAATAACTACATACTTAGAAACCCACGCCAATAGAGATTGTATTTTTGGGGCATTTTTCTGATGATGGAGGACATATTTATAGTAAATCAAGCATTTCTGAGTATTTCTTTATTCAAATCTTTGTGAAGCAGGAACAGAAGCAAAAAATGCAGTATGTAAAAGAGCTTATTTGTGACATAGAAAATATGAATTTCTAACCAACTGTGGCTGCTCTGCAGAAAAACTATCCCACAAAACGACAGATTTGTTTTAATTTAATTAATTAATTAAATTAAAAGACCACTGGGAATGCTTCAAAAATCAATCAGAAGATGAGCACAGTGGGTTATCAATATTTTAAGAGTATTTGTAATGCTTATATTTTTTATTTACTGCTTTTTTTAATAGAGCTGTGGTAACAAATGAATTTCCCAGTAGTGGGCTCAATAAAGTTTTATTCTATTCAAATCTGGATTTTTAATCACTCCTTACACTTTTATACCTCTAGTCAAACCAGGTTTTTATAGGTCGGTTTTTGTCCCCATACATCTGATCCCACTGAAAATGGAGGATAATGGAGCGCTGCATCCATCCGCTTGCTTTTAAAGCGAAGGACAAAGAACGTAACTCAGGTTCCCACTTTCTCAGGAGCAGAAAAGATCTCCAGCCTTTTAGTCGTTGTTGCTTTCTTACAGGAAGGAGTAAAGCTTTATTGAAAGAGGGCGTGTCGTCCCTGCTGTGGACGTGCTGAGCGAGTACCTTCATCTTCTCCCCGATGCTCTTGCTGCAGAGGTTCTTGGCTTTGTTCAGGTTGTCCGCGGTGAACCGGCCTGTCGGGGGAAAGACGGCCGTCAGTCAGAGGCAGAGCATCCAACATAAACCTTCCTGCATCACTCTTCAGCATCTGAACTGCATTTACTGATTTATTTCTAGCAGATGATTTGACTCTTTTTAAGAAAAAAACAATCAAGACATTTTTACATTGAAGTGTAAAGCAAGCTCAGGAAAAGATCCCTTTTATTCTGTTTAGTTTAAATCCCCACCACTGACTGACTGTGAGCTTCTGCTGTGTCAAGAGAGGAAAAAAACGACAGAATTAGTTAGGATGTCCGCATTAATGACCTGTAAAGTTCATCTGCTGTTTGTTGACTCCAAACCCTCACATGACTCCAACTGAGGGATGTAAACAAACCAAACCTGTCCGCTTGGATGATAAGAAGAGCACGCGGCGCTTCTGTGGAGTGACGCTGCAGCTGCAGGTTACCCTGACAGTATTGCATCAGACTGCAGAGACCAGTCAGCACTGATGATGAGCTAGCAAGGTAACATGTCGTAACGCCGTTTTAAATTAGTTCAATTTCCTTCTATTTAAAATGTGAATAAAATATTGTTTTAAATAAAGCTCGAAATCTGCGTGTAGCAGTTTTTCTTTCACATGTTGGATTTGTTTGGTGGGGCTAGCTTAGCTAGCGTTAGCTCGCGCTCGCTCCACTGATCGTCCCGAGATAAATGTTTCGATTTAAATTAAAATTTACTCTAAATGACTGCTTAGCCTGACACTGACTGGTGCGTATGTTTTTACATCAAGTCCGTTGCCATCCCTGACTGAGCGGAACGCTCTTCCCCGAAGCTAGCTTAGCATTAGCATTGCTAGCTGCTACCGTTAGCCTCTCCGGGTGAAACCGTAAAAAGACGCTCACATTTCCTCCATTCAGTGTCCACCGCCACAAGCTTGTCCACCAGCGTCACGTCCTTGAACCTCTTCCTCTGGGTCTCACGGACAAGTTCGGGATCGCCGCCTTTGTCCGTCCGGAACAGGTCCAAGTCGAGCACCATGTTTCCACGCTGCGTGTCAGGGAGAGACTGAATGAAGCCGGACCGGCAACGCCACTCTGCAGGTTGCCAGGTTTTGTCGCTCCGGAAACAAATCCGGATTTTCCTTTTGACTTTCACTTTGTGGCAGCAAGTCACATTTTCATTTAAGGACGAACAACAGAGCTGAGGAGGTTGTCGGTCTCGATAAATGTTCACACATTCTGCTTTTGACCGTTGGATTATAGCATAGAACGAAAAGAGGGAGTATGATGATGTGAGCGGATACAGGCGGATTTTTTAAACTAGAAATGTGATTCTCTTAGGTTTTTTGTTTTACACTTTGGTCTCAGGCAATCATGCTACAAAACGCTCACTTGAAATATCATAAATAGAAAGTTTTTCACCCATAATTCAAACTGATATTTATTTTTAAACTCAATTTCCAATCCTTGATACGCATTTTAACAATACGTAAACGTATTTTCCATTTTGGAAATTTAATTATGCAATTTGAAGTGAAATATTTTCTATAAAAATCTAATTCAGGCTGACATTTTATTAAATTATAAGTTTAAAAGCTAAATCAATCACTCTGCTGAGACCCACAGATTGCAGTCTCAATTTGAATTTTGGTGCAGAAAGTGTCATGATTTGTGAATGACAAAGCCTTACGCTGGGGGGCGCTGTTGTGCAATTTCTTTTAATTTGACATAAAATGCATAAGATGTAATTGAAAAATTCAGACCAATTCAGTGATGGGTTTGAAGAATTTCCAATTGCAGTAAATAATTGACTTTTTCTATCTTTTTCAATTTAATTAACATTGATATGAACTTCAGTTTTCACCTTTTCTTAGAAATAAAATAAAAAAGCAATTTCTTTCCAATCCTGGAGTGCTCGACTCAAATCTTGTTTTATTTCCCAAACTTTTTTTTTTTCTTGAACAAAAGTGTTTAGCCGCAGACAGACCAAATCTGAATATTTGTAATCTTTTTTTTTTTGTCATTTTCACCTGAAAAACCTATTTTAAGAAACTAAACATATACACAGGCTTCAGCTTCATGGTGTATTTGTTGAAGTTCTTTTTTGTCAGCCAGGAAAAAAAAAACCGAATTACTCAGTCATCGAAGCAGACCAAATTACAAATACAAATTTATTTATTTATTTTGAGCTGTCAAGACGTTTGACATACAATCAAGAAAACAGAAGTACGGCTGTAAACAAGAGTTCAGTTTGACGGGGTAAACATGGTAAATAAACACATCTGCAGACTCCATGTTGTATTTCTATATGAAGGAAATAATACTTATCAGAGCTTTTTAGCATAGCTTTACTACGGCTATTGTTTTATAAAAACACGTATATTTTTTATTACTGCATAATGCGTTACACAGTTCTCCTTCTTCACTTTTTGGCTCCAACCCCACCTTCAGCATCCTCCTCCTCCTCCTCCTTCAACAGAGTTTTTGAGTCGGTTAAAGCCACGCCTTTGATTGCCGGTCACTCTGCTTCTTCCATTTTCCTCCTCATGGTGGCCTCGGCATCGCTGATGGCGCTCTGCAGAGCGGCTCCCGCTGGCAGCTCGGCAAAGCCCTCCTCTGACAGGGGGCCTATCTTCAGGTGCCCCCCCGGCCTGTGCAGGGCCACCCCGTGCAGGTGAGAGAAAAGCAGCGCCAAGTCCCTGGTCAGGGTGTAGTGTTGGACGAGCCCCAGCTCCACGGGAATGTCCGCCTGCTGGGAGTACCGGAACACGGCAGCCATGTATTTGGACAGGTCCTGGCCCCGCGCTTTGGCCCGTCCCACTTCCTCCCCGATGAGCTGGACCACCGCCTCAGACATGCGGGTGTCCGGGCCGAAACTCAGAGCCCCCTCCTCGTCTTCATCGTCCCCCTCTGCTCCTGGCGGCTCCGGCCTCCCTTTGAGTCCCTGGGAACAGATGACGAGGACGAAGTCGCTCTCCCGGATGTGCCGGCAGTACCAGGCCATGTAGCCTTCCTCAGCCACGCCCAGAGAGTCCCAAAGGTCCAGGCAGACCTGGAAGAGCACCAGACAGGAGCATGAAGACACAACCCGCCTAAAAAAAAACAACAACCATCAACCACTTTTATCTGGAGGTCCAGCTCTCCAGAAAACTGTTGCTGCTTAAATGTCACAGCACTTCAAACTGAGTTGAAACTAACTTCTCTTTGCTCTACACCTTTCCAAGCTTTTCTCAAAACCAGCACATTTTTGTCTCATTAAGAGCTGGGATCTAGACCAGGGATGGGTTAACCCAGGGGTCGGGAACCTATGGCTCGCGAGCCACATATGGCTCTTTTGATGGTCACGTATGGCTCGCAGACAAATCTTTATTTATACCATTTTTTTTTCATTAGACCAGTCCTTCTCGTGCGCTGCGATGCCAGAGGCGCGCAGTAGTAGCGGTGCTTGGAGAGAAAAACCTGCGCCAGCACTCAGTTTACTATTATCTATTATTTCACAGAGTTTATTCCAGCAGGAAACCTATTAATTGCCGTGCCTAAACCTGCGCGCTCTCGTCTCTGAGAAAGAGCGCGCAGATGCGGGGACGGACTGTGAGGAAGAAAGCAGAGGGTGGGGGTGCCCCCCACCCTCTGCTTTCTTCCTCACAGGCAGCAGGTGAATCGCACAGGGATTGTAGAAACGTGAAACCCGCTGCCCGTCACTCACTGCAGTGTGAGTGTGTGTTTGTCTCCACGTCTGCATGTGAGTCTTCCTCACATCTACAGAACATTCAGACCTACGATCACGTTTAAAGTCTCAACGCCTGCATGAAGCTGAAACTCATCACGGATCAACCAGACTAGACCATCAGCAGAACCACCACGAGAAATACTCATCATTTATTAGCAACAGCATAATGATGTTATTAAAAAGAATCCACAGACTTATTGTACTTTAAAAATGTTGAAATTACATCAAATGCTCACATTCACGTCTATATTTAGTTTTATACATATTGTAGTGGACTGAGTTGGGTCCGCTGTTGGGACGCGTTAAAAGTTCTGGAGTTCATCAAACGCATCAAGCAGAGATCTGATTGGCTCTCAGTTCTGTCGCTCAGCCTGTTGTTAGGTAGTTTGGACCAATGGGGTTCAGCTATGGGCCGAATAAGGGAAATAGCAGCGCTGGAGCGGGAGCATGGAATGTAAAGTGGGAGAAGAGCTCTCGTCTCAGTGGGAGAGATTCAGGAGTTGCTGAATTAATTGTTCGGTGTTTGCTGCGGTCTACAGTAACCAGAATAAATAACCTTAAAAGAGGTTACGTCTCCGTGCCTCAGTGTGGGAAAGGGACGCTACATTATTGTATGGCTCTTTCTAAATTACATTTAAAAAAATGTGGCGTTTATGGCTCTCTCGGCCAAAAAGGTTCCCGACCCCTGGGTTAACCTTTCGACTCGTGGGCCAGAGGGGTCGGACCAGGAAAGAAATAACATGGAATCTGGACAGACTCCAATAAATACAATTTATCCCAGATTAAGTAGTTTAACATAGTTCAGCGTTTGACCCCCAGCTGTTTCCCCAAACCTTTTTTTTGTGAGAACCACATAACTTTTTTTTTCTTCTCCGATGTGTCTAATTATAAACTTTTTATTGGGAAGTGTTGTATGCAGAAAGTTTTATAATTAGGCTAATAAAACTCAAAAAATACAAACCATTTGCTTAAAAAAGCAAAAAAAAAAAAGGTATTTTTCAGCTGTATAACATTCACTCTGAAGTCACTAACGTTTTTCCTGCCTTTTGTGTTGTTTATGTTTAGTTTCTTGATCTAAGGCCGTGATGAAACACACATAGCGGAGTACCTGAGTGGCCATATGCTTCTGCACAAAAGCCCCAAAGTGATTGACAGCTTTGACGTGGGCGGGGCCGTCACGGCTGCTGTAGCAAATCAGCAGTCGTGGGGGTGTCAGCCGGTCCCTCTGCAGCGTCACCTCTTCCTCTGGGACCCTGCTCTCCTCGTGTTGCCTGATGAGATCTGCAGCGAGGACGGGGTTAAAACCACGGCGGGCAAAGCGGGTCACGGGAGCGGCGGAGCCTCCGTGCGCTTCCTGTCCCCACCTGATTTGATGTCAAACGCCTTGGAGCGCAGCTTGGACCTCCAGCAACTGACGGCGGCCAGCACGGCGCCGAGAAGGCCGGCGGTGATGAGACACAGAGGCAGCGCCACAGCCAGGGCCAGAGCCACAGGGGGGGCCTCTGCAGGAAACAGCATCCCGTCAGACCAAAGAGGAAGTTCAAACTCGGAGGTTCATTAGCAAAGTCAAAACAAAGCTGTGGGGGGGCCACAGGTCTCAGTTTAAACCCAAATGACACTGCATTGTGGGGAAAAGGAACGGTTGCATCCCTGCTGCTGAATGCATTTGCTTCTGTTTACACTGAACGTGTCAAACACGTGTCGTAGAAAGAAGTCAGGGGCTCTGCCTCACTTGGGGGGGCTGGGATCGCAGCCTCACGGCTGGGGAGATGACCCTGCTGCTGTCCAGCGTGGGTGGGCGCTGTGGCGAGGTTCTGTGGTTGAGCTGCTCCTGGCACACGAGATTCCTGATGTATGGCTGCCTCTGTTATGAGGCATTCATTGTTCTCCTGTTTCTCCCTCTTTATTCTAGTATCTCTCACCATTTTTTGCCGCTTAACTCCTTCTACAATTTTCCAGCTGTTTTAACCATTCAACTGTTCAAATGTTCAGCTCTTTCAGCCTTTTCCAGCTATGACGTTTTGTCCTTCAGATCCTTGAACTTTTCCAGATATTCCAGGATTATACTGATGATATGTCCTGTACCTGGTTGGTGGTGTAATGGGATTTTATGTGAGCTGTGGTGAACAACTTTGCTGGTTTGAATCCCAATTCTGGCATTTTTCACAAAAATATCTCTTTTTTTTGTTTTGTTATTGTGCTGTTTTCACTTTCTTTATGGTCGACTTTGATTATGTCTTTTTTTCTAATTATTACCCTTTATATTTCATTTTCACTCAACAATATAGCGTTCAACCCTGCATTTTCTTCAGGAATTGCAGCTCCGTCTAGTCTCATTTGGGCCCGTCTGCATTGCGTGTGGAGTCATGGGGTATATGTGAGAATGGGGGCGGGGGGGCTTAGTTTTCATTTTTTCTCATTTTTGTTGTCTGTTTTTAATTGTAAAGCACTTTGAGCTGTGATGCACTTATTCATTTTTTTTAAAATAAATAAAGTCTCAGATGTTGGACCGGACGGGAAAAGGGGAGTTAAGGACGATGGAGGATGAGTCCAGAAGTGTGTGTGTTTGTCATCAATCCTGTTAGTCAAAGGGGGCGTGGCCTATCTGCAAACACACTCAAATGTTACAAACACACCTGTTGGCTCACACACAAACATGTCACCATAAACACAAAACAATAAATCAAGTTTGATTGATGGATTCAAATCAAAAAGCCTTCACATTTGAATTAAAATATTCTTTTCAACAAGGAGTCTTACCAAAGATTCTAGTGACTATGACAGGTTTTCTGAAACTAAGACGATTTTTCTTTTAAAAAACGAATAAAATTTGTTTTTCTTGCAAGGCCGAAAATAATAATTGTTTTTTAAACAAGGATCTTTTATTAAAACTAATTTTTAGATTCTGGTTTTTGCAGTGCAGGCTTAGTATAAGCCAACTCAAAGTTTTTATTTTTATTTTTACTTGCTTATTAGCACTTTTTAAAATGTTTTTTTCCCCTGAGTTTTTTGTTTTTTTGTTGTTGTTGTGTGATGCACCAATCCTGCATCGCACAAAAACAAAGCCGTGACCCAAAAAGAAGAGATTTGCTTTGAATCTTGGGGTAACTCAGTCGTAACATAACTATATAAACAAAAAGCTTCTGTTTTAGAAGTTGGTATCTTTGTGACCCACTCGATCCAACATTGACCACTTTAGGGGGAAACAATATCATCCAGTAAATTATACGTCTTCTTGTTATCTGTTAATAAATGAGCAGATGAAGGACAATTTTTTTTTCTCTTCCTGTTTCATCTGAAAACTACTGTAAACTCTCTGATTCGCTTGACATCATCTAAATTATGGTCTCATTTTCTTCAAAGGCCAAATCTCCAGAGCTTTTAGACCTGAAAAAGCAGCAGATCTGTTTTTCCTCACCCGTTTGCAGAGTCTGGACGTGAACGTTGAATATTTTCCTCACTGCATCCACTTCGTCAGCCGCCAGCTGTCAGACAGAAAATCAAAAAAACACAAAGCAGAAAATTCCTGCAGTAAATGCATCGGAACTCGATACATTCCTCCTTCGCATGGATTCAAGCTGTGCAGCAGTAAAACTTTATGCTGCAGTTAATGTGTCAAAGATGAACTCCTGCTTTGTTTTTACCTCACAAGTGTAGTTGGTTCCTTCTTGAAGACCGTCCAGCTGAAAGCTGTGGTGAGTTTGGTTCTCCGCTAAATTCTGGAAAAATCAGGAACAATCTATTCACTGAACAGCTGTAAAATCCTTTTGATGGGGAGAAAATTACTTCCTGAAACCAAGCAGCATCCAAATATTGACTTTATTTATTTATTTTTACAAAAAAATGTATGAATTTATAATGTTTTTGATTTCTGTGAAATAAAAAAATGAGCCCTCTAGTGTCTAAAATGAGGAATTACATTTAAGAGAATAATGGAAATCAGGAGGAGGTTGATCCATAAAGGGACTTTTGTGGGAAAATGGAGTTTGTTAAATAAAATGTTATTTTTCAAGTAAATATTTAAAAATCAAGCTTTTTAAAAATTATTTTAAAAAAATTATGCATTTGGAAAAGACAATTAAAGGAAAGAAAATGTTTTTTCTGGTGAGAAAAGACTTCAATTTGACCTTTTTCTTCTTCATCTTCAAAAAACGGAACAGAATTTGGATTTGGTTTTTCCTTGAAATGTTCCCTAAACAGCATAATTTAGATTCCGCTGCATTATGAGCCTACGTTCCACAGAGGTGAGGCCATTGAAAACTATGAATTCTGGGAATTTTCCTAGATTTTTGTTGTTCTTTTCAATCCAAAGACGGAAAAACACAAAACAAAACTTCAATCTCAGCACATTGCCATTTTGTCCAGTGTCCAATAATTGTACTGTACAAATAAAAGAAAATTGAGTTTATGAAAAGAAAAAAATGAACCTGATTTGAAGCTAAAACTTCCTTTCCTACTGGTGGAAGGTCAAATCCAGGTTTGCATCATCGCAGCATGAACCTCCTCATGAACTCATCCCAGTCTGTGTCCCGTGTTTGAAAACACTTGGATCTTTGAAGAGCTCTGACCAAATTACTTAAATTACAAAGGATGATTACAAATGTAGACCAAAAGAAGTCAAACAGAGTTTTTAAAGTCAGTTTCTCTTGGTTTTAGGGTTTTGCAGTTGTTCTTTTAACTGAAGGTTTTCAGAGAAATGAGTTGGGAGGAGGACGCCCTCCACTCACTGGTGCTATGGCTTTGTATTCCTTCTTGCCGTTTGCGTGACACAGTGAGAAGTAGTTCCTGATGCCGAGGTTTGGAGGGGCGAGGTTAAAGGTCACCGTGACGATGGTGCCCTCCTGCTGGACTTCAACATGTCTTGGGTACCAATCTGCAGCCAAAAAAAAAAACCCGCCAACCAACCACCGTTTAAGGAGGGAACATGTCAGAATCTCCTCAGAGTTTTCTTCCCAAACTGTTTGTGCCTTTGCCTCACCGTGTTTGCATTTCTCCAGACCGATCTTCTCTGCACACGCTGCAAAGACAACACCAACATGTGACCACAGACACCCGGGAAGAGCTTTAGGGCAAAGAAGGCGAAAAAACTAAAGAACTGTCATCACTGACAGACCTGAAAAGAGCAAATCCAGGTCATTTCTTTTGTCACTTAATCCAACTTTTAGTCTTTCTGTGCGTGTGTGTGCATGCACGTGTGTTTGCTTGTGTGTTTGTGTGTATGGGTTCTTGCACACGTACATTTGTGTGCGTGTGTGTGCATGCACGTTTCTATGTACATGCTTATACATTCAAGCCTGTGTGGTGTGTCTGTGTGTGCTTGCATATATGTGTGTGTGCATGCTTGCACAGGTGCCTGTGTGTGTGCATGCTTGCGTGTGTGTGTCTGCATGCTTCTACATATGTGCCTGTGTGGTGTGTGTGTGTGCACATGGCTGCGTGTGAATGAACTTCACGGCATCTCACAGCGTGTAGAGAAGATGGTGCTGCTGTAGAATTTTTCCCACTTTTCAGGCACCGGCAGAGACATGACAGTAACAGCAAATTGGGCTCCCAGGGAGAGCCCGGGGAACGGGTCCGACATGTATACCTGGAGAGTACAAAATGTTTTTTTCACTCATTCATCTTCTAAATCCGTCGTGTCCCTTTTGGGATCACGGGGCTGCCGGAGCCTATCCCGGGCGAAGGCGGAGGACATCCTGGACAGGTCGCCAGTCTGCAGCAGGGCCACAAATCACACACCTAGGTAGAATTTAGAGTAACCAATGAACTTATGAAGCATGTTTTTGGACGGCGGGGGGAAGCCGGAGTCTCCAGAGAAAACCCCCGCATGCACGGGGAGAACATGGAACCACTGCACCACCGTGCAGCCTAGTGCAAAATGTGAATTAGAATTATATTTGCAGGAGATCAACTGTTCTGTACATGATTATTTCACCTCCTCTCTGTCTGAGAGGACTTCTGCTGTGAATTGGCCCCATCACAATAAACTCCACTGAATTCCTATCTGGCTTATTTTCTTTTCAACATAACACTTAAACACATATTTACAATATTGAATCTTTGTTAGCAATGTCTTTCAGTTTAGAGCCAAGAAAAGGAAACATGAGAAAATACCGATTCAATGCAACTTGGCCGTAAACATTTCAGTGTCTGGCGTGCCGCCCAGATGAAGCAGTGAAAAACAAAGCTGTATATTTTACCGTGTGAGCCTCAGACGGCGTGAGGGAAACGTTACGGGGGAACAAAAAGAGCTGGCAGGAGATGCTGGAGCTGCCCAAAGCCTGCAGAGTCACCTGAAAGCCTCGCAGGAAGGCGATCCCTGCAAAGACACAAACGTCCGTCAGCTTCAAAAGGGATTTCTAAAAAAAAAAAAACGAGCTATGATGTGACCTAAAGACTTGAAGGTCTAGGGTCCTTTCAAGGACCTAATTGTGGTTTTTCACTCAACCATGTCCTTATTGCAGGTCTCTAATGCCTCGTTTCCACTGTGTGGTACAGTCTGGTGCTGTTATGTCAGGTATTTTGAGCATTTACATTATAAAATGGACTCACTAAGTCGGACCTAACTGTTCCATTTTTGGTCCTCCGTCGGTTGTAGGTCCATAGAAAAATGGACCGGACCGGTAAGGGCGGAGCTCCTTTTGAAGCCCGTTGATTAGCAGAAAGTCATCAGGACAAAAAAAAAAAAAAAAGAGCGCCAAGAATGTAACTTTATTCCTCTCTGCAATCTTCTCTCAAACAACATTCAATGCTTTGTAGATACGAAGAACCAAAAGCAGAAATAAAAGAGCCGCTGGATGACCTCCATTGTGGTTGTTGTTAGCGTCGTGCGCCGTGACGCTCCAGACCACTAAACCAGAGCAGACCGGACCGCTCAGTGGAAACTAGGCTTAACTTAACAATGTTTGTTTCTTTTTGATCCTTTTTGACCCCTACCCCTCTCTGTAGATTGTCTCAAATCCCTGCCTTTAAATTCATGAAAGTTTGTTTATCCACATTCCAGACATTTCATCGGCGGCCTCTGATTCAGCGTGGTCTGGCCTTGACCGCCATCCACGTCTGGACTCTGGGGTCTCTTCACTTGGCCCGAGGTCATCAAAAATACGATAGATGAGTCCGGCCCAACCGCCAAAGACGTCTGACTATTTATGCTTCACTATTAAATATTTCCATCACACTGTCAAGATCTCTCCTTCTTGAAATGGACATCTTAAAACAAGGTTCTGGTCACATAACCTGAATGTTCTCCATTATTGGGCTGAACAACAAACACTCGTAACTCATGTTTCTAAATCATTTTTATTATGAATGAATGACAGGAAAGTTTGCTTGTTGCTTCACATTTAGTGATCACAGTTAATGGTGAATATTTCTTGCAATCGAAGCGATCTGGGAAACTACCTTTGGACTTTGTTTCTTGGAGACGCTCTTTAGCTTCATCATCTGGACAAAACCGAGCAGTAAGAGGTGAACTTTCCCTCTGAACTGATGCTCTGAATCACCGAACATGACGTTCACCATAAAAACCAGTCGGCGCGCTGCAGCAGAGCGAGGTCAGGGCAAAGTTTGAAGCCGTTCCCATGGCAGCGTCCCACATCAAATATCAAATAGTCCACGTCTTGTGAAAAACTGAACATAAGATTAAAGAGCTAAAAATGGATTTAATATTCATTTATTTCGTGAGTGACCACGGTATAGGCGGGTTAATGCCCTTTGAGACGTCAGAAAATCTCAGGCATGACCTCATTAACACCAGACATTACTGAAATACAGTTTGAAATACAGTATTGGTTTTATTGGAATGGTCTGAGTCAAACTGGATGTTTGGCCAATTTTTTGGTATTTATTAACATGAGATTCTCGTATGTTTTTCAAGACATAAAATCTTCATGATTTAGGAAAATCTTTTCTGGTTTTTGAGATTTTAGGCTGTTTTATAAAAACTTCAAAGAAATTCTAATGTTGTATTTATTTACTTTGTTAACAAAATTCTACACATTTATTCCACTAATTTCCATTGTTTTTCATTAGTTAAGTTCTGTTAGCAGCTTGTCAAGGAATAAATATCAGATTTTTTGTCATTAATTAGAATTCAAACATCATTTAGGGCGTGTTCAACTTGTTAAGCTATTTTGACACTAAAAGAAAAAGACGTAAAACTTTAAAAACCTTTTCCATCTTTCTGAATTTTCTGCAGGAGTGTCAGCATCCACACAAACGTCTTTCTGGGAGTTTTAAACGGTGGCGTTGCTCTATCATGAGGTCCAATAAAGGGGGTTTGGGTCAAACCTACCATAGGAGCTCGGCTTCCAGGACACGACGACGGTGTCAGATTTGAGGTTGGGGTCATCGACAAACTCAACCGTCACATCGTTGGGCGCGTGGACGAAGTGCTCACAGATTTCACGGTCTTCGTTCCCCAGCAGCTCAAAACATGGCCATGGGATGCAACCTGAAAGGGGGGAGAGGGGGGGGGTCACATATGTCGCAGTTTCTGAGGGAGGAGGGAAAAGTGCTTCCAGAGCTGCATCCGCTCCGTACTGTTAGGAGAACACAGCCCTCCTGAAAATCCACTTACTCCCAAACGGGATGCTGGCGTTGAAGCCCAAAGCCTGCTGGATGTTACTTCTGGTTATTCTGCAGTATTCACACGCAAATCCACCCTGGAGATGAGAAATAATCACAACAATCAGTCTGTCAGATGAACTTTGAATGACTAAAGTCTGTTTAGTTGGGTTGTTCCAGCACGTTCCAGATGAAGCCTCGACGTGTCTCAGCCGCAAAGATGCAGTGTGGCAGATGGTTAGGATTTTTCATTGTCGGTACTGATAGCGAGGCTCAGACCCGCCAGGTGTCGGGGTCGCCCTCGCGCACCTGCTTGAGGATGGGGTCACTCGCACCTGTGTCTGCATCCAATCAGACAAGCTTTATTGGTCCATCATCACGTCCTCCAGCCATTGTCGGTTCATCTGCTTCTCAATGGAAGAATTCACCGATGGCTGCTGAAGCCAAGCCGAGTCAAACCTCTTTAAGCCAAACATAAGTTATCGTCATAATGTTTTTTTGTTTGTGGGATTCTTTAACCATTCTTTGTTTGAGGTTTATGTGGGATTAAGGGAGTACACCTGACTACAGCTATTAATCTCAGGTAAATGGGAGATAGTCAAACAAAGGAGGAGAGATTATTAGTTGCACTTGGGGATTTTTTGTTCGTTTATCAGGACTTTTGTTCAAAACGTGTTGCATTTTGGCTGCTTGACATGTTTGAAAATGTCAAACATTTTCGTCGCTTCACCTGCACTCTAAAAAGAGTATTTGAGCTGTAGTTGGAAAGATGTACTTTTTTACGCTGTTCTAACAAAATTATTTAGTTTGGTGGAAACAAACCATTTTTTTGAGTTCATTCAACTTAAAAATAACAAGTAGTTGTCTGACGTAGTTATTTTACTTTCAATCAACTTAATTCAATTAAGTTGGTGTAACTTTGGTGTGAACCTGTCAATGCATAATGATGTCATAACGTGAGGCAGCGCAAGGAATTATGGGATACCATTTTCTTTGCCTATCTGGGCAGATTGTGGTTTAAGTGTGAGTTTTTGTCCATGGGTTTTGTTGTGCAGCTGTTTTACTGTGTTTTAACTAGTAATTTAAACTGTTATGTTTATTTCTTTCTGCACCATGAGTTAGAGTTTGGTAGAGGATGATGACCAACCCCCTTGTGCAGTAAAATAATGTAAGTACCAAACATTATCGTCAGAGTTCACGACATGTGAGCTCCTGCCTTGTAATGCAATACATTACTGGGTCATTCATGTCATTGATATGAAAATTAACAGGCCAAGTGGTGGAAACTTTGGAATAATGTCTCCATTAAAACGTATAAACAAAATTGAAATAGATTTTCTTTAAGTTAGATCAACATTTCAAATTAAGTTGGATAGCCATAAAAAATTAAGTTGAATAAACTTAATTCAATTAGGTGTTACCAATTGAAGTAATTCATTTAAGTTAGATCAACTTATCAATTTAAGTTGGATAAACATAACAATTTTAGTTGAATAAACTTAATTAAATTAGGTGTTACCAATTGAAGTAATTCAATTAAGTTGGATCAACGTATCACATTGAGTTGGATAGACATAAAAATTTAGGTTGAATAAACTTAAGACAATTAGGTGTTACCAATTGAAGTGATTCAATTAGGTTGGATCAACTTTTTTCTTTTTAGAGTGTGGGTAACGGATTAATTTCAGGCAAAATAAGCAAAAGGGGCAGCAGAGGAACAAGAAGTGAGGAAGACTGAGAAGGTTTGTTCCGCTTCTCCATCTGCATGATGTATCTCTGTGAAAAGACCCTTTCTAACGGCCCATCCTGCTGGGGGGGAGGGGGTGGGGCTCCGTCATCAACGGAAATTCATTCAAGGTGCACAGAAAACTGCAGAAGATTATAGTTTTTTGAAGTGAAGCATCCGTGTGTGTACAGGTGAACACCTCATTCCACATTCTGTCTTAACATGAATGACTAATATTGCTAAAATATGTATTTTTTTTGGTCTGATAACAGATGTTCTGTTTTCTCAATAACTCAGACGTGCAGCAGCATTTTTGGATCCTCTGCAGAGGCTCCGCTCTGCTGTGCAGAGATGGGTTCCTTCCACCTTTGGATTACTCTGATGTCACTTTTTTGTGTATCTGGAAGTCTCTCAGCATCCTCTTCTCAGTTATGAAAACAGAAGACCACTTTCTTATGCAGTGATATATATACAAAAATATTAAATATTTGCTTTCAAAAGATATTTTTGCATCTAAAAAATAAAAACAAGAAAGAAAGACACAGTAGGAATTATTTTCCAAATAATTAAAATGAATTGCTCCTTAGCCTAAGAGACAAAATCGAGGGTAAAATAAGCGGGTTCGTCTTCTGAGCCTCGTTAGCGGACGCCATCAAGTTAGATAAATATGGCGATTTGATTGGTTAGAATCTAGACCAATCGAAAGGCTGCTTGATGGCAGATACATCACGTAAAACTGAAATTTATGAACGCAAAATTAAAGATAGAGAGACAGCGAGATGACACACTACGCAAAAAGTTTTTGAAAGCAAAAAAACAGTTCTTTTAAACAAAAAAAAAATGTTGAGAGCAAAAACATTTTTTTTAAAGCAAGTATTTCATATTTCTATTTGCTACTTAGAAAGTGTTGTTTCCAGGGTCTTGGCTTATACATCACCTCATACTTTCTAAGTGAGACATCGGAGCCTTCACAGGTCATTAAACTACCGGTACCTCAGTTGAGTCTGTCAGTCGTTGTGGAAATGGTTTTGACTTCACAATAAAAGACATCTGTGGGCATTAAAAAGTAATTGCCTGGCATTGTAGCTGTTTTTCATGAGGGATTTGTGTTTAAGAAGGCCAGCTGTCTGCCATTAGATCCGATTTCCTGCATGTGATCTAACGAAGAGCAGATGCTTTAACGAATAAAAAAAAAAACAAGCATGATGACAAATAACAAAACCTTTTTTGATTTATTTTTGTTCTGCAGTTGGAAGCTGAGACCTCCAACCGGGGGTTTAGAGTCGGGGTCCTTCAGCAGAGGACATGTGACATACAGCCCAGACTCCACAAACATGGAAGACAAACTTGGAGTTGATCGAACCTGTTTGCTCTCAGTGTTTTCTTGAAAATTCCTTTATTTTGATAAAAACCGGGAAGGACTTCCACGGTAAAAGCTGCACTGTAAAAAACCTATAGATGGTTTTTATTGATGTATTCCTGTTGTTGCAACATCAAGTGTTTTCAATTATCCCCCTTTTCATTTTTTAAGGATGACTTATGCTGCCTTCGACAGCATAATTGCCTTTTTCTTGGAAATAATATATAATAATATAATATTACCTGCAACGCTAAAAGTGATAAAAGGGGAGCAGAAGACGGGAAAAGTGGGTGAGCTCTCTGCGGCGTGTTCAAGGGCAAATGGCTAAAGCTTCCCATCTGCAGGCGTTTAGGCACCATGGGCCATAATTCGTGTCCGCTCCGACAGCTCCGACCCACAGGGAGTTGAGATGGATCGCTTTAAGAGCGACACGAAAATGATGTTCCGCCTAAATCCAAACAAATACCAAAGCGTTGGATAGAATTCCCGACACTGGAACGGAAAATGTCTTCCTTTCATTTTGTGAAAAATGTCACTTTTATTGTTTAATTGCTCTAAAGAATGATTTCATTTTTGATTTGATCATTTTGAACATACAGTTGTTTCCGTTTTTCCTCCCGCAGCTCAACCAGATCACTGTCGGGCCTTTAAAGTGTCGCTCCGACCGTCTTCTGATCCATTTGCAAAGCATTCCCAGTACAGTGATTATACTGTTTTTAGCCGAAATACACAAAAAACTGTGTATTTTTCTAGGGCATAGTTTCTGCAGTTCATTAGAAAATCACCTCTGAGTTTGAAGTAAGCCCGTCCCCACTTCCCATCACCCAGCGTATTTTCTACGTCACAAATACACCCTTATTCATTATTTCTCTGCTCTTGATTCCCAACGATTTGATTATAGAAACACTCAGATTTAAGCCTTATTGTCTTTATCCATGCCCTCCATCATCAGAAAAATGCCACAAGAACACGTTAAAAACACAATTTTTAAATCGTGTTTTTAACATCTAAAAAATTGTGTCTTTACTAAATGAAGCAGCTAAAAGGTCTGAAGAGGAAACTCTTTGTGCTGAAATAAAAAAAACGGATAATAATCAAAGACTTCTGAGGACCACAGTGATCAAAATGACACCAGCAACACAAATCTGAACACAAATCTGTGTTTATCTCTCTGTTAGGATCATAAAATGCTCCACGAGGCTTTTACAAAACTAAAACAAAACAAGAGAAACCAAAACCTACATGTAGTTAGTAAGTGAAATATTTATAAATACTAATACTATTATAAATACTTATAAATTCCACTACTTGATTTTGTTTTCATTTACGAAGGTCCAATTAAAGCTTTTCCTTCAGTTTTTAATTGCATAACTATGACGGAGTTTTAGTGCCACCAAAAAAAAAAACCAAATAAATAAAAAAAACAGGAATATTACAAGATTTAAAGTGGTACACTTACAACTTTTTTCTCGTAAACTTAGGATATTAAAGTTGTTTAGCATCCAGCAGTGCAGCATGTGAACGCCACGCAGCAGCAGAGTTGAACAGGGGAGGTGGATGTTTATTGATATTGTTCCAAATGTTTGGAAGCTCATTTGATCTACGGTTTATTAATGTTTTATTGATTGATGGGCGGTTTGCAGGATCTCTGCAGCCCGTTGATGAAGACGTCGGTGTCCCTGCAGCTGTCCACTTCAATCCTTTAGATCTCTACATTTGTGTGACGCTTCTGTCTGAGGAGAAGGAGCACTTTCTGGCATTTTCAGCGATCTAATGCTAATATAACAGACTATTAACAGACTATGTTTCATCAGGAGGAGGGGGCGTATGGAATAATGTTTTCCTTCCTATTTGGTGGTCTGTGCATGACAGATTCATGACGTCAGGTGACAAATGGACTTCTGGGTATGTGAATGAAAAGGAAAATATCTTCATCCAAATGTGTTTTTGGGGTTTTTTGGGGGTTTTTGAACACTAAACCCCAGAAAGCCCGCTTCACGAACTAGAATTTGATGTTGAGTCGCCAAAAGGTTCAGAATTTCTTCAAGCTAGGCTCCGATAAACAGACAATTTGGTGTTTTTTTCTCGTTAATTCGTGACTTTTTTCTCACAAATTTATGACTCCCCCCCCCCCCCCCCTAAATTTACAAGGAAAAAAAGTCATAAATGTAGCCCATGACTTTTAAAGTCATATATATACACGACTTTGTTCTCCTAATTTAATAACCATGCCTTTTTTTCTAGTAAATTTACGACTTTAAAGTCCTAATTAAAAAAAAGTCTGTTTGTCGCATAACTTTTTATTTAATTTTGATAAAAAGGTCTCAGTTTTGTCAAGCTGAACTTAGTGGGTGTAGAAGAATCAAGTGGTGTTGATTGCAAATAGATTAAAGTTGGGCATTGAAATCAGTGGATTGAGATGTTTAATAGCTTCAGGTTTTATTACTGACAGCTTTTTTTAAGAGTAAACTTGCTCATTTGTATATTCTCAGACATTCTTTTGTGTTCATTTAAGATGCAACATTTGACGCTTTATAACTTTTTAAATGAAATAAATCAAGTTGGTGAGGAAGGATAGAGAAAGAGCAACAGAAGGAACCTGGACTTTATCTGCCTGATTGGTTGAGTTGGGCCCTCGGTCAGACTTTAGACTCCAACTTCCGGATTGATCCACATTCAAAAATCAAAAGTAACTTAAATCAGGGTCCATTTACCTGAATGCCACCAGGTGGGTCGTTACCCAAGTGTAGAAAATGCCTTCTTTTATAACAAACATTTAATGTGGTTATACAAATCTTTAAAAAAGTTTTTTTTTAACTATGTCACTGTATCATCCATGACAACTTAATTGGGAGTGAAATTACTCTGAAAGTTAACATATTTTTTCATAAAACTACTGAATTCGTTCATCTCCTTGTGGCCAAATTACAGCTAACAGAAAACAAAAATGGATCTGCACTGCAAACTTTTAAAACTTGGGAAAATTTAAAATCATTATTCTAGACCTTCAAGACATTTCAGCAGGTTTTAAGTTGTTTTAACGTTTCTTTGCGCCTAACCTTTCCCAGATTTTCTCAAAAACTTGGAATGCTTTTGTCTCATTAAGAGCTAGAATTTAAAAATAAGGAAATTATCATCAAAATAAGTAAATATCCTTTTGCTCCATGATCTTGACAATTGAAAAACTTGATTTAAGACTAAAATAAATCCTCTGTTTGATTTATAAGACATTTAAATGCATTTTATTGAACAGAATTACTTCCTAACACTGAGAAGCACATTCAATCTGTTCGGTTGAGGGCCGCTGTCCTACATGTTCTCCAGCAAACCTGTTGTTGTAGCTTCTTATAGGCTGAACACACCTGGGACAGGTATTCAGCAGCAGAGAAGGCAGCAGGAGGCCGGCCTTCGTGGAGTCCGACATCCCTGAGCTAGAAGGTTTCAACATGCCACTTAACTATTTCAAATATTTTTCTGTGAGACATTTTCATTTCAATTAAAGGACACAACTAAAATGCCATTATAGAATTCCATAATAAAGGCATTCTATTCTATTCTATTCTGCTCTATTCACAACAAAAAATGCAGAAGCTTCATGTCATTTTTTTTTTTTTCTTTACATTTTCAAGAATTCTAACTTTATTTTCTAAGAATGTTTGGTTCAATTTTAAGGATGTTATTTTAAAGTTCAATAAATGTGGATACGTTAGACTGGCACTGTCAATATAAAGAAAATATAGCGAATAAGTGCTAGGTTTTAGATTTTATGAGGATTTATTAAGGTGGATCAACTTGTATTTGCATAAATTCCCCCTTTTATTTATATTTTGTTCCAAATGAGTCTTTTCCACTTATTACACTAGTTTTTGGTTACTGTAGGCAAAATAAACTACATTTAGATGCATAAAAAAATTATCAAATACAACAAAAAGCTGGCAAAAACATTTTTTCCTATTGGGCTGTATAGCTTTTGATTTGAGGTCATTCTATCCAACAGCTTTTTGAATGCTGAATGCATGCTCAGATTTTTATTTCTTCTAAGATTTCTTGTGAGGTAAGCATTGACAGATCATTTTACTACTTTGTAGGGATTTTCTTCTTACGTTTAGAGCTATTTTTTCCTATTTTCAGGCTCCCTCTTTTTACAGAGAGAGAACTTGACAAGAGGCTTCAGAAAACAAAGTTTCTGCTCCGTGGATCCTGTAAAAGTGGTTTAGTTCTTCATCAGCAGCTTCACCTCCACTTGAGTGAACACTTTTACATGGAGGTAGAAGGCTAAATCAAGTCGATTTATTGAGCCATGTTTCCTGATGAGGGGTGGTGGATGTGTGTGAACCCTACCAGAAGGAATTCCAGTTTGAATCTCTTGCAGTCCTGAGCTGGTTCTTGTTCTGCTTGTTGTAAAACCCTCTTAGGTGAAGACAATGACAGAGAGCCTCAGGCATCAACAACGAGCTGGAAATTCACCGCCAGGCCAGGAGATCTGAATGACATCACAAACTAGAGACCAGCGGCTCTGGCGGCTTTCAGTTCTGCTCGCAGTATCGTCATTCGTGGAGCGGGAAACCGAACACCCGACCCTGGAGGGGCATCTCATGTATGAAACACAATCTTTGACCGAACAGAAGAAACTCACGTTAAAACTTCCGCTGTGTCCTTTTCTTGTTCAAGTTTCATACATTCAAAGAATAAAGACTGTAAACTGGGAGCTGAACACACGCCACACGTGACCGCTGAGCCGCACAGCCGTGAACTCAGTCGAGGCTGAGGGACGTGTCGCGCCGGGAAGGGCAGCTTTACCTGTCGGATGCAGTCCAGGCTGCAGTCCTGCGGAGCCACGGCTGCAGCAGAACCTCCGGCCCGGAGGGGCTGGCAGAGGGCCGGAAGCAGGAACCAGAGCGCCGCGGCTGCCGCCCTCATGACGCGGGACATGGAAGCAAGCAGGCGTGTGATCCTCCGCTGACTGAGGGCTCAAATGCCTCCAGAGCGACCTGAAGGAGGGAGAAAGTGGAGGAGGGGAGGAGCGTCTCCAGGTGGAGGCGCAGCCAGCCTTAGCAGGGAAAAAAACAAACGTATTTTTTGCACTCTAGAAGCGAGTTCACTGTGGAGCGCAGGAGCAGCAGAACTATGCAATTTAGAGATCACAAGCAGGAGAAACAAGAAGAGACACGTTGACATCCACGGCCAGTAAACAGGTCTGACAAAGTGATGAAAACCCCAAAATATTAGGAAACAGGTCCCCTCGCGAGTCGCTTTCACAGTTTATTAGGTACAAAGAGCCAAGCGGCAGTTTACAGAAAACAAAATGATTACAAGTTCTGAGAAATATGACAGAAATATGGACATCAGGGGTTCCTGGCACATGGAGGAGGATCACCGGATCTGGAAGAGAACAAAACAAAAAAATAACCGCTTGAAAATCAACCTGGGACTCATTTCTGTGATCCGAGTGCAAGTCAAACCTAAAAAACATGTTGAGCAAAACTTCACAATAAAAGCCACGTTTTTGGAGCCACACACTTACGGTACATTTGATGACCACAAACACTGTTTTTCATTCAATTTTAGGGAAAAAAGTTTTAAAAATGCAACAACACAAAATGTGTTTTTGTCTAGTTGCTGCTTAGAATATTGTGTTACACTATTGTGTTGAATTTCCTGTGAAGTAATCTTCTTTTAAGCAAAATCTCTGATAAGAAAATGATTTTTTTTTACTTTAAATACTATATTTTAGCAGAATTTTTATTTTTGATGGCGAGCGGTTGTGTTTCAAGAAACAGATTTAGATAGATAGATAGATAGATAGATAGATAGATAGATAGATAGATAGATAGATAGATAGATAGATAGATAGATAGATAGATAGATAGATAGATAGATAGATAGATAGATAGATAGATAGATAGATAGATAGATAGATAGATAGATAGATAGATAGATAGATAGATAGATAGATAGATAAAAATGTGTAAATTTTGTGATTATGGTCTAGAAATAAGAATAGTTGGACTGCTGCGATGCTTAAAATAGGATGTTTTTAGATAAAAGATAAAATACCTACTTTAAGGTACCAAAGGTTTTTAGAGCAAAACGTGCTTATTTTAAAGTCATAATATACATTTACCGCAGCAGTACAGCAAAGTACGAGTGTTAATAGTGCATTTCAAGATTTGATTTAGTCATAAAAGAGCAGAAAATCATAGCTTCTTTTTCACCTAAAGCACTTTTTACTTTTAACTTGTTTAGAGGACATTTATTCCAGTGTTGTAAATCATTACATTTATACATATTTAACAGAACAATAACAGAGATAACAGTATTTTATTATAAGGTAACCCTAACACGACTTTTTACTTTCTAAAAATGTTTTCTTCCATTTTCCATGAGGCAGAACAGTTCAAAACAGCAAAGTTTACTTATTGTTTTTGTTGTATTTTTATGTATTTTAAATGTTTTTTCTGTTCTGTATTTTAAACCAGACCTGGCTTTAATGTTCTAAGCCAATAAATGTATTTTGTTCTGTTGTTTTCTGCTCCAAGAAGGTAAATATTCAACCTGTTTTTGATTTTTACATCCCATTTTTCTTCTTGTTGATTGTAAAGTTAATGTTTTCCTGAAACTGGAGGTCTTGTTTACCAGGATTTTGTGCGGGAATCAAACTTCAATCTTTAGCTGTGGATGTATGAGTGAAATATGAAAGGAGAGCGGGCAGCTGGAGGAGGCCTCCCCCACGTGCACGTCAGGGCGCTCAGACATTTTTCAGCTCTCATCTCCAAACATCGTGTCAGGAGGTCTGAGCATCTGGCAGCTCTGCTTGGAGCTGCTCGTCTCGGTCACACATGCAACGGACCTGTGGCATAATGTGATAAATATGAACCAGACTGCCTGCGGAGAGTTTGTTTTCCCCAACAAACGCTTTCTCCAAAGCCGCTGTTGCCCCCAAACGCGATAAAGCATCTGAAATGTGCGACTTTAGCTCCAACAACAGCAAACATTCAGGCCGTTCAAAAAGAAAAATCCTTCGATTCTGGAGAGAAAAGCCTCTTTGAATATTAAAAATACAGTTTAAGTTGAGTTTAAAACTGATTCAATTATGTTTTCATCACGTCCCACAGTCAGGAGAAAAGAAGAGATGTTTTAGATAAACGGCAAACGGAAAAACTGTTTTCAGCCTCCAGTTCTCTTCCTTTTGGAGGCAAAGTTTGTCTTCATCCTCTGTAAAATATCTTTATTTGTACACTATTTTTTCTGTACGAACCATTTAAAATGGGATCTAGAGTTTCCCTTAACCCTATAACCATCTAAGTGGAAGCTAAAAAGGAAAATCACACGCCAGCAGCATCAACCTCGTCCAACTTTTAAGGTGGACGAACAAACAGAAACGGTCACTAAAACTGGAATTTTCTGATAATAAACATGAATCCACCGCTTGAACAACTTTATCAGCAGTGTCCACTAACATTAGACAGCTGGTTGCTGATTATTCTACATTATATACATCCATAATAAGTCCATATTTGGAGTAAAGACTCCTGGTTTTTGTCTGTTAAATGCAGCTTTCTTTTATTTTGAAGTCAAAGACTCTCCGTCTGGTTTCTCTCTGGAACTTTTCCGCCAGAATAAATTTTCTAGATACATTTTTAATTTTTTTTTATTTTACTTTGCTAGCTTGGAGGTTTCAATTTCACGGTCGGCACAGCGGCTTGAAGGAAGTGGTGAATGGATGTTTGTCTGAGCGACTTGAGGAGTGGCATGAAGGATTCAGATGAGGTGGAGAGAATCAAGTCGTTTTCCAAAATAAAACTTTCTTCAGAATCAGACTAGAAATAAATGAACAAACTTCAGGTTGTGTTTTCGGCGCTGGGGTTGAGGACAGCTGTTTTAATCGGCTTTACTTTGATTTTCTTAACCTACGCCAGCTGTTTTATTACATTAATAGAATACTACTCTGATGACGGACTCTAAATACAACCTCAACTGAATAAAAACACCATCCGGATGTGACCTCTGACCTCAGTTAATCGTCTGATCAGAGCATCATTCAGCCTTTTAAAAACAAACTAAACTTATGAAGAGAAATAGAAATGTTAAAAAAACACAGATTTAAATGAAGTAAAAAGGGAAGAAATAAGAAAGTTTTCTACTCTCTTTTCCAGTTTCATTGGCAGAAAAAAAAAACATATTTGCGTGTTGTTTTGTTTTTCTAACTAATTTATGGGAAACAAATTAACGGATAAATAAATAAATAACAAGTTAGCTTAGAAAATGACCTTTCACACACTTACAGAACAGCAGCTATGAATGCGACCAGTGCCACTGAATATTGATAATTGATTAAAAACTGTCAATTAGTTCCTGTTTTGCTTCATCTGCAGCGTTTCCCTTATGGCAGTGCTTCTCAATTATTTTTTGCCAGGCCCCCCCTAGGAAAAAGAAAAGGCCCCCCCCACAGACACACACTCACACGTGTGGTGACAATATATTAGGTTAGTATCTATAAAATTTGTGTAAGTCTACCTAAAATTGTATCTTTTAACATTAACAAAAGAAAAAAGAAAAATAAATCCACTTTTAACAAATGTTAACTTTATTTTGCCACACAGTTGTAGTCTAAAACAGAAAAGAAGCTTTATTTAGACTAGAAACATTTTGACCAACTGAACAATTTGATGCAGAGAAAAATAATTAAATCAATGAATAATAATAGATGTAAATTGATCTGAAACATTAACACAGCAGCATCAATATATTTATTTATAGTCTGAAGAAATAGATGAAAACATTGTTCTGATTTTTTTTCTAAATGATGATTGTTTATTTATGATCTCATAAAGTGCTGCTGTTTTCCTGCATTGCCTGCTATCTTTCTGTCTGTCTGACACCAACTAAACCACAGACAGACAAAGAAAACATTGATGTAAAATAAAGACACGTCATCAAAATGTCTACAACAGTTCATAAAGAATGACAATATTAGCATGAGCTGAGGACCCTAAAGGCAGCGAGGATCCTGGTGTTGCGCAACAGGCAGCGCCGTCCCCGTTCCACCCGGCAGTCAGAGCCCCCACCACCCCTCCCCTTTCGTTCTCAGATAATGAACAGATCATAGGAACCGAATAGTGGACCAGATATTTTTCAACCACTGAACCACCTGTGCATAAGACCGCCACCACCGCGCGTCCCCCCCTATTTGAGAAGCACTGCCTTAAGGCAACAGTTCCAACAGGGAGCGGCCAAAGCGTGTAGCGTTTCTGACAGCGTTCTGAACAGCATTTTTCCTTCAGTCGTCTTATCAACGGACTGCATGAACGACAGACTACATTCCCGTGACAGAGACTCTGCTTAGGGTCGACAAATATTTACTTCGGTCAAACCTGAAGTTCAAACTCAAAATATGAATTTCTCTTCTTTTATTATTGTCATAATATAGAAAACTAGCATTATTTTTGGTAAATATGGATATATATTAGCCATGTAAAACAATATATGTAGAAATGAAGTCAAACAGAAATTTTGCAGATATTATTATGGGATGTAAATCTCAAAATATTTGGTTCTTTGGACTTAAAACTGCAGCAAACCTTTAAATTGAATCAGTTTTTTTTTTTTCGTCTTTGATCAGAATCTTCTTAGATCACAATAAATAGGCTTAACTTTTTTTATTATTACTTTTATCGATCCATTTTTACTTGTTAAACGATAAAAAACGTTTTCATTTTAAAGTCTGAAATTAAAATAAAGAGATGCATTTTTTAAAGAAAATGCAAAAACGTATAGGTGTTCCAGTTAGAGGACATTTATAGACAGAAAAGCATGAAGCAGAAACATGTTCTTACCGTGTATTTGTCCCATTTTTTCTCCGGATCATAAGGTTCCCAGCGGCTGGCAGGAAAAATGTGTTTGTTCTTCTCGTACCAGCTCCTCAGCACCACTTTACCTGCGTGAGACTGAATTCAAAAGAGGCCAATAAGTCCTAAACCCATGTCTTATAGCCCAGCTCATACACTGGCAGAACAAGATTATGCCTACCGTAATCTACACTCACTGGCCACTTCATTAGGCACACCTGTCCAACTGCTGGTTAAAGCAAACTTCTAATCAGTCAATCGCACGGCAGCAACTCAGTGCATTTAGACAGACAGACATGGTCCAGACGATCTGCTGCAGTTCAAATGGACCATCGAATGAGGAAGAAAGGCAATTGACGTAACTTTGAATGTGAAACTGGGATCTTCACCCACAACCATCTCTAGAATGGTCCGGAAAAATAGAGAAAATATCTGGTGAGAGGCAGCTCTGTGGGCGGAAATGTCTTGTCGATGCCAGAGGGTCAAAGGAGAACGGCCAGACTGGTTCCAGCTGATAGTAAGACAACAGGAACTCAAAGAACCACAGGTTTCAACCGAGGTCTGCAGAAGAGCATCTCTGAACGCACAACACGTCCAACCTGGAGGCAGACGGGTGTCACTTCTGTCAGGAAACTGAGGCCACAATTCACACAGACTCACCAAAACTGGACAATAGATACTTGAAAAAAACGTTCTCTGGTCCGTTCCTGCTGCCACATTCTGATGGTAGGGTCAGAATTTTGCATCAACAACATGAAAGCATGAATCCATCCTGTCTTGTATTAACGGTTCAGGCTGGGGGGGGGTATTTTCTTGGCACACATTGGGCACCCTTAGTACCAATTGAGCATGGTTCCAACGCCACAGCCTACCCGAGTATTGTTGCTGACCATGTCCATCCCTTTATGACCACAGTGGACCATCTTCTGATGCTACTTCCAGCAGGATAAGCTGGAATCAGCTCAGAATGAGTTTTCTAGACTCAAATGGCCTCCACAGTCACCAGATCTCAACCCGATAGATCACTTTTGGGATCCGACAAATCCGCAGAAACTGCGGGACGCTGTCATGTCCATACGGTCCAAACTCTCTGATGAATGTTTCCAGAACCTTGTTGAATCTATGCCACCAAGGATTAAGGCTGTTCTGAAGGCAAAAGGGGCTCCACCCAGTACCAGCAACGTGTCCCTGATAAAGTGGCTAGTGAGTTTATATTTCCAAGAAAGAGTCAGTAAATATGACCCAACCTGAACTTACCTGTGTGAGTTAATGTTACACATTAACGATATGTTTGGGATTAATGTAAATTCTACTTTCTGAGAAAAACAGGATTCTTTTCTCTGACACACAGGCTTTAGAAACACGTTTTTAATCTGCACCAGATGGAAAAAACGATATATGACTGTAGTATACATTTTATTTATCTTTTGCAGTTTCCAGGGAAAGGAGCCCGAAGAAGTGGTTTGATCCATTCTAAAGTGGTTCTTTGTTGTTTAATCAACAAAACAAACTGGTAAAAACGGGAAGCAGGTTTATTGATTCTTCTTGATCTGTAAGACTAAATAAAGTTTAAAAAGTTCATTTTTTTTGTTAAACTTCATTAAAGATCTTAAATGAGAGAATTGGATTTAAGCTGAGCTGCTTTTGTCTGTACGGTTACAGTTAAGGGTTAACTGGATTGTGTAAAAAACCGGTTGGAGCTGCCACATTGTTCTTATTTCAAAAATATTTTGTGGTGGAAGCAAACATACACGCCAACAATCAGCAGCACGGCTGACAACATTTAAAGGCTTTTCTTCTTTAGTTAGTTCTTTGAAAATGATTTTGTTTAGCTGATCTATAAAAAAGGTCGGACCAAACAACTCAGCAGGAAACTGGAGCGGACAGGTGTCTGGGAATGATTAAAACGCAGAAGGATGTAGTAACTATTTTACAGCCCTCAAAAACAGTTTAAAAGATTTAAATTAAACTTGAAGCTAAGCCACAGCCCAATTCGATTACTTAACCATAAATTTAGCTTATTTTTGTACTTGTGTAACACAAAGAGGAGGCGGGACATTTTCAAACACGTGTCAGTCCATTTCCAAATTTCACAAAAAAAAAAAAAATTCGGCAAAACAAGAAAAGATTTCAGTTCTAAATGGACTTAATGTAGTAAAAAAAAAGATAAAGGTTTAAAAAATATATGTTAAAAGCTGTTTAGATTTTATAGATCTCCAGTCCAGTCCATTAACCGGCTGAATCCGTTTCAAGCTTTGGCGCTCAGGAACTGTTGAGGTTTATTTCAGGTCATGGACGTCAAACTGTTGAGTTCTGGTCCTGAGGGGATTCCTGGCAGGAGATCTCAGCGGAACAAGCAGGAACTGTGAGGCTATTATGAACTTTTGTCTTTATTGTTTTGTTTTCGTACCTGAGCTGTCGGAGGAGTGTTGTTTTATACAGCAGAGTTATGAGCGCTAACACCCCATTAACCGAACGGTGCCTTTTGTTCCACAAGTGGTGGATGCCTCTAAGGTGTTTGCTGGGAACTCTCCGCAAATGGTTGCGCCGCAGGTGATTTTCCGTTGACGTTCAGTAGCAACAACTACAATAATGAAAGAGTCATATTTTTATCTAAAAATAATATTTTAGGTGTTTGCCTACTGATACAGATAATATTGCAGATCTATAAGTCACAGCCACATCGCTCTAAAGTGTAGAGTTAAAAGCACTTATGTGATCCTTTTGGCTATGTTTTTAGTGAGTCTGAATGTGAAATTGGACTGGAGTGACCCCTCCCCCCTGTTGATCCAAACAGGAAGTACAATAAGTCCAATAATCCAAATCCCATAGACTTTTATAGAGACATATTGGTCAGAAGAACCATTTTTGCTACGATCCCTTGTTTTTTTTTAACCTTTTCTTGCTATTCTTGATTATTTCAAGATATTATTTCTTTATTGCAAATTTACGGTGGCCGACAGGGCTCACACTACATACAGAAGAAACAACGCAACGGCATTACCCGAACCACAACAACATAACCACAGCAACAGCATAAACCACAGCACAACGGAAATGAGGACTTTTTTTTTTCCTACCGGCGGGAAAAAAAAATTCAGTTTCAAACAATTCAGTGCGACAGAGTTTTAGGGCCACCAAAAAAAAGTAAAATTTGGCGATTTTAAACCGTAAATTTACGAGAAAAAACTAGTAATTTTTCTAAATTAAAGTGGAAGTGAGCATACAGAGCAGCAGCAAGGTTCATGACGTAAGGTGACAAATGAACTTCAGGTTGTGTGAATGAAAAGGAGAATAAAGGCTGCAGCGGTCCTCTACACCCAAACGTGTCTCTGAGCTCCTTATTTTACAGATGAAACTCCGCTTTACCAACACCGAACCCTGGAGAGCCGGCTCCACTGAAAATAATCTGATTTTGAGTCGCCAAAAGGTTCAGAATCTCTTTGTTTTTTAAACCTATCCAAATAATAAAGCTTCACAAGCTCCACATATTTCATCTTCAAGCTAGGCTCCGATAAACAGAAAAGTGATGGTTTTTCCTCGTTAATAGTTGACTTTTTTCTCGTAAATTTATGACTTAAAAGTCGTAATAAAAAATAAAAAAAACACACAGAGCGTTAGATGCAGATGTCACTATGTGGAGAGCTGGGTACATTTATATGTTTAGACAAACGTATATTAGTAAGACATTACGTTATCTAGTAAGAAAACACCCATATCTTGTCCAAAAATCACGTAGATCTCAGGAGCGCCGAATAATTTCAAACAGAATTTTTTTTCCGCCGGTAGGAAAAAAAAGTCCTCATTTCCGTTGTTTATGGTTTATGGTTTATGCTGTTGCTGCGGTTTATTCTGTTGCTGCAGTTATGTCGTTGTGTTGCGTGTTATCTTGTTGTGCTTCGGGTAATGCCGTTGTGTTGTTTCTTTTGTATGTAGTGTGAGCCCTGTCGGCCACCGTACAAATGATTCAAATTATAAACTGACCAATCAGGCGCCTCAATAAAAGTGGGCGGAGCCTTTTGTCCCCTGCGTTCAAGGTTTTAAATGCTTTGATTTTGTGTAGCCCCTTTCAAGAGGTAGGGGTGTGGACTTCCAACAAGCTCACTCCTGATTTGCACCAGTGGTTGCTATAGAATCGTTGACTCAGACCAGTCACTGCCCACTTACAACATCTGGCTTCGAATGGCAGCGTCCATATTGAAGTAAAAAGGGCGACTGAATTGAGTTTATTTGGTTGGAGTCGAAAGTAAACCATTTTGGTTCTGTCCGCTGAAACAGTCAATGGTTTGAAGTTGAAAATAAAGTCCAGTATGCAGAAGAGTGCACTGTTGTAGTATCACACTTCACCTAGAAGAGAGCATCAATGCTACGTTAGCGTCATTGATCAATAAGGCTCTGACACAGAGGGCTTTTTGGCGTTGTTCGGATGCTAATGGTAGGCACCGATGTCACTGCGGAATCGAGCCGGTTGGTCTTTAAAAGCACAAACAAAAGAAAAGGTGCTTTTCAGCGCAATCAATGAAGTCTGAAATGTTCAGTTTGCATGAAATGACTTTATATTTTAGTGAACATGTGTCAAACTCAAGGGCCCGGGGGCCAAATGTGGCCCCCCCATGTCATTGTATGTGGTCCGCGAAAGCATAAAAGTTTTTAATTTTTTAAAATAAAAATTTTCTTTAATTGATTACATATTATTTATTTGTATTGCTGTAATTATTCAATGTTTGCAGGTCTTATGTGTTTATGCAGACAAAATGTTACACGTGTAATACATGTTCTGTCTTGCTCAGTTTTATGTTACTTTTCTTTGTTCACTTGGACAGTTTGATCCTTCATTAATAAAGTTATGTGGGTTTTAATAAGCAGACAAAATGTAAAAGGATATATGCTAGAGTAACAAGCAAACATATGTTTTCTATGCAACTGTAATTGTCACTTTAAAAAGTTATAATAAATGAATAAATAAGCTATTTAACATTAAGGAGTAGTTACGTTTATCTTTCGTTACATTTAGTTACATGTATAAGTTATATCTGGCCCTTTGAAGACAGCCACTATGCTGATGTGGCCCTCAGTGAAAATGAGTTTGACACCCCTGTTATAGTGCTTTAACTGTGACTTATACCAACTGGTCGCCCAAATGAATGAAGATCTTCGTATCAGAAAATCTTTAGTTTGTTTGGGTGGTATGTTGGGGGCAGTAAGATTTAAGGAGGGTGGTCTGCTAAAACAGTTTGAGAGCCACTGGTTTACTGGTTCGGTCTAAAATCTCTGGTGACTCCTCAGTAAACCTGCATGGCATCTGTGGTGACGTCATAGAATGGGTGGAGTCACGGGGCGGAGCTAGGACATTTCTAAAATTATTATCACTTCAGTAAAAAATGTTGCTTTTGTTATTTTTGCAATGCCTAAAGAAGCTTGTATTGATGATTTCTAAATCTGTGTCTATAATGATACTATCACTGACGCAAAAATTGGGGGCACGTGTGGGGCAAGGCTGCCTATGGATGGAATCTAAATAAATCTAAATAAAACTGAGAAACTGATCATCATGATACAACTGGAATTTTTTTCTTTAGGAGTCAATTTTTTGTGCCGAGTTCTCTCCAGACATAAAAGTTCTCACCTCATCTTTCTCCACCGTGGCGTCGTTCACCAGCCGAATGTCGTCATGGACGTCGAAGCTGAACAGCGGCCCTGAAGGCGAGGAGACACTTCAGACTAAATCCCAAAGAAACTGAACTACAATCCCATGGAAAATGTCACCATCCTGCTTCGTTAGAGAAACCGTCACCACTGGACATGTTGGGGCGTTTAGTGTAATGTGTTGTAATGAGACACGCGCCAGTACACAAACTCCAGAGGAGATGTGCTGACAGGAGATCATCAGACTCACCAGACTTCCCTCTGGCTTTGGTGACAATGAAGTCGTAAAAGCTGTGGTGCTGAAGGAAACACAAAGCAGAGTCATTTACCAACACGAAGCAAACGTATCTGTTGACAGAAATGATCAGCCTTCAATGTCAATGGAAAGTTTTAATGAATAATGAGAGAGAAAAACTCCACAAGAAACACTTTTAAAAAGTTCTACATTAGTTTAGATGAAGAGAAGAACACATTTGTGGTCGAATGTTTGGTTTGTCATGACGTTTGTCCACTTTCTCCAAGCATTGGTGACTCAGAGAAAAAGGTCTCTAATTCAACCTCTGGTTGTGTTGGTGACCTTCTCCACACAGATTTTCTAACTGTTTTCCACATATTTTCAGGTATGACTCATTTTTTATCCATGGACAATGCAGAAATTGTACGAAGTGGCCTTCAGGCTTGAAATGTACAGCAGGATGTCCCACTTTTTTTTCCATCAAACACTGCTGCTCCTTACTGGCAGGACACACGTGCGTCAGGTAGTTATCAGATGGTGGGGCGGGAATGCCTCAGAAAAGAGCAGGACACCGGGTCCAGAGGACTGGATCCTGACATTATTGGGCAGCTGTTTGGTTTAACTGACCGACTGCTTTGACTCTTGTTTGGTTCGACCATGACTGAATGGGATCCATTTCTTCAATCCAATGTCTACATGTTGACTGATTCACAAAAGATCAAACCCTGAACTTGGTTTAAAAACGTCGACATTGTTGATTTGCTTCCATTCCATTAAAATCAAAGGTTGGTGGTTTGTTTGTAGAAAAATTCACAAAGTCAAATCATTTTTTCTCACAGAACCGCGATGAAAGGTAAATACCACAAAAGTTATTAAATCCAGATGTTCATTAAAAAAACACATTTACCCAAGCCTTTTTTTAGTTGCCATGGCAACATTATACTGGTTGATCTTGCAGGTGTTTGGATCAGGATTTATGAAACAATTTGGGGGATTTTCTTTTGAACTTGAAGGGTTTTTAATGGTTGTACAGTTCTGACTTTTTATCAAGGCACTCATCATGGAGCATGTGGTCTTCATGCTGAGAGCTTTAACCACCAAAGTTAGCAAACATATACAGACGTTTTTAATTTCATGAAAGACAAGGAAGTCTTCCATCACCAAATGCCAAGAGCTGGGACTGTCACTCACATGTGGGATTATCAGATCTTCTTTGATGTACATCAGCTGCTCGACTCCAGCAGATCTGTGGAAACAACAACAGACAGGAATCAAACTGGGTCGTCAGCATATTTTTTGGATTTTTGCAAAGTACAGTTGAGCTCTGGTTGGGTTGGATCGGTCTTAGAGCAGCAGGACTGGTTCTGGATTTGGTCCTGATGGTCAAATCTGAGGACGTCACCACAATCTTTCTGTCAGAAGACCAGATCAGCGCCGAAACCCACCTTAGCTCACTAAAGTCTTTCCTCAGGACCTCCAGGGCCTTCTGCAGAAAGTTCTGGATGGTGTTACCCTTCTTCATCTGAAAGAAAAAAAAACCGGTTCCAATAAAGAAAACTGACGGTGGAAACATTTCTTCCTTCCAGGAGGGGAATGTGTTTGTGCGCCATTTTCACTTTATTACCGCTCCTGCATATAACTCGTCCATTACTTCACCTTAACGGTTTTCCGGTGTCCAGACCCGTCCCAGTAACTGAATGTGATTTCAATCTCCTCATCTGCAAAGGGAAACAACAGTTGCTCTGTGTGCGTTCACACCACTGGTGTCAACATGCGTTCCTTAAATCCATTAGGAGCCACCAAAGAATGTTCTGAAGATGCAACATCCCTTCATCATTTGAGGGTTTTTCCATCTGCTTGTGATTCATCTGTTTTTCTATCCTGTTTTTATCCTGTTTATCCGTTTTTTCTATCCTGTTTTATTATGTCTTATTGATGTTTATCTTTATGTTTATTCATGTATTACTCTGCTTATTTTAACCTTGTACAGCGACCTTGGGTGACCTGAAAGGCGCTTGAAATAAAATGTATTACCGGTATTATCTAAAAGCAAAGAAACATTGAATCCATAAGTGGCGCCTTGGGACTCACTCTTAATCTTTTCCTGCTTCAGCTCCCACTCCTGCCTCAGCTCCTCTCTGAGCCGGTTCTCTTCCTCCTGAAAACACAAAGGCCATCATCAGGAGAGTCACAGCAAAACGAAGCTGAGGGCAGCGTCTGCAGCCGTTTGCAAAATTTGTTTTTTTTCTTGTTAAGTCTGGATGCACTGGAGTTGGCAGCCGGTTTCTGCAAAAGTACTGAAGACAGAAGCAGGTGTCTGGAAAAACGGCAAATTCCAGTGCAGATAATATTGAAACAAGGAGGTGGATGAGTAAGCCTGTTCCCATGGCTCGTCACGCTTTCGATGATCAGAGAAACGCTGGTTTACATTTTTCGGTCCAACTTTAGACGAGGGATTCCGAGTTGTTTATATCATCTTATTTCCTACAGATGTTAAAAGCCTGTAGATGAATCACAGCCTCCTGATGGTCTTGGTTTTTACTCTATGAACAGAAAACAAGGATTGGCTTTCAAACAAGCATCTGCCTGCAGGCTTTCATTTTCCATTAAGTCTTTCTTTTTCTTTTATGCAAAAGAATTCACATTATTAGCAAAAATTAGATAATCTGATACTGAAATACTACGGTAGATTCGCTAAAAAATCCATTAGCCATTTATTCAGTTCAATTACACATGTAAATCATGTTTTTTTTTGGTAAACAAGTGTAATTATAGGTCATTTATTATTTACAAGTATAATAGCGTATCCCTCTGTGGTAAAGGGCAGTCTATTATTGTCCTGGATGAGCACATCAATGACCTTAAGGGAAATTCTGCTTGATTCTGAAATCAGGTGATGGTGTCAGATTATTCAGCTCAAGTGAATAATCTGACATCTCAATGAATATGATGATGATTTAGTGGGAACGAGAACAGGAAAACTCCAGGACAGATCCAGGTGTAGAAACCAGAATGGATGTTTTTTTTAGGTTATGTGTTTATTTATTGTCATTCTGTAAAAACACAGTTTGTATGAATCCGAAGTTTGGGCTGAGTTAAAAAAAGGAACTTGGACTTGATAAATTGCCAAACTTTATCAAAAGCCTTTTTTAAACTTTGCATATGGTTATTTATCAATACATTCTCAGTTTAGGATGATTATTTTTCATCCGTTTTGAATAAATAAATAAACAAAAAAAGTAATATATTAATAAATAAAATATTATAATATAAATAGTCATCTCCAGCTTTAGCAACAGCATGAAACTCTAAGAAACATTAAGGTAAAGTTCTGCGTTTGGGAATGAACTCAAAGCTTAGAGCATAAAAGTCATTTCTGTACACTCCACGTCTCCACGGAGACTCACGCCTGCTTTGAACTCTGCACCCACAAATATTGTTTATTTGTGAGGGTTTTTGAGTCTGCAGGTTCACTCTGACAGATCATTTTTATTGTGAAGTGGAGTCATGTTCTCTGGACTTCTGTCTGCTCTGGAAAGGTTTCATGAAGGAAGCCACTTGTGGTGAAACATCTTAGGAGGAAGCGACTCTCCCGGATCCTGTCTCTGATCCCGCCTGAAGGACTTCCTGGCCTCCGCTTTTCCTCGTCTGCTCTGACCAGCCTAACGTCTTCATGTTGCTCACCTTGCTCCTGCTACCTCCAGGACAGGAGGTTCCTGACCCGTATCTTCATTCCCGACTTCTAACCATCTGACTAAACCTGTTCTCTTTCAAAATAACTACACCTCCATGGTGAGGGTTCTTCTCAAATCCATTGATTTTGTTCTGGAATGTCATCAGAGCAGCTGTTGGGCTTTCAGTTGGCTCACCTCTCTGTCCCGATCAGGCAGGAAACTAGTGTCCACGTCCGGATTTTTACCCAACTTCTTCTTCTTCACTGGACATTCTATGAAAACAAATCATTTGATTTGTTGGAGAGGAAAACACCGAGGTTTTTTTTTTTATTGGGATGTAATGTTTGAAATGTTTTAGCACCTAAAAGTAGGATTAAAAACCTTTTAGAGAAAAAGAAAGCGTGTTTGTTAGACTGTTATTTTTTCTGTCCCTCTCACCATCTAGCTCTTCTTCTGCCTCTTCCTCCTCACTGTCCTCCTCTTCTTCTTCTTCAGGATTAAATGATAAACTGGCTATCTTCCTCTTCTGTTCCTCCTTTCTCTTCCTCTCCTTCTGCTTTTCCAGTTTGCTGTGAAAGAAACAGAACCATTGAGGCATCAGCCAGTTGAACAGGAGCCCAGACAAACAGAAGCCTGTTTTCCTGATGGCGGCTGGTGATAAACCGCTCCGAGGCTTTCACCTCCTTCTCATGCAGACTCCAAACCAAACTCCTGAGGCCTGCAAGGCTTTTATTGATGACGGACAATCGAGCAAATCAAAACATGTTTCTTCTCCAACAACCACATCCTCCTGAGACTTTGAGGTTTAGAATTTCAAAAGAAGCTAAATTTTTCATCTATACAATTGAAGTGACACAAGTCGAGACAGCTCACTTAGAAATAATAACCTGAAGCTGAGAAGAGCCACAAGATAACAGATAAAAACTGTTGCATCATCTGTCTTTCACTACAATCATTGTTTTAGGAAACGATTTGGAAATGTTCTTCAGGAGTTTGTGGAAACACAGCAGAGGTTTCCAACACCTCAACGCTAAAACACCAAAGTCCATGTTTTTTTTTTAAATAAAAATAGTTTTAAAGTTGATCAAGAACAGATGAAAATCAACGTCTCTGATAAGTTTCAGACTTTTCTGCAGGTTTGGAGAGAAGCTGGAATAGTGAGGAACCTTCAGGAGTGGTCGACCAAATACGACTCATCCGGAAGCGATGAAAGATCCAGAACAGGAGTCATCGACCGGAGGCTCCAGAGCCACATGCCTCCTTTGTAGCTGATTGAACTGAATAAATACTGGGTTTGTTACTTACATTTTGTCATTTAAGTTCATTTTTTAAATGAGGCGATCTTATAATAATTAATTAAAATTTTCCTGACATTACTAGAATTATGAGGCCTTGTGTGATTTACCAATTCTCCAAAATCCACACATGTCCGAGCAAAATGATGATTTTATTATTAGAATAAGTTTAAAGCACGTATTTTGTCTTCTCCTGCGCAATAGTACCTCATTTCTGTTTTTTAATTGATAGAAGTGTGTTATAATGATAACTGCAAGTACGTCTGATGCAGCAGGAGGATCATTTTTTGACACCATGTATTTTATTTTGAAAGGAACGTGCTGCTGTCAGAATAAAATAAATCAAAACTTTTATATATTGAAAAACAGAATAGTGTTATTTTTTAATATTTAAAAGATATATTGCATAAGTAAACAGCTTAATGGCCACCAGAAAACGTAAAGTGTAGTTTGTTGGAGTAACCTCACACAGCCAACAAATCATGCGGCCCAGATCACATCACCAGTGAGCATCTTCAATAAGCCAGAACGAGGATTTTTCCGCTTCATGCCATTTGTTTTCCTGGCTTTTTAACTCATGGGGTTTTACCTGACTCCATGATGTCTGTATTGATCATGGCGCCTGTTCTTACAAACAAGACAGGCAAGCTTGACTGTCTTAACAATTATAGACCTATAGCATGAGCAAGTGTGCAGAAGAACATGGAAAGACGTGCAGACTTCACTCGACTCAGCTCAGGTCAGAGTTCACAATCTAACCGCCAGAAAAGATCATTTGGACAAAAAAAAAACAGAGAGATGCTGCTGAGGAACAAGAACGCAGATAAACATCTGGATTCTCCACGAAGCCTTAGACGACACACGAGAGGAATTTTTTAGAAGGCAAGTATTCTATTTCAGAACAAAAAAATTATCAGAGCAACAGCCAAACATGGAGGTGGTAGTGTCATGGTGGAGCTGTGAATTCTGCTCTTTAGCAGAACATCCTAAAGGGAAAATGTCCTCCTCGGGATCATCTCTGGGTGGAAACAATTTTGTTTAGGTTTGAAGTCTGGCAAAAGTCTAACCATAAATCTGAGAGTCTATTTTTTAATCCTTAAATAGGATTCGCTGCAGAAAAACGAACTGCTGCTATCAACAAAATGTTGTTTCATCGATATTGTGTCAGTGCGATCAAAACAATTTAAATTGTAAATCTTGCATTTTAAACAAAAAATTAAGCAAAATATTTCCAGCCTTTCTTTTTCTTCAGTTTGATCCTTCCAGGTTATTATCAATAATGACCTAAAATTAGGTTTATTTAGTATTTCATTAGCTGAATTTATTCCTCTGAACTGAAATATTATAAGAAATAACTTATTTACTAAAACAACTATAAATTGTGTTTCATAATGCAGACAGATTAGATTGTGGATTATCTTTTTTAAAGTTAAGTTACTGTTTGTCAGTCAGTTTAAGGTCAACACTTTGAAAAAATATATTGATGTTGTTTGTTTACGTCTTAAAAGCTGATTTTCCTCCAAGTATTTAGCGCCCTCTTGTGGAAGCAGACAGAGATACACGAATGTGAATTACAACTACGGTATTAAAGGGTTTATTTCAGACACAATCAAAACATATGGGGGGGGGGGGAAACCAGCGTCTTTACTCACAGCTGGAGCTCTTTGGACTGCTCCTTCTTAGCCAGCTGTTTCTCCCTCTCCTTCACCAGCGCCTCCTGTTTGGCCTTCATGTCATTTAGCGTCACCAGACCTAACAAAATAAGAAAACAAGACACAGAGGAGCTTCACAACTGCTGCGTTTGTTTCAAAAACTCCGAAAAAGTCTGCAAAGACACGAACCAACGGTGCTGGACTTCAGCTCAGCCTCCACGGCGTCGTAATGGGCAGAGAACTTCTTGTCGATGTTGGCCTTCACCATGTTGTCCTGCAAAGAGGGTTTTGGTGGGCAAGCAAAAATGTGAATAGTCAAAGGTGACATAGAATTGATTTTAAAGTTCTTTTACTGGTTTACAAATGTTTTTATGGTCTCGGGCCTTCATATTTATCTGACATGATTTTAAAGTATGAGCCCTCGCGGAACCTGAGGTCCTCTGATACCGGCCTTTTAGTTATTCCAAAAGTTAGAAGTAAAACATATGGCGAGGCCTCCTTCAGTTTTTACGGACCTCGCCTGTGGAACAGCCTCCCAGAGAGCCTCAGGGCCGCAGAGACTGTTCATGTTTTTAAAGGAAGGCTTAAGACCTACCTTTTCAATTTAGCTTTTAGTTGAATTTTAGGAATTTATTTGATATTTTAATTTATTTTTTTTTACTAGTTTTATTTGTGTATGTAAATACATTTATTTATTTATTCATTTTATTTATTTTTAAGTCACTCTTACCATTTCATATGTCTATTAAGGTTTGTGTAGTTAATTATTTGTTCCTTGTTCATGTTTTATATATATTTTTATTTTATTCCTTTTACATTTTATTAAATTCCAGTGTTTTCCTCTGAGGGATCCTCCACATCGGTGACTGACCCTTCTCGGTTAACGGGGTTGCAGGAATGGGATCTCCCGGGTCTGACTATTTTGATTGGATCTGGGGGGTCCTGTGGTAGTGTTCTCCGTGAACTTGGGTTGGGGGGTCGCTGATGTGGACATGTCCCCAAAATATCGTTTCCCCAATTCAGGACAATGCCAGGTCTCTACATTCTACATTCTAACATTTTATCCCTTTTTTATTTATTTTTAATCGTTGGGTGTGTGTGTGTTTGCGGGGGGGGTCGCACTGTCTGTGTTGTCATCTTGTTTTTAAGTTTGATCGTATTTTATGCACAGCACTTTGAGTGACATATGTTGTTGAAAAAGTGCTATATAAATAAAGTTTGATTTGATTTGATCAGCCTAATTAAATTAAATTAGGTAAATACTGTGGATTTTTGATGGGTTTCTTTTGCTTTTTAGTTCTATGCAAAGGGACGTGTGAGGTACATGTGTGGATTGAGCCACGAAGAACCTTTAGATCTCCTCCGACCAGCAGTTTTCTCCATTGTCAACTCATTTTGGTGGGTTTGATGAATAAAGTTTGAAGATTAAAAACTTGCCGGTGATTTAAAAATGCATTAAAAGAGCAGTTTGGTGAGGGGAAACTCCGCAGCTCCACCAGCCAGCACCTCCTCCTCATGGGGCTCACAAGTCTTTGCTCCCCATTAAGGCCCACATCATCACACTGCCTCCGCCGACAGGTATTACTCTATCACTCAACATGGAGGAAAAGTGTCAGAGAGAAGCATCACTCTGGACTTAGCATCATTTCCACCTGACTGATGGCACAGCCAAACGAGCTTTTCCATTTTTTAATATGAGCGTATCACGTAAACACTGAAAACATTTTTGATGTAATTCATAATAACAATAAACCAATTTCTCTGATGATTCTGGGATTGATCATTTGAAAAGTGTGTATTAATAATAATTTTTACACAGATTCCTGAGGGGGGGGATTTCTGATCAATTTTTTAAGTCATGAAGACACAAATAACATCAAAGCAGGCAAGTTTAAAAATTCCCACACAGGAAAATGACTTCAACAGCAGCGTATACTTTAGGATGACGTTCCTATCTGTTGACTTTTTTCGAGGTTTACTGAGAAACAGTTACATAACAACTGTTTACTGGACGCATTTTAGCGGAGTCTGAGAACAGATTTGTGAGAAGGTGACCTCCTTCCGTGGGAGTTTAAACACCGAAGATGTAAAAGTGACGGACCTCTGCTATCTTCTGCTTCAGTTGCTCGAGCTGTTCTCGCTCTTTCTCCCGCTTCTTCATCAGCTGCATGGCTCTTCCAGCCTCGCTAGCGGCTCCTTTGTACTGCGCCATTTTCCACCTGAAGTTTGAGGTTTCCTCCGAGAGAAAATAACTCACAAACAAGAGGATTTAGACGCGAGCTTTAATCAAAAAGTGATAGAATTTTCCAGAGCTTCAAAACACCGCGGACGGCTTCCCCCAACAACAAAAATGGCCGCCGCGCAGGCGCACTCCCTCATGTTGCTTTCGGGTAATTGTGAAAAATTGGAATTATGAAATACACCTTTCAAAACAGAACCACAGCAAGTGTTATACATGTATGGATTATTTTAAAAAATAATAACAAAAAGCAAACATGTTTTTGATTGTGTTACCAAAACCGTCTAATTGTATAATTCAAATATAATTGTAAATTCAAACAAAATAAAAGAGGCTGAACAGGAAAAGTAATTTACTATCAAAATTCGAAAAAAGGCACAAAAAATATTTTGCTGCTTAATTGTTCCATCTGATGTAACTTTATTTTGGTCAATTAATAAAGAAAAAGTCAAATGAGTGTTAGCAAACAAAAATGACAATTTGGTTTAATTTAGACTGGATCTTTAATTTTTATACGAAGAATTGGTTTGAAACGGTCAAGAAAATAGGCAATAAAACCTTAACGTTGTTTAAAAAATAGATGGAGTGTTGAATTTTCAGTTTTAAAGGGAAAAAAGTTATTTTCTCTGTTATATTTTCTGAGGTAAAAGGATTTTTTTTTTTTTAAAACTGGCACTTCATATTTTGTGTGAACCGGAAGTTTTTGCTCGTAACCATGGTGACCAAACGGAACCTTGGTAACTCAGCTGTGGTCATTTATGTTTTACTAACTGTATATGACTTCTACAGTCGGTGGTTTGGATGGATCTTGTCTACGGCTTTGAAACGACCCTTACAAATGACAAATTACGGACCTGCTGTTCGTAACTGTTCGCATGTTGCCGCAATTTTAAGAAACATGTACTTCCGGTTTCATGCAAGGTCGATTCTTAATTGTTTACATTTGCAAATGTAACGTTTTTCTTTATTTATTTGACGAAGAATAAAACCAAAAACACAATCCACCACGGTTACTTTTTAAACAAAGACTGACAGAACGCAAATGCTTGATTTTGTGTGTGTGCAAAGTTTAGTTTATAAATTGTGATTCAAAAATCAAACTTATTTTATTTGATTGTTTGTGTCGTTAAAAAGAAACTTAAAGTACCAAAAAGTACATGGGATTTTTTATTCACATACTTAGGCCTACACTACATTTTTGTTTAATGTTGCAAAACAATTAAGACAATTTTTACACGCTTTGCACATTACAGGAGAAATAAAGTTCATATTTTTACTATAGGAACTTTATTTTCACGTTCAAAAAATGTTTTGCATTTACAGAGAAAAACTCCCACATGAACAATAATCGGTCATACGGTGGCCTTGCTCTCAGGTTTGTCCTTTCTTGTCAGTGTTATGAAGATCTGACTGCAGCAGAGTGCGAGTGACACACACAACGGAGACACAACGACGTCTACTGCACACAAACACAAAGACCGCAGGCTGGGAAGGAAGAGGCTGCTCAGCTCAATGCAAGGAACCAGAAACCTGCAGGAGAAAGCACACAAGAGCATCGCCGTTAAAACCTGCAGATCAGTGCTGCTCTTTAGAATCAGGAGTTATTTAAAGTTAATTCAAACATAAGCTATTAAAGATCATCTCAAAGACAAAAAGAAAACAGAATTTCAAACCAAAACCTGAACAAAAATCATCATCTTTTCTTTTTAAAACCTAAAAATAAAAAAGATCTATAGGTAAAAAGAAGTTAAAGACAAATAGTTGTGTGTGAGCAAATATGAAACCAGACAAACTAAAACAATGTGACCTGAACAATTTAAAAGCAGTTTCTTTCTTTCGACTTAATGCAAAAAAAAAAATAGAAATACATATCAATTATTTACAATAATGAATCTAATTACTAAGTATTTCTTTATTCCATCTTTTTATGTCAAACAATAAAAATATAAGAATTTTTAAAAAATGTCTCAATTTTTTATAGTGTTTTTAAGTCATATTTGTATTTACATTTTTAAAATGTATTTTTAATTACATGTATCTTTAGTTTATTTAGACTGTCAAAGGACCATCTTAGCTTTACCCCACTCTTGGAAGCCTGGAGTCTCCTTTGCTGTCACTAAACTGAAGGGTTGTCCACCAAATCAGAGATTTTCCAGATGTGCACCGTAGGTTTTTCTTGGGATAGAAAGTGCTTCACTTCACAGAGCTGAAGCATGATTAATCTATCAGTTAATTATGGAGAATAAGGAGTCACATCGGGATAAGGAAATGTTAAAGGATAGAGATAGAGAGGGGCCCTTTCAGATGCCAATAATCATTCTCAATAGAAATGTCTGTTTTTGTGAATGAAAAACGTTTATTAATCCGATAAAATTAGGCATAAAACACATCAACAGAGAGGACAGGAAAACTGGCTTTGGCTCAGAATCCTGAAGATCTCGAAAATTATTACTTCAGTTGTTTTGGGTTTTAAAAGTCTGTGTTCTCCCATTTACCAAATAATTCAATCATGATCATGTTTTTTTACAGGAATCCGTTTTGCCATGAAAACTCTTAAACATTTTGTTTCGCAAGTTTTCCAAAGAACGGAGGGTTTTTCTCCTGAGAGTCTTAGGTTAACTGCTGAGTTTCATAGAACCCACCAGACCCGCAGGCAGGCGAGAACAGCCACGGAAAGGCCGCACACGAAAGCCATGGGGACGGCGAGCAGCAACGTCAGGCAGCGGTACGACCAGACGCGTGTCCGCTCAAAGCCGCAGACACTGACGGTCCACACTGCAGCCATGCTGTGAGGAGCTGTGGGCTCTGATAGGACGTCACTGACCTCCACCTGGAACAGTCAGACGGAACACAGCAGGAGTCACAGACAACAACAGGCTGGGCTGCATTTGTTTTGGTATTAAAGTACAAACATCTGGACGAAAGATTAAAACCTGATCAAATGGAGGAATCATTGCACCACGCTAAAAACAGTCAGGCCGGTAGAGTCAGGTGCTTACGGAAGAGGATTGGGGCCACAGAGAAAGAAAAAAAAAAGGGCATAGAAAATTCTGACTTTTTGACATAATTGAAGTCAGAATTCTGAGATCAAAGTCAGATTTTCTCTGTGGTCCTAATTCTCTTCCGTAGGTGCTCCCTTTCAAACATGTCTACCTATTTTCTATAATGCTTATTAACACGTTGGAAAGAATTTTGAATGAACAAACAAAATTTGAAAAGAAATCTGAAATAGAAATCCAAATCGTTGTTTCAGTCTAAACTGAACCAGTTTAATTAAAGTTGATATAAATCAACTGTTTCCTAAGGAGAGGTAAAGAACACTTTATTAAACCTTTATTGAAGAGTAAACAACCTCTCATAAATGCATTTATTATCATAAATCATTTGGACGAATACAAACTTTATTTCCAAGACACAAAACGGCTCCACCATGACCCCAACAAGAAACAAACTGCAGAAATGCCTCTTTTCCTTCATTTCTTTATGTGACAGTAAAGGATTTTGAATGGGACCAACGAATGAGCAGATCTAGAGGGGAAAGGAAATGTCGACCTTTAGATGTTCGTTGATGCCTTTTGGGTCTCTGCTGACAGAACAGGTGGGAGTGGGAGGAGCTTGTTCTGCAGGAGGGGTTGGAGGTTTCGGGGTTGAAGCTTTGGAGGCAAATTCTGGAGGGGGAGGAGGTGTGTTTATCTGTTCTTCATCACTGTCGTCAATTTTACACTCCACCAAGCAGTCGTCTCTCACCATCATCATCTTTTCAGCTGTCAAGACATCCAAATGCAAGAAACTGAATCAGAACGGAGGAATGCTTGGTACAGTCTTCTACAGACAACCATAAAAAGGCAGAATGGGAGCATCTGGGAAGTAACTATAAGGTGAGGGGCGTCCCTTTGACCCTCTCTAAACAGGCAGGAGCAGGGGGTCGCGGAGATGCTACTCATGTTGTTCGGTCACCCTTTTTGTTGCCTCATCCTTCATGTTTTGGCACATTTTAGGAAATGTATAATTTAGTTCAGATTCTTCTGGTGAATGGTGGCAGATTCTGTGGCTGCAATGAAATCCACTACAGGAATCTCTGTAGTGGATTTAGCCCTTTGCTTAAAACTCTCTTCTGGGGTGTGAGAGATCCCTGTCTTCACCCATTTTCCTTTTCTGTAGTTTAATTCCATGAGGTTTCTCTGCTGCACGCTTCCTGTGTAGCAACAGTCCTTGTCCCTTTGGCAAGCCCTGTTTAGCTTTTGGGCTCGTTTTTCCCCCGCATCCACTCTCAAGGAAAACTGCAGGAAATTGGAAGCATTTGCTTTTATAAAACCAATAAAAACTAATAAAATAGGGGAGTTTAGTCACCAGAGTTTCATGGACACGCCTTCCACCTGTTCATCAAACACCAAAAATGTTTGATTCCTAAATCTGTACTCTACAGCTGTTTCCGTTTAAAGCATGCAGGCGAGCTGGGGGAGCAACAGGCTGGAACCGATCAGAAACCACCCGACTCACCAAAAGTGGGATTTTAATCCTGCATAAGTAATAGAGTCTTGCAGAAAGACGGGGCCGAGTTGGTAGTGCTAATCTGGAATGTCCCTGTGGGCAGCTGAGCAGCTTCTTCTCATCGTCCCTCAGAACTGACATGGCATGGACACCATTCGCAGTGTTTGACACTGACTTTAAGCGGCACAAGTGCTAATTTGAGGCAGTGCCTCCCTTTTTTTTTGAGCATGTGTGGGTCTGTCTTGGTTGGTGGTGGTAGGGGGTTATTTTAGGAGGGGTGGATGAGTCTGATAGATCACATTACGGCTGCTGCATCACTGCATAAACTGGAACAATGTTGCTGCCAAACATCTCACTCACAATCCAATAAGCCTTGTAGCTGCTTTGTTTGCAAACTAAAGGCCGATATCCAACCTGCCTTCTTGTGCTAAAGTCCTCGAGAGCATTTTCTATAAACAGTTGATCACATGAGATCCTGGAACCTTTACAGTCAGGATTCAAGTCAGGACATGGCCCAGAGACCGGACTTTTAAAATGATTCAATGATGTTCTGATGGCAACGCATGCAGGTGAACTGGTCATTCTTTTATTATTGGATCGGTTTTATGCTTTCAATTCTTTTTTGTTTTATGACTGCAGAATGTTTTGTTCTCCCTGTGTGCAGCACTTTGGGCCTCCTTGACTGGCGGTGGACAGTGTTTTATGAATAAATAAACGATGATTATCAATATTAGGAACTGAAAGTTGGACGAGATCTGAACACCACTTTCACGATCATTTTTGGTTTGGTCTATCTTACAGATGTGACCAAATACAAGAAAATCAAACCAAAACCATAAACAAATAAATATAAAAAGGAAAAAATGCATTCATACAAATGAATGTATATATTTTTATGCACGGAAATGTGTTTGATAATTAGATTGATTGCTCTGAAGCCAGGATTAGTTAAAGAAAAATCTTTCATGGGAGAAAAAAATGACTTCTAAAATGCTGCCAAACAGGACTTTGTTTTAACCTCAAACATCCTTGTTTGAAGGTTTTAGTAACTCGTATGAGAAAAAAAAATGAAAAAAAAAGTTTCACAAATCACTTTATCAGAGAACAATGAATTTTACTTCATCTGCAGGAAATGAAACAGACTTTATCTCCTTTCTCTTGAACTTCATCTGTGTCCTTAACTTTACCATCATCTAATCTTTCAGGCAAATACCTTTTTTCCTGCCTCACATGCACTTTGTTCAGTCTTTAATGTTATCTTTAATTTGTTTATTTTAATTACGACTTTAAAGTCCTGACTGTTAAATTACAAGAATGAAGTCTTACTTTTACGCCTTTAAATGTCGTAAATTTATAAGAAAAAAGTTTAAAATTTGCTACTTTCAATCTTGTAAATTGTGCCAATTTACAAAAATATGCTTTTTTTTTAATTATAACTTTAAAGTCGTGAATTTACAAGAAAAAAGTCGTACATTTAGTACTTTAAATCTCATACATTTTCAAGGAAAAAAAAGTAATAAATTACCAAATGACTTTTAAAAGTCATAAATATACAACTTTATTCTCGTAATCAAACAGTTATTACTTTTGCTCGTAATCTTACGACTTTAAATTCATAATTGAAAAACATAAAATAATTCGTATGTAAACAGGCCCTAAAACTCGGTCGTAAATTTTCCGTACTCCAATCTGATTTCTAAGAAAGATTAAATTAGTAATGGAAAACATTTCGTAATAAGTAACATTGTCCAGCAAATAACTCTGAAAAAAGGTAATCAAGCTCTGAAAGGCGCAGAAATCCTGCCAATGGCGTCCTCCACAACCAGCTGGGCCTGAGAGAGGCAGTAGTTGACGATGTGCCGCTCTAGTGGAAGAAGACGCCCAGAGAATCAAGAAGTGTCTCCACAGCAGGGAGGCTTCATTAAACTACACCGCTCGTCCTTTACGCGTCCTCTTTGGTTCATGATATAACACAGATCTGGAACTCAGGTGGACTCTGAGAATCGGCAGTCCTATTCAGTTATGTAAAGAAAAATGTGAGGGAGGCTCTGTTTGCTTTAAGATTGGAGTTGTTTGAACGCACCAACACATTTATTCATCACTTTATTCTCTTTATTGTATTCAGATTTTTTTTTTTATCCACATACACACTTCAACACAGTAAATCTTGTGGCATCATCAAACAGATTAAAAACACAGGTTTCAGTTGCAGAAGAAGAATCATGGATGTATAAAAAACAAACAAACAAAAAGATGACAGTAACAGTTACATCAGAAACCCAAAAAGCATGTCTTAAAAAATGACCAGTGCTTAAAACTTCATTGCAAAGGGGCAACAGTTTGTGGAGAAAGGAGATTTTCCGTCCTGGCTCCACAAAGCCGCTGTTGCTTTCACAGTTCAAACCAGAGGGGGTCAGCTCTGATACGGGACCATTTTGGCTGTTCAGGTGTGGGTACCGTTTCCAGTTGAAGAGCATCCAGTCCCTCCAGGATCTCACTGGCTTTTTTTATGATTGTTGCAGCACAAAAATCCTGAAGTTGAGATAGTTTTTCCACAAAGTTGCAATAAATGATCATTTTGACCTGAAGGGTCATAGCAGAATGTACAAAACTTCAAGCAATTTTATGTAATCGTCAAAAGAAATTCACAGAATTGATTCAATTTCCTTATTGAACAGGGATTTATTTTAAAATAAAGCTATTTTTTTCATGTTTGTGCAACTTTAAATATGGATATAAAAGCAATCAGTTTTACACAAAAATGAACATTTTCAAGAGAGGAATATAAGCCATGTTGGGGCTTTTATTTAGCAAAAATCAAAAGTTTTGTGTCGAGAAAAATGTGGTTGAATCTGACAAATTTATGGGAATTGAAGCGATTGCAACTTTGCAAAATCCTGGAGGGACTGAATAATGGTGCGTTCCATTTGATTTGTAAAATGACATTGAACTTGAATTAAACACACTCCAGTAAAACTTTAAAGGTCTATCCAAAGGAAATGTTGTTGGTTCACAGCTAGAAAATGTCGTTTATTTGCTTGAGCGGATTGTGAATCAGTTTCTTTATTTCATTGTTGGGATTTTTGACACTTTTATCTGGAACGATCTACTTCTAAAATGACTCATTTCCAACTTTGCCGCTCAAAGGGAAGGCAGAATGAATCACCCAAAGACCTGAGTGGGAAACTTGAAATTATTTTGTCAAACCCAAACCTGAGTTAGGCCGTCTTTAACTCTGCAAAAGCCCTGAGATTTGGCCTGCTCCAGGCCCGATTATCACATATAAAGGGGAATGTGTTCTGTCGTTCTGTGTGTTTTTCCTTAATCTACCAGTTGCCTTGTAAAACACAAACACCAATTCATAGTTTCTAAAGGTAAACATGTATAATAACCTCCAAATGATCAATGTTACTTGCAAAAAATAAAACTATCCGTTGCAGTAATAGTTTAAATACAAATCACAGAAATTAATTTATGCTCTTATTGAAAATTAAATAATTTTGTTTCCAAAATGCCCTTTTTAATTAATTTTTTCAAAAAAAATTCAATTTTGTACTTAAGTGCAAATTACTTTGGAAGAATTCAACAAAAAAACCCAAAGAGAAAAAACCATAAGTTTAAACTCATCTGCACCTCAAAGGTGCTCTCCTGCTCCATGGTTTATATTCATCTTTGTGGTTTTGCACATTCAGTACGACAAGAGTATCACTGCCTTCATAAAAGACTAAAAAGAAACAAATGACAATAAAGTCAGAAAACCTGTAAAAACCTGTAATTTTACAAGAAAAAAAATCTATTTTTATTAAGCCCTAAAATCTTACATTTAGCTTTAAAATGTTTCAACATGGACAACGAACATTATCTGTTTTTTATGTTGCGGGACAATTTAAAGAAACCAGAGGGACCTCTCACTGTTCACGAAACTCCCTCAATCTGCTTGACTTTTTTTTTTAAATGTGCGACTTTATTTTCATGAAGTTACATCTTTACTGTCAGAACAGCATGATTTTCTTCTTATAAAATTATGGCTTTGTAAATCATAAATTGACAATTTTACGAAAATTATAACTTTTTTCTTCTTATAATTTCACCACTTAACTTTTGTAAAAATTTAGTTCATTCTCATGGATTTATGACTTTTTTCTCATTGTACGACTTTATTCTCTTAAAGGTTTTGTGTTTTTAAGCCGAATTTTACAACGTCAGTCTTGTAAAATTCTGGCTTCTTCCTTATAATTTTATTACTTTATTCTCATAAAATGTTGTTGTTTTCATAATTTATTTGGGCTTTTATTCACTTATTTATTAAATTTGTATCGTTTATGTTCAGCCTTTAATGTACAGCATCTTCTTCGAGTTCAATTGCATTAAATCTCTTTGTAAATAAAGTTGATGATGATGATAATAATAATTTTAATATTTTTTTTAAATCCCAATTTTACAACTTTTTTCTCATATTTATTGTCCTTCATGGTGGCCCTAATCCTCCATCATACGTTCAGACAATCAAATCCCACCTGCTGGGGTTTGTTTTCCAAATAAAGGCTGCCAGGGTCAGCTAAAACTGTCTCAAAGTATTCAATGATTTTTGCTGCTAAAAATCTACTAGCGTTTAGTCCACTCTTAACTGTGATCTGGAGGTTATTCTTTACTATTTCCATAAAGGGAGGCCCTGCTAACGCAGAGTCAATGTTTTCTAAGTAAAACCCACTAATTTAGCATTTAGAACATGCATGTATTAAGAGATTTATTCTGTGAAACTCTCGCTGAAAGTTAGTTCTCAAGGCCTGATGGGTAATATTTAACTGTTAGCTACATAGCAACACAGCTTCAGTCATTTACAGCCAGTTAGGTCAAATTAACGCTCACATCTAACTAAAACAAACGCACAACATTAACCTAATTTAAAATGACAGATTTAATAATATATTTAATAATTATGAACATTTGGTGTCATTTGCTGTGGACTTTTTTTTAAGGTAATCGTTTTTTAATTGACCAATTTAGATTTTATTGCCATAACCTGTCCTTGATTTTAGAATAAATCACAAAATTGATCATTTTAAAAAGATGTTAAAACTTTACCATCAAATGCATTCAGCTTCCAGATTATCCATTAATCAGTTGCAGTTATTTTGTTTTCATCTTTATTCAGTGGATATTTAGAAACACGGTAGAAACACGGCATTTGGACAAATAATTATAGTTATAATATATTTAGTTTAATATTTGGTTACGTTAGCTGTTTATCACAGTTCTAATGCATTTTTTAATAACGAACAACAATGCTCATAAAAGTTCAATAATAAATTTCACTTGAAAATTCAAGTTTTACGCCCATTTGATGGTTTGAAGAGAAAAACGTGTTAATGATCAAAAATGTGAAGGCTCTCCCAGACAGGTCAGGTGTATTTGTTCAAATATGCACTCGTCAGGTGTGCTATTCTCAGACCTGCCACTAGGGGGCAGCTTGTGAATCCTAATCTTCACACAGCCAGAACCGCACCAACCACTTGGAGAAAGTCAGTTTTAAAGCTTAACCAAATCAACCAAAAAAGGGCAACCGTTTGGCTAAAAAACATACACCGGACGCACCGGCTACACGGCACAGAGACTTGTGGCACTATGAGATGGCAGACGCAATTATTTTACACATGTCAAAAATAAAACCAAGTTCTGCACCAGCCTCCTTGTTGGCAACAGCAGGATAAACAAGAGTAAATTATTTTGTTGTCCTCACTTCATCTCAGTCCACCGGTCTGAAAGGGTCCCTTCCTCTGAGACCAAATACTTATTTTTTTGGCGGCGGGAGCAGCTTGTGCGAGTGATGTAGAGGAGGAGGACGAGGACGGAGCGGAGGTGACGGGGGCGGATGACTGCACCGGAGGCTGTCGGGACAGAAGCTCCTTGAAGACAGAGTTCATCTGACGGCTGAGCATCTCCTGACACACAAGAGAACATGTGAGGAGGCATTAGGACAGTCAGACAATCAGAACATAGTTTGTGTGGGCCTCCTATGGAAACTTGCATATCACGTGCACACCCTGTGTGGGCAACATTTGCGGTTGGTCGGTAAGAGGACAGCACTTGCACCTTACTAATGACTAGCGTAAGGACACCGTACAACAGTATCACCCATACGTCATAATGCTGCTTTCACAGAAAATGCGATTAACGCATCAAATTCGCTTGTAAAAAAATATTCCTATTAACTTGACACTCCAGACGCATGTGGGAGGAGCTACTGTCCAAAGCTTTTAGCCTCATCTCTACATTATGAAAGACACAAATGATGTAGAGAAATCAGGTTAATTCATTTTAAAGAGTTCAACAAAAACATTTGTTGGCTGAGTTCATGAGATCATTCAGAGACACCCTGAGTACGATGAGCTTCACCATCTACTGCAAGAGCTGTGTCTGAAAGATGGCCACCTTCAGGGGGTACGTACCACTTACCACATACATGACAATGGCACGTTCCACGACATCCCTTGAGGTGGTCCTACATCACACGCCTGCACTTCACTTAAGAGGTGGCCGCTCTTCTCCAAGACCCTCTACGGACCCGGACAACCCAAAAACCCACAGCACCCGTGCGGGTCATCTGTAAGGTTCAGTAAGGGTGCATACTACTAAGGCTGAACATTCAGCTTTTTAAGTTTAAGTTGAATCTTGAACCTCAACCTCAGCTTCAGCCCCAGACCAGATCAACCAGAGAGGAACAAAACATTTCCTCTGCTCTTTCAAAGCTGATGTTAGATAAAGAGAGAACCACTGACACAAGACAGAACCATTGACACCAGAAAGAACCACTGACACAAGACAGAACCATTGACACCAGAAAGACCATTGACACAGAACCATTGACACCAGAAAGAACCATTGACACAAGAAAGAACAACTGACACAAGACAGAACCATTGACACCAGAAAGAACCATTGACACCAGAAAGAACCATCGACACAAGACAGAACCATTGACACCAGAAGGAACCATTGACACAAGACAGAAATATTAACAACAGAGAGAGCCACTGACCTTATCTACTGGAGGTCTTTCTTGCAGAGCGACTGGAGCTCTGTCTGAGACTTTGAAGCTACCCGGTCTGACGATGTCCAAAGTGTGTCTTCGCTCATGAGACCTGAAGACAAAAAACACATACAGATGTTTGGACAAACCCAAATGAGGACAAATAACAGTGGACACTTGATTTGCCCCGCAACCACTAGACAACTGAGATCAAATACAACAGAGAAGAAAAGCTAAAATTATTTTTAATAATTATTTATGAAAAAGCTAAAAATTTGGCAAAAAAGATCAAAAATATTTTTGCTTCAATCAGCCAAATTGCCAGGCTTGTGTTACAATGATCTCAAAGCAAGACAACAGTGCCACCACGAAGTCACACAGGATATTACAACTTGGTCTTTTATATTTAAACGCAAAAATGATTCTCTTTTAACCTCTGGTTATATTCCAAAGTAATTATTTCACTTTAATCTATTTTAAAGTTTTGAAAATTTTGAGCCTCATTTTGTCCTCCATGGAGGACATGTACAGTGGGATGACAGTGGCTCAGGTGAGCGGGTTGTCCAATGATCAAAGGGTCGGCGGTTCGATCCCCGCTCCCACCAGCCAAATGTCGTTGTGTCCTTGGGTAAGACACTTCACCCTCCTTGCCTCCAGTGTGGCTCCACTGGTGTGTGAGTGTGCATGGATGATCCCGGTGATGGTCAGAGGGGCCGTAGGCGCGAAATGGCAGCCACGCCTCTATCAGTCTGCCCCAGGGCAGCTGTGGCTACATCAGTAGCTACCATCACCAAGTATGAATGAGGAGTGAATGAATAATGGACACAATGTAAGCGCTTTGAGCGTCTGGAAAAGCGCAGATAAATCTGATCCATTATCTTTATTATTATCCATCATCAGAAAAACGCCACAAGAACATGTCAAAAGCACAATTCTCATCAGGTAAACTTTAAAGTTAACATTTGAATATTTTCTAGCAGACAAAACTTTCTGTCTCAGAAGCCCAAACGGGCCCAGGTGTTCAGTGAGTTCTGGAACTGAGGCTTACATAGGTAGGTGCCGGGCGGCGGGGGAGGTTTGAGGCTTTCGACCCGGGCTGCCCTCACTTCCTTTCTGTCTCCCCGGTAATGAAGCGCTATCGCTGTTCACTCGCATCCTGTTCAGGAGAAGCTGCGTGACTTTTCTATGCGGTTTGTGTCAGCTCACATGCATGCATTTTGGATACAAATGAAAATGGTGTGTTTTTTGAGTGTGGAGTTAGAAAGCACATCTGATGGTGTGTGTGTGTGTGTGTGTGTGTGTGTACCGAGTTGTGCTCTCCGAGTTTGGATCTTCTGCTGTTAGGTTTCCAGTGCTGCCTCCTCCGCCTCCTTCATCTCTCTTCCCTCGCTCTGACCTGAAGGTTGGGAAGATGTGCAGAAAACGCAACCACCACAGCTGAGAGCGTGCTATTGAGGAACTCTACGATCTACACAGACGGATTTATCAACACAAACATCATTTTACCGACCCTCTTTTGCAGCAATAACCTTTTTCACAGTTGCCTGAATCACTTTAAGGCCGTGTCACACAGCCACTACCTGCATTTTTCGCATATTGCTTGGATGACAATTGGTCGTATGTGAATATACGTGGAAAAAGTGAGTGCACCATGTTAAAACCATGGAGCAAAAAGGCAAACAAACCACGCAAAACAACTTAGAACAAGAACAATGCATGTTTGTTGCGCTGTTCATTAGCAATTCATTAGTGATTTGTGTGTCAATAACTTCATTTTAATGTGATGTAAGTTATACATTGGTGATACATGCATGAAAAAGATTTATGTAATAATTGCGTATAAACTATGTAAAATATGGGTAAACCAACCAAAAACTTTGAACAGCTCAAAACCGACATGTCAGCTGAAACCCTCGATGGACATCTGTGCACATCGACGAACGCAAGAGACAATAATGAATTATGTCTATGACACACGGATCACAAAGAGCAAAATTTCATCCATGGAAAAATGCCCAAAATGCATATAGTGGTTGTGTGACACATCCTTTAAATACGAAGAAAGGCCACTCACCCTTCCAAAACGTTAATGTATTTGTGAGGGATGAGGCCCTTAACCCCTCCCACCTCGCCTCTCCACCAATCACAGGAAGCCTTGCTGTGAAGAAGCAGCAGGTCCCCCTGCCTAAACGACAGCTCTGCTGGGGATCTGGCCACGTAGTCGAACATGGCCACGGCCTCCCACTCTGCGCACACATTGAGCAGATCATTGGCGGCAAACCCACACAAATCCGCCCTGATGTCCGAGTGTGCACTCACCGTCCTCACTGGGGAGAGGCTCTGCTTCTCCATCCCCCTCCTCCGTGATGGGTTCACTGCAGGTTAGCAGAAAGACCAGAATTTACCGATAGAAAAGTCTGACAATCTTCATGAAGAAGACAGGATTTAGAGTTTTTTTCAGATTATGTATTTGCTGCAACGTAACAGGAAAGTAATTCGTCTGTCAGGCAACGAAGGAGACGGGTCCAACTGCAACTGAAGGGATTTTTTTCATCCAAGATCTCTTCTTATTTTGAGCTACTCAGTCATGGCAACCACTCTCACCAATCAGGGGCGAGGTTGTTGGAAAGCCACACTCCTACCAATTGAAAGCAGGCTACACAAAATCTGTCAATTAAATGTTTTGAACGTTGGAAATGGGGGCCAACAGGCTCCACCTACTTTTACTGAGGCATCTGATTAGTCAGTATATATGTTGAATAATCTAAACTACAGAAATAAAATCCTAAAAAAAATTAGGATCATTAAGAACATGTTAAAAAAAAAGATATCAGAGCAAGAATGGTTAATCTGTCCAATCGTATGACTGAGTAATAGTTGGTTATTTCTCTATAGACGTCTATGGGGTTTTGGTTTCTTAGCGCATTTGTCACACTAACCCATAAAAATGGATTTTAACAAAATCTAAATTTGTAGCGTTTAGAAAATCTGCGCGCATTTGTCACACTAACCCATAAAATTGTGAGTCAAAAATAGCATTTAACAAAACAAAATGCTTCTTACAAAAGCGAATTAAAGGCAGAGTCTTTCAATTCCAGTCATCTTTTGTGGGGAAAAAGTTCAGATTTACTCAAATATAAGGCTCCACTAAAGTCTGTGCTGAAATATAAACATTCTGTTCCATTTAGAGGAGTCAGTCTGCAAATTTCATGAATGGATCCAGTTCAGCTTGATCTGATTTTAATACTGATTCCTTTATATACAAAATTATTGCTTTTTTTACTTAACAATTATTTGAGATGAGCAAAGGAAAAACTTTGAAACATAAAAAAAGGAAAAGTAATTTTCTGTGCAAAAGGACACCAAAAGCAAACCGATGTATTGATTTTATGAATGGATGCTGCATCTCATAAAAGGAGATCAAAGCTGCTGCTTTTTTATTTTAATGGATATATTGGTTCTTTTATTCCCAGCTTTGAAAAAACAGTTTAAAGTATAAATAAGGCAGAAAGAGCCAAAAAACTGTGCCTTCTAAACCTCTTCACTAATTAAAATGTTCTCTAGAATTCATGGTTTATGGTTTTGCATTAGGCCTTCCCTACTGTACAGGAAACTGTACTTAAATCGTTGTATCAGGCCAACATTAAGAGTATATCTTGGGTTATATACTTGGTGCAAAACCATAAACTGAATTCTTTGTAGGTTTAGAGAAGCTCATGTCAGATACTTGTCCCGACGTAATTCTCCACATTTCGTATTAGCGTCGGCAAGCTTCTCACCAGTATTCCTGCTCCAGAGTCATGTGCTTCTCATAGACGGGGCCCGGCAGCTCTGATTGGCCGAGGAAGATGGCGTCATGCTGGATGATCATGGTCTTGACGAGGTCATTAACCTGTGGTTGCCTAGCGACGGCGTCATCAGAATTCAGGCCCCTCAGGAGGCTCGGGCCAAAGCACACGGCCAGGTTGTACGGCTGCATCATGTTTTCATCGCTGTACTGAGACACGCTGGGAAAAACACGCACACATGGTTCTCTCAGCGCATGTCGGGGTTCAAGTCCCACACTGAGGGCGGCGGCAGCAGCAGCAGCAGCTTACTGGTTGAGGAAGGCGAAAAGGTAGCGCATCACGATGACGAGGGGCCGAGGGAAGGTGGAAACAATCGTCTTGATCTTGGCCGCTTTCTCCGTGTCGTCGTCGATTTCTGAACATGACAGGGAGGGGAAGCAGGCTGAGCGGCAGAGTCAAACTCCTTCTAACGCACAAACCACCCAAAGCCCTCAGAACTGAATCTTTACAAAACCGCAGGACTACAAGATTCCTCACTGATGCCGCTAAAAGTAAAAATCAAGAATTTTGAGCTGTAAACAAAATGATGCACACCTACATGAGAAGAGATTAAACTCCCCCTAATAAAAATTGCATTTTGCGTGTTTTTAACAAGTACTTATGGCATTTTTTTGATAATGGAGGACATGTACATAGAAAAAAAGGGTTAATTTCTGATGCATTTCGATGCATCCACTTGTAGACAAAAAGATCCATGCACGTCTTCGTTTTTCTCGTCTGAGCTGGAATCTGGCTCCATAATTGCTTGCCATTTTTGTTGCACCGCTAATGTTAGGTTGGGGTTGTGAGGGGCTGTAAGTTAGGGGGATAGGATGTAGACAGATGACAGGAAGCAGGGGCGGGCTTACTCCACGCCAGCAGTCCCGCCCACAACTCAGAGGCGAATTTTTTAATGAACTCCTGCTGTCCTTTCAGAAAAGACCAATAGTAAGGCTTTGAAAATGGATCAAAAGATGACCGGAGTGGGACTTTAAAAAAAAACACACAGAAGTTGCATCATTTTGGATCAAAATGTATCATCTTTGCAGACACTTCCCCATCTAAGCTGTGTGTGCTAAATTTAAACTTCTATAAATGTAGCATAACCTGGAGAAAAGGTGAAGCACAGATACGGTGGAGGTTAGGAAAAAAGGCGTCTTACGGACACACTCCAGCAGGTCAGAGTAGCTGTCGTAGGGGAACAGAGGAGGCTCCAGGCCTCTGAAGTACAGCTTCAGGACGCCCGCCACCGAGTCCAGGTCGCACTCACCCTCCGACAGCGGGTCCTCTCCTGCAGGGGTTCAAGCAATTTCACTCGCACCATGACTCAGATCACATCTCACATCCTGACGGCTCCTTCAAGAATAAAAGACTTCCTGCCCTTTGTGTTGGCGCTTGGTTTAAAGCGTCCACACTCATCTGGGAGCAGGCAGGATTGTGAGGATCACAGATTTATCCCCAGGATTTAACACAATCCAGCCTGTTCTGATGAACCAGGAGCAAATAAAACATAGCTGATGCCCACAAAACTACAAGTCATCTACATCCTGACAGACAGCAGAGTTTGTGGTGGACCGTCTGTCTGAGGAGGCGCTTCGAGAACTGAACTGTCCTGTCATGGGCAGAAATACTCCACTGGATAAGAGTGCAGAGGAGAGCAGCCTGAGCTCATCTTAGGTTCGAAACAAAAGATTGATTTCAGATTTTACAAGATGAAGTTTGAACATCAAGAGCTTTCTGACCTTGGCTGGAAAGAACAAAGGGAACCACAGAAAGCTGGGAGCTGAGCTGAGCGTCAAACTGAGCCTAAAGTTCAGCTTCATGTGCTGCACATAAACCACCTGAAGGAGGAGGTGAGCATCTGCGATGTGAAGATCAGACCAGATGCCTGACATGCGCATTCACTACAACATTTCTACTTTGATTTATCCAACACAATCTAAATGTCTTTATTATCTTTAAACTGAACAGGGAAACATTCTTTAAAAAAATGACACATTTTTACATTTCAAACTTGAGAAAAAGCAGGTTTTTTTGTCCAAAAAATGCTTTACAAGAAAAGAATTATATGGGTTTAACAAGTTGCCACGACTTTATCGACGTGAAGTTTTTAAAACCCACCAGATCTTACAGTTATGTAGCCACTGAAACAGACTTCTGTGTCTTTCCATCACTAGTTTTAGTTTAAATCTCTTCTGATAAGTCAGAGCTCTGCCTCCCCCTCCCTCTCCAGAGCACTGAACGCACTTCATCTCCCAGCAACCCCAGCGTGCACTTCCTTGATGCCACACACCTGACTCGTTCACTCAATCCCTCACAGTCTACTGAAGCTCTGCACTGAGCCTCACTCAGTGGGAAGTATTGTTTGTGCCACTCTGCCGGCAGTACTGAGGGGTATTTTTGGTTCTCCTGTTTCTGACTCTGCTTGCCGCCTGCCCCGACCCTCGCCTGGATCCTGGATCCTACACCAGTCTCTTCTCTGATGCTCTTGTGCTCATTATTGACCCCTACCTGCCTTTTAGCTTTTAGCTGAGCTAATAAACATGCGGCACTTGGATTCAGTCGTCTGTCTGCTCTTGTGACAATAAACTTACTTTTCAGTGACATGACTTGTTTTAAGACAATAATTCCAAAAAATACAAACATTATATTAAACAACAGCTCATATTTTTTAGGCAGAAGTTCAATTTTTGACGACGAGGTTTTATTTCAAAAAGCAGACTTGTTTTATTTAAGGAAAATGGCAAGTTTACTTTTTTTGGTTCATATTTTACGCATACTTTGTAATCCCAACACGTGTGATTATAGTTTTGACTTAGGATCAAATGGGATACATTTGAGGGGAAACGCGTGTAATTATACTTACTTTGAGGATGTTAATTATTTTTTTCCTTAAGTAACACAGGCTTATTTTAAGACACAATTTCAAGAATTACCAGAGGAATAAACTTAAATAAAAGTGCTAATTTAAAGATTTAATTTGTCTTCAAAGGGCAGAACTTATTTTATAAACTCTCACCAAGACAAAGGACTAGTTCTATTGGCAGATTTTTTTCACTAATAAGAGAAAAACATTCTATATTCTTTGTTTTGAGCTAGTTTTGCAAAGGACATTTTTTTCCTGTGTGGGACATTGTCATCTCCTTCTCCTTGGGTCAGGAGAAAACCACATTCCAGCCGAGGATGTCTCTCTTACCTCTCTCAAAGGCGTCTCTGATGAGGTTGACCTCCCTCTGCGATCCAGGAACTCGGAAAATCCCTTCGTGGTGGAGTCCTGACGCACAAACATTTAGTCACGTGCGCTTCTGGCAGAGACTCGGTCGTCAAACTGACTGAAATGAAGCAACAAACCATCTCACCGTGAAGGTTTATGAAGCGGATGCAGCTTTCAACCACCACAGGAATCTGCTGTCCGGAGCTCTGAGGACGCAAGACGAGACAAAGAAATTACAAAGATGGGCAACTAAAGTGAGAAGACGCACTGAGACAAAAAAGAAAAACGAGAAGATAATCAGTTTCATATTTCCTATGGGGTCTTTAGACACAGACCAGATTTTACTGCTGCCTCTGCATCGTGGTTTTCTAAATCACTGGTCCCCAAACCTTTTTAAGACCACAGACCGGGTTAATGTCCGACAATATTTTCACGGACAACGCTGAAGTTGGCGTTTAATTTGTTTAAGCTTCCAGTTTCCAAGGACAGTTCCATTTTAAAAGGACATTTTGAAAATGTCTGTAGATATTTTTAAGATTTAATGAAACAGAGTTGTTGCTTCAATAAAGACAACATTACAGGTTTTTATTTTTATTTTTTTATTAATCATAGAATGCCGTTTTAAAAATGATAACTCAATCCAGGCTTAGATTATCGTTTAAGGCATACGATTTGTTTTTTCAGTTGTTTTTTTAATGAAATATTGATTTGTTGTGTGTTTCTTTTCTCTGCTAAAGTTTCTTTACAAGTTCCTGCCTAACTCAGCTTTGCTGTTCGAAATGTTCTTTTTTTTTTTTTTTTTTCTTTCCACGTTTCCACAAATCAGAAACTTTATTTGATTGAACCTCTGCAGACGGTTTAAACGTCCACTTCATTGGGATCCATTCAAATGTGACGTCGATTTTCTTTTAACCAGCAAAGTGGAGACAAAAAGAGGACATTAACTTTAACCTCATCCAACTTTTAAGGTTTGGTGGATAAACATTACAAAATATAATGATAAAAACCCCCATAAAAACTGGTGTTTTCTGCATATGATATTAATAAACGTAAATCCACAGTGAATGGAACATTATTAGCAGCGGCCTTGTATCCTTAGAGAGTCGGTCACTGCATATTGTGCAGAGCGGCCTTAGTGTGTGGAGACAACTCTCACACTAAACCCATATTTCAAGTAAGACTCATGTTAAATCCGTATTTCTTTTACTTTGAAGTCGAAGGCTCGTGTTTGGAAAAGAAGCTTTTCACAAACGCTTTTTTGTTAGCGTTTAGCTTTGCATTTAGCAGCTGCTTTCAGAAGGTGGGAAATACATTTACTCGACCAAGGTGAACGACTGGACATGCATCCAGAATGAGTCGTACACGGATGTGGTGGACAGAATTTGGTGGCTTCTCAAAATACAACCAAGTTTGATTTATTTATTTATTTATGTTGATCAAGTGACCCACAGACTGGTCCATGGCCCAGGGATTGGGGACCACTGTTAGAAAATACACAAAAGCTTCATAAATTGGACGTCAACGATTATTGGCGTTTATTTGGTGCACCGCAGAGAAAAGCTCTGTCTGGCAGCGTCCCATTTTCCATTTTTTCCCCCCAATCTGATGTGTTTAGTGAAAACAGGCTCTTCGTTAAATGTAACAGTGAAGTCCGTGACATGACTCCGCCCGCCTGCATGCGGCGCACAGAGCAGGCGCCGGCGGTACTTGGTACCTGTGTCCGAGACATTCTCCTTCTTCTTCTGCACCAAGCCAAGCACAGAAGAGCAGGGACACAGAGAAAACGAGATTAGAAGAGAGGCAACAATGAGGGGAAGAAGATTTAGAGGAGGAAGAGGAGGAGCACACACACACACACACACACAGGCTCAATATAGAGAGGAGGCAGCAAAGAGGACAGAGCTTTTTAATCCCTTTCACAAGCGAGAGGGGAAGAGATAAAAGAGGAGGAGGATTGAAAGGAGAGAAAGCCAGAATATAAGCTACGAACACTGCAAACTATTTAATCTTTCCAAATATTTCAAACCTGGTTTCTAGACATGCAAGAGATTTTACAAACTTTAGATGTTGTTTTAACTTCTATTCGCTCTACACCTTTCCAAGCTTTTGTCAAATTCTGCACACCGGAGAATATTTTTGCCTCATTATGAGATACGATCTAGAAATGAAGAAATAAGTAATAAAATAAGTCAAAACCCCTTTTGCTCCAAACTCCCTTTTGCTCCAAAATATTTAGTTTAATTTGAAGGAGGTTATTTCAAAGTTCACGAAATGTTGACAAGTTAAACTGATTTCATTACTTTGGAAACAAAAATGTACAGTTATGTTCTAAGAACAAGTGCTAATTTTAGATTTTATGAGCTCAGCTACTATAGTCCCACACTGATCATCCTTGGATCTATTTTTAAAGCGTTCCCCATAGTCTTTTAATTATGATTATGTATGTAGTTTTTAAGCAAAATCTAAAAACGGTGTCGTTTTCTAGGACATAGTTTCAGCAGGAGTTTATTAAAAAATTCACCTTTAAGTTGTAGTTGGGACTGTTGGTGCAAAGCAACCCCGCCCCCCTACCCTTTTCTGTTGGCACGCTTACAGTACCTCACACCTCACATCAGCGGTGCAGTAAGAATGGCGAGACCTATCGGAGTCATCCAGCCGTAATCCAGATTCCAGCTCAGACGAGGAAAACAAAGACGAACATGGATCTATTTGTCTGCAACAGAACGGAGCAGAGCAGGGAGCTCGTGGCCCCGCCCAGCGTATTTTCTGTGTCACAAATATGATCTTTCTAAAATGGCTTTTTTTTTTTAATATACCTGCTCCTGATTCCCAACGATTTTAAAGACCTACTCAGAAACGCAACTTTGAGCTAAATTTTCTTTATATATGTCCTTCATCGTCAGAAAAATGTCACATACATTTTAAAAACACTATTTTCATCAGATTGGGGCTCCAAGATGTACCAGGATTATATTACTGGTCTGCAAATCATTTAGTTTGAAGTAATTCTATCTAACAGTTAGCTTTCTTTAGCAGATTTTTCAATTTTTTTGAATGGTTGTGTGGAACTCCTTGTTTCTAGATTTTGATATATTATTATTCTCGTTCAGTAAAGATGACAAAGTTGCATCCTTTTACTCCTTTCTAGAGATTTCCTTCTTAAGATTTGAGTTCTTTTTCCTATTTTTTAAGCCTACCTCTTTTTGCAGAGAACATAACCAAGCACAGAATGGCAGCAGTCGTTGCACACTGCTAAAACAGCCCCCTTAGGAATAAGTCAAAAATCTCTAACCCCACTGGCAGCAAACAAAATCCAACAATGTGGTAAAAAAAAAATGCTATTACTAAGGATTCTAACGCATGTCTCAAAGACATGATTTCCAAAACTTTGCAATTGAAAATCTTTCTTGAAACAAGCATTTTTTTTATTTTCTTAAGATTCAGTTTTAGCATTGCATAGGGTGGTGGTGGGGGCACATAACGTGATGCAAGAACCCCCCTCCATCCGTCCGTATCTTCTGCATCAGGACCAAATAAGCAGCAGTGCAGCGAAGAACAGCAGAGAGAAGAGGGAAGTGAGAGTCTGAGCGGCTGTTACCTGAATGTAGGAGAGAATGTCTGAGGTGAAGAGTGTGTGGCAGAATTGGGAAACAGGTCTGGACTTCCGAACACGCACTGACCGAGCGCATTGCGTTCTGGGAAATATAACAAATGCACGAGCCCGATTACACATGCCGTCAGTGACAGGATCTGGAAATCTTCTGCGATCACACTTGAACAGAAAACGGGTCAAAACAACAGTGTTCCAGAGTGGCATGTCCATCCCCTCTTCCCGTCTGTCCTCTCTGCTCTCTCCTGACCTCTAAGCCTCTCAGATTCACTGCCTTTAGCTCTTAAAAACACTTTATTTATTTTACCTGGAAGGGTCGCTGTCCACCGCCTCAGCTGGAAGAGAAAAACAGAAAAACGTGAAACTCCAAGGTCACAGTGAGTGGCTGCTAATAATAATAACACAAAGCATCACTAAAACACTTGTTTTGGTAACTTAAACTCTTCATAAACAAGAGGATTAACATCCTACAGATATGTAAGGGCAGGATCGGTTGGAAACCTGGCAAAAATAAAACTTGTTTAAGACTTTGTGCAGAAATATATGAACTCTGACCTTTTTTTTCCTACAACAAATACACTAAATACTACTGATCATTACTAAAGAGGTCATTAAAATGCTACAATTCTAAAATAAATGCCACAAAAGCTAACATAGAAGATCATAAGGAAGCTGAAACAAAACAAAAATCCTTCTGAGATAATGCTTAAATAAACAAAGAAAACGTTCAATAGTGTGAACAAATAAAAAAAGTAAATGTGAGAAAAAAGCTAAATATGTAAAATATAAAGCAGAGGAATAAATAATAATAAAGAAACACATAAAAACTATGACAGAAAATCTTATCAGGAATAATAATAAACTTAGTGCTTAATGAGCTCATGAATGTTTACAGATGCTATCAATAAACCCAAATAAATTTAAATTGCTATAAAATGCCCAAAGAAACAAAAAAAAATACTGAAGTACAAGATGACAAGAAAATACTTTTTTAATTTCAAAAGCAGATGCAGAAAATGCAAAAATTAATATTGCAGAAACAACTAAATGACTGAAAATGTGTCAAATCTGTTAATTCCTATTTTATTATTATTATTATTATTATTATTATTATAACCCTGCAGTTCCCAAAGAGTCAAATTTGGACCTGGGATTTTCTTTTCTTATTGAATTTAATTTTTAACATTTAATTAGCTTTATATTTTATGTTTTTGCCACTATTAAATGCTGCAAACCAAAATTAGCAAACAAGCAACAAAAAAAAACAAGAAAAAAAACAGCCAAATTAAGTTAATTATTAGCGTAATGGTTCTTGGATTCTAGAGATAAATTATTTTATTATTTTAAAGTACTGGTAAATATGTCACATTCATGACTCATCAGTTCAACTTTTTGATTAAAATAATTGTTCAAACGGTAAATGAAAACTAAAAATGCCAGTAAAAGTTAGAAAAATAGGAAACCTGAATATATCTGAACAATCATATTAAGAGAAATTCTGAAAATGCAACAAAATCCAGCTCATGATTACCTTTCTGAATGGCATCATGTAAAAGATCATGTTTGGCTTGAAGCTTGGAGGCCAGAGAGTTGCTGGTGAGAAACTCTTTTACTTTCTACGATAAGAACAAGAAGCATTTAAACCCAAATCAACATTTTGACTTTTAAAAATATGGCGTTGAGCTCCAGCTGACTTACTGTAAAGTAGTACGTCTCTGTGTCCTGCTGATTGGCTCGCCGTTTAGCCAGGGTCAGTTTTGGGACACTGGCCCCCACAGGGGGGTCGTGTGTCAGGCTGCTGCATACGTCCGGAGACGGGTTGCACTCGCTGTCACACATAGTTTCCAGCAGGGCGGCGAGCGTGGCTTTCAGTGTTTTACTGATCTAACGAGGGGGAAGGAAGGACAACTTTTATTAAAAACACATTTATGCCTCGCAGCAGAAGATTGTTTTTTGCAACTTTTCTTTCTTACTATGCCTTCTGAGGCGCCACAAACTCACCTAAAATTTGGACCCAAAATTAATTTGGGGCATGGTGGACAACACCCCACCCCTCCCAAAGACATAATAAATGATGACATCACAGCAGACAAAAGAGTAAAAAAGAATGAATGGGGTCAAAATCTCTTATGGGGCCCAAAAAATTATGTCAATGAAACCAAAACACGCATGCCGGGAATATCCAAGGAACTTTTAAAAGTATTATGGGATGGCCACAGGGCCTACAGCTAGTCCCCCCCAAAAGACTTTAGTATTTTCAACAAATTTAAACTCCGTCTAGGGATGTCGACCTATCGCCTCCTAACTCCTCGAGCGTCATTAGGAAGCTACCTGGGGTTCAATTTTGGTTTTAAAGTTTGTAGATTTTGAATGGCATTAGCGTGGCGAGCTCTCAAAAGTAGGGTTACCCTGTTGCTTACATATTTTTTACCGAAATATTGATAATTTAATACATGGATCCTTAGCTCAAGCTGAACAATATTGGGAATTTGGGTGTAATCAACAAAAAAATCTCAGTTGTCAAGGAAATCCCAAAATTCACTTTTGCCAATTCCTCTAAAAATTACATAGAACTCTTCGTCACCCCCAGGGGAGCAAAAAATAATATGGTTGCTATGGAGATAAAACCAACGGAAGAACCTCCACTTAGAAAAAAACGTTGTTTTTTGTTTTAATGAATTTGTCATGTGCTGCAACCAGGGGGGCAGGGGCAGGAGGCGAGAGTGAGGGCACGGGAGGGTGGCACTTGTGGTCATACAGCGCCACTTAAGGCTTTTAATCAAAGTTACACGCGGGTCTACTCATATCAAAGAATACAAATAATAAGGAACTTACCTCCTCTGTTTCCAAAGTAACGGTAGCGAGTCGAGACTGAAGCTGCTGGAACCTGGTCTCCAGTTCATACCTCACCTGGCTCTCCGCACTAACCTCACACACCTGACCAAGAAACACAACTAAAGATAGTAAAACAGTAAAGGTGCATGGAAACGTTTTCATTGTGACTAAAGACAGAGAGTTTTCATTGAAAAGGATCACGTCAGCGCGGTTTCACCTGGTCTCCCTCATGTGGGTGGTAATTGAACCTGAAGGGAAGGCAGAAGGCGGAGTCGTGCTGCTGCAGAAGAGCATCTCTGTCTCCGCTCTGGTCCAGGGACGTCACCGCAGCCTCCAGCTGCTTCAGGCCCGTCTCCTCGGTCTTCTGGATACGCCATCTACTGCCCAGGTAGCACTTCATTACCCTCTCCACAGACAAATGGAAGCCAAGGTCGCAGCACTGCTCGAACATAAAGAGAGGTTGGCATTTTTATTTCTCCTAAAAGGATGTCGGAAATGCTCCGGAAAGGTTCCTTACGTCTATGAGGGTGCTGACATCTTGCAGGTAGTACTTGTTCATGGCTGCATTTGCTGCTGCCAGGTTCAGCAGGTAGTCGTTGCGCGCCTTGGTGCACTTCAGCTGGGTCTCCTGGACTCTGCCAAACCTCTGTGTGCCACAGAAAAAGCACAGATATTTATATGAAAAAAGTCACATAAAACTGGCTTACATGCTCGTGACATGTGGGTGAACAACAGGAAAAGGAAGTGGGTTCCAAGCACAAAAAACATTTTACGACTCGCTGGGTTTTGGTTTTTCTTTCCTGTCACTCAAACACACCTTCTCTATTAGTTTCTCCATCTTCTTCACTGAGCTCCGCTTCTGCCCCACCAGCTGGCCGGGGCCGAGCTCGGTCGCCTTGCCAGTGTGTCTCTCTTCCAGCCGCTCGGCGTCCTTCAGCTTCCCCTCAGCTATCAGGCAGTCTGTGTGGTACTGGTTATACGTCTTCAGAGCCTTGAAGGAGTTTGGGTGAAAAGGCAGAGACATGAACGCACATTCACCATCACCACGTCTGCTGTAATACTCTGGCCGGGAGCTCACCGTCTGCAGCTCCGTCGTGACTTTCAGTAACTCGTCCTGCATCTGGATTCCAATTTCTTTGCTCTGAGATAAAAAGGTTAAAACTTTTAATTCAAAAATCTCCAACATTTTGAGTCAGTTTTCATAAAAATGCATATTTGTTTGTATTTGACCTGTTTCTGCAGAGTTACATGAAGTAACTCATCACAATCATATCACGGTTTATGATCTTGGAACATATGTGGCAGGTTGCACTGATGAAAGCACGTTTCCGTGCGTGGCTGGCACTTGATGACTGAAATGTGCACGTCCAACCAAACATGGTCATGCTTCGCTAACAAAATCATGTATCTGACATCAGACAGAAAAGATTGTATCAGAGAACTGGAGCGAGTGAGTGTGACGTCACCGGTAGAACGTGGTTTACTTCCCGCTCCAACAAACTGAAGTCAATTCAGTCGCCATTTTTCATGATACATGTGCTGCCATGTTGGAGCCGGTAGGCAGTGATTGGTCTGAGTCGGTCCATCATCGTTTCTACGGCAACCACTTTCACCAGTCAGGATGAACTCTTTGAAGGGCCACATCCCTACTACTTGATAGTGGGCTACACAAAAACTGTCAAACATTTTCAACGTTAGATGTGGGAGCCAGCAGGCTCCTCCTACTTTTATTGAAGCAGCTGATTGGTTAGTTCATAACTAATATAGCTTAAAATATACAATTATGATTATCAAGAAGATGTTAAAAGTAGGTAGCAGAGCAAGAATGGTTATTCTGACTGATAGAATGATTGAAGAACATCTGTTTATGTCTCTATAGAAGTCTATGGGATTTTGGCTTCTTGGAACCAGTGGGTACTTCCTGTTTGGACGCCGGGGGGGAGGGGTAATTTAGTCCAGTTCTCATTCACAGTCAATGTGTCAGCTTTTGGGTTCTAAAGAGGGAATCCCACATCAACCTTAGGTAGCTCCGCCCAACCCAACTCTACTCCAAAAACGGCAAGTGGACAGAACAAAACAAAGCTTCGGACCGGCAATGGGCCCGCCCAACTGCCAGTCAGAAAATACCATTTTTAAAAATATGCAAAGCTGATCTTCGCTAAAATCAAAACAACTGATTTCAAAATAATTCCATCCTGCTCAGAGCTGCTATGAAAAAGTACAAAAAGCTCTATCCCTCACCAATCATCTTTTTATATATTTCCTGTTGGTCGTTTAATTAGGATTATTTGGCCCACATGTAGAAACCGGTGTCATCTCTAGGACATAGTTTCTACAGAGCGACAGGAATACATTTGAAATTCCCCTGAGTTGTGGGTAGGACTATTGCCGTTGAGTGAGCCTTCCTCTCTTTCCTATCATCCCTTTGTTTACACTCTCTTCCTCACAACACAAACTTAAGCTTTTTTAAATGTCTTTTTTTTGGTCTGCTCCTGATTCACAATGATTTGAACAATTTTAATCCTAATTCTTTTGTATATGTCTTTCATTATCAGAAAAATACTAATAGAAACACCAAAAAGACCATTTTCATCAGAGTGGGTTTTAAAACCTGAAGGTGCAAAGATGGACTATTTCACATGGGAAGCAATCAGCCTTCAGTGGTCTTCAGAGGAACTGCAATACTTGGTACTTCCTATCAATTTAGGGAACAGGTGAAGACTTGGTTGCTACTGAAAAAAATACCAAAACAGAAATGAAACAAAGACCTGCAATATTAAAAAAAATAATCAGTCTGTGAGATGCAATTTTTAAAGGGAAAATCCTTCATATGGAAAAAAACAAAACAATGATGAGTGTGCAGACAGTTGTTTAGTTGTTTTAGAGAGAAAGGATTAAAAGTGAGTTGGTTCACAGCTTGTTTTGTTAGATCTCACAGAGTAAAAAAAAAAAAATAGTTGCAGCTTAAAAAGATTTTTATCTGCTAAAACTCAACCCAAGTGCTTTTGATCTGCAGCCTCAGAGAAAAGCGCCGATCCAAATCAGATCATTCAAGGCACGCACTGCTGTCTGCAATCCAAAAAGGCTGCACTTCCAATTTTTGCAGCTTGCAACTTTTAAACATCGTCAACGAGGCTTGGTTTAAGACAAAACATAAAGAAATTATCTGAATGAAAATAGATCTATACAATGACAAACACAGTAATTAACTGCAAGACAAATGCACCCCCCCCCCCCCCCCCCCCCCCCCCCCGAATCGACCTTAAGGAGACCAATTCTATGGGGTTTGAGGTTTCACAACATTAAGTCCTGGTTGATTTGATGTGTCACCGCAGCACATGCGGGGGAAGCAGGGGCTTAAAGCCCGGATGGAGCCCCCGGGGGCATCTCAATTTACCCTCCCCTCAAATGGAAACCACTGAGAGTTGAGATTACTAAGAAGATCTGGGCCAATTCCTATCTGTTGATCGTTTAATAACTCCCAAACTCTCACACTCCAACATTCAATATCTTTAAGGAATAGTTATTTTTGTTCGTGAAGTTTTACCAAACTGCAACAAACTACTTTGTATCTGACGTACATACAGTTTTATCTTGTCTATTGCCAGATTTACGCAATGGACGAGATAAATGAAATCTGAAAAGTAGTCTTTTTGATTTTTGACATTATTCTAGATGTTTAAAGGCGTTAAAACCCTCTCTACACAGTTTATACATTTTTCTCAGGCAGTAATGAACATTTGAACACTTTTCTGTCTTGTTCAAACTCTCAAAGTTCAAAATTTCGTTGAAAAAAAGGTCCAGTTATTGCAGAATGAAAACAAAGGTCTGCTCAAGATCAGTGATTTATTTTAGCTTAGTAAACTAAACAAGTTCTGCACAGGAGAAACGACACTGACTGATAAAAGTCTACAGCCAGGATGTAGTCCACAATATGCTGTAAACAAAATGGCATGCTAAATTGAACTAAAAAGAAAAACAGTGAATCAGCGATAGGTTAACCGCAGTAAAGCAAGGGCCCACTGTACCACAGCTGTTCTGCTTCAGGGAAGTATCATGTCATGGTGCAAGTATTATATTGTATAATGTGTTGGTTCATGCTGTAAGTCTTGAGGTTTGGTTATTTGCTGTTCAGTTCTTCTGTTGTAGAATAACGTTCTAACCACTGACTGTATCAGAGAACTGGACGTCATCAACAGGAAATGGTTCACTCCCAGCTCCAACCAAATGAAGTCAAGTCAGTCACCATTTCCTCGCGACATGGACACCCCCATGTTGGAACCAGATGTCGGCAGTAACCAGTAGGTCTGTGTCAACGTTGCAAATTCAGAGTTTCACAGTAAAGATGGCTATTCTGACCGATAGAACGACTGAGTCACAGCTGTTTATTTCTCTGTAGAGGTCTTTGGGATTTTGACTTCTTGGAGTCAGCAGGTACTTCCTGTTTGGAGCGCCAAAGGGGAGGGGTCACTCAGTCTAGTTCTCATATACAGCCAACAGTACAAACATATATTTTTATTATATTATATTCATAGTTTTGGCTCCTTTAGTCCTCTATACCTAAATACCTTAGGTTGCTGTGCCTGTACCGTCACATATAATTTCAATGTTTTCAAGTATTAAATACCATTTATCCAAACAGAAAAAAGAGGCAGAGCAAAGACAATCCTTCTACAAAAAAGATAGATGAAGCTTGCTTCATCCTCTGGGATGTTTTTCTTGACGCTCTGTGAAGTTGGGCTGTGATTGGTCACATTTGCGTTGTTTGATGCAGAGCTGAGAGTGATGTTGAAAGGACCTACATGTCTTGGCGTTGAACCAAAACCTTTTAGCTGCTTTAAAAACAACGCATGTGGCCTAATTAACATTCTGCTCGTTTTTAACTGTGACAACTTCCTGTGAGTCAATTTAGACAACCTGCAGTTTTTACCAATCCCACACTGTGCACTTTCTGAGAATATTTATGATCTGGCGCTCAGGATATGCTTATCTTTGGTACCAAGAAGCTGGACTGTTTGTAATTGTCAAAAATAACCTTGAGCAAAAGCATTTGAGGCTTTCTTGAAGACTTTTAAATGTTACAATAAAAAAAAAATCTAAAACATAAATAAAAAAAAATTAAACCCTGTTTGTCATTTAGGGAAAATTTATCTCAAAAAGCCACAGACCTCAAGAAAAACATTGATGACTCCACTGCCTCCAAATTGCTGCCATGGCAACTGGACAAGGTTTGCTGCAAACCAAAAAAATGCTCTGAAGAAAACTGTCCTCATATCAAGATTTGAACCGCAGCACCGTCATTTCCAACTCTGAAGAACTGTTCCTGATGTTGCTGCAACAAACCTTTGTCCTTTTTCTAAACACGTAAACTGCAAACATCTTCAAAACTGAGTGAATTACTCAGTAAGAGGGTGGAAAATCACTTGTTTTGATCATTTTAAAGCTCAAATACGTGCATTTTAGGGGCGTGGTTTTTTGACTGATGGACCCAACAGAGCGTCAATCTTCGCCTTGCCCCGCCCAATCCCTGTTTTCAGAACTTTGTTTGGGGGAGTGAATTTAGCAGAATGTGGTGGGCGGAGTCAGAGATGATCTATTGTTTATATGTCTGTGATTGTTTCACAATAAAAGGAGGGAGACTCTCGCAGCCTCACTTGAACTTCACGCAACTCACCCGCTTGTGCAGACGGTGTGTGTCCTCCGTGCTGTGTGCGAGCCTCTGAGTGAGCGTGTTGCAGCAGGTGTCCCCCAGCGCTGCGTGTTCCCGGCTCTCCAGGCGCGTCTGAGTCAGCAGAACCGACCAGACCTGACACACCGACTGACCCCATTGCTCCTTCCTGCAGGATCACACCTGATATGACGGCACGGAGAGGCAGACCGGCGACACACACACCACCGGCTTACTTTTTTGTCTTGTGCGTGAACCTCTCCGTGAGTTTGTCGAGGGCCCGCGCGTACTCGGCCTCTATGTCGCCTCGCCGCCGGAGGAACTCAGAAAGGTCCGAAAGCTGCTGCTGTTTCACCTCCACTTGGGAGTCTAGAATCTTTACTTGATCCGTCAGCTGGGCTCGCAGATCTGACATGACAGACAAACAAACAGGGAGAACAGCTATTTTCATAAATGCATATTCATAAAAACAAACAGATGCGCTGATGCATGCAAACACAGATAAATAAGGCGTCGACAGGAACCGGGTTTACACCACAGATCCGCTCTGTAGGCTCGAGGTTTCCTTACCCCTTAGCCAGCACATAAAATATTGAAACATTCAGTCTGTCTGCTGCTAAAAAGAGATTCATACATTTATACAGAATCTTAAAAACCCTTTTCAGTCTAGGAAGAATTTTTGCTTTTAGAAAAATGTGAAGTTAAATAGTAAAACTTATTTTAAAAATTCTAAAATGACTTCTAGCTGCTTTGCTGCAAGATAAAATGCACAAAAAAGCGGATTTTCTGTGATGTCTTTGTTAAAATATATATATATTTGAAGAGATCTGTAGCTTGATCGGGTCTGGAATAAAGAAATAGGTTGGGAAACTAAACAAAAAGAAGACAAACCGCAGTGAAACAAACAGATACGTGCAAAGTTTGTGGGATTTTCTTCAATTTGAATCACAAAACTGAGTGTGTTAAAATTAAAGAAAAACTCAGGAGAGGTTCAGAATTTTAACTATTCTACCTGCAGCCATTAAAGGTTAAAGGGAACCCGGTTGTTTGTGGGACTCAGAGCCAATTTTCTTTAAATTGTAAACTGCACGAGGCAAAAAATATCCATTAATGGCGTTTATTTTTGGTCTGCGTGTGGTTGCACCACATTCATATCATGCATTTTTTATTAGCGTTCTAAAAGCAGCATCTCACTGTTGAGCCAAAGTCAGATGTCGAGTACTTTATTTATTTATTTGAGTATTTATTTGCTGATGAGAAAGTGCAAGGATTTTACATTTGAAAGTACTCACGAGTCCTGGCCCAGACTCAAACACTGCACACACCTGAAACCCATGCGGGGGGGGTCCTGCTGCAGATGTTAACTTGCAAGGAAACCCTGATGCAATTGAACATTACACGGCACATTCACGTCTGCCTTCTTCTTTCTTCAGACAGTTCACTTCCTCTGAAAGTTCACTAGAACTCTGCAAAGTGGGAAATCTTGGCTCATTTAGTGCCTTAGTCACAACCACCCTTACAGGTGGATACGGGATGTCTGCAGGTGACAGATGGACAAACCTGGACCTGTACAGGTGGCCCGCACAAAACTTTAAGGTTGTAGTGTGTGAAATTGACATTATCGTCATAAATACTTAAAAAAACACGTACGACAATGGTACGTTCCATTTTCATGACGTCCCTTGAGGCGGCCTTTCGACCTTCAGGTGAACTGAACGGCACACCTGCTGCTCCTCTCCACGATTCTCCACAGACCCGGACAACCCAAAAACCTGTACAGGTCAACCCCTAACAGGTGCATGTTACTAAGACTTTAGAGGGAACATTCAGCAACTATAATTTACTAAAGAGTAAATAACATAAGTCATAACACCTGGATGAGGAGGTGGAGGTCCAAACAAAGAAACAGCAGGACTTCCATTTTGCCCCCTGATCACTTAAGCCCTAAAAGAAGCTGCAGTTGAAACTATTTGAAGTTTCCATTTTCTTAAAAATAAAACAAACAGAAGGAAAGAACACCTTTTTGGGAAAACTCAGATGCCAAAAACTCTCTGAAATGTCTTTTCTGCAAAATTCTTAAAATAATTTCGATTTGGTGCAATCTAACTGTGACAATTATTGACAGTGGGAGTAACTTGCAGCAACAATCGCACCAGGTTGACACCTGACAGCCTTCCCGTACCTGGAGCTGCATGTACAAGCACTTTGATTCATGTAAAGCTGAAGGGAGAGCTCAGAAAATGCAAAGCGGCTGTCAGGAGCAGTGAGATGCATTGCTGTTTGTTATTGTTCACCAAAGAAATGCTGCTGATGCTGAGACGCAGAAACTGCTCGCTGTTGCAGAGACGCCTCTTGAAAACTGATGTGAGCAGCAGGTGGACCAAAGCGATCAGACTGCTGACATTTCTGCAGCTTCGAGCTGCATCTTATTCTGAAAGACAGCAGCCTTAGATGTTCAGAATTCTGGGAATTCGACAGGTGCGGCAGAATTCTGTAGCTTATTTGCAAATTTTATAAAGAAACTTATCTGTAAATGGACATCAGAGCCACATGTTGAGATTGATGCACAATGTGGTTCTGAATTGTGCGACATTTTTGGTTTCATGATAAGAAAAGTCAGCATGTGAACGGGTCATGCATGATCCAACGGTCACGGATCGTCATACAGAGAACATAATTGGATGGTAATATAACTGTCTGCCTCTAATTTATTCGCCTCTACAAGATAATTTTCTCTAAAATTAGAAGTGAATTTGTTAGTTTTTTTCTATTCTGCATTTTCAATTCTCACTATGAAATTTAATAAAAATAATTCTGAGCATCAGGCCAGTTTTGAAGCAATAAAGTCAGACTCCATTAAAGATATTAAAGCCTGCATTGGAGTCGTGCATCTGGATTTGTGTACATTTCTTCTAGATGCAGTGGCGCCTTTACCTCCATTTTACACAACATTTTGTTTGGCGGATCGACCTGTAAAAAAGCCTTTGATTCATCTCACAGATCTGGTGTGCAAACGCCTACGATTCGGGTAAAAAGACTAACCCGTTCACAAACTGTAAATCTGAATCTGTGTCAAGTTAACACACATGGTTTCCTCTGACAAAACCTCCCCCACTGGATTAAAGCATTTGACCTTATTAACAGATGAGGGATTAGGTTTGGATACTGCGGTAAATTAGCAACCCAACAATAAACACAAATACTGTTTACGCTTTATCCCATGTGGATCTTTTTTTTTTCCTTCTGTGTGAAATTTATATTTACAAAAATTAAATTTTAGGTGAGAACATACTGTTGATTTGAATCCCAAGAAAAAATAAATGTTGTCTTCTTTAAAAGAGGTTCTACAGTACAGACGTTTACCATCAGAACCTTAAAGTCCCACTCCCAGCATCTTTTAAACTATTATGAAAGGGTTCCCAGTGCTCTTTTTTCAATTCAAAAATCTTTTATTTCAAATCAAAACAACAATTACATAAAATAAAATAAGTCAATACAAGACTTTGAAAATTAAATATGATTTTTAATATGATTATGTCGTTTTTAGTCGAAATTTAAAAAAAAAAACTGTTTTCGAGGACATAGTTTCTGCTGAGCGGATTTGGAAATTCACCTCAGAGTTGTGGGCAGGATTTATGGTGTGGAGCAGGAAGCTTGTGGCCAACCCACCGTATTGTCTACGTCACAAATGCACCCTTTTTAAAACAGAATTTTTTCATCTCTTCCTGATTCACAACAATTTGAAAAAACAAATACTCAGAAATACAGTTTTCAGCTTAATTTTCTTTATAGATGTCCTCCATCGTAAGAAAAACATATTAAAAGCACCAAAAACAAGTAGTGGGTCTTTAACAACAAAACCTCCCGGCAGCATTAAACAGTCCTCCACCAAGTCCCCTATTGTCTCCCAAATGTGGCCCCTGCAGCCTGTAAGCAGCCCAAGCCACGTTTCCTGTCAGGTTAACATGGATTTCAATCCAAACAATCAAAGGAATGGCCTCCTCTCCAGTGATAAACCACCGACTACATGAGTGCTGCTACCAGATCTGTAACCTGGTCCGTCCACATATGCGTGAATGTTACGTCACTTCTGCTAAAGCATTTTACGGTCAGAGTATGTCTTCGGATGTTAATAAAACTAATAACCTCTTAAATTGAATATAATAATATAAAACATTAACTGGACCGAGTGACCCCCTCCCCCCTGCTGCTGCTGCTCCAAATAGGAACCATTTTCTATAGTTGACGATACACTCACTCCAGTTCTCACATACCGCCATGGGATAAACCCATAAGAATCATATTTTACTACACTTGAAGTTTAAAAATGTATGAACCAATTTTCATGATGTGATTTTGCTTAAGCTAGATCGCTTGTCAGCTCAGACCCCAAAGAGTTCACAAATGTTCAGGTCATTACCCTTTGAACTATGATGGCGCCATAGGAAGGTTATATCCACACCGCACTTTTTATATTTGAAACAAATGATTTTGTCTGCTTTATTTAGGCATTTTTGTCTTTTGCAATATTTTAAGTCGTTGCCATGGTGACGTTTTGTAAGGAGGAAGTTTTGCCTGAGTGTGCTGAGTTTTAGTCAATTTCTATAGTGTAATTAATACATTTTATAATAATTAGTATATTAATATATTATAAATGACTCTTTATCTTCCTTTAAGAGCTAAAATCAGTTTGATCATTTTTTGTCTCATGCTATACATGTTCCCTGCTTCTGTTCTTACTGACAAAGCGGCCATCAAAGGTTCAACTCCCGGAGTTAATTCTTTAACCCCAAAGATTCAACTGTCGTGACTATGGCTAGGACCACCTGGCAAAACTATTTAGGACACACACAAAAAATGTATATCCTGTCCTGTGAAATGTAGAATATGTTGCATATTTACATGTTTAGGAAAAAAGATAAAAACATAATCATTCCTAAACTTTAAAGTTTTGAATTTAAAACATAGCAGAAAGAATAGACTTGTTATCAGCAACTTTTCAGGTGATAAAATATGATTAAACTGTCAGAAAACAGACTGCTGTAACACGATGTTTGTTTTCACAGGAGTTCCAAATAAATGCATCACCAAATTATCAAAAAATTGCATTTACACTTTATTCTAGAAGGAAAATTGATTTTTTTTTTTACATTTTTAACAGATGTTCACTGCAAAACAGCCCCCCTAGTAATACATCTTTAAAAGTGAAAGATTTTCTTTGAATATGCAAATAATCTGCCAATTTTAAGAAAAATACCTTATAGTCACTAAGACATGTTTTCTTAAATTAGGTGGTTTTTGCTTTTGCAAAACGATCATTTCTTTTAACACGAAAAATAAGACATTTTTGATTTTTAATATGTTTTTCTTACGATGGAGGACATCTATAAAGAAAATTAAGCTGAAAACTGTATTTCTGAGCATTTGTTTTTTCAAATTGTTGTGAATCAGGAAGAGATGAAACAAGGATCTTTTTACTTTCTTAAGATTCCGCTTTTGCAGAGCTGTAGAAAAATATTTCCTGACACACAGGAAAAACAAACCGAGAAGCTTTTGCTTCTCTGCCACCTCATATAAAGTGATCTTATTTACACAAGCTTGTAGGCAAACGCAGCAAAACCAATAGAGCAGCGTGTCAGCACGTTGATATGAAAAGGCCAATGTAAACACTACATAACTCCGCCTTCCCTTTGCTCTTTCACCTCTCCCTCTTTTCCTTTTTTTCCCCCATCATTCCCCCTCTTTACTCTATTCCCCCCATCACCGTCTTTGTGTGAGTACATAGCCCCCGGCTGACTGGATGCGAGAAGACAGCATCACTAATACTAGCTATAAATACACCCCTGTAGTACAGTACGGAGAGCAGCAGCTCCAGAACCCAAACACGCCACATGACGCGCATCTTTCCGTCCGGCAGAATCGTGCGCCCCTTTCTAAATGAGTTGAACCCAGCCTCCCACTGAGAGGATTTACATGCATGTACCCAAATGCACAATCTGCATCCAAAGCGGCGGCACACACGCATCAGTGTGCATTTGCCTCCTTAAATGCATCCATGCGTGCAGGAAGCCACACATCCACAAAGAGAAGCGAGATAAAGGCCACAGACGTGGAACGAGACAAGGTGATGAAACATGGAGCGGCTCACCCTTCATCTGAGATTCATACTCCGCCAGATTCCCCTTCTCCCTCCTCAGTTTTCCATGCGATGTCATCATCTTTGACCCCTTGAGTCGATGACACCGTCCTTCCAGGCACCGGGGTCCTCGCGCAGCCTCCCGGTTCCTCGCTTTGGAAAGCTCTCAGTCCCAGCTCGATGTAATCTCTGACCCTTGACCTCTTGGTCTCGCCGCCTCACAACTGCATTGACATCAGGGTCGACTGTCTTCTCTCGACGGGGAGGTCATACAGATCGATTTTACCATGAAAGGCGATGGGATCCAGGTTTGAGCGCTCATAAGGGAAGTGACCTGAGCAGCAAAGAGAGGAGGAAGGATGAGGAAAAAGTTGTTAGAGTTTGACATGATGACAAGAGGGCAGTAGTGGACAAACGAGGGCAAGAAGACAAGACCGAAAGGAACAGTGACACCAGAGAAGGGAGGCTTAATAGGAGGAGCGGTGTGATGGGGGCAGAGTGGACAGTAAGGGGGCAGAGTGATGAAGAGGCAAGATGAAGGATAGGGGGATGGGAGGAGCAGAGGTGATGAATAGCAGCAGTAATAAAGGGCATTTGTTATACCTCGAGGTTACACAGCAGAGAAATGCCTTCACTGACTGACTGTAACCTGAGAAACCACAGCAAGAGGAAGCAATGACTGACACCAAAAAGCAGTTTGTTTGCTGATTTGCAGCGTTGCCACTCACATTGTGTAATACTTTGAGGGGATGGTATGCAGTAAAATTCATGTGGACTAAGCTATTACACAAGAAATATCTCACTTTTATCGACATCCTGTAGAAGAGGTTCCACTGATATGCAGATGACACTCAATTATATTTAAAAAATAGCAATCAGCTAACTGAGTTTTAAGCTTTTCTTAAAGACACAAAATTTTTGCCAAATCTGACTGAGATATTTGTTTTTAGATGAACGTTCCTCCAGTTTCATCATAGACAAAAGTCTGAACATCCAACTATTATAACAATGTCCTAAATATATTTCTACTGCGTGTTATAGCAGTGTTCATCTATTGACTGTGCATGAGACCTGGACTGAGTGATTGTGACGTCACCAATGATGAAATAACAAAATTAAATAATTTCTGTTGCCTTTTTTTTTCTTCTCCATGTTGGAGACAGAAATTGAGCTGTAATTAGTCATTTCTATGGTAACCACTTGCACCAATAAGGAGTGAGCTTGTTGGAAGTTCACATCCCGTTAATTTGAGAGTGGGTCAGGAGAATCTGTCAATCAAATGCTTCAAACGTTAAACTTAGGGGCCCGCAGACTCCACCTACTTCTATTGAAGGATCTGACCAGTTTATAACTTGAATAACTTGCACTACAGAAAAAAAGAGGATTATCAAGAACATGTTAAAAAGGTATCAGATCAAGAATGGTTATTCTGACCAATAGAATAACTGAGTTACTGAAGTTAATTTCTCTATAGAAGTCTAGGATTTTGGCTCCTTTGAGTCAGCTGGTACTTCTTTGGAATGCCAAGAGGGAAGGGGTCACTCAGTCCAGTTTTCAGATACAGTCAATGGACATAACATAGAAGAAAAAAGAGCAAATTAAACACCTTAATGAATCAAAAACTCACAATTATTCCACTAATCTGGGATTTATTTACAAAAACAACTAATTACAAAAATAAGCAACTGTTAGAAGGACTAATCTCAAATGAGTGGAAAAGTCAGCTGAATGCTACCAGTAAAAAATGTTCAGCATTTGAATGTTGCCGTCAGATTGACATTAAATGAAAATCTGCAAACAAAGATTGCAGCAGAAAACAAAGATAGAGGACCTCCCACTCTGACAGAAAATATTTAAAAAGTAAAAAAAGCACAAAAAAACATAATTACAACCTCAGAAGGTTCTGAAATTCTACATGAAATAAATACAAGACAGCAGTTTTTTTAAGTGCAATGTCTTCTTCTTTGAATCATTCAGATTTTAGTCTAAAACGATCCTGCAGACATCAAACTTTTGGATTTCTTAAGGTTACCGCAGGAAGAAGGACAAAAACAAAACAAAACATTTCACCACCCTTCAAAGCTGCTGTATGTCAGCAGATCTGACTGTTCCTGCAATGCATTATGGGAAATATGCATCATGAGAGGCCATCTAAGTTCCATTTTCAAACTTTAATAAATTGCTGAAAGGCTGCCATAAGTCTAAAATTATACGTCTTTGGTTTTTTTTTTTTTTTTTACTTTCAACAAAGCAAGCAGGCTAAGATGAACCTCACTTCCCACATCCGGTGTCAGTTTCTCAACAGGTTTCACAGGTCTGAAGAACACAGCTCTACACACAGCTTTCACTGGAAACGGTTTCTCCATTAGCCTCAAGCAGTTCTTTTTGGTTTTCAAAAAAATGTGACTGTTACAACAGAGAACAGGCTTGGTGTAGCCTGCTGTAACCCTGCGTGCAGCATCACATGAAGAAGAGGAGACGTGAAGATAAAAAAACAAAAAAAAAACAGCCTAAAATTGTTGAGTTATGTCACTCCACGCTGCTCCGAAACACCAGAGGCAAAGCGTATGTAACCGAAACTCTCATTTCCTCCCCTGCAAACCGTCAATGTGATTCAGACACATTTCAGAGACGGTTTCAGATGGAAGTCGTGAGTAAATGCAGAGGAACTATTAATAAACAAAGAGAGATTTCTACAAATGGGACTCGGAGACCTCCACAAGGCTCTTCAGGGGGGGGAAGGCTTTCATCAGAGTGCGACCTTAATCTGCGCCGAACAAAATGTATGTAAATGATCTGAGAAGGATGGAGGGGGCTTCTCAGCAGAAGACTGAGAAAGAAAAGCGGTTTTGAGGAGTGAACGTCAGGCAGAAAGGGAGGTCATGAGGGATCAGGATTTCACAGCTGAAGTCAAGGTTAATGAGGGAGGGATGTCATACTGATTACAAGACAGGATAAAGTATATGCAGTGCCACGATGGATCTAAAATACAATTAGGCCATTGTATAAACTTGTAAGTGCTGACGCTGGAAGGGGATTTCTGGGCATTCCATTTTTTTTTATTTTTTTATTTTAAATCTTACTATTCTTGTAGATTTTTGACAGATTTCTGTCATTAAATCCTGAGTCCCAGTTCAGGAGAAGAGCTGTGATCTTACAGGAACCTTCAGCTAAGAAAAGCTCAGTTCCTGAAAAGCTGGAGATTGGTTCATGTTTCCATTGCATGGGGCACACACAGGCGTTTAGGCATCCCGTTCCTGTCAAAGCGATCTGAGGCCGGTCTGTACGCCTCGGCCAGGCTTCAGCTCGGTGTTCAGCGATGCAAACACGAGTCGGGGTAGAGTCAGGTATGACACTCACCACCCTGACAGGCGGGCTGGAGAGAAACAAACTAATAACAATGCAGGAGGAAAGACTGCACAAATGTAGGGAAGACAGGAAAGGACTACAAATGTAAGAGGTAGTGTTTTAAACATGCTCGTGTAGTGTTCCTCTCATGATAGAGGACATATATTTGGAAAATTTCGCTTAAAATTTAGCATTACTGAGTATTTCTTTATTTAAATTGCTGTGAATCAGGAGCAGACAAAAAAGACCTTATGTGTGACATAGAAAATATGGTGGGTTGGCCACAAGCTTCCTGCTCCAAGCAGGGGAAGGGGGGGGCGGGGTTACTCCACGCCACCTTTAAGTCCCAAAGTGCTTCACAGACACAGTCCTATTCAACTATGCACATTCAACTCAATTCAATTTAATTTGTATAGCCCAAAATCACAGCAAAAGTCGTCTCCATGGGCTTTGAAGTAAAACATGAACTCAAAAGGATCATGAATACAAAGAGTTCAATAGGAAAATACTAAAATGAACTAACAAACTTTATCCCTGCCCTTAGACCCCCCTTCACATGCTGAGGGCATCTTCACTGCCTTACGATAGTGCTAACCTCTGACCCCCAGTAGTGTAGGGTTCAGCGTCTTGCCTTAGAACACTTCAGCACATGGGTGGGTAAAACCGGAACCGAACATGCATTTTTCCAATCAGAGGTCGACCACTGTACCACTCCACCACGGCTTTATTTGCATTCAACAGTTTGTATTTACAAACACATCTCAAGACATTTATTTAACTAGAATTGAAAAAAAATTAAGGACCGAATTTGGGTCATTTTGAAGCCTACGGTCAGGGGTCGTAGGTCGCCGGATCAACCGCACCGAAGCCATCGATTCCTAGTGCAATCACGCTGAGCATGATGTGCATCACAAGTAGAAAATTAGAGCGACAATCCAAAGAATCACAAATAATGGAATAGCAGGCTGGTGCCATGTGGGTGAACACAGTGCAGTAAGGTTTTACTTTCTCTTCTTTATCATTTGTTCTGCTCACAGCTCCATGGAGGTAATGCTGCCCTCAAATGAGCAGCTGCTACATAAACTTTAGGTTTAAGCTGAAGAAAGCTTAAGAAAAAAGTGTTTAATAATCATAGCCAGCCTGTCTTTAGACTACAGATGGAAAAGCCCACAGAATAAATGAACAAAAACATGAAGAAAGAAAAAATCGACAGAAAAGGAAAACACTGTAACTTTACTACACTGTTATTTGTATTCAACCTGTTGAAAGCTCCATAGACTCTATCACATAAAGCTCTCTGTTTCAATGAAACAAGATAAAGCAGTTCTCTTACAGTTCCACAGAGCAGCAGCCTTTTAGTGTCACAAAGTTGTTCCACTTAAAGAGCTGAGCTTCATCATAGATAAGCTACTACTGTGAGAGATAGAATGTAAACAAACAATCCAGGAAATCCCATTGTTTGAATTTAAACTGTTTCTTTGCAAAGAAAAAAATAACCATTCGGTCAAGAACAAAAGTTCAACTCAATTCTTTGCAAAGTGATTCTGGTGGGTTAAAACATTTCCTGTAGGTCTTTAGACGGTTTGCAATTACTGCAGCTGCTGTTCTGGTCCATTCTTCCATGGAGATCTTCTCAAGAGCTTCGATGTTTGGTGCTGTTGCTGGACAACACAGACTTTTAAGTCCATCCACAGATTCTCTATTGGATTGAAGTCAAGAGACTGGCTAGAGCAGTGTCTTTCAACCAGTGTGCCGCCGTGGGAGATGGTCAAGTGTGCCGTGTGAAATTGCCCTCATTAACTGATCTAGAAACATTTCCCATCTCCAGGATTTCAGCTCTGTGTTCATCCAAACAAATCCTGATAAAACACTGAGTGGTTAGGAGTATGAAAGATTGTTAAATACTTTTTTCTTTGCGTTTATTTTATTTTATTAAATACATATTGATAAGAATGACGGTACCGCGATTTAGCTGCAGCTTCGGCTGTGTTTAGGAAAAGTCCCGCCCCTTTAACTGTCTCCACCAATCATTCTTGGAGGCTTAGTCACTCGTCATCAGTCTGACCAATTAGAAGGGGTTAAAGTCTTCCCTTCATTGTTCTGATTCTGCTCATAAAGTCTCTCAGTTCCAACAAAAATACCAGCTAAAGCTCGTCTTTAGCGGAGCAGCTTTCCACAGAATCCGGTATCAGAGAGTGGAACAAGAGAACAAAACCAGGAAGCTCTGAAAAGCGATCTCCAGCCGTTTTATGCACTACATCTCCCATGATGCATTGGGGTAAAGTGACAGGGCACAAGGAGATCTGTTGTTAAACGTCTTGAAACCAACAAACACACCTTAAATCTTCTAACTTAACTTTTATTACATCTTTTAAAAAAACAGCTGCAGCTTCCAACTTTTTCTGCCACAATTATCTCAAAAATGCACGTGAGATCATGGAGGGGCTGTAGATCAATACAGACTATGAGTTTCTCCTTTTTTTTTTTAATTTTTGGATGCTGGTGTGCCGCAGGATTTTTTTTAAGGTTAAAGTGTTCCGTGGCTCAAAAACGGTTGAAAAGCACTGTGCTAGAGCACTCCAGAATGCTGTATAAATGTATCAAATGTAATGTAGCCACTTCTTTGTTGCCATGGCGATATGTTTGGGATTCCTGTCCTGCTGGACGATCCAGACATGTTTCATCCTCAACACCCCCACCATACATACGGATCATTCGCCCTGTCCCCTTTAGAGAAAGGCATCCCCAAACCATGATGTTTCCACCACCATGCTTCACAGTGGGTAGGGTTTTCTTGGTATGTGACTTGGCGCTCTTCCTCCTCCATACATCGCATAGAGTTGTACTCATCTGACTACAGGATTCTCCCAATCTTCCTCTGGATCATTCAGGGGTCTCTGGAGAACTTTAGACGGGCCTGGACATGTGCTGGTTTAAGCCTTTGGAGCTCTGCGGGATTTTAGTCCATTATAACATTGTGTCATGATGGATTCAAGTCATTGACCAATTCATCTGTTCAGTTCTGTGCCGTTTCCTCACCGTTCTCAACGTCATTTACAGGTCACGATACAGATAACGAGTAGAGGATAGAAGAGCGCCTTAAAGGAGACGTTACAGGTCTGTGGACGTTACAGAATTATTACTTCTGTGTTTGAGCTAAATACTTATTTTCTGCTCCATTTTACAAGTAAATTGAATAAAAAAAAATCAAACAATGTGGTTTCCTAGATTTTTTATTTACATTCTGTCTCTCACAGTTAAAGTGTTTTAAGATGAACTTTACAGACCTCTCATATTTTTTCAATTAGGAAAACTTGCAGAATCAGGTATTTAATAATCCTATATGGCCTCGCTGTATAAATGGGACAAACTAATCAAATAGATTGTGAGCACACAGGTCGTACTTGGCGAAGTTGCTTCAGATCCAGTATCTGAGCTCTGAGGCCTAACGAGGAGGGTGTCAGTTTCCCCAGTGAGACGCCAGCGTGGGGTATGAGGAACGCAGCCTGTGGGAACAGATGTGCGGCATGTTCTTTGGAAGGGAGCCTAATGATTTCATTAGAGGTGACTCTGAAGACCTAATGAGGGTTTCTCCTGGAGAGGCCGGCGGAGTTCTGTTGCACACTTTCAAAAATGTTGGCCGACAAAAAAAAGAGGTAAAGTCAGACCTGCCATCCCAGCATCAGGATGCTTTAAAGTGCATTCTAAATCTGCATCATTTCTAAATAGAGGTTCAACAGAGGCAATTTCATTGGCTCTAGAACATGAGTCATTTCTGTTCAACTGCAGCCAAAAGAAACAGTTACTCTGAACATGAGTCACTTCGAGCTAGCCAACCCCCCAAAAAAAGGCCTGAAACTGCATTCTGTTGGTTGAAGGGTGCTTTATCTGCCTTTTTCTAAATATTGCAAAACCTTGAATCACAGCTGAGTTACCGGATGTCGCAGTTTAAGTGAACGAAAGCACAAACGCACGACTGCAGGCAGAGGCCCTGGAAATGGCCCCAACCTGCATCAAGGCCTTCTTCGGCTTTGCATCTTAGCAGCTTCTTTCTTTGAAGTGTTTCAAAACAGGAAGCCGTGTTTTCAGCTGTAAGAAAACTATTCCCTTTTTAAAATACAGTGTCTTTAATGAAAAAAAAAAATGTAACAAAAAAACAACAAAAAAAGTTGGGTGAGCAGTTTACAGTAACAAGTGTTGCAAGAGCTTCAACCACTCATTCTAATTCAGAGGAAAATGGAAAAAGTGAAGTTCCTGTAAGGCCTTAAAAGTCAGTGTCGTAGTTCACAGGCAAACCGCTGCAGGAGGAAGAGGAGCAGATCTGATGAAGGATTTTTCTGACTGAACCGAGCATAATTCTTGAAGTTATTCAATATTTTACAATAAGCAAGAGTTAAAGTCCCATCAGTTGCCTCACAAAAAAGGTGTGTGAAATTTCTTTTCCTCATTTGACCCATCCGCTGGGGGAGCGGTGAACCGAAGACACAGCTATGCTCTGCGACAGTGTGGTGGTTTAACCCCCCCAAAATCCAACCCCTTACTGCTGAGTGTAAAGCAGGAAGGGGTTGGCTCCCATTGTTCGAGTCTTTGGTACGACTCAACCGTGGACTTGAACACACAACCTTTCAGTTTTAGGGCGGTCACTGTTCCACAAGGCCACTGAGTTAATGAGAAACATCAATTTCCGTAGGAAACAACTTTGGATCACCAAGTTTAAACCAAACCTGGATATTTGACCCAACTATAGAGCCAGCAATGCAAATGTGTCCTCTGTAGAAAACCTGAATATCTCCAAGCCACTGCAGACTACTGAATTATCTCATTTTGGTATCTACAGAGGACATGTGCGGCTTTTGCCATATGTGAAGGGGTGGGATTCTGAGATTTGATTCTAAAAAAAAAAATTGTCTTGTTTCTACTAGTCAGGAGGCAAGGAACGTAAAGGTTTATGGTCAACTCCGGATCCGGTGTTTCCAAAAAGAGCCCATTTCATCAACACTCTGCCACTGTGCTTGAGAGTTGTGAGAGAGCCAACAGATGATTTCAAAGAAGAAAAAAGACATTTCTGAGATGGCTATTCTTCTAAAAATATATATAAAAATGAATAAACCAAACTTCATTTTTTTTCCTTTCAGAAAAAGCTACAAACTTCAACATTTTGCAAACTTATTTGATAAAAAAAAAACCTTTTGTTCAATCCTGACAATGCATCGAAAATGTGCATCTGAACTCTTTGGGGTCAAAGAGAAATAAGAAAGAAAAAGGTGCAACTTGTCCAAACCTGGGGGAAGATGAAAAATGATCCAAAGGTTCGGTTGCAGCCTCTTTGCTGCTCTGTCTGGACGGTTGCATAGGTTGTTGTTGCTTTGTAAACAAAGAAAGAGCTCAACAGGGATGCTGCCATGCAGGTGTCTGCAATGGCAACATGGAATTGCTGCGTGGCTGCAAATCGGCACATATGGTCTCAGGGCTGCGCACAATGACCACACAAACAGCCCCAGGACAGCCGCACGAGCGCGTGAAGCAGACAGAGCCAAGCCTGGAGATGGTGCACACGCATTACATAACTGCTACTCCAACAGTCATTGGCTCCATCTGTCCCCAAAGTGAAAACTGTGTCCGTCTCAGACGCTCAACTCTGTGGGAAGACTCTGAAGTCACGCGTGCGCGCGCGCCCTTTACGCACGGCACAGGTTGGCTTCCGCCGTGACAGCCGCACATACCTCACTTTGGGGTCCTCCGGCGTCTCCCTGGGGTCTGCTCCTCCGCTCTCATCCCTCGTCTGCCTCACGAGGAGGGGGGCTTCAACCTGACAGGTTCCGCTCAGCTCTGTACTCCCTCTCGCTGACTCGCTCCAGTGTGAGGGACGCGCGCACACATGCTCAGAGACAGCCCTCCCCCCCCACCCCCCACCTGCGCTATATGGCAGAGCTGCCTCTCTCCTCCCACCGCCTCCCTCTCGGTCATAGGAAGCACTGGCCCAAGCCACGCCCCCCTCCAGCTCTCTCCTCTAGGCGGCTATAAAAGCTGCTGCTGCTATGAATACACCGTCTTTCTCCTCCAGCATCCCTCCATCCATCCCTCTCCTCCTCTGGCCCCCCTTCCTCCTCGTTGCTGTTTTTCGCTCCTAAATGATGACCTTGTATCATTCGCTGCACAAACGCAACACATAACAGCATCCTTTTCTGACCACAGACGTAAGGTTTTGCTTCCTGTCTGTTTGGGCAGGATGTGGTTGCTTTATTACACCCCCACCCCCCCTCCTGAAAAAAAGAGTCAATGCTTCATGACAACGGCTCTGTGAGACATTAAAGGTGCTTCTCTGAGGTGGATTTTTGAGGTTCCACCACGGTGGCATCGTGCTCCGGCTCACGGGAACGAGCCTGCAAACATCTGGTGCAGGCGTGTTATCAGCACCTGGGGGGCACTTAAAATGAATCAGCTCCTCTCCTGCAGGCGGTGCAGCACGTCGTGGACATAATGAATCCTCGGGCTGCACTGGCGCTGCCGGGACTCTGGAGCAGAACAAAGGCTGAAGAGACGCACCTTCCTGGCAGACACAGACAACCACAGAGGACTCTGATCTTCACCATATAAGGCAACCAGCATCCTCTGTGTGTTTTCTTTCAAGTAAAACTTTCCTGTGTAGCTGTAGCTGAAGCTCCAATATGCCCCATGGGGCATTTTGGATGAGGGAAATTAGGAAATTTGAAAAGCTTCAAAGAAACTTTATTCTTTTTGGTTATTTGTAAAAAAAAAAAAATAAAAAAAAGCATGTTAGGGCTGTGCACCAGCGGCCGTGCTGCGCTCTGCAAACGCGAGGGCCGCCCTCAGATCCTCCCTGGTCGTGGCGTGCATACTCAGCGACTTTCTGAGCGCTTTCGCCAGATCCTGTGGGGAGACGAGGTGGAGGCGCAGCAGAGAGTTGATCAGCTGGGAGCGAGCGTTGCCGATGAAGGAGTGGGACAGAAAGAACGAGAGACCGCCGTTGTGGTAGGTTCTGAAGAGCGGAACCCTGACCATCCCCATGACCTGCAGAGACAGGAAGCAGGTGAGGACGAAACAGAGCGCGAGTTAGAGCAGAACTCCGGAGGGGACGCTCTACCTCCAGCCCGTGATCCACCGCGGTGGATGCAGCCGCTTTCTCCACCTCCCTGATCTGCTCCTCCTCCATCTTCTTCACGTAGAAGTGAAGGATCAGCTTTGATGGTGAGGTCCAGGACAGCGCGGGAGCGTAGCAGGTCTCCACATAGTCCTCCTCAGTCATGGGTATCTCCAGGCCTAGCTCCTCCTGCAGCTCCCTGCTCAGCCCCGCCTCCAGGCTCTCCTCTGCCGGGTTAACCAGACTGACATGAGGGGTCAAAGGTCAGTACTAGATTATCCTTCTGAGACTCTGCAGATTATGAGCTGAGAAATCAAAAACACGAAGCCTTAGTATCACCAGAGCAAAAATATACACTTTTTAACGCAAACATTTAAAGACCCACTGTGGTGAAAACTGTTTCTGATGTTTTTATCATGTCCTTGTGGCATTTTCTGATGATGGAGAACATATATAAAGAAAATTACTGTGTATTTCTTTATTCAAATTGGGTGAATCAGGAAAACACACACAAAAAAGCCATTGGAAAAAGCTTGTAGTTGTGACGGAGAAGCTAGTAAGGTGGGCCACAAGCTTCCTGCTCCGCTCCATCCTGATGCATCCACTGTCAGACAAATAGATCCACGAATGTCTTTGTTCTCCTTGTCTGAGCTGGAATCTGGATCAAAACTGTACGGCTGGACTGCTCCAACATTGCTCACCATCTTTGTTGCACCACTACTGTTAGGTTGGGGGGTATGAAGGGCTGTAAGCTAGCTGAAGAGCGTGTAAACAACTCAGAGGTGAATTTCTAATGAACTCCTGCTGCTCTGCAGAAACTATGACCTTGAAAATGACACAGGTTTGTCCATTTTGGCTAAAAACGCAATAATCACAATTAAAAGACCACTGGGAACGCTATAAAAATAGAAAACAAGATGATTTGTGTGGGACTTTAACAGCAAAACAAACACAAAAATATTTTCCCTTTTTCCATTTCTTATTTTATTGCTTGGAATTGGCTTGTCTAACTCTACAACTACATGTTTGAAAAGTCCAGCAGGTGGGCTTCATTCATTCATCCGTAAAGGACACATAGCTGTTGGGAAATGCTACTGGCAGCTGATCTTTTAACGTTTTTTTTTCTTTGTGAAAATGAATTATAAGGTCTACAATCTTGAAACAATAAACGTTTAAAAGTTATGCAAGTTACGGGAGTAAATGTAAATCAAATGACCTAACGGTCGCAATGTTGGCCTCACAGAGGAAGTGACGCAATATTTGCGCATGCGCAGACGGACCGGGGAGCAGTTACAGATCGGGTAGCGACGCAGACCAAACACAAGGTTCAGGACTCGGTCCGGACCAAATTAAGTGGACTGGGTCTCCACCAAAGGATTTTTTCAATCTGAATACACCCTTAAGACCATTTACACAAATAATGTAACTCCAACAGGAGACACAACACTGAGGGGATTGATTGGCAATGGTCTACAGCCAATCATGATGCAGAAAACACACACACACACACACAGAGCAAAATTCCACTAAAAAAATCAGAAAACCACGTTACAGCGAGGTACACTGTACATTTAATTATTCTGTACATTTAAGTTTACCAGTGACTTTTACTGTCAATTTAGGATTCAGCTAAAGCATTTGACATTTATTTTCCATTTTAAACATTTCTGTATTACTTTAGTTTCTTTCATTCTTTCTAAATATTTATTTTAACATTTAAATTCACATTCAAATGAGCTTCCTCACTATAATTTGTGTGCATGAAAAAGTATATATCAAGGAAATCAAATATATACTGTAGATTTTATTTGTATTTTACATAATTTTCCCTTAAAGTTTTTTTATACTTTATTTAGGCAGTAATGTATTTCAAATAATTAATTTTGGGGTTTTTTTTTCAAGCAAAACTTAGCATTTAATTCAACAGTTTTACTATTAATTGTTTATCCTTTATTATAGCATTATTAACTTTGTTTTTTAGTTTATTGTTACTTTTATACCAAACTCAATTTAAAAAATGGAAAAGAGGTTATATCAAAATCTTTAGTGATTGAAATGACTTAAAAAGACTGTCAGGGTAAAGGGATTGAAATTCATTAAGTTGAAATTGTGTTTAGGTTACTTGTGTTTGGTTCCTGTCAGCATTTTGCAGTTTGAGTTTCACTTCGTCAGCATAGGAAGGAGAAATTATTTCAGCTTTAGTCAACAAAATCTGAAAACTAATCTGAGGTTTTCTTGCATAATAACAGTTTTACTTGCTAATTTTGGTTTAAAATGATTGATTTTAAACAATAAACTGAATGTTTTTAATGACAAAGATGGTCAACCTTCCTCATTCTGTTTCCTTTTCCTCCCCTTGTACATAATTTCAGTGTGTTGGTTGATCATGCATCTGAAATGTTGGCGTTAACTTCTGCAAATCCCTGACAAAAAAAAAGAAGAGAAGTGATTCATTTTTCCTGAATAACAACCAAGAAAACAAAGCAGTTTATTGAAGTGCTACTAACAAAATGAGGGTGTGCAGAAGATGCATGTCTTTGCTTTTTTACCACCTTTGCAGCGAGGCTTCCAGCAGCTTGTTAAGAAAGAAAGAAAAGAGAGATGCACAGGGCGGCGCTTATCGTACCTGCACACACACGGATATAAAAAGCCTCACCAGAAGAGACTTACCCGCCAGGGAAACCCAGCAGACCGTCAAAGCGCATCTGCATCTGTGGGAGGTGTCAGAGGTTCTTAAACACGCACAGAAAAATGCACGTTTTCCCTTTAAACAAGCAGAAATACAACGTTGTGTGCAGTGCAAAAACTCAGGTCAGGTGCATATCACGCCCTGTTTGTCCCTGACACACACACACACACGTGTCGCACACATGGTGCTCACCAGAATGATGTGTCTGATGGGAGTTCTCCCAAACAGCTGGGATGTTGTGTCGGCGTACAGCATCACGTGGCATGCATGCCTGCAGCCCGAGCACGCCAGGGCCTCCTCCCTCGACAGCTGTCCGCTCGCCATCTATGAGAAACAAACAGAAAAGTTACTCACAGCCACCGTGTGATGGTTCCATTCACCCCTGGGGGGTCATTTCATGTGAAATCGCTGACTTTTTTGTCCTTCTGTTAGTGTCTGTTTTCCTTGTTGTCCTGCTTTGTCTTCCGACTTTAAGAAATCTTAATCCCGTACACACCGGGACAAATATTCGCCAGCGTTTTTCGCCACGTCTTTTGTGTTGACACCCACCCAGGCGATTTTCGCTGACGATGAGGCGAGCCAACATGCAATTTCATTCCCTGACGTTAGATGGCGCTGTACACAAGGTGGTCGCTTTTCACTCAGAAGAAGAGAGCCAGTATTTACGCGCTTGTCAGAATCATACAAAGAAAACATGAATATTTCAAGCACCAGTAGCTTCAGCTCCAGTTCCAATGATGAAGAAATTATTGTTCTGTTGAATGATGAAAGACGCCGGAAAAGACGCCGATATTGGGTACATCGCATAGTTACGAGAAGAAAAGAACATGGTGAGTTTTATCGACTGGTACAAGAGCTGAAAATGTATCCTGAGCGTTTTCGGGGATATTTTAGAATGTCCGTCATTATTTCTGTGGTAGTGTAGACGCTACTTGGCGTCTGTCTTCTTTGCTGGTATGTGTGCTCAGAAAGGCAGTTTTGTGTTTGAGCGCCCCCAAGTTGTGTTTTACTGTAACTTCAGAAGCTCCAGACACGTGTGCAAAAGCGGCATTCTCATTGGTCGAATAGATTTCGACGCGTGGCGTTTTTTCGCGTTGGTGTGCACACTCTCATTGGTGCCCTTTGTTTAATCACGAGGCGAATTTCGCCAGCGAATATTGCCGGCGAAATTCGGCGACGTTTAACGCCTCCTGACTAAACAAAGGGCACCAATGTGAGTGTGCACACTGACGCGAAAAACCGCCACGCGTCAAAGCGTCACTTTCTAAAAAAACGCCTCGGGTTCATTTTTTTGATTTTTTTTTTGGTCAAAAACTATACGACCAATGAGAATGGTGCTTTTGCTCACGTGTCTGGAGCTTCTGAAGTTACAGTAACACACAACTTGGGGGCGCTCAAACACAACACTGCCTTTCTGAGCACACATACCAGCAAAGAAGATAGACGCCAAGTAGCGTCTACACTGCCGCAAAGAAATAATGACGGACATTCTAAAATATCCTAGAAAACGCTCATGATACATTTTCTGCTCTGGTACCAGTCGATAAAACTCTCCATGCTCTTCTCTTTTCGTAACTATGGTATGTACCCAAAATCGGCGTCTTTTCCGGCGTCTTTCATCATTCAACAGAACAATAATTTCTTCATCATTGGAACTGGAGCTGGAGCTACTGGTGCTTGAAATATTCACGTTTTCTTTGTATGATTCTGACAAGCGCATAAATACTGGCTCTCTCCTTTATGATCTGACTCAAGATCGAATATCTTTGCTGGACATTCTCAGAAAACTTTAGCTCAGAGAGGACTGTGTTAGTGCATGGAGTTAATGAGATCTTACTGACATAAAAACATATTAAAGATTCACACTAATACTTATATTTTATTATATGTTATTGTTTAGATAAAGGTTTATAAATAGCCTATATCTACTATAACAAATAAAACTCAAAAAAAGAAGTAAATTTGTGTTTGAAAAAAGGGTTTTCCTTTAAAATCACCACTGAAAAGTTTAACGTGTGATCATATTCTGCACTTGAGAAAATGTCCCAAAAAGCTGCGTTTTCACTCAAAAAATGTTACCATAATTCTCTTTAAAATACAAAGAATTTTGAAGGAAAAACGGATGAGACTATTCTAAACTTTATTTTATTCATTTTCTGCACTCAATTTACACATAAAACCATAATTTTACACCACTTTTGCACTAAAACGGAAAAAATCTATGACGATTTGCAGAAGCTTTTAAAATGCTGAGTCATGCTTCAGTCAGTCGTTCTTTTTTACTTGCAACCTATAACGCCACACTTGTGACGTAGAGTGTTCTGATTGGTTACGTAACCCGTATTGACCAATAGGTGGATACTTCTAGGTTCCGTTTATGGAGCTGCTTGTGTCCAGTAAAGTAGAAAGAAGTAAAAAAAAAAAAAAAAATACTAATAATAGTAATCCCATCGAAGTTACAAATAAAAAATAAAATTATATAAAAAAAAAACCGCTAAATGAGATTAACTTATGTAAAGGAAAAATACGATGCATCCCGATAAAAAATACTAAGAAAACCGAATAACATTTATGTTTCCTCATAAAATTCTTACCCGAAAAGAAAAAAAAGTTATTTTATGTTACAGTTTTGCCATAATGTTAGGTTTTATACACAATATCTATTTATATTTGAAAATAATGTCGTTTAATAACAGTTAAAAAAAACAAGACAATAACACGTAGTGTTTTTTTAAAGGAACTTTCGATTCCGGAGTTCTATGAACGCAGCATGAAGACCCACATGTGTTACATTCAAAACCCACCGGTTTGTTTAATGTTTATTTCCGCTTTCATTTAAAACGTGTTCTTTTACCGACTGAAATAGTAAGGCGTTAAAAAATATATTTATATCTGTGTGTCCTCAAAACAAAACACAATTTTAAAAGACACGAACATAATCACTGTGACACTCGTTTTTGCTGTCACATCACAGTAAATAAACAGCGGGAACGCGATTCTTAGTACCAAGCAGACACATGATTATTGGGATTTCAATGAGGGATCTGAATGGAGTAGCGGCATTCCTCCTCGGGTTTTCGCTCGCGCGGCTCTCTGATCCACATCTCCGCTGTCAATCTTAACGGCGTTGGTATTTTAAAGCTCTGTTTTGTAGAAAGTCACAGCCGAATTCTGAGGTTTATTCATTGGGGCGTCTTCCGGTCAGAATCAAGACAACAAAGCAGCGGCTAGCTAAGGCAACTGTCGACAGATTTAGCTTGCTAGCCAAACGCGTCCTGCTTCTTGTTTCAAGCTCCTGCTCAGAATATCGGGTAAGTTTGACTTCGCATCTGCTTTTAAAAACTCACCTGAAACCCAGATATCACACTAAACGGGTATATAAGTTAATAAGTAGTCAATAAATAACTTACATTCAGGTCATTTTAAATGTTTTGGACGTAATATTTGTGTTGGAGTCACTGACGTTCTGATATCCCTCCGCTGAGTCTGTCACTTTCTTTAAAACGTGGGTAGTGGGGGAACTATTTAACTGTCGTTTAAAGTTTTGTTGTAAAAAAAAAAAAACATGGATTAAATAATAATTATTTTACATTTTATAATCGATAAATGCGCGTGTTACCTGAGACTGTGATCCCAAATGAGCAGATTTTTAAAGACATTTTTGGATTTAGAGTGAATCATGTTCTCAATTCTCATTGAGGTTCTGCATTTTCTCGTTCCTCCCGCTTATGCTGCTGCTCCATCACACTCTGCACTTTCAGGGGAATCAGGATGGGGGAGAACATTCCGGATGAGGTGATGAAGAACTCCGCTCTGGTGAAGGAACTGGCAGATGTGGCAAAAGACGAAGCTCTCCTCCAGGGGGTCCTGATGAGGATCCAGGAGAGCCCCAACTCATCGGAGGTGAGATCTTTCAAATGCCATTTAAATCCTCGTTGGATCTGTTTTCATTACGATTATGCCGTTTTTAGTCAAAATTGTAAAAAAATAAAATAAAAAAACAGATCCGCGCCTACAGAGCGGCAGGACTTCATTAGAAATTCACCTCTGAGTTGTGGGTTGCTGGCTCAGAGTAAGCCCTCCTCCATTTCCCATCATCCATTTGTTTACACTCTTTCCTGCCAGCTTATAGCCCTTCACATTAATATAATATGGGATCCAGCCGTACAGTTTTGATCCAGATCCTGGCGATCGTGGATCTATTTGTCTGCAAGTGGCTGGCCATTTTTTTCATCTGCTCCTGATTCACAACAATTTGAACAGAGAAAAACTCAGAAGTGCAGTTTTAAGCTCAATTTTCTATACTATATATGTCCTCCATCATCAGAAAAATGCCAAAAGAAAATGTTACAACATTAAAAAAAAACAATTAGCTCTGTAACAAAATTAGATATGAAATAAATCAGGGTCAGGGTTTGTCTTTGCCTCAGTTCTTTTAAACCGGGCTCGCTCCGTAATCTGTTGATGATGTCGCTCATGTATTTGTTGTTTGCAGTTGGTCACCTACGCCCCGTTCACGCTCTTCCCCTCACCTGTGCCCAAAGCCGTCTTCCTGCAGGCCCTGGAAGTCCAGACTCACTTCAACACACTTGTGGACCAGATCAGCCAGGACTCGGACTTCCTCCAACAGGCTTTGGCAAAGTACATCCTACATCTCATTAATGAACACAGGTATTAGTTCTAGTCGACAGAATTTTGACTGATCCTCTTTGTTCTTAGCACCATTGAAGTGGACGACTTCACTGCCAGGTTATTCAGGATCCACCAGCAGATCCTTGAAGAAGGACGGTCTCAGGTAGTTTTTGGAATTGTTTTGTGTTTTTTTTTGCATCAGTTGCAACTTTAGAGTTTTCAAAACATTATTATGCTTTGCAAGATGAGGCAATAAAGCAATCAAATCAAATCAAATCAAAATCAAATCAAACTTTATTTATAAAGCACTTTTCATATAAAAATATAACACAAAGTGCTTTACATTAAAACACAACAAAATATAAAAACAACCATTGACGATTTAAAAATAAATTAAAAAATAAATAAATAAATAAATAAATAGGGCCCCCCTCCCTGTACCTAGCCCCCCACTCCTTACACACCTCCCACCCCTAAGTGATGGCAAAGGACAATGAGAAATAGGCTGAGCACAAAACAGGATGCAGGAAACGCTGATAATTGGAACCTCCCCCTCCGTGAACAGCCGCATAGACAGCCAAATGCAGCATCACAGGCGGGGACCGCTCCACCACAGCTAAGTGGCGATGCAGGTCCCCATCTAGAGCCGCAGCGGCTGAACAGCAGCCGACCCAGAGGGAGGGGTTCCAGCTGAGGAAGCACCGGAAGTAAAAATGAATAAAAATGAGAATCAGGAAGTAAACATATTGATAAAAACATTAAAATAAGGTAAATTAAAATAACGCGTTAAAAATCAGATTCAAGTTCATAAAACAAGATAAAATGGATGAATAAATAAAAAAAATAAAAAGTACATATAAATAAATAACTGAATAAATACATAAAAGCAGTAAAGCATTAGCTAAAAGCCAGGTTAAAAAGATGAGTCTTGAGCCTTTTCTTAAAAGCATTAATGCTCTCTGCGGCTCTCAGGTCCTCCGGCAGACTGTTCCATAAACGGGGACCATAGTGCTGAAACGCAGCCTCTCCATAGGTTTTAGTTTTTACAGCTGGAATGGTTAACAGATCAGAGCCAGAGGATCTCAGGGTCCGCGAGGGTTCATATCTTACTAAAAGATCTGATAAATAAGAAGGCGCAAGACCGTTAAGACATTTAAAAACGGTTAAAAGTATCTTAAAATCAATCCTGAAGCATATGGGGAGCCAATGCAGAGATTTTAAAATTGGAGTGATGTGAGCTCGCCTCCTGGTCTTTGTAAGAACTCGTGCAGCAGAGTTCTGGAGAAGCTGAAGGTTCTTAATGTTGGTTTTTGGAAGACCAGCAAGCAGGGCGTTACAGTAATCAACTTTACTCATGATAAAAGCATGCATTAGCATCTCCATATTAGCCAGAGAGAGTAGTGGGCGGACTCTAGCCAGATTTTTGAGATGATAAAAACCAGTTTTAACCACCTGTTTTATATGGGGGATAAAAGTTAGCTTAGAGTCGAAGATAACACCCAGGTTTCTGACTGTTTCTGAATGACTTAAGGAAAGTTCCTGTAGCTTCAGAAACTGTTTCTCTCTCTTGGCTTCAGGACCGATAACTAAAATTTCCGTTTTGTCCTGGTTGAGCTGCAGAAAATTGTTTGCCATCCATAATGTTACATCTAAAATACAGTTAAAAAGTGCTTCTATTGGTCTTGTGTCATCAGGAGACATAGCTATGTACAGCTGGGTATCATCAGCATAGCTATGAAAACTGATGTTGTGGGTTCTGATGACATTCCCCAGAGGAAGCATGTAAATGTTAAAAAGCAAGGGGCCAAGGATAGAACCTTGAGGCACACCACAATTAATTTCATGGAGCCCAGAGAAGTGTGTGTCCATGCTTACCATAAAGTTTCTCTCCATGAGATACGATTCGAACCACTTGAGAACAGTCCCTGAAAGCCCAAGACTTTTAAGTCTGTTTACAAGGATCAGGTGATCAACAGTATCAAAAGCTGCACTTAGATCTAGTAGAACTAGTACTGAGATCTGACCTGAATCCAAGGCACATCTGACATCATTAACGATTTTTAACAAGGCTGTCTCTGTGCTGTGGTTCGTCCTAAAACCAGACTGGTTTATCTCAAAAACGTTGTTTTGAGAGAGAAACTCATTCAGCTGAATAAAAACAAGTTTTTCTAAAACCTTACTTAAAAATGGCAAGTTGGACACAGGTCTGTAGTTATTAAAAACTGAAGGGTCTGAATTAGTTTTCTTGAGTAACGGTTTCACCACTGCCGTTTTAAAGGCAGCAGGAAAAATACCCGTCTGTAGAGAGGAGTTCATGATATTTAAAATCTCACTCTCAAAAGACCCGTAAAAGGATTTAAAAAGTGATGTAGGGATGGGATCTAAAAAACAAGTTGTTGGATTAACTTGGGAGAAAACTCGACCAAGTGTTGCAGCTTCAACCAGGTCAAAACTGTCCAGTGCTTCCTCAGGTAAAATCAAGCCATCATTACCAATAGAAAGGCTTTTCTGTCCTTTTATAATGTTAGATCTGATAAAATGGATCTTGCTCCCGAAGTGGTCTGCAAAGTCCTCACACAATGAGGCGGAGGCTGGCATTGGGTTTTTGTTTGCATTTGAGTTGATCAGGGACTCAATTGTGGTGAAGAGGACTCTGGGGTTATTTTTATTTACAGAAATGATGTTCGCAAAATATGAATTTCTGGTCTGTTTTACTGTTTGATTATATAGTTTTAGTTGGTTTTGGTATAATTGATAGTTTATTTCAAGTTTGTGTTTTCTCCAAAGTCTTTCGGCAGATCTACAACGTCTCTTCAATTGTTTAATTTCCTCAGTTCTCCAAGGGGGCGTGGCTTTGATTCTTATCTTCTTAGATGTTAGTGGAGCAACTGAGTCGAGACTGGATTCTAATTTACTGTTAAATTTTTCAACGAGTAGATCACAGGGGGCCGGCAAGACAAGCGGAGAGTAGGAGCGAACAGAAGTAATAAACTTTTCGACCACTTCAGGAGTCAAGTAGCGTTTCTTCACCGTTCTCACAGAGGTGTCCTGCCTTGTAAAACCAGTGATGTTAAAAAGCACACAGTAATGGTCAGATACAGCCAGATCCACAACAGCAGACACACTGGCAGGTAAACCATGACTGATGACGAGGTCAAGAGTGTGCCCCCTGTTGTGAGTCGGCTGCATGACGTGTTGTTTAAAATCAAGAGAGGAGAGCAAGTCTAAGAACTGAGTGGTGCAATAGTCCGACTTCCCGTCTATATGCAGGTTAAAATCACCCGTTATTAAAATCATGTTAAAGGAAGTGTGGACAGATGCTAAAAACTCAGAAAACTCCTCAATAAAAACAGAGCTCGGTTTGGGTGGTCTGTATACTGTGATGCATAAAACTGGAGGGCTGTTAAAAACAAAGGCATGGTGTTCAAAGCTGGTGTACTCATCTAATGTAATCTGCTTTACTGCAAAGGAGTTGGACATTATAGATGCAGTACCCCCACCCTTTCTGCCCTCCCTGGTTGAAAAAACAAAGCTAAAATTGGGTGGAGAGGCCTCTGTGAGAACAGTGGATGCATCCGTGCTCAGCCATGTTTCAGTTAAAAACAGTCCATCAATATTATAATCATGGATAAAATCATTTATGATAAATGTTTTGTTGAACAAAGACCGAACATTAACAATCAAACCAACTAAACCCAGAATCTCTGTCTCCTGCTGCTTTATAAAAGCATGCTAACACAACCGATGAATCCGCAGTCACAATAGTAAGATACTTTTGTAGACACTTTTATTTAAACTAAATCAGTTTCTAAAGCACCAAGATGAACGAATAAAAGCAAGAATCATCCTTTCAGTCGAGATTGATTCTTACAAATCAAGTCCTTCCAAAAAACTCTTCACCATTGTGATCAAATTCAGTCCAGATCCTTCCGATCAGCACCATGGTTTGAATTGTCTTAAATCTGAAGATAATCCTCTCCTTCTGGTTTTATTTCATTTAAACTCTCCTGATGTTTCAACCAAAACATTCATCTCCTTCAGGAGTATCCTGCTTTTATTTTTGCCATATTTTAAATAATACTTTTTAAATGTGAAGACGTTTACGCTCAATAAAGATGAAAATGTTCACGGCTTCAGTGTATTTTTAGCTAGAAAACCCATTTAAAGTTTGAAAACTCAGCTGAAGTCTGGCTCTTTCATTTGTGTATTTGTAGCATTTTGAAAATCATTGTCATCAATAATTTTGTTCATTTTTCACTTGATAACGGCTTTCTGTGCATTAAAAGTTCCGATGTGAAGACATCATACAGCCAAACGAATCACTGATGGCTTTTGTTTAGACTAAATTCATGCTGTATTCAGTTATGTCACAGTTTTTCTTTCCATAAATTAAAAAATAGATATATTTCGAGTTTTCTTTCATTCAAACCAGCAGAATAAAAACAATCTAAAAATGCATCCTGTTCATTTAGGATTAAATCTAATCAGTGGTTGTTGGGTTTCTGGAGATGTTGACATCATCAGTACCTGCTGATGTTTTATTTGCGTCTCCACAGAAGATCGTGCTGGGACTCAACCGCTCTGATTACATGCTGGATCAGCGCGGAGACGGGACGTCCGCTCTGAAGCAAATAGAGATCAACACGTTTGCTGCCAGTTTTGGAGGCCTCTCTTCACGCACTCCAGACGTACACAGGTCACGTCAGACCGAATCCCGTTACGTCACGGTAAGGTGGAGAAAAGCCTGACAGAAGCGCTCTCTGTTGTCCTGAACAGACACATCCTGAAGGTGGCAGGAAGGCCCGAGGAGAGCCGGCAGATCCTGGACAACAACCCTGCAGCTGGACTGGCCAGGGCTGTGGCTAAAGCCTGGGAACTCTACGGATCAGAGAGGTGGGAAACGGAGATCCATCCCACAAATGAAAAACAGCTGTTATCAGCACTGTGCACTGAAAAGCCAGAGCAGGAGAAGCTAAAAGGCCATCATGAACAAGACCTTCAGAAGTTTGAATGAACCCTCAAGCGTTCATATTCTCCGTCGCTGTTGCTGTGGTTTAGTGCAGCGGTTTCTAACCTTTTTCAGGCCACAGATCAGTTCAATGTCAGACAACATTTTCACAGACCGGCCTGTTGGAGCCTGAAGTCTGTGGTTTGTTTGGTTTTTTTAGCTTCCAGTTTCCCTCAACCTTTAAGGGTAAAGTTTATCTCTCTGTAAAAATACCTGCTTTAAACTTTATTTGCACACTAGATTTCATGATTAAAATGTGATCTAGATTTTTTTACTCAAACGTGGCAACTAAAAATAAAATCAGACGCCAACCTCAGCCCCCTGCTTCAGAAAGTACAAAAGTTATTAAGGTTGGACGAGTTCAGATAAAAAAAGGTCCCTAAAACTGGTATTTTATGAGCATAATGATGGACGGGAATGCACCATTCGAGCAGTTGGTTACTGAATAGGACGCGTTGTGGTCTGTGGGAGCAACTGACACAATTAGTGATGGGTAAATGAGGCCTCGTGAAGCGCTTCAGCACATTGCCCAAACTGCATTGACTCTGTGTCGCTCAATACTGACTCCTGCTGGACCGAAAACATCATTGCAGGCAACCGAGTTAAGTAACTCCACTGATATACTGACTGATTAAAAAAACTAGTTTAAACTCAATATTTGTTGTTAATGTACTTCCTCATTCCTTTGCCTCGCTCTATAATGCCCCAGGATTGAGGAGGTGCCTTTAGGTTGGACAGTTCTGCTGAACAAATGCCTCATTTAACCTCCAACAAACATAAAATAATTAATGTCAAATAAGGAAATGGAATTGTATTCTGCTAGATTAATGGGAAACACTTAAAACTATGAAATAATTCCATAAACCTAATTAAAACAAAAATGCTTCAAAAAAACATTGTTTTTCTACTCTGTTTATCTCGCCCCTGGACTGATTTAGCACCAAGTGACAGAAATGTGACAGAGAAGATCCGGCACGCTGGTTTTTTCGCAGAGACTTCTGGGAAATTTCTAGGACACTGGATTTTGGAATTGTAGATTCGGGATGCCCTACAAAATGGCGAATGCACTACATAGTGAGTAGTGAAGGAATTCGGACTCAACCATTGTTTCACTTTATGAGGTCGATCCGTGAGCCGACGCCTCGCCGTCTCCAGACCCATCAGTAGCTACGATAAATCCGTGTTTGGAGTAAAGACTCCTGGTTTTTGTCTGTTAAATGTAGATTTCTTTTATTTATTCTCTTCAGCTGCTCAAAGAAAGCAGTGGATGGATTTTCAACCCGTGACCGAGCGACTTGACGTGCCCAGAATGAGTCGGATGTGGTGGAGAGAATCCAGTAGTTTTTCAAAATAAGACTTCCTTCAGAATCTGATTCTAAATAAAATCAAAGCAAAAAAAGTTTCACTTATGTGTAAGAATCATAATCAATTGTCAACTGTCCCACAGACTGGTACCGGTCTGCAGTCTGGGGGGGCCACTGGTTTAGTGGATCACTAGGATCCTGATCTTTCTGGATCCTCACTTTTTAAAGCTCAGTGGGATTGAGCTTCCTGTGGACCTTCCTTCCTTTTATTTCTCCACCTCGGGACAAACATCTGAAACATTCTCATGGAATATAAAACATTTTGGGGAAAGCATCAAGCAGATTATTTGTGGAAAATCTTTCATTTCCTGTCGACTTTCCGATGGTTAAAAAAAAAAAAAAGGGATTAGCGGAGGAAATAACGTCTTTTTCCAAACCTGCATAAACTGTGATGCAGTTGTCTCTTCTCTGTTTCAGTGTGAAGGCAGCAGAGGCTCCCTGGGGGGGCTGGGGGTGTTTGTTAAAAGTGTAATAGCAGTGGGAGTGCAGCCGGCGCCGCTCCTGCCTGCTTTAAACGTCCCTGTCCAGAGGCTGTAAACACAGATTAGCAACTAAATCCTTTGAGTTCACACGCCGGCTTTTTATTTTAATATCCTGAAGTCGCTGAGCCATACTCTCCTCTGACACAGATCTTTGCTTCTTCTTCTTCTTCTTCACCAAGCTCCGGGTTGTGGGATCAAAACCGTTTTTTTCTCTGCAGAGCCTTCGTCCTGTTTTTGGTGGAAGAGGTGCAGAGGAACATCTTTGATCAGCGATACGTTGAGAGTGAACTATGGAGGAGGTACAGTCCCTCTTAATATTCATCTTTGATTGTACCTCCACATAAAAAAAAATTCTAGTGTTGAAATTTGACTGTGAAAATGACTTTGGGTTCTCCTTAATTTTTCAGAAATATTCCCACAATCAGGAAGCGCTTCGACGATGTCTGTAGATCGGGATCATTGGACCAGGACAAAAGGCTGTTTGTGTACGTCCCCTGTACTCACACGATTCAGTGTGTCGCCGTCCGATCCAACTGGAAGCACAGAAATCCCACATGAGGAATTAAAAAATGTGTTTTTCAAAGTGCTTTCGTTTGGAACCAATAGATGTAAAATAATCGTACATATAAGGGATGCTACACGTGGATCAATGCATCTGTAGTCCAGGTCTTTGGGTCTTTTAGACCCACGCTGATGAATATGGTGTTTTTAACATGTTCTTGTGGCATTTTTCTCATGATGGAGGACATATATGAAGGAAAATTAAGCTTAACCAAAACAAAACGTTGCACCACCACTTTTGCCGGGTCATTTTTTTTTTCCCGATTTGATGTACCCAACAGAACGTACTTGTCATAAAAAATAGATCAAAACATGACAACACTTGATGAATTACAGTGATTTTCTCTTATTTACAACTGGCATGTGTAACAACATGAAAAACATATGAAGTTCCTAAAAATATGCTAGAAAATTAATGAAAAATTAGGAATTCGAGAACAAAAAAAATTCCTTAAAATGATGCTGGAAACTTGGTCTTTGGTCCACCCGTTCCTGGGACATGTGGGACCCCCCCCCCGGTGAAGGCACAGATTCCTGGTTCAGGCGCTCCAGTCGGGAATTCATGAGATAAATGTAATGAGTGATGGATCACCTGTGGAATAACTTACCTGGAGATTTTAAAATTAACTTAGCGTTTACATCTTCCATTTAATTAACTTATTTGGCTTTAAAAGTCCCACTTTGATCATCTTTTGATCTATTTCAAAGGATCCCCAATGATCCTGTTTTTAGTCTAAATCAAGAAACATGTCGTTTTCTTGGACATAGTTTCTGCAGAGCGGCAGGAGTTCATCAGACATTGTTTATAGGTGGGACCCTCATTTCCCATAATCCCCTTGTTTACACTCTCTCCCGCTAGCTTACAGCCCCTAGGCTAACACTGGCGGTGCGACAAAAATGGCGAGCAATGTCGGAGCTATGCAGCCGTACAGTTTCTGGATCCAGATTCCAGCTCAGACGAGGAAAACCGAGACGGTCATAGATCTGTTTGTCTGTAAGTGGATGCATCAGAATGGAGCAGAGCAGGGAGCTTGTGGCCCCGCCCACTGTAGCAGCTACATCAATGCTACAGTCTTTTTTTTTTTGTTTGTCTGCTCCTGATTCACGACAATCTGAACAAAGAAATACCCAGGAATGCAGTTTTATGCTTCATTTCCTTTAAATATGTCCTCCATATTCAGAAAAATGCTACAACAATGTTAAAAACATCATTTTCATTGAGTGGGTCTTCAAGTATTTATACCATTTGATATTTTTATTTAAATCTTTAAATCTATACATTTCCTTCTCACACTATTGGAACAGCGTTTGGACTGCTTTAACCTGTCGAGCCGCTTGTGTTCTAAGATGAAAGATGTCCTGCAAATGAAGCGATTGATGTCAGGAGGGGCTTCTGTCCTAAACTCTTCCTCGATTCTTGTCAGGGATGGAAAGGAGGTGGCTGTGGTCTACTTCAGGAACGGTTACATGCCGCAGAACTACACGTCTGAAGAGGTCCGAGCTCCAGGTCCCGTCGGTTTGGAAACTGCAAAATGAAGTTTTCTCTCCATGAAGCCGCAGCTGAATCGCTGCGGGACCGCCCCCCGCCCCCCGCCTGCGCTCAGGAGCTCCCTGAGCCCCAGAAAAACAAGCTGCCCTTCCGCTCCGCTGGTCAAGCGCGCTCGTGTTCTGTCGGGAATGTGGATTCAGACAAAGCCGGCAGGAAAATCCCCCAAAAGTCCTGCAGACGCAGCAAAAACCAGACAGAACCGACACCTTTGCTTTGCAGGGGGGGGGGGTAAAACTGATAAAGAACGTTTGCAGAAACACCTTTGATTGGGTTTGTTTTTGTTGCAGTGCTGGGACGCTCGCCTCATGATGGAGCGATCCCGCGCCGTGAAATGTCCGGACATCAGCACCCACTTAGCCGGAACCAAGAAGGTCCAGCAGGTTCTCGCCAGGCCGGGAGTTGTGGAGAAGTTCTTCCCGGATCAGCCTGAAGCCGTGAAACAGATCCGAGCCACGTTCGCCGGCCTCTACACCCTGGACATGGTGGGCGGGGGCGGCACTGCTAACTTTTGGCTCTCTGCGTGGTTCTGGTCCTGATAGAAGTTTGTCCTCCTTTAGGGACCAGAGGGGGACCAAACAGTGGAGATGGCCTTGGCGGCTCCAGACCGCTACGTCCTGAAGCCCCAACGGGAAGGAGGAGGTCAGTATGGACTCCGATGGTCTTCTGATCTCTTCTCAAAGCCGTCCCATGACCGATGATTCTGCCGTTGTGACGCTGTCGCTCGTTCAGGGAAACAACATCTACGGCGCAGAGATCCGTCGGGTCCTGGAGGGCCTGAAGGACGCCACGCATCGGACGGCGTACATCCTGATGGACAAAATCAACCCCGCCCCCGTGCAGAACTACCTGCTCAGGCAGGACGGCCCCCTCACCCTCAGCAACTGCCTGAGTGAACTGGGGGCGTTTGGAGCATATGTGAGGTAATGTTCCTCGCCGCTGGGGGGGGGTTCTTCAAGCTTCCTCAAACACGTGGTTCATCCCGATCTGGGAATGATTTCAGTTTGATCCGGATTCCTGCCGCACGTCGTTACGAAACCGGCACGATGAAAGACAAAGGGGCGTTTAAGAACCTTCTGGAACAAACGGGAAACGTCTCATTCTGACGGCCCGCAAAAGAACCACAGAAACGTCTCTGCAGCTTTGAGACTCCAGACAAACGCCAAGTAGAACGCTTCTGTTCTGTTGCATCTGATGTCAAAGCAGAGCAGCATTTCAGAAAAGGAACATACCAACTCAAAAGCATGGGGGCGGAAGTGTGATAGACTTTTGCTACCTCACCGCCTGGAAGACTTTGTTCTGGATGAGAAGGTCTTCATCTGTTGGACCTCAGGCTGAACTTTGGGTTCTGCAGCAGAATCGGAACAAAACAGCAAAACCAGGTGAAGCCTAGAAGAAATTATTGTTCTGTTGATGATGAAAGACGCCGGAAAAGACGCCGATTTTCGGTACATCCCATAGTTACAAGAAGAGAAGAACATGGTGAGTTTTATCGACTGGTACAAGAGCTGAAAATGGATCATGAGCGTTTTCGGGATATTTTAGAATGTCCGTCATTATTTCTTTGCAGCAGTGTAGACGCTACTTGGCGTGTATCTTCTTTGTTGGTATGTGTGCTCAGAAAGGCAGTGTTGTGTTGGAGCGCCCCCAAGTTGTGTTTTACTGTAACTTCAGTAGCTCCAGACACGTGAGCAAAAGCGCCATTCTCATTGGTCGAATAGATTTCGACGCGAGGCGTCAAAAAAAAAAAACGAACCCGAGGCGTTTTTTTTTTTTGACGCTTTGACGCGTGGCGTTTTTTCGCGTCGGTGTGCACACTCACATTGGTGCCCTTTGTTTAGTCACGAGGCGAATTTCGCCGACGAAAATCGCCGGCGAAATTCGTCCCGGTGTGTACGGGCCTTAAGGCCGAATCCGAATTCTTCCACTACCCCTGCGGCTTCTCCCGACCCTGACATTGAGCCCTCCAAACGGAAAGTTATGGAAAAATAGTGCCTTCAAATTCAGACGCTGTAAAGGTTGGGGAAGAATCTGATCGGGCCTAAGTCCTGTGCACCTGTACGCACAGGTGTTGACCCACATGGGAAGAGAATGGCCCCCTCGCAGAGCCTTGAGGGTCCAGTTTATGTTCACCTTCATAAAATCAAAAGATTTAAATTCATTTCATGCAACAATAAAGTGCAGAAAAATGTAAAACTAATCAGAAACCAGAACAGAAAGGGGGCGGGGCAAAATCATTCTTCACCACCTGCAGCTTCTTCCCACCTGAGAGGACATTTAGTCGGTGTTCTCATTGCAGACACGGCGCCGACATGATCATGAACGAATGCGTGGGTCATCTGCTGAGAACCAAGAGTTCGGAGCACTCTGATGGGGGCGTGGCAGCGGGCGTGGCCGTCCTGGACAACCCGCTGCTGATCTGAAGGTGAAGGGTCGTGGAGGTCACGCGGCGCCAGACCGGCGGACGTCTCTGCTGTCATGAACGCGGTTCAGGTCGACGGCTGGGAATATTCCTAATCACTTTAGGATTTCTGAACTTTTAGTAATGTTGAGATGCAGCTTTTGAAATGAAATCAGTCAAATTGAAAAAGCTGCATTTAGAGTCTGGGAGGGAGAAATCAAAATGATTTTATTTTGTTTGATTTAAAAAAAAAAAAAATCTTTTAATCCACATTTACAATCAGCACATTTTGTAATCTTTTTCCTAAAACCTGACTGTTTTTCAGACTGAAACGTTTGCATTTGGGCTTTAAGTGGCGCCACCTTGTGCCTCTAATGTGTCACTACATGCTTAAACAGCACAATGGTGCGTTTTCGTGCTGACGAGCTTCTGTTCTCCTTGCTTACTGGACCTGCTTGAGCGGCCGGATGGAAAGAGGTCACAATCCTTCAAATGGGAGGAAGAGTCGCGGTTAGTTATGGTCTTTCCTCCTCGTTCTCCTGTTTCCCTTTCATCCATCACACAATGTCTGTGAAAAGCTGATTTGGATGTTTTCATGGTTCTAATATCAAACCCAAAGCTTCTATTTAATGTTTCTATTGATGCACCACAGAAGACTGAAGGAACTGGAGCAAAACACTGAATTGTTGAAGGATGATGGGAGGTTTTATGCTGCTGAGGGTCAAGATTTGCTCCTTTTTCTGATATTTTCAGACTTCTGTGGTCCAGAGACTCCTGAAACCTGAACATTTAAACGGTTTGGTTTTGTCTTGTGGAGGAGTTCCGGTCTCTCTAATTGTTATTTTTTTAAGGAGGAGAAAAACAAACATTTTTTTGAATTTCAGAAAATATATTTAATATCAAGTGCAAATTATATAATAAAGAACACTTATTATTTAAAATAAAAGTCAAATTTTTATAATCTATAAAAACAAAATCTAATTAACTTTTCAAATGCAGTATTTGTTTGTAACAAGAGTAAAATATTTGATGTTTTTGTTTAAAAAAAAAACTTTTAATAGTTAGAAATAAGGGATGTGTCGGGTTTTTCTGTGGCTTAAATGAAGGAAACACTAAAAAAATTAAAAGAACATTTCCATAAATTGAGCTGAAATGTTAGTGGACCAAAAATAAATAAATAAAAAGGCATTTTCCATGAAGCCGCTCTCGCCTCTGATCATTTAAAGGGGGGTGGGGGGGGTTGGGTTCAAACCCTCATGTTCTGCTGCTGCCCCGGGGCTCATGAGCACAGACGATTTCAATCACCCGCATCTTTTCACATTTCGGTGGATATATATATTTTCTTATTTTATTTTGAAAAACTTCTACATCAATAACTTGGGGGGGTCATATGATCGCAATTAGTCAATTACAGACAAATTAGTGCGTTTGTTTTCTCATTTGCAATCTATAGCCGTTATCTGTTACGTAATTTCCAACGAGGTGTCCTTTAAGGACGACGCGAACGCCTGATGGCGCCGGACTGGAACTTCTGCAAAGTCCGTTCACGTCTGATGGGTCAGAGGACGACATCGTCTGGCTGCTGGCCAAGTTCTACAGCAGGAGGTGGAACTTCTCCAGGAGGAACCCTGTGGTGACATCAGATCATCTCAAAACCCCCCTGGAGTTGGAATAAAAACGCATTTGCGAGGAGGGAATCACTGGAAATGATGTCAGTTGCAATAGATTGGGGTGAACAGTTGACATCACACTAGGCTCTCAGCAAATATGAGACATTCACGTCCAGCAAATGAAACTCAGACTCTGTTTTGAACACATTTCACAGTTTAGGATGAGGCACCTCCATGTTTAAACTTTGAGTAGAAGAGATGTGAAAGGAAGCAGGAACCAGGAAACCCCCCAGATTACAACGAGTGATGCACATACAAAATACCACGAGTATATAGAGTCTATAGACTTTATGCTCCTTTCGTTTTGTAAAGTACAGAATCAGAGAAGACGTGTTTGCTTAAAATGAATTTAAGTCATCTCAAGACTTGGGGAAACGAGCTTTTATTTTGAAAAAACATCATCGGGAGTTAATAAATCAAGTTTTGTTTAGCAGAATTTCTGTAATGTTGGATAAAACCAGCTGTCTGATGCTCTTGTCTGCTTGGATTTGACATCACGGAGAATCCACAGCATGGTTTAGATGTTTTTCTTGTTTTCTGTGGAAATTATAAAGATGTATAATTGAGAAAAGTCAACATGTAGAGAGATTTGCCTGTTCTAATTAAATTACCAAATTTGCTAAAATAATTCTTTGTGTTTTGATATTATCTTGGGAGAAAGTCCGTTATTTCAGCTCGAGTACTAAATAAGTGTGGTACATTGGACCAAAGATGCAGTGAAGGAAGGCATGAAGGTGGCTGGGGTTAGAGAAGGGGATGCAGAAGAAGAGGTTGGATGGAAGATGCTGGTTCGCTGTGGCGACCGTCGAAGGGAAAAGCTGAAAGGAAAAGAAGACGAAGCTCGGTTTCTCTAACTACCTTTTTCAGTTTTTATTCAATATCCCCACAAAGTCCTAAAAGCAAAGCAAAACATCTCAATAATCAGGGTTTGAAGGAAAACATGAAAGAGGAAGTCAGATATTTGTATCCATAAATATAAAAAAGGAAAGAATTGGCATGTTTAGTAAACAAGAGTCAGTAGAAGTTAATTTTGCTGAGAAAACTCAATGAAATCCATCTGAACATTAGTTAGATGAGCATGCAGTTACATAAGGTACACACCAGGTGGCAGCAAAGACAAGCAAGAAATGTGCAGGGCTTGGCTTTTGTGCTTGCAGCTTCACAAAATACCTGAAATTATGTTTTTAGGGACATTTTAAAGTCTAACTGGACTAACTTAACTTTACATTTGCAAACTTGCATCTTTTTTCTCGCTCATCTATTGAATCAATTCATTTTTAGCTCTATTTAGATATCTCCAGATCACAACTAAGGTCAAACAAAATCACGAAAAAGGGGGGAAAAAAGAACAATATAAAATTGTAACAATTTATTTAAGTAAAAAGTAAAAAATATTTGTTTTCTATACAAACCGTGTGTCTAGGAATGAAAGAGGTGGCGTTCATGATGGGTCAAGAAAAAGTTTTAATAACAGAAAAGCATCCAGAAGGATCAAGAAGTCCTGAAGTAGTCAATGTGTTTAGATGTTCATGTTACTATTCCTATTTTTCATATCAAGAAATGAAAAAAAAAGCTAAAATATGACTTTAAAAACTGCACAGAACAAAACTACAGATCATAGAGAACAAAATATTTGTAAAACTTTTGGACACGTTTGAAGAAACACCACATTTTCTGTATTTTAAGTAAAATTGTTGGTCATTTGTGTATTTTATAAGTTATGAATTAGTTATGAGCTCAGTGTTGTAGGATTTGTGTTTTTACAAAACAGATGCAGAAAGTTGAGTGAACAGTATTAATTATAAGTCTCTGCTTTGTTGAATTTAACATACATTAATAAAAGCACATTAAGAACCCCCCCTCCAATTTTTTTTGTAGAATATTTACAAATGAATTTAAACTGAAGCTCCTTAAGGAACACCCCCCCCCCCCCCCAAACAATAAAAATAAAATAAATTGAAAGCTTCCTTTTTGTTTCTGTAGTTGTATTAAAATATATATATAGATAGATAGATAGATAGATAGATAGATAGATAGATAGATAGATAGATAGATAGATAGATAGATAGATAGATAGATAGATAGATAGATAGATAGATAGATAGATAGATATTAAAGGTTGCATCACTTTGCTCAGATTTGTCCATATTTTATTAGTTTTGTTTTTGTTGTTTCACTCTACATTTTCCCCCTCTACTTGTTTGTAGTCATTCGAAGATTTTGTCTAATTTATGATGTTAAGCCATGTCTTGTAATTTGTTATGAAATGTTCTAATCGTGCAAAAAAAGTTGAAGGACACCAAAGTTACCATCTAGTGGTAACAGCGTGTAACTGCAGGATTACACAATTTAAAAAAAAGATTTCCTTTAAAAATGACAATTACACTTTAGTTCCTTAGAGGATTTAAAAAGCGTTTAGATACTTTCTGATGTGTTTATTAGAATTGTGTCTCAGTTGAAGATCGTCTTTAAGTTTAACTTTTGTTTTTAAGTAGGACACTGTCTTGTTTGTTTTGGTTCCTTTTTTTAATTTTTTTTCCTCCAGCTCTGACTGACCTGCGGCGTCCATGTTTCTGTTTGTCGGTTAGGAGGCGGAGTTTAGGGGGTCAGGGTCATCCGGCAGAAACGAAGGGTCACTGTGGGCGAGGAGGACCAGCGCCACACAATGTGCCACAGAAGGCACTGCAGCCTGTGATAAACATGTTACACAAGCCCCTGGCAGCCATTGACTCCATCCGTGCGGAGTGTGCGTTTGAGTGTTGCACAGAGTGACACGATGTGGGTCACGGCGGGACGGAAGTGGGTCAGAGTCACCCTGCTCCTCACTGCTCCACCTCTGCAGTGAGACCAGATTCCTACCTGGGTTTGCTCAGTCGTGTGAGAGACACGACTCGCCACCTTCTCCCTCATTCCTGCCACTTTTGCTGCATCCTATCAGAACAATAGCAGGAAGTGAAAATGCCTGCTGGCTCCCCTTTTGCCGATTTACCTTTATGGCAGAAGGACAAGCCTGCATTCTAAATCCCTGAACTAAAATTAGTCTTTGCTGGAACAAACATCATTTCTTCAAATTATTCTTAGCCTGAGAGAGAAATCCTCTCCTAAAATAAACCAGAGCGGAAATCCATATTGTGAGGAAGTTACTACATTTATCGGAAAATAGTTTGACTGGTTTTTCCAGACCGAAATATGTCAACAATCTTTGTTACAATGCAAACATAGTAAGGGGTTGTTTGAAGCTAAAAAAGTTTAGAATCTGGATTATGGACCTATAGGTATAGGGAATATATTCTGTAATTTTTACCGATATCTTTATTTATGATCCATTTAAACATCTGTGGCATCATGTTATTGAAAGTCTGTCAGTGAAGCCGAGTGCAGGTTCTGGCTCTGGTTCTGGTTCTTCTCCCTTCTACCTCCATGATTGTCCTCATCTCAGTATATGAAGCATCAGCTCAGAGAGAAAGTTCACGTCTTTCCGCTTGTTTTTGTCCAGACGATGAAGCTAAAGTTTGTTTTAAAGAAGCCGGCGCAGTGATACAGAACATTTAGGCTCTGTGACGGGACTTCTTTTTTAGGTGACCATTAGCACTTTTAATGCACACCTAGCAACCGATAAATACTTAAAAAAAGAAACATTTCACAAAGAAATTCTAGTAAATCCTAAAACGTTTGAGATGAAAGGTTTATGGACATCGTGAGTCCTGACTGAAGAAAGCTCTCTGGACCTGTAAAACCTCATGGTTCAGTCTTTACGCCGCTTTTTGTTGTAAAAATATTTTTACCTTGTTTATCAGAACCTGTAAGGTTTAGATGCACACAAACATGCGACTCTAAACTTCCGCTCAAACGGCTCAGCTACCTTGGCGATACTCCGATCATGTCCTACAGTTTTCTCCTGACGTTGGATCCTGGTGCGTTAAAGGTCTGCGATTGCAAAAAGAAATCATGTTTGAACTGATTAGACCTGGGTCGAGGAGAAATGCTTTCCTTTTCTATCTGTCTCGGTATCACGATTCAGGCGGTCTGCTTACATTCCCTCCCAACCGCCTGATAGCGGCGTCTGCGTTTGCTGTGTTTTTATTTTTTATGTCTGTACCGTACAGGGCACACTGTGTTGCGTTAGCCGCCGTTCCATCAGCGTTGAGTAATGTTAATATCCGGCTTGCTGCTGTGAAGGATGCCAGTAACAGTCAAGACAGTGACAGACCGTTTCAACACCCAGAAACTCCCATGACTCCCATCTACATTCCAGCTCCAGCACGCGCGCACAAACACAAAGCTCTGTTCACCTGAACTGCCTTACAGGAAGCTGGGCTTGAACACAAATGACCTGCAACAGGAGTCAAGGTCACTTCCTGTTTTGTACCTGACGGAGCTCATAATCCCTCGTTTCCTCCTCTATTAATAACTAATTAGCAAAGGTTTAGGGGCAACGGTTGGCGCAGGTACACGGCGGCCAGAAGTTCTTTAGGCTGAAACCAAGCAGCCTGAACTTTCAGGAAATTTGACAATATTTTACTCAAAGCTGCAAAATAACTTAAGCCTTAGTCACAACTGTCCATATGGGCTGATTGTGGGGAAAAAATGGACAAACCTGTACGGGGCATGCAGGTAACCCGACAGAAATATCCAAGCAGGAGAGCACATTTCTTCTACGGGAATGCTGCTGGCGACAGGTCAAAGAGAACACTTCAGGTTGATTTCCTCTGGTCCGTCTCTATTGCGCTGACACCAAAAAAATAGAACGTTCATTAATTAATGTGCGCATACACCAAATGTTTACATCGCCTCCGTCATGTCTGCGTCCCACGTCTGTCCCTATGGACTACAAAGCCATCTTTACGCCGGAGTTCTATTTCCGTTGACGCGTACATTTCGCAGAACCGGAAAGACTTTCAGGTGTTTAGATGAAGAACGTCCGTTCTACATTCTAAATGAAACGTTATAAGACTTAATTTCATATCTATGGTGACGTGGTCACACGATGACGCACGTTAACGCCGCGGGTAACAGCACCATGGACGGCGAACGTTTAATTGTGGAGGTTGAAAAATTTAACGTCATATTCGACACAAAACATGTACTTTACAAGGACACAGTTAGGAAGGAGAGGGGCTGGGGGCACGGACCCCTCACGCAACACAACGGAGACTCACTGCAGACAGACCAGCGTAAGTTTGGGATTTTACAACACGTAAGATAAGTAAGAGTGAAGTAGATGAGACGCATGTGTGTCAGATCAATTTTGACTGTTAGAAATGATTATGTGGACATCCCACAGGTGTCCCATACGCACTTTGGTATCACCAGCACAACCTTTTCATGCAGCATTTGAACGTGATCAATAAGGAACCAGTACGCACACCCTACTGACAACTAGTGTGGCGCTAGGGTACCATACGACACCTATACGGCATAAGAGCGTGAAACGTCCATTAGCCTTATGGCTATTTCACGATACATTTACCACATGCAAGATAATGGTACAATCCGATTTCAAGACATCCCTTAAGGTGGCCTTACAAGCCTCAAGAGAACTGCAAGACACACCCCTTTGTTGCTCTGAAGATGCAGCCGCTGCACTCTATGACCCTCCACAGACAACCCGACCCCACAGCACCAGTACCTGGACTTGGACAGGCCTCCGCCTTAAGGGGTGTCCAAACTTTTTGCAAAGAGGGCCAGATTTAGAGAGGTAAAAGTATGTGAGGGCCAACCGACCATTCTTTGAACTACTTTAATAACATTAAATGCAAATGTAATTGCAGTGGATTAGTTTCCATTTCTTCACATACAACGCAAATACGGCTAAATGCATTTTAACCTAAATTACTGGGACCCTGTCCATTTTTTTGCACCGTTCATCCCCAGTTAGCTTGTTGTAGTTTGCATGTCTCGTCAGGCAGTTCCTCTTGGTAACAACCACAGTCTAAAAGAAAAAAAAAAAAAGCTAATTTCCACTTGTCCTGGAAGCGGTGGCCTTTGCTATTAACTTTTTGAAATTTCCAGTTGGCATTGTTTTTAAAAGAGCTGGAAAGACGCGTCACACAACTGCTGTACTACAGATTCACAATGGCTTTATTTAGATATCGTACACTTTGGGGGGGGACAAATAGAATTGATTTGATCAAAGGAGCCTGTGGCCTAGTGACATTTTAAACGCAGGTTACATTAGGCCCATGGACCAGACTTTGGACATGCGTTGCAAAGTTATAGAAATAAAGATTCATTCATTCCTTTGTCCCTTAGTAACAGTGTTTATGATTACCACATGGTCACGGTCACATGGACGTGGTCATCAAAAGACATTTCTGACCGTATTTGGAAAATGTTGGTGAAGATGTTTTTATTTATCTTCTTTGTGAGTGTGAGTTGGCATTTCTGCTTTTTCTTTTAGTAACAGTTTCAAGAAAAGCCTGGAGGTGCGTGGAGTTTCTGCCAATTGTACCTAAGTTCCAGTGGTTTTACTTCACAACATTATTACTCAATATATATCAAATTAAAGGTAGTAGTAGAATATTAACTGTAGAATAGGTCACTTAAGAACTGAGCAGAAAATAATCTAAAACTTAAGCAAGTGATGATGTAATTCTGGTAAATCCTGGTCCCGAAATGAAATAATGAATAACCTGAGCATTCGTCTGTTTGTCGTCTTATGTGCAACAGAAAAACCTTCGTTGATGTGGAGATTAAATCTATGTTGAACAATATTGTTTGATCTGCCAACATTTTCAAACACATGTCGCAACTTCCAGTTTATTTAACCTTTGTCTTCCTTTGCTGGAGAGGAAACAGCCATTCTCTCCTCACTTGAAGTTCATCAGAAGTTATTCTTTCTTAACCCTCAACTTACAAAACAAACCGCTAATTTATCGACTTTTCTAATCCTTCCTGCAGACGCTCGTCTGGTTGTTTGGTACAACCACGTAATCAGGACAGTAGGAGTGTTTCTACTGATGTGCGGACTTTATCATGTTTGCCTATAATAGATAGAAGCAGCTTTGCAAACAAAAAGCATGTTGCTGATCATAAATGACACGTTTTTGTTTTCCCTTCAAAACAGTGAAAATACTTTGAGGAGTAGAACCACAGCCACGGGTAAAACGGGACGCCCGGTTGGGTTCCTCGCCTTCAACTCGCCAAAGTCTTTTCCTCGCTGAGCGATCAAAGTGAAAGGTGTCTGGACGTGGTGTTGCACTTGGCTGTTGGGCTTCTAAAGATCTGCCAGTTCTTCTTTGTGGCGTTGCTTTGATGTTTGATGCTGAAATAAAGCTAAACGTTTGACAGAACATTTTCAGACTAAAAGGGAGAACTCTAAAAGAAAACATTTCCTTTTTTATGAATAGAACAGTTCAGATGTGATGACACCCCTTCAGTTCTCTACAATATAAACAACAAAGTCTATTTACTACAACCTGAGTTGTTGTACTTGGAGGGCGGTGAGTGGAGAATGTGTTTGAACTAGCTGGCGGTTTCACAACATGTTGGGGGGGGGGGGCCTCATTTGTCAGTTGCTGAATGAAGCGCCCGCAGGCCGGTGTTGAGCGTTGCCACATCACTGTTCTTTATTGGGTTTTCAAGAATGAGGAAACGCGTGAGGCAGCATCTTTACGGGAAACCAGGCGGCTGTAGGGAGGAGGGGGGGGGGGGGTGCTGGGAAGGCACGTGGGTGGGGAAGTTATGACAAATATTAGCTGAAGCACGCAGGAAGAGCAGGATGAGGCGAAAGTGGAGAGCCCAAAGGTGGAAACGTATGGTTGCTTTGTGGGCCGGTGTTCCCATCGCAAGCTTTTATTGTGAAAGGTTTGTTGTTTTGGCAAAAGAGTATAGTGTTCAGAGAGGAAATTACTGTAGCTTGAAGCAATGAAACACTGTGTTCTCTTTCCCAATTTAACCAAATAAATATGTTCCAGCTTCGAGGCTTCCCGAGTGCCAAAACAGCACAGTCATACTTTAGTGTTTGCCCTCAAATATCGATCTGTGCTTTCTGCGGTTGCACAGAGCCTTGGGAGCTTCTTCCTCCTTCATCTCCTCTCAAATGCATTTTAGGGCCAAACGGGTTTGGCTGTGTTTGCTTTCTCACGTGCTGACGGAGCAGGCTGACCTTTCAGCCTGCAGGACGTGGCAGCGCCGCGTTTGAGTCAGGCTCAGAGGAATGCAGCACTCCCACAGTTTCTCCTGGAAACCCTGCAAAGGTTCTCATGGAGCCATGGATGGCCAGCTAACAGAAGCTCCTCTTTTGTTAGGGAAAAATGGTCGTATTGTTTTGAAAAGCTGACAACGAGCGCCTTAGACTGTACTTTCTTTTTTGAATGTGCTATGGCTTTTACAGGAGCTGCATTAAATGGATCGGTCTCCACTTTGTCAAAGATTCTTCCCCTTTACGCAGCACAATCAGTCGTGGTGATCCACAGGGCTCTGTGCTTGGACCACTTCCATTCATTCAACATGGGCTTCTGAATCACGTCTGCAGGAATCTCCTGTTACGCTGATGATTCTCTTCCATTTAAAGTGATTTGTTTATCTTTTATCAATTATGGTGGTCCTGAAGTACAAATTACTCATTGCAAAGCATTTTAAAAGATCACAACGACAATAAAAAAGCAAAACAAATATTTAAAAAAACAGCATTGCAATTTAGAAAAACAAATAAAAAATTCCAGAAATCATAAACATTTTGGAGAATAAAATTAAAATATAAGCAAAATGAGAAGCTGGGAAAGGTGGGTACTGTGGGACATGACCGGATTACGCGTAGATGACGGTATGGATTATCGTTTCATGCCCAATAGTTGAAGTGATGGACAAACATCCTCATCCAATCAACGATGTCCCATAGTACTGACCTTTACTAGTTTCTGTAAAAATAAATTAAAGAAAATTAGACATTTTCCTCTGAGTTGTGGGTGGGACCGTTGGAGCAGAGCAACCCCACCCCCCCTTCCCCTTCCTGTTGCTGAGAGCTCTCTGTTAAACTCTCCCCTGCTAGCTTACAGCCCCTCACACCCCCAACCCAACATTGGGGGTACAACAAAATACCGGAGCTATGCAGCCGAACAGTTTTGAGGCAGATGCCAGCTTAGACGAGGAAAACGAAGATGTCGTGGATTTAGCCATTATTAGATATCAGAAATGCCACAAGAACATGTTCAAAACACCAAAAACACCATTTTTGTTGGTCTTTCAGGAGAACAAATCCATTAAAAGTTGACTTTTAAAGTTGACATTTAGAAATACATATCAAGCAATCTTGCGGTTTGTATGTTTGAACCTTTATTAATATATAAAATCTAACATGAGATGCTCCCTTTTGCGTTGGCTTGTGCTTTCTTTGGGTGTGAACCCTGAAGAACGCAACAACAACTTTAATCTAGGTTTATAAATGTAAGCGGATTTTGTTCATTTTCAGCCAAATTTGATTTTGAGGGTTCTCCAGGGTTAATCAGTTTGATTGGGAATCTTCACGAATAATCAACGTCCAATCAGGAACATTACAAAAAAAAGGCACGTCATCTTTTTCAGCCTCACTGTTTACAAATGGAATATCCACAGCGAACAAAAACAAAAGAAGTTTTTGATTTTGGATGAGAATATTCTCTGAAATCTCACAGAAGAGTCCACGCACAGACAAACTTGATCCTCGAGAAGATTTTAATCAGATGTATCTGTTTCTGATGAAGGCTTTCAGCCACATTGTTCTAGGTTCTGGGCGGGTTCCCGCCATCTTTTCTTCAGAGACGGGAAACAATAATGAATCTGTTCTGCAGCCAGATTCTGGTAAATATTCTATACGTAAACAGAGAAAAAAACAAGCCAAAAGGATACAGCAAGTCCTGGTTTCATTTGTGATTATGGGATGCAGGAGACTGTATTCTAAGAGTGGGAACAGTGGAACCGCCCCCCCCAAAAGCTCATTGATTAACCTAGGAGAACTTCTTTTATCTGTCAGCTTCCTGCTTTTAAATGGAGGCTTTATGTTCCTACATTTCCTGGCAACTTCTTTAGCACAGACTGCAGTTTCCGCTGGTGTGTGTTCACTTTAGTTCCTGCCATGTGGGGTGGGGGGGGGGGGGGGGTGTAGACTTCTGTGTCTAAGTTTTAATTAAAGCTGCAAATATTTGTGTGTTTTTTACTTTTAATGACCCTTTTAATGCTATGTGGGGTAGATAGAAGGAACCCTGGTGAAGGCAGAGCAGAACCCCTTTTTTGGCGATTCTGTCCGGATCCTTCTTCTTCCCATAACCTTTTAGTTTCAAGGACCCAGCCCCCCACCCCCCCCCCCCACCCCCCCCAGCCTATCAGCAGCTCAGGGAACCGCCGGAGAGAAAGTCAGGGTCAGTGCTGGCAGACGAGTTACTCCCAGCACCCTGGAAACCCAGCAAGCATCCCGGAGACAAACACAGAGCTGCTGAGCTGCCACAGCCAGGCTTTGGACTCCTGCAGTTCCCAGGCAGGCCTGGGAAAAGTACTCAGTGAAAAAGCTTCAGCCAGGACTAATAAATGAGAGTGTTTGATGAGAAGCTGGAACTGACCTGCTTTAGGTCTCAGGACCTCGTTTCACCTCTTTTCACCCGTATCTGTGGAAAATTTCAACATTTGAGCTAATTTCACTGTCGATTCTCTTCTTTCCCGTTTGTATTCTGATGCTTTATAGAAAATGGCCAATCAGGAAGCACATATGTGAAGACTCTCATTCACCCAGGGTGGGTCCATAGCAGAAAGGCTTTAAATAGGGTGATCTGGAATTAGCATTTAAAGGTGAAGACATTTAGCCTCTTCTCCGGGGCTATTTTTAAAGGCCCACTCCAACGAAAATGGTGTTTTTAACATGGTATTTTTCTGATCATAGAGGACATATATAAAGAAAATTAAGCTTCGGATTGTATTTTTTAACTAAGGTCGTTGGTAATCCGGAGCCGACAAAAAACTGCCATTTGAAAAAGAGCTTATTTTTTACATTGAAAATATATAAGCTTCCTGCTCGGCTCCATTCTGATGCATTCACTGGTATACAACTCGATCCATGTACGTCTTTGTGCTCTAAACTAGAGGAAGAGACAGGAAGTGGGGACGGGCTTGCTCTTGCTCATGCCCACAACCCAAAGGCAAGTTTCTAATGATCTACTGCCACTCAGCAGCAACTATGTCCTAGAAACTGACAGGTTTTTTTTGTTCTAATCCTCATTATAAGACCACTGGGAACACTTTGAAAAAAGATGATCGGAGTGGGATTTTAAAACTTTACCGGTAATGTTGTGAAGCATGATAACGTTTGTTTGAAGCAGTGTGCATCAAAACCAGAAGTGACGGAGACTGTCCTCCTTAAATATCTCAGCATTTCAGAAAAACTGCAAACCACGTTTTTTTGTGCATTTCCAAGAAAAGCAGGCTGATGTGTTTATTTTATCCATTTCTAATTATAGCTTTTACTGCAGCTCTTTATTCCGTCCAAACCAGTGAGGGTCAATTAGTCTTCTTCAAACGTTTGCTTTTACATTTGCTCTCCTGTTGGACAGAAACACAAGTACCTTCGCCTCACCGTGAAAGTACTTTACTACTGAAAACCTCAAGGGTTTTCATAGAAATGAGTGAAAAGACACTTTAAGAGATGTTTAGTGGTCAAAAAGGAACCTTTAAACTGAGCTGTCACATGACTTAAACCACAGAAGTCCTGATAGATAAAGAGGCACTTCAGAAGATGCGTGCAGCATCTCTACATTGCACTTGTAAGAAAGTTCTCTTTACTGTGATGTTGGCTTCTCATTTTAGAAAAGGGAAAACAGTTTTATCATTCACCTTCTTCATCATTCGTCTGTTTTTACAGTTATATTCAGGGTAAATATAACATGGGTGAATATACTCATTTTAATGCTAATGAAGGATGATTCTGCTTCTCACAGCAGGCAGTCTAATGATGGTCTTTCGCCATATCACGGTTCATTTTTTGCTGTCTTTGGTGCACGTTTGCACGTTTTTTTTTTTACTTTTTACATAGTGGATTGTCTCCCGTGTCCTGATTGGCTGTAGACCTTTGTCAGTCTCCGCCCTACTCAAATTAATTGTAGAAATAAGTGTACAACTCTAGAAAGCTGGCCTTCAATTGTGTTTGCAGTCATTGAACTCACTAAATGTTTGTTTTGGATTCATTTTCTTTTCTTCACAACATGCTTCTTGAATAAAAATGTGGGATTAATGAACACCGTCACTAAAAATTCCTGCATTTAGTTTCTGTTATCAAGAACAGATGATCTGTGTGGGAAAAGAATCCGGCAGCAGGACGATCTGCACGTTATGGTGGTACCTGTTGTTTGTGTTGCCTCTCCAACCGCCCACCGCTCCTCCATGTCCAGGCTTGTTAACCTCAGGATGACATGTGGCCACATCCCGTGGGATCGGGCAGAGCTGTTGAGAGCGATCAGGGGTGGAGCAGAGAGGTATAAAACCTCGCCCTTCCCACCCCGTGTTGAGTCACTTACAAAAATGCAAAAACAAAGTGGATACAACTGCCTTCGTGTGAGCACAGGCTGCTTCATGATGACTCAATGCTTTGCTGGAGAAGGATTCAACTGAAGGCGCCACCTTCAAACGCTCCGAAGCATTCCTGCCTGATGGACTGCCATGGGAACGCTGAGGATCCGTTGATCCGTCATGTTTAGAAGCATAAACCTCATTTTGATTACAACAAACATTTTATAAGGTTGAGATTCTTGAAGAAATTATCTGCCTTTGAAGGCTTTTTAAAATAAAAGACAAGTTTGCCACTTTGCTTTATTTAAAGGACTAATCTGTTGGAGGCTGCATGGTGGGGTGGGGGTTAGCACTGTCACCTTACAGCTAGAGTACACTGGTTCAAATCCTAACTGGGTCCTTTCAGTGTGGAGTTTGCATGCCCTCATTGTGAATAAGTGTTTTTTTTTTACCGGGCACTTCAGTTTCCGAAAACAGTTTTTAGAAGTGAATTGGCGTGAGGCCCTGCAACAGAGTGGTGACCTGTTCAGGGTCAATCCCGACTTTGCCCCACAGTAGCTGGACTGGCTCCAAAACTCTGTGACCCCAAATGGGATACAGCGGCTACAGAAATTGGATGGATGGAATTCTACTGGAATTGTAGCCACAAACCAAATTAGACAACCAGAGCGTAGTTTGTTTGGGTAACCCTGTAAGTGGATAGGTAGCTCAGTTGGCTGGGTTTGCTTCCCTTGCTCCAATGAGCAAGGCAAGACCCTTCGAGCTGCTGCCTACCCTGTGCCTTGAAAATGTGTGTGTCAGGAAGGGCATCTGTCAAACCACTGTATCAGCAAATCAGTGCTGGCGACCCTTAACGGGATAAACCAAAAGGTGAACAACAGAGGGTAGTTCATGTGGGCATTTCTTACAGGCATGTACATATCACTCGCACATTGTGCAACATTTGCTTGTGGTCAGTCAGGGGTTACTACTGGACACTGTACACCATAAGTGCGTTGGCTTTACCAATACTTCACGATACACTTACCACACGCGCAACAATGGTACATTCCATTTTCATGATGTGAGGTGGCTGTAGGAGCCTCAAGGGAACAGCAAAAACCCAGAGCACATGAGACTAAGGCCTAAAAGACTTGAACCTCCTCACGAAAGACCACCTGCTGTGACCCTTCTTGAAAACAGCATCAGTCCAGCCTGTTATCCAGGTGAACACCAAGGTATCTATACTCTGCCACCCCCTAGGAGTACCGTTTGGCCTGTTGCTGCAGCCCTTCTAAAAACACATAGAACTGTTTCCTTCACAGAAGATGAGACATCCAGGTCGTGTTTATGCTTCCAGCCCAGCGTGGATCTCCGTGGTGATGCAGAGAAGGTTCAGCTTGGTTCAGTGTTTGGTTTGAAAGGAAGTCTCATGTTCTGTGGGTAGAACTTCTGCAGTCCGGTCACCCGCTTTGAAACTGTATTCTTCTTTTTTATAGCCACCTCAGATTTGTTTTTGTTTTCATTTTCGATTAAAAATTCAATATTTATTGCAGATTTTCTAGCAACAATATGATTATATATAAGATTTCCATTCACATTCAGTTTATGTTCCATTTGTTAGTGACACGTAAAAAAACTCAGTCAGACACAGCTGCTCGTTGGCCGAGTTGGCATATTCTCAATAACAGTCTGACATTTTCCTCAGAGCGCCGTGTACTTTTCAAAACCACTTCGACATCACAACCAGAATTAATCCATATAAATATGTTGAAAGACCGACTCCAATCCAAACAGTGTTTTGGGTGTTTTTAACATGTTCTTGTAGCATTTCCCTCATAATGACAAATAGGAATTGAAGCATAAACTGCATTTTTGAGTATTTCGTTATTCAAATTGTTGTGAATCTGGAGCACTTGGAAAAGGTGCCCTTTGAAAAAGCTCTCAGTTGTGACGACAACAGGCGGGCCGAAGTCTTACTGCTCCACTCCATTCCAATGCATCCACCTGCAGACAAACGGATCCATTAACGTCTAAGTTTTCCTCGTCTGAGCTGGCATCTGGCACAAAACTGTATGGCTGGACAGCCCCAGCAGGGGCTGTAAGCTAGTGGGAGAGAGTGGGGATCATGGGAAATAAGTTGAGGCTTACTTCCACTCCAAAGATCCCGCTACAACTACTGCAGAAACTATGTCCTGGAAAATAACAGGTTTTTTTTATTTTGCCCCAAAGTGGCATTATCAATTAAAAGACCACTTGGAACGCTTTGAAAATACATCAAAAATGACTGGAGTGGGTCTGTAAGTGCACCTTATAGTGTGAAAAAACGGCATGTGGATATGCTGTGTCCAGGATCAACTTAATAAATGTATTTGTACCTCATTAAAGGTTGTTTTTCTGTTTTTTTAAGTCAGCAGCTGGAGCCCGTTTTCCATCAACATGTCACCTTGATCTCGCTGTAATTCTCTGAGAGAAGCTAATTCATTCCAGTGTGGTGACAGACGAGCTCTGAATGAGCAGAGACAGTCGAACCTCCACCACCACCACCACCACCACCGCCTCCGCCGCCCACAAACTCCGAGCGGAGCCAGAATAAAGCTGGTGACTTCAGGAACATTGTGTTACTCTTTTAAAAGTCAGTTCAGCTCAACCTTTGTGGAGCGCCGTAACCTCGTTTGTGCTGTAACAGGAGACTGAGGCGCTGGCAGGAAACATGATTACACACATGCCGTCTGCTTTTCATACGAGGTTAAACTGACCTTATGGAGACATGGAGCTCACACAGACGCCACACTTTTTGGAACTTTACCTTATTCTGGGCAACCCAAACCTTTGTCTAGACTTACAGGGTTATTTTGTCCCTTATAAGCAGGTCATTTTTTATTTATAGCTTTGAATAAGAAACCTGTGCGATAAATGAAGCTTTGACATAAAAATGTAGTATAAATAGAAGCTATTCAGATTTGTTTAAATGGTTTCTCTGGAGACTATAATCACAAAAACACATACATCTTTTCTGGTTGATAACGTAAAATATCAGATCTACATCACCTAAGATCATCAACAATGCACCCTAGGCTGTGGATCAGTGAGCGCTGCACTTCTAGGTTGGATGTTCGAGTCCAAGTAAAAGAACATTCTGTTCACATCAGGAAGGGTCTTTTTTTTTATTGCTTCTTAAAATAAAAGCTTTCCTAAAATTGATTGAACTATTTGCTTGGGGGAAGACAGAAGTAACTTTAACAAGGACATTTCATTAGCGAACCACAAGATTGGATGTATTCTCTCCAATGAGAAAGGCTTGTTAGTTTTCATTTTTTAATTGTGTATCAATGACAGCATTACTGGGGAGATGACTTTTAATTGACTTTATTTTTTATTTCATTAATGGTGATTGTTTACAAACAGGGGTGTGGTCTTTTGACTAGAACCCCCCCCTTAATGAGCATCCTCCAATAGCAGCCAGTGTTGTTTGCCCCACCCACGCTCACACAGTGGCTTCCTGTATCCCCTAACCCCTATAGGACTACATGGAGCAGGACTATTCAGTAGCCAGGGTTTTATATTTATAATAAAAATGAATTTACATGCAGTTTTTTCAAATGACAAGTCATTCACTAATCTAGTGAGCATCGAGTTGTCTGGGCCGTGCACTAACCAGGGAGTGGTGAGGGAATTCAGACACAGCCACCCACTGGGCAGATGATCTCTGACATCTTCTGCAGGTTTGGCAAAAACTAAACCTGATGTGAGACATTGGCACGTTGACAAGAGTGTTCTTCTGCTAAACCTAACGGTGTTCCAAAACGGAAAGACGCACAAATTTAAGCCCAACAGAAACGGAAAAAAAAACTAACTTATTATTGATTGATTGATTCGATCAATCACTGATTGATTCATTATTCAATGTTTAATAATAAATTGCTTTTGGGACACATCTGTTTGAGTAAACTAACTAATTCACAGAAAAATTGGATGACCTCGCCTACACCCAACAACAGCTGGGTTGGTTCCAGCAGCCCTGTGACGCCAAAAAGGATTCAGCAGGTTCTGCAGATGGATGGAAAATGGAATGTGTGTAACATTTCTGAAAGATCGCTCTCATTTCTTCAACAAATGTTTGCTCTCAAACCTCTTTAGTCAAAAAATGAAACCAAATGTTACTACACCAATAATAAATGTAGAATGATTAACTATGGTTAAGTAATGCTTACCGGGGTCTTCAATATGCACTAAGTAAGGTAAAACTTCACTAACTTTGATCAGCCATTGTAAATAATTACTTTGGTATTTTTTAAGGCTTTAAAAAGGTATTCGCTAACATTAATTAATGCATATAAGGGTACTTAATTGCATTATTTCCCTTTTATAAAAGCCTTGTAATGCATTAAGGTTAAATAATTGCTAACTAATGCATAAAGTAACACAGCACTGCAAATAAAAGTAGGAGCTAACACTTTATTTAATAGTTAATTCATGCTTGATTACACTTTAAGTCACAATAACAAATTGACGTTTTAATGACTGACATCATTTTTATTTTCTCATATCAAAACTTGAATTTGTGAGAAAAACAAACCCATCAAAACACAAACATCTTGTCTGTCTCTGCAGGTCGTGTAGTGATGTGATATAATATTTTGCTGTCCATGGTTTATCACGTCTGTATTTCTCCAGGAAAAACCTTGAGGTGTTTCTCTCAGGGTGTCCCGGCAGAGCGACCTCAGGAGAAAATTGACGCATGTTTTTCTCTCATGAATGCTGACTTTTACTCAAAGGTTTAAGGACATTTCCGTGGAAATTCTGCAACTCTTCTGCTGCTGAAGCCTTCAGACATGAGGCCGTCAGAACCCACAAGTTACCTTCACTTAAACCTTTCAGACACAATCTCTAGCCCCTCGTGGCTACAGTCCTCATCTTCTATGGTGGTATGATAGAAATACCCCAAGAACTACACCGTATCGTCAGTTCAAGTATTAGAGGTAATCCTCAAAATGTGTGCTTTTGCATGAAATGGGATCTAAATTCAGATGATTTCCTCCTCAACTATCAAGCCAAGAGCAGAAAGAATTGGCTTTAATCAACAGGCAGATAAGCAGAAGATGCAGAGCCTGAGGTCTGGGGCAGCTCCAAACAATTATTACTTAACACCTGATAAAAGAACAAGGAGGACATGATTATGCAACAGATGGTATTTCTGTCTTTTGCTCATAAGAAGGAAGCACAGCAGGCGACTTGCGGGAACAACACCAAGATGAGCTAATAAGCTCTGACTGGTGAGGCTGCAGGAAGTCTCAGGCCTGCGACGGCAGCTGATGAGGATAGCATATCGAGTGGCCCTCTGAGCTGTGACCAGAGCCAAAAGCAGTTATCACACTCACAAAGGCTTTCTTTGTGGAGTTATCTGCGTGTCTTTTCTTCGGAAAAGCCAAACATGGTGTTGCTGTGAAAAGGGTGATAGCCGTTTCTCTCCAAGGTCTAGTTTTTGCAGTGACTCAGTGATGAACTGTGGTGGTCAAATAAAGTCTGAGGGGAAACCGTGACTCACGTGCAAAAAACGCTTCTCTGCTCTCTGTGAAAATAGTCATTCAATGAACCAAGAGGGTAGAAAGAAACCCCCACTGTGTGCATGTGTGCATGCAGCAGAATCACACTCACACTTATAACATTGTTATAGCAGGGTGAAAGAACAATAAAAAGAGTTTATGTTGGATCCTTCAGAAAGTCAAACGTTCACATTCACCCCACCATCGGTTCATCCATCTTCCTTCCCATTTATCCATTAGATTCCATTACGTTCTCTAGTGTTTGCCTCTCTGTAGGGGCGCTCAGCTCTTCAGGAGAAGATGCAGAGGTGCTTCTAGGACAGCACAGATCTGCTGTGGGGGCTTACCCTGGCAGCACATGGCGTAACACCTCGCTGTGAAAGTGTCAAGGTGCCGTTCTCGCAACATGTCCAAATCATTTCCCCATCAACAACAGCTCTGAGAACATTTCTGCCACTCTTATGTGGGATTTTAATCTATTGTTGATGGGCTTTAGGTCAGGGCAAAAACATTAATTGGCCCATAAATCAAAAGTTGTAAACAGTTAAAATAAAGCAATTTCAGGCTACATCCTGAACCTACTTGTGAACAGGAATGGCTCAGATACCCCTGTATCAGGAGGAGTGACTCGTTCCTGACTCGAAGAGGGCATTTCACCTTTTTCTACATGAGAACGGAGACTTTAAAATGATCCATACTCAGCTGCTGCTCCAATAAACAGTCAAATTTGGTCTCAAACAAGTCCCTGTCCACTTCCAAGTCAAGGTTTTGCTAAGTCTTGTTTAAAAGCAGCAAGTTAGAAGTGTCTAGTTGCAAGTTCAAGTCAGATTTTGTCTTAAAGAAAGAAAGTCCTTACCAATTTATACGTTTTATGGTTTATAAATCATGTCAAGTCTAATCTTGGAGGGCAATTTTAAATTTAGGTCCAACTCTCTGGTTACAAATCAAAATCAGGTCTTGTCTTACGTGTTCATTTCAAGTCCAAAGACAATGACTACTAATCCAAATCCATGTATCTAATTTTAAAAGGGCAAGTTCAAGTCAAGTTTCCTGTCACTGGAGACAAGTCTTTTTACAAGCTCATGATAAATTTCAAGTCATTTCCTACAAATCCATGTCAACTTTTCATATACCCACGTGTTTAAGAATGTGCTGGATGTGGGTTCCTAAATGTGCTTTTAGCATATGGTGTTCACACAGGTGTGTTGCTACCCGTCACCAGTGCATCTACTCCCAGTTGGAAGAGGCTTGGTGTGAAATGTTGAAGCAGTGCAAATCTTGATCCAGGCTTCTTCTTTCACAGCTCTATTCTGATATATAACAGGTTTGGTGTCTTAGCATATCAGCCGGTTACACACCGCAATTATTCATTTCTACTTCATGATCAATTTTTGAATTAAAAAGGCCACCTTCCATACGTACCTATGAAATCCAAGTCCCTGATTGGTCAACATTTGACCTGGTTTAACTTTCAATACTCGTTCAATGGCTGCACCCTCTGTATATAGAGCCCCAAAAAACCTGCGTAGCGATGAGTGAACGTGAGAGTTTTGAACATAGGAGCCCCAAACTTGCATTTACACGAGTTTACAGTGACTTTTACTTGGTGTGAATGTAGCTTCAGAGAGGCAAATCCAAGTTAAGTCCTAGGTCTCGAGTTACAAACACAATTCAAGTTTTATCATTATTGTGGAAAACTCATGGCCAGTTCCAAGGCTTGTGTCATGCAGAAGAAAGGGAATGTAAGGCCTTTTGGAATAATGGCCGCACCGTTACCATAGACACAAGTCTATTTAAAAACATTCAGTGTTGGGTGCAATAACATTTCCAATAACATCTACTAACACCTGTTTAGAAACAATTCAAGTAAAACTCACCAACTTACTCCAAGTCACGTTTCAAGTCACTCCCAAGTCATCTCCAGTCTGCAGTTTGAGCCACATTTTACTGGTGTTTAGTCACACCGGTTGAAGACATATCACATTTTTTTACTTTTCACACACCGACTTCTGTTTACAAGTCACGCAAACAGCTTTGAAAATCTATTAAATTAGCAATAATTCTTCTCTTTGGCTGCATAGCTCAGCATAGCCCACATCTGTGAGATTCTAAATGTTCTAACTTGCAAAAGTCTTCCAAAGAAGTGCTTAACGATGTGCACTTTACCATGGTTGTGATTAAGTTATTAGGAATTTCGTGTGTATTTCATCATCTGTCACGTCGCATACTCCTCACAAAATCCATCCAGTTTTTCTGGTTTCAATATTTTTAATAATCAGAAAAACAGATTCTACTTTGCCCCCCTCAATTGTGCTCTAGAAGGAGAGTTTTATTAGTTTTATACTTAATCTTTCTCTCTGCCGTTAAATACCACCTTTTAACCAAGAAATATGTTAAATGCGCGAGCCATACTGCCCCAGTTTACGTGAGATTTTGCTTTGTGATAAACCCCCAGAATAGTCCAAATTTTGACACTGCAAAAGCTTTCTGGTGACATTTTTGGTATTCCTACCAACATGAGCTGACACGCAAGCTTTCAAGTGGTCTGCGTTTTCTCAGAATTGGAGGGGAAATGAAGCGATGTGTCATTCGTAGAAGCCTGTGGTCTCCTGTCTGCTGCAGCCTCTTCACAGAAAGGGTTCGTTGGTACTTGATGATGAAGAGAACAACCTCTACTTTTAAAAGACATAACCTTTTTTATTCCCCTAAAGACGGAACATTTTAGGGGTTTCTTTTTTAGATGACGTTAATTCACAGTTGACTGATGCAGAAACACTTGCTGTGAGTCATGAAGTCTTGTGGACTTTGAAGATGGAAATATTGATTGGAAGTAATCGGGGTAATCGAAGCTTCTACATAAATCCAAAGCCAAATCATTCACGTGAATCACAAACAGAACCAGATTGCTTGATGTTGACTTAGTCCCAACTGCCCTCTTAAAGGGTGTCTGCGGGTGAAAAATGGGCAAATCTGTACAGGCTATGCCTAGTTTATGTAGGTGTCCTATGGGCATTTACGTGTCAACTGTTGGTGCGACATTCACGGTCATTAAGTAGCCAGTACTCATACTGATCTATTCTTCCGCAGCAACCAAGAAGACATGTCATCAATTATCCTCAAAAGACGCTGGACATGGATTGGACATGTGCTCAGGAGTGAAGACAACACAATAATAAAGACAGCACTACATTGGACAACCAGATGGAAAAAGAAAAAGAGGACGACCGAAGATCACCTGGCGCCGAACAGTAGAGGCCGAGCTGAAAGAATATGGACACACCTGGGGAACCATCATCACCCCGGTCCGCGACCATCAGAAGTGGAAAGACTCCGTTGCTGCCCTAAGCGTCTCAAGGCGTAAAAGGCAGTAAGAAGAAGACTCGTACTGCACTAATGACTTGAGTGAGGCATAAGGGCACCTTACAACAAAATCGCCTGTACGTCATGAGTGCATGCAACTTACATTACCCTTACTAATACTTCACGATACACCTACTGCCCATACAACAATGGTATGTTCCATTTTCACGACGTCTCTCAAGGTGGCAGTACGAGCCTCAAGAGAACTGCAAGACATACTTGTGCACCCTTTAAGATGCAGACACTCCCCTCTACGATCCTCCACGAGCCTGGACAACCCAAAAACTCACTGCACCTTACAGTCCCTCGTACTGGTGCATGTGACTAAGGCTTTACAGGATCCTGGTGAAAATGGGATTTTGGCTGTTGGTAACTGGTAAACAGAGAAAGAAAAGGAAAGACAGTAGTGTAGGACTTTAAGTATTTGACAGAAAAACTAGAGAGCCAGTCGATGTGATGGAAAAAAGAAAAAAGATCTACTTTGTGTTCAGATGAAAAGGGAGCAAGGCTTATAGACTGGACACAGATTTAAGGTTTCTTTGTGGTGTGGATAGAAAGAGGAACAGAGATAGTCTTTGCTAAGAATGTCCTAAAAGTGAATAGAATGTCAGATAGTGATGACCCTGAAGCTGGAAGGTGAAGTTGTGATATTGAATGTTAAGATATGAACAAGAGAAAAAGGAGAAATTCTGGAGGGAGTTGGATGAGAAGATCCTGGGTATTTCTGGAAGGAAGAGGGTGATGATTGAAGATTTGAATGTAGATGTGAGTGAGGGAAACAGAGGTGATGAAGAAGGTTGGAGGAATGCAGGACAGATGGTGGTGGACTTTTCTAAAAGAATAAAAAATACCATGGAGGAAGACGTTTGTCCAGAGAAGATCTGATCCCTTAAAGATGGCACTTTTATTGCACCTTCAGTTCTGACGCAGAAAATATCAACTGAGGGTCTTTAAAGTTCCCCTTTGATCTATTTTCAACGCGTTCCCAGTGGTCATTTAATTATGATTATGCTGTTTTTAGCCTAAATCAAGAACACGTGTGTCGTTTTCTAAGACGTAGTTTCTGCTGAGCAGCAGGACTTCATTAAAAATTCACAGTTAAGTTGTGGGCGGGACAGTTGGCACGGAACTACTCCCTTCTTGTTTACACATTCTCCTATAGTTTATAGCCCCTCACAACCCCAGCTTAATATTACCACTGCAACAAAAAATGCTGTGCAATCCAGTATTGAATGTCCAAAACTGATCCAATATCCATATCCGCTTTGATCCAGATTACAGCTAAGATGGGTAAAAATAAGATCTTCATGGATCTAGTGTCTGTAATTTTCTTCATATTTGTCCTCAAAAACACTTTTTTTTTTCGTTTATGGGAGTGTTTTTTTTTTAATAAAAAAATAATGTGAATGACATTTATGCAGACTGGACGACTGTCCTACCTTAATATCCCCGCTTTGCCCGACAGTATCTGGCCCCAGCACTCCATCCATGTGTCCATCTGTCCAATCATTTTCTTAACCCCCTATATCCCTTTTGGGGGATCACAGGGTTGCTGGAGCCTGTCCCTGTTACTGTTGGGTGTAGGCGGAGTACACCCATGTCAGGGTGTCAATCTGTCTCAGGGCCACAAGATCAAGGCAACACCTAGAGACCTTTTGGAGAAATCAATTAGAAACCAATTAACCTATGAAGCATGTTTTTGGCCGGTGGGATGAAGTCTGGAGAAAACCAATGCACACACGGGCAGAACATGGTTCTAGGCCGGAGAAAGGTAGTTTGCCCTCTCTGGGTGGGTGGGGTGCCCCTGCCCCAGGTGGAGGACTTTAAAAATCTTAAGGGCTTGTTCACAACTGAGACAGCCGGATTCGTACCGGTCCATTGTGGTGATAGAGAGTTGAGCCAGAAAGCAAAGCTCTGGATTTACCGATCGATCTTCGCTCCAAGACTCGGTATGGGTGGGCACCCTGATTGGGCTTCTGACATATAGCTGAAAACTGATGTGTGCGTTTATTCCCATTTATGCCGAAATCCTGGTTTATTACTAGTGTGCCGTGGGAGATGGTCAAGTGTGCCGTGGGAAATTGCCCTCACTAACTGATCTAAAAACATTTCCCATCTCCAGAATTTCAGCTCTGTGTTCATCCAAACATCCTGATAAAACACTGAGTAGTTAGGAGTATGAAAGATCATTAAATACTTTTTTCTTTGCGTTTATTTTATTTTATTAAAGACATTTTGAGAAGAATGGCGGTACTGCGACTTAGCTGCAGCTTCGGCTGTATTTTGGAAAAGTCCCGCCCCTTAAACTGTCTCCACCAATCATTCTTGGGGGGCTTAATCACATGTCATCAGTCTGACCAATCAGAAGTGGTCAAAGTCTTCACTTCCTTGTCCCGATTCAGCTCATAAAGTCGCTCAGTTCCAACAAAAATACCAGCTAAAGCTCGTCTTTAGCGGAGTAGCTTTCCACAGAATCCGGTCTCAGACCGTGGAACAAGAGAACAAAACCAGGAAGCTCTGAAAAGCGATCTCCGGCCGTTTTATGCACTACATCTCCCATGATGCATTGGGTTAAAGTGACAGCGCACAAGGAGATCTGTTGTTAAATGTCTTGAAACCAACGAACACACCTCAAACTGTTTTTAAATCTTCTAACTTAACTTTTATTACATCTTTTAGAAAAAAACAGCTGCAGCTTTCAGCTTTTTCTGCCACAATTATCACAAAAATGCACGAGATTGTGGATAGACTGTAGATCAATACAGACTATGAATTCTTTTTTTTTTGGATGCTGGTGTGCCGCAGGATTTTTTTTTAAGATTGAAGTGTGCCGTGCCTCAGAAAAGGTTGAAAAACACTGCTCTAAATGAAACATGTTTTTTGAGCTGCAGCCACACGATGCAGCGTCTCACAGAAAGGAACTGCTTTGTTTTCTTCCTGCACGTGTCGTAGATTCACCAAACAAAACAGCCGCTAAAGTGCTTCGCTCTTATCTCCCCGTAGACGAGCTGTGATGTTGTCCTCCACCTTCTGCGACACTCTTATCTGTCATCAGTTTTTTCCGCATCAACAAGCGGCAGACAGGAAGTTGTACTCGTACGTTTCAAGACAGAGCTCGCTAGAGGCGTCCAAACCTGATCCTGTTCACCAAAACAAAACAAAAACCACACAAGCGGATGTCATCGTTCAAGAAAAATATTTATTGGAATTGTATAAAAATAACTTTCTAACATAATTTACAATTCTAATTTGAGTGAGTGGAAAAACAACAACAACATTCACACAACGGCGTAACACCAGCCACCATCAGTAGATGCTTCTGTACATGAAAATGGAAGTGTTTTTGTGAATTATTTACACTTTATTTACACGGCATAGACCAACGTACGCCTGCTCTTGTGACATTTTCCATCCATAAATATGAAAAGAAAGAATAATCAAGCTTGCATTTCCTCTTAAATAAATCGTGGGCCCTTCGCTGGCTGTGGGACGCACAGCCAAAAAATGCTTTCATAAATAAATAAATAAACACTGCGACCCCCCCTCCCAAAAAAAAAACAACAAATCCTCAAAGATGGAAGATGAGTCACAGCATTGATAATAAATATCTGTCTTATGTACAGTTCTTTTCTTCCCAGTAGAGTTGAAGTGGAGGATGGAGCAGAGGCGCGTCGCTATGCCGACGTTTGCATTGTTCGGTGCGTTTCGGGCGGATGCCGGCGTGGAACGGAGGAAGCACGACGAGTGGAGGAGGGGTGCGGACGCAGGATTGAGGTAAGTCCAGTGTTTCCTGTTGTGGATGTCTTGGTTGCTACCACGAGGTTGTGCGGTTGCTAATGGCGACGGGAGTAGTGGTGGTGGTGGTGGAAGTAGTGGTTGTAAAACTGGCACAGGCTTCACTGATCTAGGCCCATGAGAGGAAAAAAACTACAACTGACAGCAACAAATATAAAGCCTTGTAAAGAAGCAAAAAGGTTCTCTTGCCTTTTTGATTTCTTAGGTTTCAAGTATCATCAGGGCCCCCTCCCCCCCAAAAAAAACAATCTCTAAGAAGGCACTTTCTCCAGAACTAGAAGCTCCTCTGTGACAAACGCCTGTAAATCTTGCATCTCCTGCCTTTGGGAATCAGGAGCAGGAATTGCAGGGCGCTGCAGCCGGAGGAGTCCTTACTGCCCGGGAGCTGTTGAGCAGGACAACCAGTGTTCAACCCGGTCCCATGGGAGGACGGCGTGGAGCAGCCCCTCAGGGCGAGGCGCCTCCTGGTTGGGCGGCGACGCCGCCTCGGCTATAAGTCCTTCTGACAGTGTTCAGTCCAGAACAGTGCAAACGACCATCACCGAGCCACGCCCACGGGGGGTGGCGTGAAGGAGCTGGGCTCGTGGCTGATGCTGTGCAGTCGGATCTCCGTGGTCGTCTTCTCCGCCTGCGCCGTGGGCGCCACAGAGGAGGCGGTGCTCTGCATCCACGAGTGGTTGATGACGTCCTCGAAGGACGGCCGGTCAGTCGGTCGCAGACTCAGACACCATTTGATGAGGTGCTGGCATTCTGGAGGAGTAGAGGGGGGAGGCATTACGTTAGTCCAGGGCGCCGGCGATGCAGACGTGTCGGTGGGGTGAGCAGGGGGGGAACTCACCTGTAGAGATTCTCTTCCGAAACAGAACCTGACCCCGGACGATCTCCTCATCGTGCTCGAATGGGATGTCTCCGCACACCATGTCATACAGCAGGATCCCCAGAGACCACACTGTGGCAGAGCGCCCCTGGTAGCGGTGATACTTGATCCACTCAGGTGGACTGTACACTCGCGTACCTGTTAAAAAAAAAATGTAAAAAAATCTTTAAAAGCTGCAATAAATCCAATAAGGTGTAAATAAAAGCCTTGCAGGTGCGGTTGCATAACCGTCAGCTGAGGCTCAGGAGCTCTGACAGCCCGTGTTTGCATGTGAGGGAGGCGCGCGCGTGGGAGGGGAGCAGACATGTGACTTTGTTTACAAACTTTGGGTTGTAAAAATACCACTTCCGTCCGCCAGGGGGCGGAAACCCTTTTGAGGTTTTTTGTTTGTAACCGACTCGGATGAATTTCTGTTACGTGGGCCTGAAAGTCACGCGCCCTTAACCTGAACCATGAAAATATATTCATATTTAGATCAATTTACCGTCAAAGTCCGTGTAGATGGTGTCTTTCAGCAGAGCTCCGGAGCCGAAGTCGATGAGCTTCATCTCCCCGGTGCGGAGGTCAATGAGGATGTTCTCGTCCTTGATGTCCCGGTGCACCACGCCGCAGCTGTGGCAGTGGCGCACGGCCTCCAGCACCTGGCGGAAGAAGCTCCGCGCCAGCTCCTCCGGTAAGGCCCCCCTCTCGGTGATGAAGTCGAACAGGTCCTTGACGTTCTCGGGTCTCTCCATGACGATGATGAAGCTGTCCGGCCGCTCGAACCAGTCTAGCATCTTGATGACGCCGCGGAAGCCCGTCCCGACCTTCTTCAGCAGAACTATCTCCATCGGAACCCGCGCGCCGCTCGCCTGAAAACACCAAATCCACCTTTAATGCTCCGTTTTTTTAAACGTTAAATCAGATACATTCGCGCTAAATAATGTTTCGTTTCTTACCAGCTCCCCCCACTCGGAGACCCTGTCCCTGGCTACGTGCTTCACAGCGACCTGTAACCGGCAAAAAAACAACAACAACGATTAAACTCCCGAACATTCATTGAATCTCCTCAAGCAGGAGTCTCTGGAAATGTGGCGCGTGCTCACCGGAACTCCGTCGGAAATCCTCGTGCCGGCGTAGACGGTCCCGAAGCCGCCGCTTCCCAGCACCGCGCCGACCTGGTACAGCTTCTCGAACGGCTCCTTCTCCTTCACTGCAAAGACACGGAGCCGGTAAATCCCAGAGAACAGAAATAAAGAGGGAGAGAGGCGCTACAGTGAGCCGGAGCTGCCGGCCATTGCAGTCCTCCATGACAGCGCGGACGGAGGGAAGGAGGGAGGGAGGGAGGGCGGGCGGCTAACCTTGATGAACCTGGAGCTGCTGGATCTTCGCCGGCATGTCTGCGGCCAGAGAATTCAGCTTGGACAGCAGCATTTCTGGAATAATAATCCAACACGGACCGGCTGGAGCGGGGACTTCTGTTTTTTTTTTTATCCAGAGGCGGGCTGCGACTCTCCCGTGAGCTGGGGGGCTGAAAGTCCACGTTGCAGCGACAAAAATGCGGCAGGAATCCTTTCATCCAGAGGGGAAGACAATCCGCCTGAGCTCCGGGGGAGGGGGGGGAAACACACGGACCAAATCCCGCAGTGCGGAGCTCCAAAAAAACAAAATATAGTCGTAATATTTGTAAACAAACGAGTAAAAATAATTTCTATACACAGTTTTTAAATTAAAAGAGTTGAGGCTTTGGCCAGACGCTGGCTCCTGAAAGGAGATCCGAGGGGGGCAGGATTCTTATATGAGTCGCAGCAAAGGATGAGTGACGTCAATAGGATCTCCGCCCCTTTCGGTCCTCTCCGCCAATGGGGTTGCAGGATCGAGTTCCAAACTCCCGTCAATCACAAAATGAAAATACAGACAGCCTCTTAACCGGCCGGCCCAGGCAGACGTGGCGGGAATCAAAACGCGCCAAAAACGAGACTAAACCATTATTATGAATTCAGACAGACGCTGCTTCCGGAGGAGAAAAAAAACCTGCAAAACAAAAACAAAACATGAGTGCTTTTTATCTGGAGAGCAAAAAAAACCCCCAAATGCTTCTTTCTATGACCATACTTGATGAAACAATTGAGCACATTTTTATTTTTTTTTGTTTATATTTATAATATTTTGGTGATTGGACACAGACATAGCAGTTAATCAATGCGGTTGTTTTAACAGCCCGCCATTTGCCTGATTATGTTCCCATTAAAAGCGCAGTTTATCAGTCTGCAGCTCTGTTAACTGACAATGTCCCTCCACTGGCTGCGCATCAAAGCGGCGCGAGGGGCGGGCGCGCGGGAGGGTTTGGGGCGGGGAGGAGGGGGGTCTCGCATTCCTCTCATTCTTTCAAATTGGGTGGCCGCGTTTGCAGCCGTTCACAGGATGTGGGAAACTGGAGATAAAAAGAGTCCCATTTACTCCTCCAAACACACACTCCTCCCCCCCCCCTCTCTCTGCTCCTAAACTCCTCCGCCCTCCTTTTTTTCCCGCGCCTGTTTTTGTCTGAATGACATGTGCTTTTTTTTTCTTTCTTCAAAAAAACCCGCTCAACTTGCATTTCGTTTTCCTTTGAAATTCCAAGGCATCTCTACAACCGTCATAACGGAAATTGATTGGAAAACAAATTTAAAACCAACTCAAGTTGTGAGGCACTTCAAATCTCATGTAGCTTCACCAACAGTTTTGTCTTTCTTGCATTGTGAATCGATCCCATTACACGGTAATGATCTATAACAGTATAAACAGCAATCGTGCAGAGGCAGGTTTAGCAATAAAATAAAGTTCATGCACATCCACGGTCACCGTTTTCCATGACCTCTGACCTTCATGAAGGGCTTCTCCTTGAGTCAGTGACATTTAAAGTGACATTCAGCTTTTGCAAACTCATCTAAAGGGGAAAACTGTCCATGCTGCACCCCGCCTTCGCATCCTGATTGCTCAGGTAGAGACTCCTGTAACGACCATGACCCCTCCCAGGATGAAACCAGCGTGGATAATGGATGGATCTATTGTAAATAAACCATGATAAAACAAAATTATACAATAAAATTACTCTAGAAAGTTCTGAAAATCTGTACAAATAAATGGAATAAAAACATGTGTAAAAAAGAAACTTGAGGAATATGTTGTGTGGTTGTGTGTGTTGGGTGTGGGGGCGGGCAGAAAAGCTCATTTAGGATTGTCTCTTTTATTCCCTTTTTCTTTAGGATGTGACATATGGGTAATTTTGGAATTTTATTCTTCTCTCTGCTCCTTTCCAGTCATGAAGATGTTTGGACATGTTTTATACAATGAATATGTTATGGTTATGTGTTACTCTAACGAAAAGAAGAAAAATCCTAGTGCTGCGTTCACACCAAACCAGAGTCCTGTGCAGAATTTATACATCTTATTCATCTCTTTCTTTTAAAACAGAAGCATTTCTCTCATGATGGAGGCGATGTATAAAGAAAAATTAATCTTAAAATTGCATTTCTGATTATTTTTTTTATCCAATTAGAGAGCAAACAAAAAACAAGGCTGTTTAAAAACTTGTAGTTGTTACATACAAGCCACAAGCTCCCTGCTCCGCTCCATTCCGATGCATCCACTCATAGACAAATAGATCCATGAATGTCTTTGCTTTCCTTGTTTGAGCTGGAATGTGAATCTAAACTGGATAATTCCAATATTAATCACCATTTTTGTTGCACCTCTAATGTTTGGTTGGGGTTGTGTTGGGCTGTTAGCTAGCTGGAGAATATAAACAAAGAGATGATGGGAAATGAGTGGAGGCTCACTCCCAACAGTCCCACCCACAACTCAAAATGCATCCTCCTGGAACGGATTTGTGCTTTGTAGCATAAAATCAAGCAGATTATTTGCAGGATTCCCACTAAAAATATAAAGAAAAGAAAATAGTCTTTTTTGATGGCAGAAGACCCATGACATATCAGGGATAAAAACCATGTCAAGGTGCGTCAAATAACAGCAGATTACACACAGCTCAACCGCAGACGATCAAAAGTTGTCATAGCTGCAAATGAATTACTCTTTCGGCAAGGTTTCTCCAAGTCCAGTGCTGCAGGTTTGCAGCTGCTTAGAGGAAAGTGTAGGATTTGAACTCACATTTGCTTTCCTTCACTAACCTTTATGCTGACGCTAAGTGGGTTAAATAACGCATATAAGACATGCATGGGAGTTTTTCTCACAGGCCAGCCTGCATAACTGGGAGGGAAGTCACACGAGTTTGTTCATACTTGCGATCGGGACGCTCAGGGCGAATTCCTTTGCTACTTATGAAGCGTTTGAAATGAGGACAACATGCAAATGAGGTGCTGCCCCGCTCACGTCCCCATTAAACTATCACAGTTACGAAAACTCCCCAATATTTATGTCCCCCCCCCCCTCCCCCCCATCTATACATGCAGATGTAATGCCAGAGAAAAATTCTCCCATTTTCATGGTATTTTCCCTCTAAAATTGGAAGGTTATGCCAGAATGCCTGCACAAAGGTGTGGTTTTGTGTGTGTGTGTGTGTGCTGGCACAACTGCAGAGCTCGTGATTACTTTTTAATTTCAAAGCTGCTGTCTGCACAGCATGATCTCCTCTGAGACAAAGAGGCTTCTTGCTGTTTCAGATTTAGATCAGGGATGATCTGACCAATGAGCTCAGACTCACTTAATCCTATTTTGTTTAATAACTTAACTTCCTTATGCTCAATAATCCCACCACTTTGCTTGGTGCATGTGCAGGTATTGCGTTTAAATGTGGTGCAATCCTTATTTGAGGAGTGTAGCTGCAGAGTGGATCTTTATTCACGGTCCAGGGAGCCGGGAGTGACGTGGAAACGCCAGCTAGTGAGCGCATCTTTTTGCGGGCAGCAGAAATGCTTGCATGCACGATCAGCAGGGCTCGAATGACAGCCACCCAGTTCAGTCTGTCAGAGGGGCGTATTATTAGTCTGTGGCCAGCTGCTCACACCAATATCTATAAGTCTTAGTTTCCCCCTGAGGGATGAGCTGTCGCTTCTTACAGTAAAGAAGGACATCCCAGATCTGCCCCCCGCATGCAACATATTTTTAAACTTTTTTTTTTCCTTTTCTTTATGCAAGGCTTTTGCTTGCACACTGAAGTTCAGGAGTCCATGAGGGGAAGCGGCGCTGCAGCTGCAGAGCTGGTTTACAGATGAAATAACCACGCATTATGAATGACTTCCTCTTTCTGGAGAATTAGAAACTATGACCAGAGAGAAGTTTCAAAACAACAACATCGTAATCTCTCTAGAAAAATCCACAGTCTTCAGAATTTTTGCTTTTTAAAACAGAAATATTGATATGATGTTGATATTTTGATGAGAATTCTATTTTCCTAATGCTATTTTCTTTAACAAACAAGGTCATTCTGCAGAAACTGTCCCAGAAAACAGGAGTTTTTTTTTTTAATTTAGGCACAATTATAATTAAAAGACCACTTGGAATGCTTTGAATATAGTTTAAAAGATGATTGGAGTATTTATTTAAGTTGCAAATGTCCGTAATGTTTGCTAAATGTCATAATTTTCTTATGCAGCACAAAATGTTCTCAACTTTGACCCTGAAAGCCGGTTCAGCGCTGCGTCCCTCACTGACGCTGCAAGAGGGAAACATCCCATGAACTCACTTATCTCCCTGACCTGTAGGCAGATCCTTGGCCTGACACTCCATCCGCACCCTTCATCAGAAATTTATGACATTTCCTGTGTCACACATTAACTGCACTCACATTGTCCTCCCACAATGTGATTCACTTTCCCTCCCGCGTGGCCTGTCCTTCTCCTTTCTGACTCACTCATCGAGGTAAAAGGTCCTGCCACCTGTCTGCTCCTTCAACACTCGCATGTCCATCACTCAGGACGGCCAGCGAATCATAGCTTCAGCTGCCGCGGCAGATCCCACCTGCTGTCACTCCGCAGGGGGATGCAAAAATAATTACGAGGGGGGCCGGGGTTGGGGGTGGGGGGCAAAGTGTGGAAATAACGAGCTCTGAGATATGCTATTTGTTTGCACAGGGCTCTACTACTGCAGATAGTCAGTGCAAATTAAAGACAAGCAAACAAATGTTTGTGTCGATGAGTTTCATTTAATTTAAATCCTCCGTTTTTGTTTCAGTCTTTTAGATTAATGTATTTTTTTTTAAAGATTAAAGCTTTAACGCACAAAATGCGCAGTTAGAGTTCTGTCAACCTTCTCAACTCAGTGGCTATTAAACGGTTTTGAGGCCACTTAGTGCTGAGTCAGCGTTGCGGCTGCTGCTCAGCATGCAGCGCTGAAATATGTTGAGCTTCACTTTTCCTGGATTTTGAACCTCTTTTTATTTCTTTCTCCGTTAATAAGTCGTTACTGGCATCCCAAACTCATCTCGTTTGGTTCTGTAAGTCAATACACAAAACATGTGCAGTAATGAGCTTAACACAGGTATTCTGAGGTGCACAACTGCAGAAGCAAACAAACTTTAAAAAAAAATGTTTTCATGACTGGAGAATATGTTAGGCAGGCTTTTAACCTAATATGTTAACCGCTTAGTATTACCATCATCTGCAGACTCTGGGCCCAACGCGAAATTTTGATACATTCACACAGTATTCCTCTAAAACCCTGGCCTCTGAGCACCAGCCCCTCCCAATCCACAAAAATTACTGGGTTCTCACATTGTGACATCACAAAGTGAGGAACAGCCCCTTCCAGGAAGAGTCTGCACTGCAGCACCGCCCCCAGGCTAACACACACACCCACTTTCTGCCATGGATCTAAAACGCTTTCCTTTTATATGGACAGCATGCACGTCCATCTTTGCAAAAATTTGGATGTTGTTTGTTTTCGTGGACGAAATGCAGACACAGTGCCGGGCCGTCTCTAGGTTGATGTCAGGAAATGGGCGGTGCCCACAAGGAGCGAAAGGCGGGGCCTCAGAGATCGAGCCTTCTCCCTTGCGCGTAGGAAAATGAGCTGCAAAAATAACAAATATTTCATTTAAAAAATCGTTCTTTGGTGTGCAAAGGATAATATATTATCATACATTTGGATGTAGCATGCTCTGAAATGTCTTTAATCGATAATGTTTTGGTTAATGACTCGTCTTTAGACAATACATCTAAGCTATGCTCACACCGGACGGGATTTGCAACATCTGAACAAGCTAGCGAGAGTCCGGAGAGTGTAAACAGATGGTTTTCGAGAAATGGGGGCGGGCTTACTCTGTGCCAACAGTCCGGCCCACAACTCCGAAGTGAATTTCTGATGAACTACTGCTGCTCTGCAGAAACTATGTCCTAGAAAACGACATAGATGTTTTTATTTTGCTGGAAAATGGCATAATCATCATAATAGATGAAGAGATAATAGGAGTGGAACTTGATCCACAAATTCAGGTATGTTGGTTCACATACACAACAGCAAACATGCAGCTACCCGTTCAACCTACGACTTTCAGAAACAGCCCATCAATCCTCTGAATCCGTTTTGGGGTCAGTGGGCTGCTCGAGTCAATCCAGCTACTGTTGGGCAAAGCTGGGATGCAGCCTGGACGGGTCACCAGCCTCTTACAGGCCCACACACTCACACCTACATGTACACCTAGGGGCAATTTGGAAACACCAGTTAACCAATGAAGGGTGTGTTTAGACTGTGGGAGGAAAGTTGGAGCAAACTCCACACAGGAGGTTCCTAGCCGGGATTCAAACCGCGGCCTTCTCACTGTAAGAATGCTAACCAGCTAACCACTGCGCCACCACGACGTAACAATCTTTTGAGGAAAGGCGGACAGTTGGTTCGTGGAAGTGGTGTGCAGCGGAGTTCCTGGTGTTGCCTTGTGCGTCCAGTCGGTGATTGACGGAGATTAGCACATAATTAGAGCGGGGTTGTAAAAGTGCCCCACGGCTCAGCAGGAGGAGCAGCCTTGCCCCTATCAGCCAAACAAAGCCTGCCCGTGTCATTTATGTTGATTGGGTTTCCAGACAATGAGGACAGAGGGGTCATGGTTTCTCACTGCTTTGGATTTGACAGTCAGGAATTCATCTGTGAATCTTAGCTTAGCTCCAAACGTCCTTTGGACAACTATATAAGTTGTCACAAGTTATGACCCCAACGGCCCTCTCAACTCTGACCTTCCTGCATTAAAATGTATGAGGCAAGCCTTGTGGTTGGCAGCTGCTCACCGCGAGTCCTATACGTCACCAAAACACCTCACACACAAAAAACCAAGGGCTGAAATGCGCTTCTAAATTAGCTGTGTCTGTTTTAGCTCATGCCTAAGAAGGAGGAACGACTCAGTATGTGTGTGAAGGGGAATAATGCAGGGGGGGTCTTTCAGGGAGGGTAAATTATCTTTAGAGGTCGCCGTAAGGAAGAAGGAGCATTTGTGGAGTAGGGTAACCTCCAGTGTGGCCTGACCTCTCCTCAGGTAGCCCCTTACCTCCTCCTCTCCTCGGGACGTGAGAGGTCTTGACCGGCAGGGCCATGAGAAAAGCCTCCAACAGACATCAAAGTAGCTCTTTGTGGGAAAGCATCACAGTGAGTTTGTAGAGGACCCTAAAGGTCACCACAGGCCAACTTTCATGTCAGCACAGGCCTTCTCGGGGGTCAGGGGTGAGCGGCATACCTGCGCAGCGCCGCTCAGGCTGTTCTTTCAGGAAATTATCCCCACTTGTCGCAATTAGGGATTTGGTTACTACAGAGTCAATGCGAGGTTTGTTTGTGGCTTTTGTTGGGCTCGTTGAAGAGGAGCCGCTCCAATGTGTGTAAAATAAGGAGGGATGCCTTTACCGTTGCCCCTGGTTGCAACAACAAGGTTGTTGTCATCCCAACTACTCGTCCACATGGGAGTTTAGATCGGAGAAAATACAACTTCACCCCTTATTCTGGGAATTTCTTTTTTAAATGATGAGGCTGTTGATGAATAAACCGTAAAAGTAGAAACAGAAACGTTATCACCTCTAGTGTGGCTGCGTGGTTTCACATTAACACCTCAACAGCAAGTCTCCAGTGACCCTGAGGCAAATCAGAAGGGTGCAATAAGATGAAGTGGTTCTGTGAAGACCCAATCAGGAACAAATGTGGGTGAGCCCTCTGAGGTGAGCCCTCTGAGATCTAAAAAAAAAACATGACACAGATCAGTGTTTTGGCTAACCAACCCAAGATGGGTCTTGTCTTCTTATTTCCATCCTGGATTTTCCCCCGCAGCAAAGCATCACTTCTTCCAGCGGTGCCGTGGCGTGTTTGAAAGCAGGAAGGAGGAGTTTGAACTGGTGTATATCTGAGAAGAATGTGCTGAACCAGGAAGAAGCCTGTCACCTTCCCACGGAGGCCAGTGGGAGGGATGGAGTTGTTGTGTAGCATCGGGGCTTTACACATTCATCCACGTGGGAAACAGACATGGTTGACATATTAAACTGGCGTCACACAAACAACCCAGTGTCACCGCTAAAGAATGTTGGTGGTGGGAATGTGCTCCCCCGAGGAGGAGCACACAGAGTCCCTCCTTTGCCCCCTCTTTAGGAATAAGCTGTTCTCTTTTTATGTTTCAGCGATGAGCAACAGCTTCTGCTGAAAAATGACTAACACAGTAACGTCTTTGGTAAGGTTGTGGAGCATTTGAAAGATTCCAACCTCCATGCTAAATGTGACTTTTTCTCATTCGGCCCCACCCACTGTTTACAGTTCATTTGCATTGTGGCCGGGAGAGTTTAGCCGTCAGTTTTTGTTGTTATCATCGGGGCCGAGGGGGTTTTCCCACCAAACTCTTTTCATCCGGCTGAATGAAAACACCTCTGTGTTGCTGCCGGTGATGTCATGGCCCAAAAAGAGCTCAAAGCTGTTTCCCTGGGAAACCCCATATCAGGACATCCAGACGACACCCCCCCCCCCCGCCCCCCCAATTGTTTTAGCAGTTTGGATGGGGCTGTGAGATTTTTGATTTAGTTCCCATCCACCACCGGATGGAAAAACCTACTCGAACCCACTGAACTCATCTGGGCTCTGCTTTTCTTAATTGCTTTTTGTGACCCGTGCTTCACAACTTGTTTTCTAATATTTGGGCTCCATTGTTTGCTGTTTGCACAGAAGGGAAGGAGCCAAAAATATGGGTCTGAAGTCACTGAGACTTTTTTTTAACTCAGCTAAAAAAATTCAAGCAAATACTGAACCGCTGTGTGACACAACTAAGAGGTTTTGGAAAGATGTTAGGAAATGGAGATAGATTCCAAGAGTGACAGAAACCCAGGAAATACAGAAAGATACACAAATATGCTGTAGATCAGCGTTGCAGTTTTTCCATCCAGGAAACAGCGACCGCAGGAAAGGTATTTAGCAGTGATGACGGCCAAAAGAAATTCAGTTCAGAACCAAATTTGCGGCGTGGATTAGAACCGGGATGACACTGGAAAGAAAGGGGGACAGGTAAAAACAGATAACAGGAAGCCAATGAAACTGGATGCACCCTTTATTTTCCATGAGGTAACTGGCAGAGGCATAATGGGAACCTGGGGGGTATATGCAGAAGCAGGATATAAAAGGTAAAGCCCTTTAGCCAGTCAACAGAGTAGAACACATAAAAAACTTTTAATTTCAGACCTTCATCACAGCACCTGGTTTCTTTAACTTATTTAAGACTCTTTGTCCTAATTGGTGACTTGATGTTCACCTTTTGCCATATCCTTTCGCGGGTCGCCACAGTGAATTTGCTCTCACTGTTTCTCACAGGTAGGGATTTTTACGCAACAACCCTGAATTTATTCAAGCTAGGGACCAGCACAGGGTGACTCAGATTTAGGCCGAATTCAAATTCATCCCCTTACCCCCTCTGGCTCCTCCTCCCCATATTATTTATAATGAATCATCTGAATTTTCATCATCAGAACACAATGGATTCAGAAATAGTCTTTTAAAAATGTTTATATAGTTATTATATATTTGTTTTGACTTTGGTGACATCATATTTACCATTTAAAATAAGAGTAAAAAGTCATTAGCATTTGTCCTATTTGCATTAAAATCCAGGGAACTAGATATACTAAGCTAGTTGGATTGTTAAAGAAAACAAAAACTAAAATTTAATGTCTGTTTTTTGACCAAAGACACAACTTTAAAAAGTTTGCATGCCATATGTTGTCCACAGGAGTTCTCAGTTCTATGTTGTAGATTCAGAATATTCAGTTTATATGGAATTTAGTCTCATAATTACCATATAAATCTTTAATTAAGCTACCATTCAAATGTAAAATGTAAAATCGGTGCTCTTTTTCAGCTTCCCTAAAAGATCCCTCTGGAGTGAATTTACCTTTGAAAGACTGAAGGTTTGTAGGAGGAAGCCTGTGGAGTCATCCGGGCCTGCAGTCCCTCAGGGGGGAAAAGGTGGGGAAACAAGTCTCTACTCCTCTCTTCTTTCCCTCCTCTGTGTGTGTGTGTTGATGAAAGGCATTATCATGAGCACATATTTAGCATTCTTCAGAAATGATGTTGCCTCCACGATAAAAATGATTAAAGAAGCCATCCCTTTGAGGAACCCTACAAATAACCCTATCTGTCTAATTAGCATCTGAGCTCCAGGAACATGTTGTCCCGTTCTTTTTGTCTGCAGTCAGTGTTCACGCTGGATCACATCATGCAGCGTTCTGAGAGAAGCACACTTTGACATTTTTAACAAACATAGCCAGCAGTGTTCAAAAGCACTGCTGCGCTTGGAAAGCCTTTTCAAACTTTCGTCGTTGATCAAGCGGTAGTTAAAAGTTTGAGATTCAGCTTTCAGCGTCTGCTTTCATGCCTGCGGACAAAAGCGCACCTTCGGCTGTGTTCAAACAGCTTATACGACATCCGATTGTCGATCTGTAGTATGTGTGTCACAAAGCAGAAGAGGATGAAGAATCAAGTATCAGATAGGAAAAAAGAAGGTTAAGAGTCTATACAGTAACTTCAAACAGAACTGAATGTTTTACATTACAGTTTTTGTCTAAAATAACTTTTTATCAATTGTACAGCATTTGTATGTGTAGAAAGCATGTGTAGAAAAAGTAGAAAAATGATCTTAATGCAGATGTAGTGAGTAAATACTATATCATTTTGGATTTGATGATCAGATAAATTGCAAATTAAATACTTTTAGCAGTTTTTTTCTTTTTTTGTTGGTTGTATTTTTTGGGGTAAACACTTCCCTGTAAAATAGAGGTTCTATACCATCCCTCCAAAAGTGTAGTGTTAAATAAAATCTAAGTGTGAACTTTTTCACATTCTTGGTCTAATAGTTCACTTAGGAGACAAAAAAAACTGTCCAGAAGCAGTTATGGAGTCTGACTAAACACATGGTGCTCTTGTTAGGACCCAAATGTGAGAGACAGAGGAAAATCTGTTTGAAAACCTTCATTATTAATCATTAAATATACTTTATAGACAAGAACAAGAACCTAAAGAACTAGACTAAAGCACAAAAAAAGAAAAACATTATGAAGAGAGGGTGAACAAATGGCTACTGTAATGAATAAAAACATGGTGCTATGCGTCACTGATACTCATCCTCATAGCAGCTCAAAAAGGAAAATGTTGAACGTTTCACTTCCGCCAACAACTTTAAAGATGTTTTTATTTGACATATTACTTCATTGGACTAGCACAATGAACACGGTGCCAACTTTAGGCAATCTGGGTCCTAAACCAGCAGCTTTTGTGTTTCCAGGCCGCTTGACCTTCTGAAACCAAAACAAATGACCTTGTAAACTTTTTTTTTGGCATTTGTTGCCCGTTTAAGTTGAGTTTAGTGAGTCTGGCCTTGTCTGAAAGACTTCTAACAGTCTGGAGCACACTGTGAATGGCCTTCATACAAAGGATGGGAAAACCCGTGTCCAGCCTCAGTCACATGCGCCCATGCGAAGGCTCGACCCGTATGGGTGCTGTGGCTTTTGTGGGTTGTCCGGGTCCGTGGAGGGTAGTGGAGAGGAGCGTTTCCTAAGTGGAGCGCAGTTCCCTTAAAGCTCATTTGGCCACTTCAATGGACGTCATAAAAATGGACATACCATTGTTGTGTGTGTGGTCAGTGTATCATGAAGATAATGGACGTTAACACACACGTATGATGTACGGGTTGTTGCTGTCACACCCTTCCGCCCTACTCTAGTCATTACTGGGGTGCGAGTACTTGTGTGCACGTTGTACAAAAGGGCCTAGGATCCCTCTGTTAAACGTCTACACAAACTACAATCTGTCTAACTTATTCATTTCTAACAGTAAGGCTGAATGCTAAGAGCGTCCACTTATCACATGAACAGAATCCTTCAATCCAGGGAATCGCTCTAACCGAGACTGGTTCTGATGAAGGTTTTTCTCCCGTCTTCCATGTAGACGGAGTTTTCCTCTCCATTACTGTCATTTAAGTGCTCAGTACGGAAATGACCATAAAAACTCTCAGATGTATGCAGTTAATTTCTTAGGCTATTCCCTTAATAGACAATTTGGCTTTTTTAGACAAATCTAGATTAAACTGAAACTACAAAAGTGTTTTCATGTTTGCTAGACGTTTGCAGATTTCTAGGAAAACATCTCTGATGAACGGGCATCTCATAAATAAACCAATTGGTCTTCAGATGAGATTGACAGTCATTTGTGTTTATGTGTTTATGTGTAACTGAACCCATATTTTATTTGCTTTTAAGACGCTCATAAATAGATTTTTAAGTACAGATATGATTTTGTTTCTTGGTTTTGTTAATTAAAAATGGGAAAGTTGTAATCTCGGTAACAGTTGTGTCTTTCTGTCTCTTGTTGTGTGAAACAATCCCGGCCTGGAAGTTGACCTTTTGATAATGTCAGAGCAGCTGTCAGCTTTCCTCTGCAGATGAGCGTCAGCCTTAAGAATATTGACAAATCAAACAGAAGCTACGTAAGTCTGAACTCTTAACAACACACACGGATGTGTAACTTTCCTGTCCCACTCGTCCCACCCCTGCTGTGGCCGCATGTGCGCAGGGAACCCTTCTATAAACAGCAGCCTCGGATGTGAAGGGAACGTGGGAGAGGCGCAGCCTGGAGTCCCAGCCTTTGTTTACACTCTGCGGTCCTGACGTCAGCGCAGAGCCAATGGCCCACTGGATCAACAGTGGACATAAGGGAGAGCCGCGTTTACTTACCTGGGAAAATTTCTGTGCCAGGAAAGTTGATGGCTGCATCTTTGGTAAACAAAAGAGGAAGGAGAGAAGAGGAAGAAAGGGAAAAAGCATGATGGGAAAAAGTTTTTTTAATAAAGGAAGAAGGAAATTTGTTGAACTTTCGCTCTAAACTGGCAGCTCCTGAAGGCCTTCTGACGTAAAACAGCTCTGAAACTTCAATGTCAGTGTTATCTCGCTTTCTGACATTTATCTGTATTTCCCATCCATCACTCCTCTGAGACGGTTGGATCTGATAAAGGAGGGAAGGCCTGCTGCTTATTGGTCCACTCCAGACTCGCTTGACGCCTCATTTATGGCGAATGTGACATTTGGTTTGGTCTGAGGTGCGTCATCAATGGTGCATGCCCAAAACAAAGTTCTCCAGCATCCTGGAGGATTAGGAGTGTTTTATGCCGGTAAAGGTTCACCTAACCCAGGTGCTCCACACCTCTGTTGCTACAGAGGAACACAGCACAGCCGGATTCCAAGCATTTCATGCCATGTGCACTGTCATGCCAGAGGTGTTTGAGGGTAAGCCTACGCTGCAGGCATAAGAGGACCGCCCAAACTCCGGTAACACTCAAGCAACAAACGTCTCCTCTGGGTTTGACCTGCTTTGACAGTTTCAGGAATCAGATTAGCTTTCTTCTTGCGTAAATTCCGACAGATAAAAACTGAAATCCTGGAGGGACGGCAATCCACAGATGTCCCACGCATGTTTTGTCACTCAAGCTGAAAGATGGATTGAGGAAACAAGATGCTCACAGACCTGCAGAACGGGAACTCTCACACATGGGCTGCTCTGTCAGAAACTGGTCATGAAGAAACAAAAATCTTCTTTAAAACTGATGGTTCCAGAAATGCAACTATAGGACACCTTAGGTAAAACGTAAAGGAACATTGGTGTTTCCACAGGACACCAGTGGGAACTCTGCACTGAAGCTATTTAACGATTTAAAAGTGAAAATGAACTAGTCATGTGGGATTTACTGAATCATATTTTGTTTTAAATAACTTGCATTGTTGTCTGAATACAATAAAACTGGTTAGTGTTCTGTTTTTTTTTAAACCTGCTTTATTGCCATGCAGGGCCACAGGGTTGCTGGAGCCTATCCACATACCGAGGGGTATAAGTGGAGTACATTCTGCACAGTTTGCCAGTACATAGCAACACAGAGAGACAAACACACTCCCATTCGCACCTAAGGGACACCAAATAACCTATGACGCGTGGTTTTGTACTGTGGGAGGAAAAAGGAGTACTGGGAAAACATGCAAAGTCCACACAGAAAAGATCCAGAAGGGATTCGATGTGGTTTGCCTTTCATTTTGTTCATTTTCATTTTGTGTCACTGACTGACAAGACACTAACATCTGATGTGAATATCAGAGCAAGAATGCTTAACCAATAGTGACTGAGTAACAGCTGTTTATTTCTCTATAGAAGTCTATGGGATTTTGGCTTCTTGGAGCCGGCAGGTACTTCCTGTTTGGAACGCCAGGGGGGATGGGGCCACTCAGTCCAGTTTTCCAAATCAGTCAGTGGTTCTCATCGTGTATCCGTCTCTCACCTGGATGAAGGTTTGTCCCTGTGACATGATGTTCTTTTAAAAAGTCTAAATCTTGAAACACGGCTCACATCGTGCAGAACAGCGTGTCACTCTGAAGCAGACACGAGGGAGGCTCAGAGCGTTCTGCAGCATTTCAGTGATGCTACACTTGAGGTGAAATATCGCTGCACCTGTGACCAGCTGAAATTAAACATGGAGTCAGTTTTAATGGCATCTGCCATGAATGACAGTTTAGTTATTGTTGAAGCAAAAGCAGATGGAAGTCTAGGTGCTTCCTGAAATCCTGTTCTGTAAAAGTGGACATTTTAAAGTGGCGTAAGATCTGATAATGCAGAAGTCGAACAGAAATACCCCGCTGAAGGTCAGGAGGGGAAGCAGTTTGTCCTCTTTGTGTGGGGTGACCCGTGCACTGACCGAAGACCTAACATTGAAGAAGCCACACATGCTCACACAGTCTCCAGCTCCGATCCGGGTTCTTTAACAACAAAGCTCTACTTTAACCGTCAGAACTTTTTCCAAAACTGAAAACCGTTTGCATTTTTAGCTCATTCCTCAGTAATTTTCTGATGTTTAAACCAATTTTTTTGTAACAGTTCATAATTGTTTTTCAACTCAATAAGGTTTCAACCAGTAAAAGATTTACAAAGAAAATGTTTGATTCGATTTAATTTGATCTTAACAGTCTAAGCAAGTAGCATGATATTAGAGGATTAATCTTCATCTGACCCTTCAATTCACTCGCTGAGATGATCTCTCGCTGATGTGTTTACGCGGCCGAACAGTAAAGTGTTTTCGCCGCATTTTTCCCTGACACCGTGTGAAGCGGAGCTCTCGAAACCTCTGACGGGCTCCCTGACTCAGTCCCCCGTCCCTGACATAAGCAGATTTTTGTTCTGGGCCGGTACACCTGTTGCAAGTCTTTGTTTTCCCAGAAGCCAGTATTTCTGTGGTCAAAACAAAAATAAGAACAGGTTTTAGTTGTAGAGTCACCTTAAACAGTTACAGGAACTACCTTCACTATCTATCCCCTAAGTGATTCCCAGAAACTCTCTGTTCTCAGGTGTGACTTTGCAAAAGACTCGACTTTATGTCATGTCTTCAAGTCTTTATGTAAATAATGCAAACGTTGTCGAATTTTCTGTTGTTGTTGTTAAAAACGTGAAAAGCAAAACAAATGAAAAGCAAAAATGAAAATTAAAACTGTAAAATTAATTACATTTGGGTCTGCAATGACATGATGCAAACGCAAAAGAGTGGAATGAACGCTTTAAATGATAAACAATTTGCAACAAAAATGTTTATGGCCAAGCTGCTTTTAACTCAGCCTCAGTTTATGGCTTCCTCTTATGTTGCAGGACTTAAATGGCTCAATATGTTACGTGCAAATCATTCCAGGCATTTCTAAGGTCTCAGTTTGTTTCCAAGGTAGTTAACAACATGCCAATCAATGGAAGATTCCAAATGAAGATGCTAAATGACGGCCGATGGCTGTTTTAGTAAACTGCTGCTTTTCCTGTAAAACGTTTTTCTCCAACATTTCCTTTGCTGAATCGGTTTGGAAACATTTTCATCCAAACCCATCTCTCTGAGACAGAGGGGGGCAGCGAGAAGAATGGGAACGCTCAGGCTGTTTTATTAGTGATGTTCTGCAGGTATTGGGGAAAGAAAGATTTATTGTGAAATGTGATTTTCACAGTCTTTGGGACAATTAGCACCTTGATATTCAATCTCCTCCATCTTGGCGCTTGCTCTGGGGGCTGAGCTTGACCTCTGACCTCTCTGCGAGGGAGTGTGAGTGAACAGATCCTCTCATTCATAAGGGATTGTTAGAGCATCTCAGCGAAAGAACAAGAATTGGGATGTTTCTTCAAGGAAAGGAAGCATTTCTCCTGGGAAATCCCTTTTTGATTGTCTCTATGGTGGGTCATGACTAAACGGGTTGTGGGCCTATTATCAGAGGGATCCCGTCATGGTAATATGCTTAAATGAACATGACTCTGGGTTGGAGAATATATCATGCATGTTGGATAAGAGTGTCAGGGAGTGAGACAATCTCCAATGTCAAAATCCAAAGGTAAAGTTACGAGGGATGCCATAATTCTCTGTTCAATCCTTCAACAACAGCGCTGACACTTTAAAAGTTCCACTCTGATCATCTTCTGATCTATTTTCAAAGCGTTCCCAGTGGTCTCTTAATCAGGATGATGCCGTTTTTAGTCAAAATTCAAATACCTGTGCCATTTTCTAGTACATAGTTTCTGCAGAGCAGCAGGAGTTCATAAGAAATTCGTTTCAAAGTTGAGGGCAGGACGGTTGGAGCAGAAGTTAGCTTCTGCTGATTTTGCATCATCCTGTTGTTTACATGCTCTCCCACTAGCTTTCAGCCCCTCACAACCCCAACATTAGCAGCACAACAAAAATATGGAGCAGCTCTCCTGCCGCACGGCCAGATTCCAGCTCAGACGAGGAAAATGAATACATGAATGGATGTGTTTGTCTTCAAGTGGATGCATCAGAATGGAGCGGAGCAGGGACACTTTGGCTCGCCCATCTCAGTTGCTGCATCACAAATGGGAGCTTTTATTTTCATCTGCTCCTGATTCACCACGATTTGAATAAAGAAATACTCAGAAATATTATTATGTCCTATAAGTCGTGAGAAAAAAGCTACAAGAACATGTGAAAAACACCATTTTTATTGGAGTAGGTCTTCAAATAGTTGATGTTCTTCGACTGCTCACACAATTAACCTGAATCGGCTGATTTTGACGCGGAGAAAAGTGGTTCTTCATATCAACTTTGCACAACCATGCAAGTGCTGCATATCAGCCCAAAGCCGCTTTTCTTTACATTACATTAAATGTATCAACGGTTGAAGAGTTACGGCAGTCGAAAGAATATCCAGACTGGAGATAAAGTTCCGGTGTTAAAGGGTTTTTTGTGTGCGTTTTTCCTCTCGGCTTTTAGAAATGTGACTGTACGTTTATGCTGACCACGTCTAACGTTTGGTTTTAGGCCGTAAGCAGCTTACTGTGAACTTTGCTCATTAGTTTAATAGTTAACAGGATCGTAAAGGTTAAAATTCTTTTAAATTTGTAAGGATTGGATTCGTTATCTTGCAATAATTAGTTTAATCTATGATCCTTATACCTTTCTTTCTCAATATATAAGTTGGTGAAGTGTTTCATCTGCATGTTAATCTGTTTCTCAAAACTGGAAATCATGTGAAAGTTGGATAAGTAAATAAAGGGATATGGGATTAAGAATATGTTTGCTGCTTGGTAAATTTAGAAAACCTTTGGTAACACAAATAAAAAAATAGAGTTTATTGTCATTTTACTATTTACATGCCCGGTAAAATTGAACCCTTTCATGCTTGGATTTCATTCCAGTTTTTAAAGATATTCTTTTTCTTTTCTTTTCAAGTTGATGCTAAATTTCTGCAGAAGTCCTGGATTAAATGGCACATTTCAAATTAATGACGTTAATTAATAAATGGTTGAGCTGTAACAATCATACATACGTTCGCAATTTCAAACGGCTAAAAGTTGAGGTTTACCTTTTTAGACCTTTGTTATTTTGATTTTAAACATTTTTTTTTAAAAACTTATTCTTGATAACAGAAAACATTGGAATGATTAGCAGGTTTTATGGACTATAACTTGAATTTTTAAGTTCCTCTGAGCATTTTTCCCTTGTTTTTGTCAGTTAAACTGTCATTCTCCCAAAACAACCTCTCAATTCTTCTGAGGGGTTTAACTGATGAGAAGGAGGAAAATAAATGAAATCAAAATGGTTCCTTTAAGAGCCACTTCACTTCACCTGTGATGATCACCTTCGGTGACATGCGGGCCACCCACAGACAAACTCTGCAAAGAAAAATGCATTGAGGGAGTAAACAAAGCTGACATATTTAAACACATGCACACGCAGTCACACCTCTGTCGTGCAGATACAGTTACATGGCCCAGCAGTGCAGGAATGCAGGCAATTGTTCTTTGGGCCATTTAGCAACAATGGAAGATCACAGACAGTTAGCACCACAATGCCTCCATGCTGATCTGAGCAAAAGATTGAGTTCTGCTGGCTGCTCTGCCGCCTGCTGAGCCCTTTTTGGGAATTAGGTCGCTTGTGCAATTCCTCAATTAAGGATTCCAGTGGCAATCCTTAAAAATAATGGCCGTGCCAAAGGACCACTTTGGGCTTGCTAAACTTTAAAACAGTAAAAAGTATTACCTGAAATTTGCACAAGTACATTTACCATTCTTTAATTTCCTTTGAAGGTTTAACTGCAAGGATTGAATCTATAAATGTTGCTTTTATGTTTATGTTTACTTGTATTGTTTTACACCTATCCGCAGTCTCATATGGTTCTCTTTCCTTGTCTTTGTTTTTGCCTCACCATTGTTATACAGACATACAATGTATTTATTGTTTTTTTGCATTTGCCTAACCAACATGTTTTGACCTGCCTTGGACTTTCCATTGCTTGGTATGTGTGCACACTGTTTTGTTATGTTTAGGGCAAAGTAATTTTTCCTTTGCGGTGGATCTTAGATGACATGGATGAATGAAAAAAATAAAGAAATCTGAATCTAAATCTATGGGATACAGTTCCCCGATGTACTCCTCAGAAGCACTTACCTCATTACATTAATCTTGATTATTTGGTGATCTTGATACCAACATCCCCTCCTTATTACTAAAGAGTAGTAGTTGAATGGAGTAGCTGGATAGAATACAGTATTTCCCTCATATTTGCGGGGGTCAGGGACCAGAGACATCCGGAAATACATCCAAATACGTAGGATAGAATATGTTATAAAAAAAAAAAAGCATGAACACCACACTGCCTTTCAAGCTGTCTTTGACATCAGAGTATTTGTAAGTTGGTCCAAAGCAGTGGGAGCACCAAAAAGACAGAACGCCGCCTGGCTGGCCTCATACTTAGACGCCTTGCGCCTTTTGGAACATTACAACAAAAGGAAGTGGTGATGCAAACCAAGGTGTTTAAACTGGTTTCCTGCAGTTTCTGATTAATAGAAACCAAGTAGTCCTGTCTCCAACGCAGACCATTGTGTTCTTGGGTTATGGTTAGGACTGGACTTTAACATACACTCGTTTGCAGAGATAGTCAAAATGTCCAGGGGGCATTTTATGAATCTGTCGTTTACAGGCTCTGCCTTAGACTAGTTTAATAACGACCATTAAGTAGTAGTAGAATCCAAACTTTATGTGGGTCTCATTTGGGGCGCTCTTCGTCACAGAAAACAATCTGATGTCAGTCTGTGCAAATGCATGACGGCTGTTGCATCAGCAGATTCCAGATCTACAAAAGCTTCAATCCTCTGGTACTTCCTGTAGTTTTTCTTGATCAGAAATGATTTCTCCCTAAGTTGATAGGTCACCTGCTATGCACTGCACATTCTTATTTAATGGTGTGATGAGAACCACATACTTTGTGTTATGGAATAATGCATTTAACTGGAGAACCGACAGAATCTACGCTTCCTTTTTACATGCAAAACCTCCAGCAGACAATCAACACGACACGTAGAAACGACAGGTTTGTCACATCCCCTGAACAATGATGACTAGACAAATATTTAAATTTTTTGATCTGAGTCAAGTGGAAACACAATGACTACCTCCTGCCTACCATCAAACTCTGCAGATGGAAAATCCATATTTTAGAGAAGTTTTACAACAGATGCAAATACTATTTTCATTTTAGCCCCATTTGAGGGCAATTCCTCTTATAAGCCCTTTCAAAGGACCATTAAATCATATTTTACCTTCGCCTGAAAAAGTTTTGAGCGAATCCCCTGGAAGTAAAACATGTGAAACCCATTGTAGTTAGGTTTGGAGCAGATGACCTCCAGCTCACTAGTTAAGGAAGTAACTAAATTCTGTGGGAAGGGGAACTGCATGTGACTTCTCAATGGGGATTTCTGTGAAACTAGTTTCCCTTTGTTCAACAATGAGGTAGGTAGTGGAAAAGAAGTAGCTTCTTCCTTTTTTAGCTTTTGTTTTTATTTTTTTTTTACAATTGTGGACATTTGTATCTACAGAGTTGGTAAACATGGATGGAAGTCCCATGCCTTTTCCACAATACATTGTTTTAGATTGAAGAGATCCAAGATCAGAGGTGTTTATTGTTAGTTCACTCAGGCCACAGTTACAATAAGCTGTACAGGGCGTTGACCCGTATGAGTGCTGCAGGTTTTTCGGTTGTCCGGGCCCGTGGAGGATCGCAGAGACAAGCGGCCACATTTAAAGGGAGCACATGTGTGTGGTCTTCATGAAAATGGAACGTACCAGTGTCGTGCATGTGATAAATGTATCACGACTTATTTGTAAGGAGGATAGTGTAAGTTTCACACACTTATGACGTACACGTGATGCTGTTGCACTGGCCTCCTACTGACTGCGTGGAAATGCGAGGAGTGCACGTGATGTTCGCGCAAACTTTGCTTTGATTGCCTAATTTCCTCATCACTTATCACGTGAACAGCAGCAGCGCCCCATTGCATAGTGCTCAGGACTTGGGGGGGGGGTGGTTGAAACTTATTTATGTGTTGCTTAAGTTACAACCTGTCGCCTGCAGCAATCCTGTAGAAAAAACAGATATTTCACTCTCCGGGCTTACTGAGCTGTCTACGACCTTGATATTTCACCTGGGCCACCTGGTTTACAGGTTTGTTCATTTTTCACCTGCAGACAGCCCGTATCCACCCATTATAGCAGTTGTGACTGAAGCATCACAAGTAGAAAACTGTTCAGATGTGCATTTATTAATTTGAAACTGACAACAATTTGAAGCTGTTTCATGTTTTCCAAGGCACATTTAACCTTTCCAAATAAAAGGGTATTGAAAGCAAACAGTCATTCAAAAGCAGCACACTGAAGCACCTGCAGAGTGTAAATATTCTTACGGGGAAAATGAAACTCTGCTTTATTCCCACATCTGTAAATAGGAGTGTAGGAGGGGACAGCAGACAGACCAGAAACACAGGAGTGTAATATTAAAACAGAACCCAGCATTCTGAGGGAAACTAAGACACACTGCATCTGGTGGGGATTTTACCTGACAGAGAGAAACTCCACAACACTCGTGCACTCGTTTAAAGATAGTAAATCAGAGAGGATGTGACTCACAAGCAGCCACGGGTGTGAAGACAACAACAGCCGCGCTCACACACATTTTTCCCTTTATGAGTCACGGAGTAAAGTGTGATGGTAGACCATAGTTCAACAATAAATCCATTGCATACAGCCACGTGAAGCAAAGCATACAAGTCATGAGAGGGGATCGCTGAACCGGGTGTGTTTGGTTATCAGTGCGTGGGAGGAGTTGGTGAAGAAACGGTTTTTGCACAAAGGCAGCGGGTGTGGCACGTTTTGATTCAAGTTTATATATGCAGTTCCATGATTAATGCCATAGCTTAAATACTCATTTGTCATTACGGAATGCCTTTGTGCTTAAAGGGGCAAAACTGTCTGTCTTTCAGACCTGAACTTGGCAGCTGTCAAACATGTTGTGGGATCTCCAGTGTACAGCACAGCACATCCTTCTGCTTCTGCACGATTCGATTGTTCATCAGACCTCCATCTACCGTCTTCTTCAGCCTCTTCAGGAGACACCGAAGCAGTTAAAAAAAAAAAAAAACATGAGCAAAAACCGAAAAATGTTGTTGAAACACATGGATGCCTCCAAGTGGACTTAGGTTTTTGGAGCAGGCTACACTCCAAAAGGACACTGGCGGTCTCTGTACAAGTTGCCTGTTGAAAAACGCACTGCTGATCTTCAATGAAGAATTGTACATGGCGCCATAGCTACAAACAGATACAGAGCCCCCTTGGTCCAACTCAATCAGACAAGTGTGAATTCTGTGGGGCATCTGAAACTCTGGCCCGTTTGGGGATACAGTGTAACAGGCTAAGTCTTGGAAAACTGGTGTCTCAGGCTTGGGGAGGAGTTCTCCTTCCCATTGTTCGTTTATGGTCCCAAGTATACGGTCCGAAGGAAACATGTACACACCTTTCTTAATTTTATTTTTGCAAAAGCTAAACTTGCAATTTGGTTAACAAGGAAAAATCGGTTACTCTCTGTTGGTTGTGTGGATGTTCCATTTATGTTTTTTTCTCTTCTGAAAAGTCGAGTGAATGTTGAATTTGCTTATTTTAAGTTGATCGATGACCTTCAAAAGTTTAAAAGTATGTGGGCTCTGGAGGGAGTTCTGTGTACTATCGGGGAGGATAATAACATTGTGTTCCAATTCTGATGGATTACTGGCTCACATACTGTTTTGCTCCACAATGGGGTACCCTTTATTTCTTTTTAATGTACAGTGTATCTTTATTTTAATGTGATTTATTGTTCAGTGATCAGAGTTTGCCTATGTAGCATCACAGCTGCAGATACAGTTATTTGAATGGAACTCTAAATGCTAAAAATAGCGAGCAGGGTTTGTAGACTATCAACTTGGCTGATGAGTTCAAATATGATCAATGGATTTCAAGTATTTTGTGCAAATTGAAGACATTTTTAAGCTGCACTGGGTATTCTTTTTTTTTTTTAGTAATATAGCAAGGCAAACTAAAATGGATTCATGCTGATATGGAATACGAAGTGTTGATCTTCAATAGCAAACACTATTTTTGCAAATTACTTGTGTAATAAATTGCAGCTGAAAGGTTAATTGTGGTGTTTTATAACCGGCATCTTGGTTTTATTGTTTTGGCCATCTGTCCAACACTCCTGGAAGTTCCACATGAGCTCATATCAAGGATATAAATGGCGAAACATTAAAGGACATAAAACCTGGGGGTTACAAAAAGGTCTGACAAAAAATGTCATGTCTTCAAACATTTTCAGGACGTATTAGTCTGCGGCATCCTTCTTGGGAATCCAAAGTGCTTCCAATGCCAACTACTAACCTAGTACTGTAATTCCAGCGGCTCAAACTCAGACTTTAGGAAAATGTTTGGCCTTCCTTCTAAATTTAAACCCTGACTACACCTGCCTATACTTGGCCTAAAACCCTGTGTGAAGAATGTCAGACTGGACAGCTGAAATAAAAGGTCCAGGAGTCATTTTTGAGATCTCTATAGCAGGTTTGAAGTTGATCCTCTGAGTCAGAAAAATTTAAATTTGAAAGGAACATTACATTCCATGAAATTTGACACATCAAACATTATATTTTAACCTAAATTTTGCGAGGGAAGTCGTGCAACATTTGCACCTATCCATTTTATTTGGTTGGAAATTTAATATTTGCTTGTATTCATAAGCAGTGGAAGCCTAGAAAGATTGCAGCGCAAATGATCTCAAACTATAATGTTGGTTTTAGTGAAACATAGACAATAAAGCAGCTCACAAATCACTGAAAAGGAATATTTTGCAACGGATAACATGCTCCTGTCCTGATGGTTTGTGACATTCTTTGGGTTGTATTAGCTAAGTTTAAAAAGTGAATTCAAAAATTAAAAACGTTTTTTTCTTTACAATTTTCCCACCTGTTTGGATCATTTTTTGTCAATTCAGCAACATTTGTTAATATTAAACCAGCGCCTGTCTTACCTTGCATTTAAATATATAATTAAATAAATATCATGGCATAAAAATGTAAAACTTTTGATTTAAAGATAAAAACGGATTGGTCCTTAACGCAGCAACAAGCTGCTGGAGGTTTATTATCGTTACTATCAGGTATAGATGTTAGTTGGAAGGGCGCGGCGCATGTCCACAGTGTCAAATTAACTTTAAAAACCAAAAATGAAATGATTCAGTTTGTCCCAAGCTGAATACAAAATGCAAAAAACATGAAAATAAAGTAAAATATTCCATTGTGTTCCAATTCATTCTAATGAGGGCAGATTCTAATTAGTTCCTTAATGATCGTTCTATGTAATTATTAATTTAGGAGCGGTTGTTGTACAGAGCTAGAGCAGGTTTGGCTCCTGTCCTGTGTTGAAGTGTCCTTGGGCAAGACACAGAACTGAACTGCATCTGGTGGTCTGATTAGGACGTGCATGGCAGGAGAGCAATGGCAACATTGTGTGAATTTGTAAATAGGTTAATGGGATTGTGACTGTGCAGCTCTTGAGCTTTGATCCAGGTAGAAAATGTGCTTTATTAATATACGGCCTTTACTGCCGGTTTTCTTCTGAGTATTCCTGTTAAGGTACAGAGTTGTGTCTAATTCTGCAAAAATAAAGATAAAAAAACCCCATAATGTTAAATCCAGTAACAGATATCTATATCTACTTTGAAAACTACCCTTACAGCCGAGCCATTCAAAACCTGGTGTGTTTATTATTGTGCAAATGACCTTAACCATGTGGTTGTAAACAATGACAATGAGGCACGGCGGCGGCAGCAGGTCAAACAAACCACGAGGAAGGCTGAGTGCTGCTTCTGTGTTTGGACTCATCTTTGTGACTCATCTTTATGTGCTCAGCAAACAGAAAAAAATGTTTCCACAGAAACAAAGCAGCACAGCCACTCATCCACTATGAATGGATGGATTTGTTTACATCCAAGTCCTCCTCCCCCCACCTCCAGGCTCTTTCCCTCCCTTTGTCTGAAAGCCGCCATGCACCCGACCTCCCACTTGTTCCGTGGAAGCCCTCTTATCTCAGCCCCACACTTCCATAGAAACCAGCACGCCCTCAACAGAAGCCCCTGAGTGACATGTGTGGATGCCCCTTCTGCGCATACGCTGATGTTTGTGCACGAGCAGCTGAGTGTAGGGGCGGGGCATCTTGCATCTCAGTTTCTCTGGTCTGTGCAGTGGAGGAAGTCGCTGCTCTTTCCTGGAAAAGTGTTGCAGACCCTGAGGCACCCGAATGTCCACAGTTGGTGCTGTGTGTGTTTGCTCCAAACACTGCTGTCAATATTGTTAATTATGCGTCAGAACTTCAAAACAAAGCAGAGGATCCCCAATTTGAGACAAAAGCCAGTTATTTGTTTTACTACTTCTGCACAGTAAAGTCACTTCTTCCTATTTTAACCCCGTAAACAAATACACATACAATATTACTTGAAAGAAGTTCAATTTACATTTAAATCAACAGAAACAATAGAACTAAAGCCACAGTCACATGCACCCGTATGGGTGGTGCTAGCTCTGGGTTGTCCGGGCCTGTGGAGGGTCGTAGAGAGGAGCGGCTGCATCTCAGAGGGAGCACAGGTGTGTCTTGCAGTTTCCACCTAAAGGAATGTCAAGAAAAATAGATGTACCGATGTCATGCATTTGGTAAGTGTGTCGTGAATTATTTGCAAGGCTAATGTGAGTTGCACACACCTATGACATGCAGCGACCTTACGACACGCTCTAGTCATGAGTGAGGTTCCTTACTGACCGCGTGCAAATGCTGCACGTACGCGGTGTGCGTGTGATACCTGTGGGATGACCACTCAAACTACACTCAAGCTGCGTTTTCATAGACTATGAAATTGTGCAAAATATATATTTGCCTAATGGAAAAACCACAATTTTGAAAAAACGTGCATCTATTGAAAAACATCTTTTTGTGCTTGGAGGAGGTGGTTTTTGAGGCGTATCAAAATTGGCTCTTTGTATTTTTTGCAAAACTGCAAACAAAACGCTTTTTGAATGAAAAGAGTCATATAGCAATGGCATTGTGCTTCTTGCTAGGAACTGGCTGCACAGCGGGCGCCACCAAGGGGCCCGCAGCATCACACAGCTCATCAAAAGTTGAACGTGTCATGTGGAATTGTTGGATCCACAGCTCCTCTGTAAAATCCCCAACCACAATTTCCCAAAATGGCTTCATCCGTAGCCGCTCCAACGCCTGGATAAGACGATGAGGAGCGCTATTGCAGTGGCAGGAAATTGAATGTATCTGTTGTAAAGCAAAGTATTGTTCACATCCGTCGCCATGTTTTTGAATGACTTATCACGAAAGTTGTTTTTGGTTTATTTGCATAATTATGACTTCATGGACAGTGCATGTCAGAAATCAGAACTCTGTCTCCCCCTCTGGTCACCGGCAGGAACTGTCTAACAAAGGAGTGCGGTTTGAGTTCTAACCACACTTCCTGGATGCCGCACACCTGACTCATTCACTCAATCAACCACAGCATGCTGAAGCACTGGGGGGTATTCCAGGAAGCATGTTTAAACTAGCCTGACTTTAAGCCGGAACTCTGGCTGAAATCCGCCTGAACTTGCTTACTCTGGGTATGTCGGTTCCAAAAGACCGGACATGAGTTAGCTTAACTACGCTTGACTTGGTAACCCTGGGGTAACGCACGTGCACAGCAGGTACATAAAGACATTCTCAATGGATCACCGATTTCTGGAGTCACCATGGAAACGCGTGGAGAAAAAAAAAAAAGAAAGCGCGACACTTGAGACAGAAGTGAGACGGAGTCTGAGATTTTAATGACGGCGTATAAAGATTATACGTCCAATAAAAAAGTAACACGGCTGCATCATCAAAAAAAAAGAGTTTCTGCTTGGAGAAAAATAACAGACAAAGTAAACCCACGAGTTTTTACGATTTCCCTTGTAAACTTAAATGAATTACTTCTATTGGTAACAAATAATGTAGTTAAATTTATTCAAACTCAATAATTGTTTATACAACTCAAATTTACGTATTTATCTAACAAAATGTCACATTACTCATTAATCCTTTTTCCATTTTAATTACTTATATTTCTTGAACTCTCATGTCTAAGTTTGAGCCGGTAGATATGCTCATTTTTAGAACAATAAAAAGGAAGAGCAAAAATTCAATAAGTAACTTTCCGTCATTGTCAATACCAGTGTGCGTCAGAGGGGTGCTATAAAAACTCATCATCCTCTCCTTCACTCTCACTCATGGTGCAGAGACGTAAGCATAGTAAGACAAAATAACTTGGCAAAACACAGTAAAACAGCTAAACAACTAAACACATTTGGTCAAAAACCTACACTTCAACCCAAATCCGTCCAGACAGGCAAATTTAATGATATCCCAGAATCCCTTGCGGTGCCGATCTAACAGCAGCACCAAAGTTACACCTACTTATTGAATTAATTTCAATGAAAGGAAAATAATTGTCTGAAAACTCCGAGTTATTTTTAATGTGACCATAACAAAAAATGATTTATCTTAACTGAAGCAAATAATTAAGTTAGATCAAAGTAAAAAAGTTTCTCTTTAAACATCCATACGTGGTCTTATCAGCCTCTCACGGTGGAAAAAGTATTATCTGAGCTTCTTCATCCACTAAATCATCTTTAAATGGACACACCATGCTGCCTCACCTCTCTGAAATCAAACTAAGCTTCAACTAAACCTGCTCCGGACCAGGTTATGTTCAGAGCATGAGTTGCCATGGCAACTTGACCTACCCTGAAACATACCTCTGTTTCTGGAACCGAAAGCTGAGGTTATCAACTTCCTTAGCCTCAAACTTATCGTGGGAGCTAGCATAACCTGCTTTCTGGAATACCCCCCTGCACTGAGCTCAGTGCGAAGTATTGTTTGTGCCACTCTGCCTTCCTTACTGAGCGTTGTATTTGGACCTGATCTTCTGTCGTCTAGCTGTTTACGTGCCGCCTGCCCCCGACTCTCACCTGGATCTTGACTACTCTTACAAAAATGTGTCTTTTCGACATTTCTAGAATTATGATGAAGCTTTGTGCATTTGTGTGTTGGAAATGCAGCTTCTGATTGTCCAGCACAAAAGGCCTTCCTGTGCAGTCCGCAGGATTTGGGCGAGTTATAAACAAGGAAAAATCTGTATGACACGCCTGTGCCACATCTACTTCAACCTTACTGACCCTTAAGTGTTGTAGAAGTGTTCACTACGACCCGTTACATGCAGCATAACCATAGAAAAAATGTGCATGCACATTTTGGCTCTGCGGGTTCACTTAGCGGTCTACATCCTTCAAACGGGTGGAAACCAATACGTTTCTCCCTGTAAGGGCAAATACTTATATTTAAAAGAAAAATTGTAAGTCGCACTTCTTCAGCAAAAAAATGTTTATTTTCTTGGTAAGTTTTTCTTAGATTTACTGTTTACAATAAATGTTTCATGATAACAGTATGATGCAGCGATTTTTAATGCATCATTTGGAGTTATGTTCATGTCTCTAAATAATGCACACATTTACAAGTATGTTTCAACATTCATGTCACACGTACGTTTTTAAATCCCTCAGTGTTTTCAGGTTGTTTTCATTTGCATTGTATGGAAAAACAAATGTCTTTTGATTGACAGCTTTATATTGATTGAAACGGTTTTTCATTGGCGATTGACATTTTCTTAAAAGCACAGGATGAATGATGTCATAATAAAAAAGAAAGGAACACTGATTAGAGTTAGCTCCTCCCATTTTCTGAAAAAAAACCACAAAAAAAAACAAGTTAATTTACGAGTCCACCCAACAGCTGATATGTAAAAAATCAGACTTCTTTTCGTTTTAATGAATTGAACAAAATGTTAATTTAAAATATTGTCAAATATTGCCGTTTGCCACCAGCCCCTAGTGGTCATTTGACAAACTGCAACTTTGAACAGAAGGCAAAGGCCCTGTTGTGTCACAGAAGAATATCTACATTTGGTGGGACGGGACATTGCTCTGATCGATTGGGTCGAGCCACAAAGACTTAAGTGAGACTGGAGCAGCAGAGAGGCGGCTGTCCTCTTTGTCAGACTAAAAGACCAACCACTCCATGAAGTCATCATTTGAAACCTTCCAAAAACAGCTTTCAGGCTTTCCGAGCCAAAGCCATCACCTCACTGAGTTCACATATCAGCAAAAACATATGGGAATGCAGCGAGAGTGCTCAGGGAGGACTCCGTGGAGATTAGCTCATCAGAGGATGTCCGACTCCCCAGCTCTGACAGAGAGCGGAACAACAATGTCAGTGCATTCCTGCAGCCTCTGAGACTTTCACCAGGCAGCACCAATGAGCCTAAGAAGCCTTTTCACAGGATTACAGTTCAACTCCAGCTCACAATCCGACTTCATGACTCATTTGTTACTGTCAGATACTTATGATTGAATGCTAACTTTGGTTGAATGCTGCTTTGAACAAACCAGCTGCATTTGAGATTCGTGAAAAATGTTGTTTTCACGTAGGCTTGGCGCGATGCCACAAGTCACATTCTTTCCAGGGAAGTGCAGCCTCTCCGGGGCAGTGGATCAGTCCACACTTTCAGTTTTGTGTTTTTTTACCGTTTCCGCACCACCATCATCAAAACTCCAGCTGATCTGAACTTCAGCGAGGGAGAAACACAGTTTGTTCACTTTCACCAACGGAACGACTCCCTTTTCTCAACTCACACACACGCACACACACACACACGCACACACACACACACACACACACACACAGTTACTCACTCATGCCAGCTGACCCTCCTCAGTCTTTCCCAGAACTGAGTGAGCCGATAAACACAGTTCAGACTCAGGTCTGACCAGAATCCCCTTGAATCACTGCCGAGACTTTATGATAAGGGCCCTCGCTTACTGTAAGAGATTTACTCATCATCCAGCTGTGCCTGAAATACTTTTGTTTTTGTGTTTTTGCACATACCTAAGGTAAATGTCAGCAGAGTTTTCTACCACTATATTTGAGGGCATTTTTTAGTCTAGGGCTGCACGGTGGCGCAGTGGTTGGCGCTCTTGCCTCACAGCAAGAAGGCCCCCTGGTTCAAGTCCTGGCTGGGGGACATGAATAACAATATCAATGGGAGACCTTTCTGTGTGGAGTTTGCATGTTCTCCCTGTGTATGCGTGGGTTTTCTCTGGGATCTCCAGCTTCCTCCCACCATCCAAAAACACAATGCCTTTTGGCCCAGGTCTTCCTTGAAAAAGAGATGCAGTCTCAATGGAACTTCCTGGTAAAATAAAATGAAATGAAATGCTTCATAGGTTAATTGGTAACTCTAAATCGACCATAGGTATGACTGTGAAAGTGAATGGACGTGTGATTGAGGACATTCTACCCTGCGACCCTGGGGACCTGTCCAAGGCATCCCCTGCCTTCGCCCACAAGTGGCCGGGATAGGCTCCAGCTGCCCCGTGACCCCAAAAGGGATAAACGGTATAGAAAATGAATGAATATTTAGTCTAAACCAGTGGTTCCCAAACTGGGGGGCGCGCCCCCTAGGGGGGGCGCGGAGGTATTGCAGGGGGGGCGCGGTGGAGTTTTTTTTTTCATACTTTATTGACAAACAACATAATACAATAACAATGTGAATGTCTCAGGGGGAATTGAAATGTGTACATATTGCAGAAAAACATAAGAAATAAAAGAAAAAGTATATAAATATATACACATACATATACAACATAAGAGAAAAAGAATTTTTACTTCAAAAATCTTTGGGGTTTAATAAATTTTAAAACTTTCAAAAATTAAATTAGTCCGAATAGCTTTTTGGTTTTGCAGATGTTTGATAATGGTACATTACTGATTTATTTCACTCAAAAACTGCTGGAATTTAGTTTTGGAGTTTGACCATTTGGCTTTATGAATATGGAATTGTGCCAATAATAAAAACAATTGTGTAATGAAGATACAATCTTTGTCTACTTTGACATTAAGGTAACCCAGAATAATGTATTTTTCTAAAAATGTAACAATTTGTTTAGTTATATTTCCAATATAGTTTCCCACTTCAATCCAAACCTTATTTGTATGTCTGCAGTCCACAAACAGATGATAAATAGTTTCCTCCTGAGTTCCACAGAATGAACAAAACAGGTCCATGTCCAACAAATCTACTCAAATTTTGGTAGGATATGTACAATGCAATATTTTGAAGGACACCTCTTTTATTTTGTTATTTAGACAATATTTATTGCTAATAGTCCAAGCATAAGTCCATTTAATGTCCACAAATTTGGATTCCCAGTAAAACCTCCCAGCAGGTAAGGTTGTGTTATGTAAAAGATTTCTTATTTGTTTATTGGAAACTGAATGAACACAAATATCCACATTGTCCCAAAAAATTGTCTGGGTTCTTAATTGACTTGTGTTCTAAATCCCTTTAAACAGTTGTAGTAGACTGGTTGGAATGGCATCTAACACTATTGCATATTCTCAGGAATACCGAATTTTAAAATAAATTCTTCATACATCAGAAGATGTCCATGAGAATTGAAAAGTTGTCTGATTAAAACAATATCATTATCATACCACCTAGGAGAAAAAGTGATTTATTTTTGTATTGTACATTACTGTTATTCCAAATAAAACAAGTTGTTGGAGAAAAATTATGTTTATAAACGAGTTTCCAGGCCAGCAGGGCTTGTTTGTAAAAGTTTGAAAGTTTTGTGGGTAATTTTTCAATTTTACAATTAGATTTTAGTAAGAATTTAATGCTTCCCAGTGTGTCAAATATATATTTGGGAAATGCATTCCAGATATTGTCTTCCCCTTTCAATAAATTACTTAACCACTTTATTTTAACAACAAAACAAAACAAAACAAATTTTGCATAAGTAATGAAATTTTTTCCTCCAAATAAAATCAAATAATGTTTTGTTTAATAGGTTACAGATGTGTTTTGGAATTTCTAAAGACAGAGACACATAGACAGATCTAGAGATTCCCTCAGCTTTAGATAACATAATTCTACCGTTCAGAGAAAGATTTCTCATTAACCACATGTTATAAGGCGCAGTGGAGTTTAGAAACAAAGGATTGTATGTTTGAGTCAGTGTGGGGGGGGGCTCGAAAATATTGTAATTTTCAGAAAGGGGGGCCCTGCAGAAAAAGTTTGGGAATCACTGGTCTAAACCATGAATCTCCCACCACCGTGTGTGGTTGACAGAATGAAGAAAGATTTGGCTTGTCGTCAAAAATGTTAGAAAACTCCAGATGAATGAAATGTACTTAATATCACTATGTGTGTATCATCAAACTCCAAGCTTTCTTTTTCTAAACCTGCTTGGTTCTGTTTGGGGTCACTGGAGCCCTTTCGACCAATGCTGAGGCACAGGGGGAGGTTTACCTAGACCCATAAAAGTCCTGGTTGTATGAACATTATTCTTTCTACAGATCCCATACTGCATTGCAAAACTGTCCTAATAGTCAAGGCTATTGGCTGTACATAAGAACTGGAGTAGGTGAGTGTGGCGTCACCTACAGAAACTGTGATACCTCTGGCCTCAGCAAAATGAAGTCAATTCAGCCGCCTTTTTTTCTTTTTGTGATGCAGATGCCACCATGTTGGAGTCAGACAATGTCGGTAAGCAGTGATTGGTTTGTGTTGGTCTGAGTCAACACTTCTATACCAACCACTCTCACCAATCAAGAATGAGCTTGTCGGAAGGCCACACCCCTACAATTTGACAGTGAGGTATGCGAAATCTGTCAATCTGGCCAGCAGGCTCTACTGGCTTTTATTGAGGCATCTGATTGGCCAGTTAATAACTTAATAACTTCCTCAGTCGACAGGAAACATTTTGAAGGAAAATTAGGATAATATAGAACACATTCACAGAAAAAGGTATCAGAGCAAGAATGGCTTTTCTGACCAAAAGAATGACCGTGTTTATTTCTCTATAGAAGTCTATGGGATTTTGGAGCCAGCGGGTACTTCCTGTTTGAAACGCCAGTGGGGAGGGGTCACTAAATCAAGTTCTGATAGACAGTCAATGGCTAAGACCACATTCTGTAAATAAAGGTGGATTAAAGGTGTAGTCATCTCCAATTTGAAAAGAGGCGGGACAAAAACCCAAAAGTTCCAAACATTTAAGCATTTATTATCAAAGAAGATCGCACACGCTTGATCCCAAACGTACAAAAATTCATAAAAGTCCAATGTTTTTTTCTGGGGCTTTAAATCCAAACACTAAAGTGGAAAAAGTTCTTTTACAGTGGAGTGAACAGAGACTGAGAGCTGATGTGCTTCAGTCCGGAAGCCAGAGCGTCGTGGCTTTACAGTTAGCTACTATTCCGTGCACATACACTCATGGTGTGATGTGCACGCGAGCAGTTGGGTTTCAGTCCGCTCTCTTCATGGACTCGATTTCTTCACTCTGAAGTAAACAGGAAACCTAGGTAAGAATTTAGAGAAACCTGATTTCCTGTTGCAGACTCTTCTAGGTGTTTCAGTTCTATAAATGTAAATAACACTCAGATGAATGTGATGCTTCATACATTTTAAAACTTCTGACCTCACCTTGTCTGAAAATTATTCGCATTGTTTTTGGTGACAGCATTTTTACAAACTAAGAGAATTAAGCTTCAGAAGTGATTCTTCTTGCAACTCTAGGTTTTTGAAGGAAATAAAAGAATAAAAAGTTATTAATCTTTAGGTTTTGGAAGAAAGTGAAGAAAAAAAACTTTTTTTAATTATTATTATTATTTTTTTTGCAAACAAAAACATCAAAATAAATTTTTAAACATGTTGGTTAAAATTTTCACAAAAAAAAAAAAATAAAGCATACATTTTGTATTAACATCCTAAAATACACTTAAAAAAAGCACATTATGCTTTCCGTAGCAGTTGTGCAAAAGCACAGTGTGGTCAATCTTATCACTTTTGTCAATTTGGTTTCTTTTTATCCTTTTTCAAAAATGTTCTGAAACACTGATCAATCAAAAGTCCCCTTAAAGCGATCTGATGAGCTGTTGCAGGAAAGGGAACAACGCTAAAGCGAATAGAAAAGCTCAACCTCATTGAGGGTTTCTTTTTCAGTCATAATGCCACAAAAAGGGGGGGCCTGCAGCAAATTATCACACTGACTGCACTACCCTTGGTCAAAAAGGAATCCCTAACCCCCGGGCCGGTCCATGCATCTATGGAAATATAAAATAAAATGAAAACTTTCTTAAAGCGTCTAGGCCGGTCGCTAAATTGAAACCTCCAAGATAGAAAAGTTAACAAAAAAACAAACGTATTTAGAAAGTTGTTGCTGTAAAGATCCAGAGAGCAAACAGAAGAAGAGCCTTTAGCTTTAAAATAAAAGATGCATTAAACGTAAACCGTGGATTTATTGCAACAATTGTTCCCACCGACCATAATAATAGTGCCTAAAACGTAGCAATCGACTGTCTGGAGATGCTGCTGATAAAGTTGCTAAAACATTGTATTTTTTTATAACATTGTTTTACAAACATACCAGTTTTAGTGACCCTTTTTTTTTTTTTTTTTTTAAACTACCCTAAACTACCCTAAAAGTCGGATGAGGCTGAATTTGGTGTCCGACTTTTTGGCTTCCATTTCGGCCGTTAAGGGGAAATCTAGATCACATTTTAATGGTTCCTACTCAAAATCCTGTGAACAAATGAAGTTTAAACAGATGTTTTACAGAGGATGAAGATCATCTTTACCCTCAAAAAGTAAGAAAAACTGGAAGCCAAAGAAAACGTCAGACGTCCACTTCAGTTTCTATCAGGTTGGTCCGAGAACATGCTAACATTAAACCGATCCGTGGTCTGAAAAAGGTTGGGAACCACTGCAACAAGGATCCCCACAGATGCTCGCACCAATGTTGCATTGGTGCTGCAGGCCTAAAATAACCAGCCATTAACAAGTCCAGACCAGCACTCTTACATAACCCTAGCCCAATCTACACTGAGCAGTTTTCTCACTTTCTAACTGCCGAGGCGGGACAAACAGGACATTGACGTCTTCAATAATGTATGGAGCAGCTGGATGGTTTCCTGCAGCTGTATCCTGGAGTTGTGCTGCGGTCCACTTCCCCTTATTCCCCGCTCCTCTTTAGTAAAGAAAACCACCTTTTAAAGCCCCGCTAAAAGCTACACTCCTGAAATATTTATGCCCGGATCACTGCCACCTGCGCTTGTTTGCTCAACATAAAGATTCTGCTGGGAGTCGGTCAGCTTTGAGATGCAAACGGACACCAAACAAGAGGAACTAAGCTCGTGCATCACCTGCAGTGCTGTACAACTTTAAACGCAACACTGACTAAATCTGATAAACATCACCCATGCTCTTCTATAAGGCTGCCCAATCCTGGCCTTCAATATCCACCACCCTGCATGTTTTACAGTTCTCTCTTCACTGCTTTCTGCTGAGAGCTGACTCAGGTGTCTCCTCGTTCTGAATGATTGAACACACCTGATCCAGGTAATCAGCTGGGAGAGCTGGAAACCAGGCAGGGTGGTGGATCTTGAACAGTATTGGGGAGCTGTGTACTACAGGTACTTTTGCAATGTTGAGGTGAAAACAGGCAAAGGATGGAAACCGAACAGAACAAGTGTAAGTTAACTTCAGCTTTAGTCTGAAGAGTCTACATCTTTTAAGTCTCAACTGTTCAGCTGAGGCTTCAGGAGCTTCCTGATGTTAAGCTCATGCAGCTTGCCTTGCCTCCAGTTGTGTGCAGCGGTGAAAGTAACCCACATGTCAGCAGATAAAACTGTGAAAGAAAAGAGAAAAAAAAAAGCCTTCTCGTCACCTCTGGCTGTGTTGTTTTGCTGGCGGAAGTAAACAGTTGAGGTTGCGAGTGGTGTGAACAAACAGGTCAACTCTGTGGCTGCAGACTTTCTTCTACCTGCAGCCAAGAAAGCAGATGAATCTCAGATTTCTGAGGAAAGTTTCTTTGACAGATTAACCCTTAGTGGTCTAAACTCACTGCTTCTTACAATACGTAGAAATGGCAACCCCCCTCCCCCACCCCCCCTAAAAAAATATAGTTTTTATTCATATTTTGATATATCTCTCCGCTCCACTTCCTCTCTCCAACTCCATGTCCCACCTGCCCGTCTTGCCACCATGGGGGGGGGCAGAGCTTTCAGTCGCTCCGCCCCCCCAGCTATGGAATTCTCTTCCTCCAGATTTACGCAATACCGACACACTGCCACTGTTCAAATCCAAACTCAAGACTCATCTCTTCAAACAAACATACAGTTAATCCACTCAGTTAACACAACCTCATTTGTCTGTTTTCTATTCTGTTTTTGTTTATTTGTTAATTTATTTTAAATGTTTTTATGTTTTTATGTCTTTATGTTTACTCATGTTTTACTCTGATAATTTCTTATTGATGTTTTATTCTGTTTTTCTTATTTTAACCTTGTACAGTGACCTTAGGTGACCTGAAAGGCGCTTGAAATAAAATTTATTATTATTATTATTATTATTATTTAAGGTGAAGTTCTCAAAAAGGTTTTAAGCTTAAAAATTGATGGTTTGAACAGACAAGAGTTAATGACACATAACTGGGATTTGCCTGGGAACAAACATTTTATGTAATTTAGTGGCGCTTCGTCTGCTTTTTTAAGATATTTTTCACATTGTTTTGACTTTGTCTGTGCTTTGCTTTAGGATTTATACATTTTTAATTCACTTTCAATTTTCTTTATTTCAAACAAAAAAGTTTAAAAATAGAAGACCGTGTGCTTGAAAAGGAGGGGGTTGAAGAGAAATCTTGTACACTCTAAAAAGAAAAAAGTTGATCCAAGTTAATTAAATCACTTCAATTGGTAACACCTAATTGAATTAAGATTATTCAACTTAATTTTTTATGGCAATCCCACTCAATTTAAAAAGTTGATTCACCAAAGAAAGAATTTTTACATTTTGTTTATACAATTTAAATTGACACATTTTTCTAAAGTTTCAACCGATGGGTCTTGTTATTCTCATATCAAAGACATGAATGACCCAGCGATGTCTCGCATTACAAGGCAGGAGTTGTGTTGTGTTGTGAACGCTGTCTTTAACATTGGGACATACGATTATTTTCCGCACAAGGGGGTAGGTGATCATCCTCTACCAAACTCTAACTCATGATGCAGAAAGAAATAAAAATAATAATTTAAATTACTAGTTAAAACAGCTAGACAGCAAAACTCATGGACAAAAACTCACACTTAAACCACAATCTGCCCAGATGGGCAAAGAAAACGTTATCCCACAATTCCTTGCGCTGCCTTACGTTATGACGTCATGACACATTGACAGCTTAACACCAAAGTCACACCAACTTAATTGAATTCAGTTGATTGAAAGTAAAATAACTGTCAGACAACTGTGTTATTTTTAAGTTTTTAAGTCTTTTCAACTACAGCCCAAATACTATTTTTAGAGTGTATGATCCCGCCCCCCCCCTTTTGTTTTTGTTTTACAACCCCTGACGATGTGCGCATTTCTATTTACTGTTTTGTTCAAAACATTTACACTGCATTATGTATAGCACCTATGCAGAAGGGACATTTTTGTTGTTGTTGCTGATGATTTCTTGCTTTGTACAGTTTCATTAGTGAAACGATGATCAACCGGTAAATTGAGAGCTTTTCTTTGTGGCTCAGCTCTCTCTTCACCACAACAGACCGTCATCATTCCAATTGTTGGGAATCAGGAGCAGATGAAAAAAGTGCAGTTTGAAAAAGAGAAAACTGCCTGATGATGCAGGCCTCTCACATTCCCATTGACCAGAACATGCTGCTGGAGGTGAAGGCTCGCTCCATGGACAAAGCTGGTGCCAAAGCTCGTCTCGGTCACAGTCAGCCGAAGGAAACTGTTCAGGAGTACATAAGAGGAGCTGAGAGTTTTCTATAACATACTTGTTATGTAGAAAACACAGTGGGCAGGTCTCGAGCTTTCCGCTTCTGATGCATCCACTTGTAGACGACTAGATCTTCGTTTTCCTCGTCTGAGCTGGAATCTGGCTCAAAACCTCATATCTCTACTTTAGCTTTTTTGTTGCACCTTTCATTTTAAGATGGGGGTGTGAGGGGTTGTAAGCTAGTGGGAGAGTATGTAAACAGAGAGCTTTCAGCAACAGGGAGGGGATGGTGGGCTGGGTTGCCACACGCCAACAGTCAACATAATTATAAAGACAAGACCACCGGAAACGCTTTCAAAATCAAATGAATCAAATAGAGTGCTGTTATTTTGCTGTTTAAAATATTTTTAATGAGAACATTTTTCTAAGACAGAAAATAAGACATTTTTTCTTGACACAGGAGTCTTTCTACAGTCAAATTAGACAAATTAGACTGAAGCAGCTACCTTCAAACTACGGGAAAGTCTGCCGTGGCTCCTGTTCTGTTGTCCTATAATCAGCTGTATGGAGGAGTGCAGCAGCCGTTACCCGAGGTGAACCTTGCTGTGGGGATCTGCGGTCTGTTTTTACAAGCTGTCTAAAGCAGCTGAGTGGTTTTCTAATACACTCATCTGCACGCTTGCTCCTCATCTCTCCTCATCTTCTGCGCCGTCTCTAAATCACTCTGCTTTCGTCTCCTCTGTCTCCATCTGCTACCACACACCGTTCTGGTTATTCATCTCAGCCTTCCTCTCCTCTGTCGCTGCAATCTGCTCGCGTGCATCGCTGCAAATAATAGATTTGCTTTGGCTGCTTTCAGGCTTTTCAGTGCGCCATGCATCTATGGAAATAAAAAAATAAAAAAACAACAACAATGCTTTTGCATTACCTGTCACCATGAAAGCAGTACTTGCAGAGTCGATTTAAAGCTGTGCGGTTTAAATGGCCACAAGCATCTTTGCGTGCTTTCCGTTTGGCTTATTCATGGAGCTTTTGGATGAGGATGCTAACATACATGTCTGGAGACATTTTACAGCATGGCAGGTTCCTGCAAAATTGATGAGTGCATTACAACTGGCTCCATCTCTGAGAACCAAATTACCCCTGAGACCATGAAACCACACAGGAATTCATCCCAGTGATATTGAGTCCAAATACAAACAGCCTTTTAAAAAAAGAAAAAAGGGGAAAAAAGTTCCTAAATTCACAGAAGGAAAGGAAACTGTAGACGAACCGGCCGTGACAAAACAAGATTTATGAGGGATGATGTTTTTTTTCTATAACCTTAAGGTTTCAGAATCAGAAAGCCTTTATGGTCACTGTCCACGTGTACAATGAGATACCAACCGTCACCATATCAGTGCAAAAAACTATACTGTATATACAGAATATAAGCATGTAGGTTATGCACAAACAGTATGCTAAATAAATACATGAATACAGTAATTAAAGTGTTACTAAAATAATAAAATGCGTTATTGTTAATCTAATAAAAAAAGGTGCATGAAATCAGATATGCTGCACCAAAGAAAGATGAAGATAAGTTAAACAAAAATAAATAAATAATGCACAATGAATTCAGGATTCAAGGGGGTATGGAATTAGAACCTTTCTTCCATTTTGCCACATTAACGGCAGAGCTACATACGGTTGTTTCATTAATCAAATACATTTTAGAAACTTTTCTTAAATTATCTGTTAACATTTGGATTCTTTTTTCACTGTTTTTTCCAGCGAACTCAGACTGACTCAGACCAATCACTGCTCACTGATGATGTCACACTCACTCACTCACTCACTGTCGCACTGGTATGATTGGTCCACATTTGGTACAGGCCAGAGTTATTTTTGGTCGCAGAGTCCACTTTGATTGGCAGCCGGGAAAGCTCACCTGTGATGAAAGATGTCTATGAAGACTCTCATTCATCCAGATTGATTCCATCATAGTAGTAGGTTTAGGGGCTGTCATCTGGACTTAGTTTTTAAACGTTAGAAGACATTTCACCTCTTATCCAACAGGCTTTGTCGATTCACTCACCTGTCATGAAGTTCTCGGTTTACTGCAGATGAACTATGGTATGGTTCTTCCAGCGTGAACAACGATGGAAATTCTTCCTGCACCACTTGTCGACTGGATCAGGTGTGTTCAGTCTTTAGATGGATTCACCTGATCCAGGCAAACTAAAAAACTAAGGTAACCAATGGATGGAGGGTCTTGAAGACCAGAATGGGCAGTACTGGTACTGAAAGTATGTTGTTCATTATTTTGCATTGAAAGAACCCTTTAAAAGGTTATCAGATAATCTCCCAGAGATAGATCCCAAATGTCAAACGTTTCCTTTTTTTGAAGGATTGTCATTGATAAGTCACCTGCTTCAATTTTAACTGAGAGGCTTTGAATCCGGCTCACCTAGGGTTTCCTGTAAAATGCTGCATTACCAGGTATGTTATTTTTTAAAGGATTGCTTTGGTTCAACTCTTTGAACTTTGACAGAAAATCTTGTTTTTAGGAGTTTTTTTTCTCCTAAAACCTTGTTCTCAGAGTGTTGTAAATGGACACCTGCTGGTGGGGGGGCTTGTTGCTGCTGCTGCTGCTTCGTTGGCGCCTCCGTCTTGAAGGTGTGATAACCGAAAACAAGCTGTGGCTTGGAGGAAACACTACAGTCGTTGTTCAAAGAAACTGACCGGCTCTTGACAGGAAATCTGAGGTCTCAAATGTCAAACTCTTCCCCTCCGTTCACCATTTTTTCAGAAGCAACCTCTTCCACTCACTGCGGGGATATTTTTTTTTTAACAAATTGTGTTTTACAGCGGCTTCTAAAGAAACAGGACGGATGAACTAAACTTATCATGGTTTGATGACGTAGAAGCTTTACCTGAAATCCCTTGACAAATATCGAAACTTAAAAAAACTTTGCGTAAAGCATCAGTTCAGTGTTTCCTTATAACCTCTCTTGAATATACAATATAAAAACAAAATAATTAATGTTGTAACCTACAATTTGAAATGGGGTTCTTATATCCACCTTTAGCTGTCTAACATCATCTCAGATTTTGACATTAATTTATTTATCTTAGAAATAATAGTAAAAAATCAGGTAATAGTTGGGTAACAAGACAGACTGGGAATTGTGTGTTCTCAAGAAACTAGAACTACAGTTTGTTAAAGGTCAGAGAGCAAAACAAGCTCTAGAATATATGCAACCCAGGGTGGGGAAAGCACTGAGGCACTGAGGGGGTTTAAAGTTTACTTTGATGACACATAAATAACCAGAGATTAAAGAGGATTACCAGTGGAGTACCCCAAGGCTTTGTTCTAGGACCCATAGCGGAGATGTGACAATTATAAACAAACAATATCTATGAAAGGATTGAAACATGAATAAAATAAACATATTTATACTCGTTTTCTTTATATTCCATGTTTTCCACAAACAAGCTCCTCCCCTTATGCAACAGGCACACAAAGGGAGCATCAAAGTAGGGTTTTAGCATTAGTTTTAATCATTTAACTTTAAGATTAAATCTAGTTCATTCAACAGATCATTAGGGCCCCCATTAAATAAAATAAACAAATATATAAGAATAAAGTTGTACATTATGGGAACAAAAGTCAACAATTTATCAGAATAAAGTCTTATGCTTCAAAACGTAGTTTTACAAGAAAAAGTCATGCTGTTTGGAAAAATAAAATGTTATTTATAGCTTTTGAAACGTTTCAACAAAGACAAACATTAACTGTGAAAGAAATCAGAAATCTGCTGAATCTGTCTTTTCTGAACTATTTTTGTAAATGTAGAACTGTATTATCATGAAATTACATATTTATTCTTGTAAAATTATGAGCTTTAGAATAAAAAATATATGATTATATTCTCATAAAATTCAATCCATCTTCTAAACCCGTTTTTTCCTGTTTAGTTTGTTTAGTTTAGTTTAGCAATCAGCTATTGTATCCAATGACAATTAGTGAAGCCCGCTGAGAGAACTGTGCTGTAATATTGGGCTATATAAATAAAATTTAATGTAATTTTTTTTAATGGTGGCCCCAATACTCCATCGGTAATGCAAGAGAATTCCTCATTAATTTTCTGTTTTTCTGTTTTGCAAAATGGCTGATTGTCTTATTTCTACCATTGTGTCAAAGTTGCATCATCTTTTTAAAAACAAAAATATATTGTCAGCCTCAAAAACTGTTTTAGCAGAGGGATAGAGTGACTTACATGGTTGTTTTTAGTGTTTTCATGTACAAACAAGCCTCTCTAATCCAAGCCATTCCAGCTAGTAATCATAGTTAATACTCTCCCCCTGACAAAAACATCCCGGCAGAAGCTGCAGTGGGAGTCATAAACACTCAGAAGCATCAGGGAAAGCAGCATTTATCAGAGCGTTTCTGCTTTGGACGCCTTTGTGCTGCGCGGCAAAAAGAGAAATGATCAGCCTTAACCAGCCAATTGGTTACAGAGTCAGCTCACTTTATGTAGGGTCAACATCAAAGCGGTCACTACCCATAATCCCACCTGCTCTGTGCCGCAGTTCAGAGCCTCTTTTAGAGACAAAATCACTCCAAATAGAAGAATGTTGGATCTGCTGCTGCCTTCCAGCCTCATTTGTCTTCCTTTCTGTGTCCTCCTCACTCAGTGCCCCCTTCAAGTCCCTCCCTGCCGCTCGTTTTTTTCATGTGTCGTACTGTTTGGGGAGTGGAAATGGCTTTTTTCTAAGCTTACTGCGGGTCAACTCAGGTCAGTCTGATTTGTGAGTAAAGGAGCAGCCTCCAGACTACGATCCGGCTTTTTAAATCAAGCTGACAGTGATGAAAGCGCACATTCTTTTCATTATCTAGTTTTTATTCAAACCTATTTGATGGAGGAACCTGCTAGTAATAATGATAATAAAAATAATAATGGATTAGATTTATCTGTGCTTTTTCTTGGTGCTCAAACCACTTACACTTTGTCACTTTTACTTTAAAATCTAACACAAGAATGAATGCTATCATTTCAGACACATCATCACTAGATTTGCATAAAACATACTATCACTATTTCAAAAACCTTAAATATTATAATTCATAGCATATTTTACCACTCTATCCTCAAAGTGAACTACATCCTCGTAACAGTTAAAACTAATTTTTCTGACATTCTGCTACTAATGAGGAATGCTATGCTGTTTTTAAATAGAGAAAATTTTAATCAATAATACAAAGATATCTTCTATTACTCTGTTATGAAAAATACTTTTTTACTATAGTACTTAATTATTAGTAATTTGTAATTTAAGACCTTTTGGATTGAATAATGCATTTTATTTTTTTTAAATCGTCTTTTCTATTGACCTACAGTCTGCTGAGATGTTGAAACATTTAAGATCACGTTTGAAATGTGTGTTTTCTGAAATAATTGCATTTCTTAGATTTCAGGTAAAGGTGTTGCACTTCTAAACAAAGTTTTGTGTATGGTTTGACCATTTATGAGCTAAACACAGAAAAGACCATTTGATCTGCTGCCTGAAAATTCTCATAAACCTTCTGATGCTATTATTTTCCAGTCTAAGGAACATGTAAACTATATATTTACATTTGGTGGGAGCTTTGAAGATGGACTAAATTCATTTTGATTTTGTGTTTTAATCATTTTGGAGGCCCTCCTTAAGCTGTCTTAATTCATTATAAGTTAGATTGTAAATGGAAAAACTCAAATATTGAGCAGATCGTTTGAATCATAGTATATATCCTTCCCTGATTTGGCCACTGTGGACACAAGACATGGTCTCAAAGTGACACTAACCCAAATGATTGGTAAATCCTTTGTCTGTCTTTTTCTCATGGCGAAGGGGAAGTGAAAAAAGACGTCTACGTCAAACTGGGAAACCCAACAGAACTCACCGTGTAACCTCGTCTCTCCTTCCCACTACACAAAAATCTGTTGCTTGAATTCTGAGGCCGAAAGTTCAAACGGGCTGGTTCCTCTGAACGTCCCAGCCTGGAACTCCCCACCGATCTTCAGGACGGAAAGGAATACTTTGAAGTGGAAAATCATCAAAATGCAAAGATTTTCCAATTGTTCTCTTTGCGTAATTATTGGGGATTGTTGTGAAGATTTTCCTTCTCATTTTCAAGCTGAACTTCAAATTTTCGGTAGCCTAAGCAGTGATTGATTCACGTCACTCTGAGTCATTGTTTCCATGGTAACCACTCTCACCAATCAGGAGTGAGCTTGTTGGAAGGCAACACCCCTAAAGCGGGAAACACAAAATCTATCAATCAAACGAAGAAGAAAAAAAAAAGGGGGATTAACAAGAACATGATAAAGTAGAAGTCTATGGGATTTTGGCTTCTTGGAGTCCGTGGGGACGCAAGGGGGAGGGGTCACTCAGTCCAGTTTTCATAGACAGTCCATGGTTATGATGCACCATGTGAGTAAGCATAGGTTTTGTGGTAATGTCGATCACATGGTACAGCATTTTAACGCTCAGGTGATGAATGAGCTCATGGAGGACAGAAACGCCAAAAGAAAACGGAAATGCTGTCAAAGCATTTGCAGCTTAAAACCTTAAAACAATGAACTTCCAAACAGTTTTGTCTAAAAGCTGGAAAAAATCAGCATAATACCTTTTAAACTATGTTTACCAGGTTATGACATTGTTATAGTGGAATCTGTGTGTAGCGTCTGTCACTAAATCCCTCAGTGGACAAACCTACAGCTTATGGAAACCACCTACAACCAGAAGAACCGTCTGTGCCCCCAGATCAGGACGTTGATTCAAAACTGGGTTTTCCTGATTCTGAATGCACAGGTCTGACTCACTTCAGTCCCATTCACACGTCTGGGCACATGATCTGTCATTCACCCATCCAGCGATGAGTTCCGTTATTTTCACTGTACTCTCAGTTGGACTGCGGGTCACCTGGCAGCAGCTCACTGCAAACCTGTGAGACGGGAACCAGGGCCACATGTTTGCTAATTCCTGCTTACAAGTGAGCCGTGGCTGTTTGTTTTGGACGGAGCAGTAAGGCGAAGGCAGATGGAGATGTTTTCTGCCTCTACTGAGGTTATGATTCAGATGGAAAGCTGCAGAGGAAGGATGAGGTATTGTCTCGTGGTCAGAGAATGAACTCATTCCCCTCCGTCCCTTCAGGGGAGGGGGGGGGGGGGGTTGGAGGTTGGAGGTAGGTCAGGAAGATGTGGCACGCCAGTCCAGATGTGGTTTCTCAGAGAGATTTGGAAAAAAACCGCCAGCAGCAGAGAAAACGACGTGTTGCTGCAAAATCTGAAACCGCAAGAATTCTGCCAAAGAAAGCTAGACGCAAACAAGATGTCTGCGAGTCCGACTGAACGTGTCAGGCGGGAGCGTCTGCAGACAGCTGTGCACCGCGACCGCCAGTAGCAGATTGTTTACTGAATTTCGGACGCCTTTGAAGCAAAGCAATCGTGAAGATATACGAGGATTCAGAGAGGAAATCGGCATCCAACTGCAGCTGGGAGCCTCACATCTGCAGTGAGGAAGCAGCAGCTGCGCAGACTTCCTTTGCCGTCTGTTCAGTTCATTCATGGCCAGACAGGAAGAGGTTTGAAGGAAGCACAGTTCTGGACCACAAAGCATATTTAGAGACTCTCAGAGAGATGAGAAAGATCCAAACTGAAACCGTGCACTCAGGTTTAGTTTTTTTACAACGGTCTGGGGGAAAACTTGACTCTGATTGGCTGCTGGGTGTGGAAAAAGTAAGGGTTAATGGCCGACCAAGTGTGCATTATTACTTTTTAACGCACGCCGTGGAAGCCTGAACCATCCGACGCGATGCGCCGCACCACGTAACAAATAGTCCGCGTCGCGCAGCACCACCGCTGCAGTCAAGATTTGGCGATATCTATATGCTGATCTTTCCGATGGGTTGAATAATCAGTTCAGAGAGACAGTTCACCTCTTACCGCTTGTTTTTGTCCAAATGAGGAAGCAAAAGGTTGTTTTAAAAAAGCCGGCGCAGTGATACAGAACAGTTAAGCCAGCTGACCGGAACTTCTTTTTTGTGCGGTTATCCCGTGGTATATCACTTTTTAATGAACACCCAGCAGCCAATCAGAATCGAGTATTCACCCGGACCGTGGTATAAAAGTGATAATGGACAGTGATACACCACAACAAAAAAATGAAGTTCCGGTCACATATCCCAAATGCTCTATTTCATTGTGCTGGTAGCACCTGAATTGCACTGATGCGTTAGATTACTGTACTAACATTGATTGAATGTTTATTTTCTAAGTGACCGTGGTATAAACGGGATAATGCCCTTTGGGGTCATCAGAAAATGAACCGCCCTCTGCTTTGTGATGGTTCAGGCTTCCATGGCGTGTGTTAAGTAAGGTTTAATTCCTGCTTGTTTTTGTCCAGATGATGAAGCAAAAGTTTGTTTTAAAGAAGTCGGCGCAGGGATACAGAACATGTAAGCTATGTGACCGGAACTTCTTTTTTTTAGGCGTGCGGTTATCACTGTGGTATATCACTTTTTGATGCACACCCAGCAGCCAATCAGAATTGAATATTCGATTCTGATTGTCTGACACTTCGTCGCCCATCAACCCTTACATACTGAACACCTCACCGGGTATCATATTTTACATTCAGACACTTTTTTTTATCTGCACTATGACCAAGCATCAGACCTGCATCTCTTTGTTTCCTCCCATAGTCTCTTTAACAGCAGAAATTGCAAATAAAACCTGTTCTCTAAACCTGTACTTTTGAACTCTAATCCAAACTCTTTTGAATGATCTCATTGGAAATTACCAGCTTTAGGGCTCCACTTGCGCATCAGCTAAAAACATTTGTTGTTGATCTAAAGAATCAAAACAAAAACCACCATGAAACACTTTTGAGTTGATCATAACACACTGTGCAAAAAATGGATCTCTACAACGGTGCGCCTCCAAAATTGTCTCAACTTTTCTCCATTTTATCCTTGCAGTTTACAAAAGTAGGAATCTTTTTATTTTTATTTTTTTATGAAGGAAACGTTCAACTTTCTCCAAAGGAACGTGTCTTAATGAGGAAGAACGAGCTGCAGATCCCAAAACAGATTTTCACAGAAAGAAGTTTAAAAAATGTATTGTTGTGATTTTTGTAGGATCTTCTGGTCTGAACCAGTGGAATTTCCTAGACATCCCTCTGATAACATGTGCAGATGTGGATTAGTACAGCAGCTGTGACAACTGCTTTTTATGCTGGCATGGACAACAGCAGGGGAAGCATAAGAAAACCTCCGACCCGCAAAGCGATAGCCCCGTTAATCCCAGTAATCCTGCCTTCATCCCACCTTGACCTTTATGCAACTACCAAAACAAAAGCACAGACATGTTCTTGACTCTGAGTTCACAGTTTAGCCCCCAGAACATCACCACAAAGCTGAAAAATAAAATGTTTCTGCAACATCTGCCTCTCACAGCCATGCAGGACTTCGGTAAATGCGTTTGCTCACACGCTGACATATTTCAAATTCTCCTTTGCATATCAGCTGCTAGGATTTAGAAACTGTTGCATAATCAACAGCAAAATAAAAATGAACGTGATGTGGCGACCTGCCGATAATCCAGTTACAACGGAAATCCTTTGTGATCACATTATCGCCAACATTGGAGCCAGATGGTTGTGGAGAGAGGCCGTCACTTATCTGCAAGCTTGGTTCTCTGGCTGTCCTGCGATCTTCACACCATAGGAAAGACGTTTCTTGCTGCACCAAAACAAAAACGGTCATGATTTGTTTTGTTTTTTTCAGACTCTAAATCCCTGACCCCAAAAATCCAGGAAGATTCACAGGTCTTGAAACACGGATAGGCTTCACCTCTAAAGTGCTGTCAAATAATCACATAATTTTAAAGAGTCACTCCCATCAGCTTTTGATCCATTTTCAAAGCGTTCCCTGTGGTCATTTGTTTATGATTTTGCCATTTTTAGGCAAAATTTGACAAAAATTTGTCATTTTACAGGACATAGTTTCTGCAGAGCTGCAGGAGTTCATTAGAAATTCACCTCTGAGTTGTCACTGTTGGAGGGAGCAGCCCTGCCGCTCTTCCTGTCACCCATAACAGAGGAACAAAAATGGCAAGCAGGAAAACAAACGTTCATGGATCTATGTGCCTGCAGGTAGATTCATCAGAATGGAGCGGAACTGGGGGACTTTGTCCCACCCAGCGTATTTTTGACAGCACATATGCAATCTTTTTCAAACAACATTTTTTCCTCTGCTCCAGATTCACAACGATTTGAATAAAGAAATACTCAGAAATGCAATTTTTGTGAGGAGCTTTCTTTTTATATGTCAACTATTATCAAAGAAATGTCACAAGAACATGTTAAAAACACAAAAAAGTCTTTAAATTTACACATAAAATTAATTTTTATGGTATAAATAATTTTTTTTACATGCATGTAAAAAAGAAGCAAGTTTTTGGTTGAGAGGTTCTAGCGTATTTTAATTTTTATGAATGTATCACTCCTATCACCGTTGAAACATTTGTTTTATTCTCACTAATATTCGGTATGTTAATGAATATTAGAAATAACTTTCAGGTGAATTGTTCCATTGATTAAAAATATTGTGATCACAAAATCTTGTCACAAATATTTTCTGCAAGTATTTAGATTTTCAGAAAAGCCACAAAGTCCCTGAACCACTGAATCAAACTGGTGGTTCATGGTGAAAAGGTGTTTTTTTAAAAATTATTATTAACCATCATGAACATCACAGTCAAACCGATGCAGGATGAACAACTGTAACTGCATTAAAACATTTCTTTAACTGTGTGTTTTTGAAGAAAAAAAATGAAAGTCATGCAACAATTGTTAATAAAAGTTCTTTAAATGTTTAACATCAGTACTAGGACAGTACTTTTATCCGAAGACATGAAAAGTTTCTGTAACTGTGTGAGAACTTCTCTTTTTACTGTCTTCCTGCTCTTTTTTTTCATGTCTTCACACCTGATTGTAGTTTCTAATCCCCACAGCTGCATCCCAATCTAAGATTACACTTCAGTTTATAGAACTCCATGCTTTTATGTGCTTTTCTCCACATTGTTGTGGCTTTTCTTGATCCTCCTCTAGTTTTACTTGAACTTCTTGGTTCAAAACTTCAATTTATGCTAATAATTCTGTCAGTTTAACAACCTGACTCTCTAGTTCAGTCACCTCTTAGAAGGAGGGGCTCTATTGTGAATATTTCTGTTTGTATTCAAAGGCTCCAACAGTCAGATTGCATATTTTAAGGAGTATTTTATGTTTACGGTGTTCCACAGAGGCTCCGTTTTTCTCCTGGTGAGCGATCTCACAGCATGGAATCTACTTATTAAAAAAAAAAAGGACACTTCGATGGAAATGATCAGCCTGCAGATTTACAATGCAAAGAAAAAACCCAGCTCAAACAAAGTCTGCGCTGCATTTACATTTTTACCAGCTGCCTCGCAGAGACTCATCACGCATGCAACATTTCAGGATGCAGATACTTGCTGGGAAATTACAATTTCAGATTGTACCCCCTTCAGTTCAGCGCGCGCGCATCCTGATGAACATGAAAAATGTTTGGCGTGCATTTTTTAGCATCACACTCTGCGTGCGCGTAATTACTTTTCTTTCATGAGAACAGAACTCTGGGAATAATGAAATCTCCGTGGGAAGAGCAAAGACTTCCAAGCATTATTGCAGATCTTTACATACACAGAATGAGTTTGGGGTAGAAAAACTGTGCATTTGTGTATTTTCCTTTTTGGATGTGCAGTTACTTTTTGCATAAATGTGATGGTGAACAAATGGTGGACGCGTAAATACTAATGTCTGAATGCTCACCCAGTTCTACAAAAGTTTGTTGCCGTAGTGATTTGAATACAAATAAAACGATCAAGCATAGAGAAGAGGAACTGCAGCATAGAGGTTGTTCTGCAAGGCAGTGTGTTTGTATTTAACATTTCATTTATAAGGCCAGCTCATAGGGCTTTACATTAAACATTAGGTGGCAGGTGGGTCTTTAACCTGGATTGAAATAGACTGTATCAGCTGATCTAAGGCTTTCTGGACGTCTGTTCCAGATCTGTGGAGCGTAGAATCTGAATGTATGTTTGGTTTGGACTCTAGGAACTGACAAACTGGATCCAGATGAGCAGAGAGGTCTGGCTGCTTCAGACTGGGTCAGAAGGTCAATCATGTAGAAGCAGCTGCAGGACTGCATCCATTTTTTCTTTCTTTTTACACACTTGTGGGTCAAACGGCACTAAACAGAGAAATGCTTCAATAGACCAACACAATACAACTCGATCAGGTCAAGAAATGAATAAATATGACAAGAAATAAATCAAAGATGATGGAGGATATTATTAAGGACAAAACAAAAATCCTTCACTTCTTCAGTCCTTTTTTTTTTAGAAAATTTGGTAAAGAAACTTTGAGATAAAAATAGTCCAATTTAAAATAAAAATAAAAAAATGTGTTTTACTCATTTAAAAATCTAACAATTTGACTATTTTATTCCTCTGGATTTGAAAGCAATTTGAGTTATTTAATTTATCAATAATCACTAATATTTAGATTAGATACAAACCTTTTTTATTTCAAATCAACCCACTTAAACACCTTTTATCACTTTATATATTATTGACAAAAAATAAACTACTAGTTTTCTGTGTTTTGAGGATTCCAAATCCATTACAGTTGTGAAATGTAAGAACCATCATTGTTTTTAGTGTGGACTCATCTAATCTCCTAAATCAAATAGTGTGATAAGAAATTTAGAGCAAAAACGTTTCCAAAATATGCAAAATATGGAGCAATCCAGTTGCTGATGGAGGAACAATTGCAGGTTTAGATTGAATTTTTAAAATGTTCTTTTCCCCTTCAAAACAAACAAACAAACAAACAAACAAGCAAAACAATGTGACTTTTCCAGGCTTTTCAATGCCATCCTTTTTCTGACGGTTTTATTATTGTTGGAATAACAGGTGGGGATTTACATTCTTTACTTCCAGGGAATTTGAGATTCTCAGGAAGTTCAATGAATTGCGATTGTGTACTTCAGCAGAAGTGTTTGCTATGCTTATTTCAGTTTTGCATGCATACGGTTGTTCTGTTTGACTTTTGCTTTGCATGAATAACACAGACGACCTCTTTACATCCCATTGACTAAGTATTTTTCCCCTGAAGTAATTTGTTCGAACGGTCACAGATAGTAAAGTTACAGAAACATAAAAAAAAATGTAAATTATGTCACGATAACAAATATATTAACATGCAAATCATGATAATAATAATGAAAAAAATAACTGAAACATGCCTGAGTTAAAAATGAACTTAAAGAATGTAAAATCCCCACCTGTTATTCCAAAAAAAAAAAACAGCAGACAGCAGATTTTATCCTAAACACCTTTCTGGTCTAATAGTTAACCTTTGACCTAGCAAAAGCTGGACGACAAACGCAGGAAGTACAAAACATAACGTAAACGTGTGAATTCATGTCAAATCCTGGATCTTTGAAGATAAAACTGTTGTCAAAAATTAGTGGAGACATAGAAACAGCTTGAACTTGAGCAGTTTAGGGCTGTTATAATTATAAAAGGCAACATTTGCATTTAAATAAAGCGAATTTCTCTGTATAAATCTTAAACATCAATATTATTTGAAAAAAATTAAATAAATAAAAAACACTCGACTTTCTCTAATATTTTCATCCTATTTTTTTTTTCTTTTTATACTCTTTAGTTTTTACTATTTTGTGCTCCTCCCCCTTTTTTCCTCTCCCAGACAGAGACACGCCCCCCAGTAGTCAAACGCTTTCGTCTCGCAGTGGCTGCAGGCTCACGTCCGGCGCAGAAGGAAGACACCTGGGAGGACGGGGAAGGACTACCATGCGATAAGAAGGTGAAACATCAGAATCTATGAACGTTAAACATGGTTTAAAACAGTTTGAGAGTGATTAAAAAATATAGATGTACATACTTAAAATGATCCTTCAGGTGCATTCTCTCTGGAGATTTGGGTTATTCTACATTATATATGCTCTGAAAGCTTTACTTTAGTGTTTATTTGCATATCACTCAATGTGTCCAACATCTGTATGTTTTTACCCTCCTTAGTAATGTAATTTGTAATAGTAATGTAATTAGTAATGTAGATTTATGTTCTAGGTATGTTCAGACATTGATCGATTTGCATTTTCCTGTTTAAAATATAAAAATAACAGAGAGAACGATAGAAGATGTCCTTCATTTTTCTTATCTTAACAATTGGATTTATGCACAAAAATGCTGGAAGTTGTGGAAAATCATCAGTTTCTGACAGAAAAATGGATACACAGATGTGTAAAACTATGAAATGTTTGTTATTTTTGGTTAAATTATGAATCTGTACGAATGTATAATTTTCATTAAAAAATCCAAACACTATTTGAGGAGTTCACGACCACTCTGGTGTTTGATTTTTGTAATCCTAGACTTTAAATGAGGTTAAAGTGAAAAAAAAAATAATAATCTGGGGTCAAATGTAATGTGAAGGAACAACAACACAAAGAATGCAGAAACATCCACACCGGCAAAGGTCACCGGATGCTCACAGTGATGCACATTTGTGTTTCAGTTGTTCACATAATGCTAAGTGTCTTTAACAGTTCTAACACTCCTGTAAATAAAACGTGTTTATTTTTTTGTTTTTTTCAGGTTGACACACAATTTAATGCTGCAAAGGATTTTCTTTTAAACATCAGATTTGTTACTTGGTGTGTCTTAATGAAGGAAACTTGTTTTGCGTTTATTCATAAATGAAAACTAATGTGGAAAAAAATAACTTTATATCTCAGGGATGGTTATTTTTAATTAAAGGTGAAACACCTTTTTATTCTTGTTAGACATTGATTAATCCCTGAATAGAGAGAGTTCAAAAGTGGGTGCCTCCCCTGTTGTCATGGTAACCAAAGATGCTCTAAGGAGCGCTCCCTGCTTAACATTTCATGAAATTAGTCTGCTCTTAAGCTATGTCTCACAAGAATATACAGAGAAATTCGCTTTATTTAATTGCAAATGTTGCCTTTTATAATTATAACAGCCCTAAACTGCTCAAATTCAAGCTGTTTCCATGTCTCCAATAATTTTTGACAACAGTTTTATCTTCAAAGATCCAGGATTTGACATGAATTCACACGTTGGAGCATCCATAAACACTAAAAGCCTTCTGAGAAAAACAGAAATCCTCCCAAAACTACAGACACGCATGTGCAATGAGGTTCTGTTTGACAGCTGTGATTGTTCAAATGTGGAGTAAACGAACATCTTTCCTTACTGTATCCCCACTAGTTTTCCTCTGATTAAAATAATAAAAACCTCCTGACTATTTATTATTTCAGAGAGAACCAAAGGAAGCATCTGCCTGACATGCTGAAGCTGTCATGTCAAACACGTCTCATCACTGCGGCTCTCACGAGACGGGAAACATACAAATGCAAATGCAGAAATGCTGCAGAAATCATTTGCATTTGGCAGTTAAACAGAACTGTGTGAGCACTGTATAAATAAGGAAACAATTTCCCCCTTTTTTATGATAAACTAAGAGAAAAATAACACATTTTCTCATCAGGAAATTAATACAAACCTATACAGAGTTACTGAAATCGACTCAGATGAGAAACATTTTTCTTCAAACCAAGAGACCAAACGTTCTTTTGGTAATGTCATGTTATGTTAAAAATCAGTTTTCAGGAAAACTCTAGATTGTCTTGTTTTCATGGTCAGCTAAACAATCTGATCGTTTAAGAAAAATCAAATGTTTGGTGCGTTTAAATGGTCTCAATGTTTCTCTTAAATACACATTGATAAACATGTTTCTATTCAGTAATTACACATGAATGCAAATAAAAACCTGTCGATTCATAACATCAGTAAAGCAGGAAGGTGCTGCCGAGTGGTTCAGTGGACTCTGGGCACGTCCAGATCTACTGTTGTACGGTACTATAATTGTTTATTCCATCAATGCCATCCACATTGATTTTGATAACATTCTGTTATCACATCTGAGAACCTTTCAACTGTAAACCAAATATTGCAAAACAACAACATTAGACCGCTTTTTTTGTGAGCTTGCCATTGACTGTAATGTGAAAACTAAAGCGAATGAGTGCAAAGTCAGAAAATGGTTTACTTCTAGCTCCAACCAGATGATGTTAAATCAGTCAGTTTTTGTGATATGGACATCGTCGTCAGTAAGCAGACGTTGGTCCGAGTCAACATGTTAATGCTAATTATTCCCACCCATCAGGAGTGAGCTTGTTGGAAAGCCCCACCCCTACCACTTAAAAGTGGGACCCCACATCCACATTTGCACCAGAGAAAAAAAATATTTAAGAGGATTATCAAGAACATGTAAAACAAAAAGGTATCAGAGCAAGAATAGTTATTCTGATCAATAGAATGACTGAGTAACAGCTGTGTATTTTTCTATAAAAGTTTATGGGATTTTGGCTTCTTGGAGCCAGCAGGTACTTCGTGTTTGGACCACCCGGGGGGAGGGGTCACTCAGTTCAGTTATCATATACAGTCAATGGTGTTTACAAATCTTCTATTTTTTCTTATTAATCAGCAGATTGTCAACCAAGAAAAATCTGTATCGCCATATAGGATTGCAGTGGAATCTAGACTCAGGCCTGGATTGTTAAGCACAGTGTGAATGTTATCTGGTGTAAAGTCCAGATAGGCAAAGAATGGTGCAGCAGTCTGGGTACTTGTTCAATTTAAAAAAAAAATAAATAAAAAAATAAGGTCACAAGCTTCTGGGATTGGTTACCATGGTGAACTTGTTGATCTTAAAAACTGAGCAAGGTAGTAGTAACTTCTTTTCTACTCCGGACATTCTGGGCTCCAATCTGCAAACAGAGTCAGAACCTCCCACTGCAGCAGAACATAAAATAAAAAATAAAAAAACGCAGAGACAGAAAAACACTCCAAAAGGAACCACAAAAAATACATTATTATAGCCACCGTCATAACAATGACACTGTAAAAACGTAAATAAAGGCTTCTAAGGGTTATGTTGTTGACTAATTCAAGTTTTAGAAATTTCAAAGATGTTTGCTTAAAGTTTAACTGAATGTTTTATTGAATTAAAAGAAGGAAAAGAAATACAGACTTTATCAATGAGCTATAAATGGATTCAATCCCAAAATGTCTCCTTCTGAATGAGTCTTTGTCTCGATCCAGTTTGGGATGACGCTCACACTTCTTTATCTTTGTGTGAGATGTCTTACTGGGAATAAGTTCAGCCGTTTTCATTTGTAACCTTTTACAAACACACAAAAGTGAATGGATTTATGTTTTTCACATTCTCCTGAAAGAATGAATGCAGATGTCCTTCGGAAATAAAAAGAAACGGCTTCAGTTTTGAAAAGTATTCAGCCATTTAGACCAGAGGCTTTCTGTTCGGAGAATTTCCTTCAGTTAGAGCCATCTCCCGGCAATGAAGAGCAAAAAGAAATTCCAGAAAAAGAGTTTGGATGCCACGAATTCCTCCAAGCTCCTGCAGGGAAAAACATTTTTCTTTAGAAATCACTGACAGAAAATCAGACTCTTGTATGAAACTATTCACTCTCTTAGCCTTGGGAGGTGTGACGTGAAGGAGCAATGAGTGATTTTTTTTTCAAGTGAATGAAATGAGAGAAAATATGAGTCATGGGACTCTGAATGATAAGATTTAATATTGAAATAATGTGCTGTGAGGAAGAGTTTGGATGGATGCATTGATAGGTAGATCGATAGATAGTCAGATATATACTGTAGAAAATGTAGACAGATACTGTAGATATAGATAAAAAGATAGATAGATAGATAGATAGATAGATACTGTAGATAGATAAAGGGATACTGTTGATATAGATAGATAGGTAGATAGATAGATAGATAGATAGATACTGATTCTTTACCAGCTCTACCACCAGATTTGTGGTCAACAGATCATTAATGACTGTAAGTTCTTTAAAAACAACAGTTGTAACTGTTATGCTATGCTCACACAGGCATGTGTGGCACATTCTTGGCTTATGGTGTTCACACCGGACTGTCACTATCCGATACTTGCAGTTGAAAAAGGCGAAATGTCGAAACCATGCAAAAGCACTCTACCCATACATAACCACCACTATTGGTCTAATATTTTAACTGACTTAAAATGTGCTCGTAACCCTTGTGCTCCCGCCCTGTGTGGGAGGAGCTACTGTCAAAAATTTTAGCCTCATTGCTAGAGGTTGCGAGATCAGGTTTATTGAGCTTGAACAGTGTTTGTATTCTTGTCTCCATGTCTGAGTTCATGAGACCATTCTGAAACTCTCGAGTACAGCTCAGTGGCCTTGTGGTAGAGTGTCTCCCCTGAGACTGGAAGGTCACAAGACCCAATGCCTCCCTGGTTGACACTTAGCATGAAGGGGTTGGATTGGGGGGTTAGAACCACCAAATGGTGCCCGAGCGCAGCTGTGTCTGCAGCTCACCGCTCCCCCAGGGGATAGGTCAAATGCGGAGAACAAATTTCACACACCTAGGTGTGTGACAGCTAATGGAACTTTAACTTTACCTTTACCGTGAGCTTCCCTATCTACTGCAGGAGCTGCGTATGAATGACGGATGCTTGGAGCGGTACTCCTGTCTGTCTATTAGCCAGTTTTATAAAAAAAAAAAAAAAAAAAAAAATACACAAAATACACAATACACAAAAAATATTGTGAAATTTAGAAAGAGAGTGATCAGATTGTCCTTCGTGTTGGTATTGGACTCCACCAACTCCACCTCCTGGCTTCATCAATACATCAAGGGCCAAAGCTAGGTTTCTGTTTGGACATCTGACTGCATCTGTGCATTGACTTAACGTTGAATTTGAATGCCCCTGCCTCTAACTTTATGCTTTGATTCATTAAATGAAGATGTACACATACAAAGGAGTACACAACAGTGACCTGGTTATTTGAGCGCCTGTAAAGAATCTACAGTCGTTATGAAGCAAACCTCAAACAGCTTTAACTTAATAGCATCAACATGCTAAGACGTTAACTTTTGACGGTACCTGTAAGTAGAGACAAATAAATTAAATGTTGTTTCCGTTGAAAGCGTAGAAGAGAAGCGAGAGAAGGTTGTTAAGGTTTCAGAAATGCAGGGATGTATTTTTTGGAAACTTTTATTCTTCATTTGCTGCAGATTTATCATGAAAAAAAAAATAACTGCGAAGGGAAAAAGGTTTTTCTCAAAGATCTTGAACATTAAAGTCAATCCATAGGCTCGATTTTGTCGGAGGTTTTGTCGAGTCATGTCAGCCTAAAGACCTGCTCCTTCCTAAGCTTTAATTCCTCTCTAACTCCATCCTTTCCACCAACTCTTTCCAAACTCCCAGCGAGCCCTGCAGAGTCCCTGACAACAGGAAGAGGCAAGATGACGGCAGTTTGTTGGAGGGAGGAAATCTTTGCGACGCTAATGTGAATCCATTAACTGTGGGGTTAATTGCCTTGAGCTTTGCTGCTGAGCATTACCTACCGAAGAGATGAGAGGCGTAATGTTGCCACTTGATCTTTCTTCATTTCCTCGACATTTGCTTCTAGGATACATACATAAAATATGTGTGGGGATACGCGCTTTCAATGTGCAACTTCTTTGCCTGGGGCCAATCCGATGGGTTGAGAGCGCAATTCTAGTTTCTACAAATGAGCTTTTTTCTGTAAGTACATAATCCGTTTAAATGAAAGTGATGGATCAACGCAGTTTAGTGGAGTAAAAGTAGATCGTTTCCTTTAATTTTCATCCTTTGGATGGATCAGGTTAACTTTGGTTTTTAAAGGATATTTGGCACAGATGTCTTTAAAAAGATTCGATTGTTTTGCTTCCTTTATTGTTTAAAACTGTGCCTAAATATTGAACTTAGAATACAATAAATGAAGAAATTCCACGTAAACCTTTTTAGATGCATGTGCAATGTCAGAATTAAGCAAGACTAGAAAAACAAACCTACATTCATTCACAAATGTAGGAAAAAATAAGAGGCTTTCAATTTTGTTAACGTTTTACTTTTGATAGTGTGGAGTAAGCATTTGCTTTAGGAAAATAACTAATCAAACCCACTTTAAGATGCATTTGAGACTAAATAAATCATTTTGTACGGCAGGCTAAAGGAGTTATATTTTTAATCAGGCCTTGAAGCTCGACTTCTCTTTTTATAAATTTAAAGACTTGCTCTTTATTTTCCCTCTCCTCCACTGATGTCCATTTGCTAAGAGGTCACTTGTATTTGAAGCACTTTTGTCTGTGTGTTTGTGTTAGCTTTTTCTAAAATCTGACAGAGAAAGAAGCAGCGATGGCAGTGGGAGTTCCAGCTCGGAGCTCCTCCTCCTCCTGTAGGAGCCGTAAACTGCATCAGTTTAACAGACTGAGAGGAGGTAGGACAACATTGTTATCCTGGAATTCTGCATGAATGGAGCATGTTTTCAGGCTGTTTTATGTAAAGCACTTTGAACATGAAATGCGCCATGCAAATACCTTGGCTTTCGAAAAAGATCTTCAACGGAGAGTCATAAAGGATTGAGAACATGTCTTACTTCTTCTGTGTTGTTGATCCTGCAGGAACCACTGTGTTTGAATGACCTTCATGACCTCAATTGCTACTGAACCCGTTGGGAGAGTAAACAGCACATTTGATGCAGTATTTTACAGGTGAGAGGTCACAGATACAACAACCTGTACAATAAATCAATAATAATAATCTTGGATATGAAGCTTGGAATATTTGGTACACATTTACACAGTATAGGTGATAACACGTAACAACATTTGAATAACAATTGTTACATGTAAATAATACGCTGACAGTAAATATTCCTGTTCCAATAAAAAAATTATAAAATGTTAGTAACCTTTTTAAACTCTATGATTTAATGTTCTATTAGCAGTTCTAACGGAAGAAAAAGCAAGTTACATTTCTCAAAACAAATAAAAAAAAGCTGTTTCTGTTTTGCTAACTTTAGACTGTAAAGCGCTAACAAAGACAAAAGCATCTTCTTCTTCTGATGAATCCACGGAGCTTTTGTCTCCATGTGGGGAACACAAATGTTGTGTTCTTCAGGGTTGGACAGGAGTCTAGATTTGATGCATGTGTCCAGATATTCCCTCACGCTGCTGAAAATGCAGCGAACTCGGCAAACTAACCAGGGTGTTCATCCATCAAACATTGGCGACACATAACTATCTAGTCTGTTTGCTGACAACGGCACATTTGTCACAACGACACACTTCGTTTTTGCAGCAGACATCCTCTCTCCATCTCCCAGAAGCCCGTCTTCCTGCTGCCTTCGGAGCAGAGCTGCCCCTGTGTTTGCAGCCGATTTGAGCTCTTCTTGAATACAGAGCAGCTCACAGAAATGGAGCTTTTTCAAGCTCCACAGCTGTGACCTTAATTAGGATGATAGCTCATTTTAATAACTGCAACCAATACGAATGACAGGCCTCTGATGGGTATGTCTGAGGCGCGCTTTAATGGATTGGGCATTGTGACAAAGCGGGGAAGGTCATACCCATTTGTCCTCCGTCCACCTTCCTACATTCATTTAAAGTTCATGCATGTCGGCTAACATTTACTGCCCTGGATTGGTGTGTGTGTTTGCATTTTATTGATTCCATATCGTTAATTTACAGGCTAAAACACACACTCACTGCTTCAAAGTTTCACTTTATTAGCTTCCCTAATTGTGGAAATTGATTGGTAGCCATTACTGTTCCCCTTCCTGTATGATGATGACAGGTGGGGGTGGGAGGGGAGTTGGTTTATTTACTTTTTGACTGTGATGCTTTTAATGGACGTATATGTAAAGTTTACCTGCCGAAGACGGTGTCAGTGTATGGTCTGTGCATGGAGTTAAAGTCCCACTCCGATCATCTTTTGATCTATTTTTAAAGCATTCCCAGTGGTATTTGTATGATTATGCTGTTTTTAGCCAAAATTAAAAAAAGAAACATGTTGTTTTTATTGGAGCTATCCAGCCTTTTTGATCCAGACTCCAGCTCAGACAAGGAAAACCAAGTTGTACGTGGAGCTATTTGTCTGCAAGTGGATGCATCAGAATGGAGCAGGGAGAAGTGTATTTTCTGTCACTATATACGTTTGCCTTTAACCTGCATTTTTTTCCATCTGCTCCTGATTTATGATTTGAAAAAAGAAATACTCAGAAATACAGTTTGAACCTTTTTTCTTTATATATTGTCTCCATCCATCAAAACACAAGAACATGTTAAAAGCTCAATTTTCATTGGAGTAGGTCTTCAAGATTATTTGCTTCAATTGAACTTGTTAATTTAGTTTTTTGCCCCGTGAGCAGGTGATGGACGGACGAATGGATGGAGGCTTTACATCTCTAACAGTGAAGTCCAATTACCCCCTGACATTCATTTCAGAGGTCTTCAGATGTGAGAAGAAGGTTAAATGTGAACAAATATCCGCCAAAAAGAATGAAAAGTTTACTGGCTCAAAAGTTGTTTTCCTAAGAAAAATGTTTCTTTGTGCCTTTAAGTACAGAAGTGAGATCTGGCTGAAGAGCCACCAGAGCAGCCGTTTGCATGACTTTTCTCAGATGATCACCTGAGGCTAGATCCCCCTGAATCTGGATGCTTCAGTCAGATCGGGGTTGACGGAAGAACAACTGAACGCTCATGGAGTGGTTGGGAAAGATGGCAGCTTTTAATGAAAACTGTCAAATACAGCAGGAAATGATGGTAAGAAAGAGCATGAATACAGATTCACGATGGTGGTTTGATGAAAGACATGAGAGGTAACCCATTCAGATGAGATCAGACAAGTGTGTGGGTGAATCAAACGCACATGGGGGGCATTGGCTTTCAAAATAGTAAAAGTCAAATTTAGAAAAGCAGCTCATAATCTCCCATGAATGGAATGGATGTAAATAAAGCCATAACTCACAAACTTTGGTGTGAATTTGTGGATACATTTAAATTAAATCTCAAACTGCTCATTTTCATGCAGCTTTTATTTTCTCTTATTTGCATGAATTTAACTTAAACAACATAAAAAACTAAAGAATAAAATGAAAACATAAATAAACATCCTCTTAAAGTTGGAACACGTTTTCAATTCACTCTGGAAAATATCATAAATGTAGATTAAGATGTTTCTTTCTTACATGCATTTTTATCAGATGCTGCTTGGAAACACTAAATTTAGGTTAAATATTACATATTTCTTACTAAATTTACTCTTCATTGTTTTATAATTTACAATTTTTTTAAAGCAACTTTTTGCCATGCACAAAATCCGATCTTATATTGAGTTATATTATCAATATATTATAAAAAAAAAGGTACCGAGGGAGGTTGGGGACATTGAGTCTGAGTGGACCATGTTTTCCACCTCCATTGTCTCTGCTGCTGCTCGGAGCTGTGGTCGCAAGGTCTCTGGTGCCTGTCGCGGCGGTAACCCCCGAACCCGGTGGTGGACACCGGAAGTAAGGGATGCCGTCAAGCTGAAGAAGGAGTCCTACCAGGCCTGGCTGGCCTGCGGGACTCCGGAGGCAGCTGACAGGTACCGGCAGTTCAAGCGAGCTGCGGCCCGGACTGTTGCGGAGGCGAAAACTCGGTCCTGGGAGGAGTTCGGTGAGGCCATGGAGAATGACTATCGGTTGGCCTCGAAGAAATTCTGGCAAACCATCCGGCGACTCAGGAGGGGAAAGCAGTTCTCCACAGGCACCGTTTTCGGTGCAGGTGGGGAGCTGTTGACTTCGACTGGGGACATTGTCGGGCGGTGGAAGGAGTACTTCGAGGATCTCCTCAATCCCACTGACACGCCTTCTTTTGAAGAAGCGGAGAATGAGGACCCTGGGGTGGGGCTGTCTATTACCCGGGCTGAAGTCACTGAGGTAGTCAACGAGCTCCTCGGTGGCAAGGCCCCGGGGGTGGATGAAGTCCGCCCTGAGCACCTCAAGTCTCTTGATGCTGTGGGAGTGTCTTGGCTGACACGTCTCTGCAGCATCGCGTGGCGGTCGGGAACCGTACCACTGGACTGGCAGACAGGGGTGGTGGTTCCCCTCTTTAAGAAGGGGGACCGGAGGGTGTGTTCCAACCATAGGGGAATTACACTCCTCAGCCTCCCTGGGAAAGTCTATGCCAGGGTACTGGAGAGGAGAGTCCGTCCGATAGTCGAACCTCGGATTCAGGAACAACAGTGCGGTTTCCGTCCCGGTCGTGGAACAGTGGACCAGCTCTACACCCTATCTAGGGTGCTGGAGGGATTGTGGGAGTTCGCTCATCCAGTCCATATGTGTTTTGTGGATTTGGAGAAGGCGTTCGACCGCGTCCCCCGTGGCATCCTGTGGGGGGTGCTCTGGGAGTATGGGGTCCGGGGAGCCTTACTGAGGGCTGTCCGGTCTCTGTATGACCGGAGTAGGAGCTTGGTTCGCATAGCCGGCAGTAAGTCAGACCTGTTCCCAGTCCACGTTGGACTCCGGCAGGGCTGCCCTTTATCACCGGTTCTGTTCATAGTTTTTATGGACAGAATTTCTAGGCGCAGCCAGGGGCCGGAAGGGATCTGGTTTGGGGACCACAGGATTTCCTCTCTGCTTTTTGCAGATGATGTTGTCCTGTTGGCTTCATTGGACCGGGACCTCCAGCGTGCATTGGGGCGGTTTGCGGCCGAGTGTGAAGCGGCTGGGATGAGGGTCAGCACCGCTAAATCTGAGGCCATGGTCCTTGACCGGAGAAAGGTAGTCTGCCATCTCTCGGTGGGTGGAGTGTCCTTGCCCCAGGTGGAGGAGTTTAAATACCTTGGGGTCTTGTTCACGAGTGAGGGAAGATCGGAGCGTGAGATTGACAGGCGGATCGGAGCGGCGTCCGTAGTTATGCGGTCGCTCTATCGGTCCGTCGTGGTGAAGAGAGAGCTGAGCCGAAAAGCAAAGCTCTCAATTTACCGGTCGATCTACGTTCCAGTACTCACCTATGGTCATGAGCTATGGGTCATGACCGAAAGAACGAGGTCCCGAATACAAGCGGCTGAAATGAGCTTCCTCCGTAGGGTGGCTGGGCGCTCCCTTAGAGATAGGGTGAGAAGCTCAGTCACCCGCGGGGAGCTCGGAGTAGAACCGCTTCTCCTCCACATCGAAAGGAGCCAGTTGAGGTGGCTCGGGCATCTAGTCCGGATGCCTCCCGGACGCCTCCCTGGAGAGGTGTTCCGGGCATGTCCCACTGGGCGGAGGCCCCGGGGAAGACCCAGGACACGCTGGAGAGACTACGTCTCTCGGCTGGCCTGGGAACGTCTCCAGCTTCTTCCTCCAGTCTCCAGAGGAGCTGGAGGAAGTGGCTGGGGTGAGGGAAGTCTGGGCATCTCTGCTCAGTCTGCTGCCCCCGCGACCCGGTCCCGGATAAGCGGAGGAAGATGGATGGATGGATGGATATAAAAAAAAAAGTAAAGTGTATTTGAATACTGACAGTAATATTAATAAAACATCCTCACACATGGGACAAGCTTGGTTACATTTCATCACAAACTTTTATGACCCACAGCATCTATTTATGTTCTGTTGGAAAATTATTTTAGTCTTTAATCCATTCTATGTTATGAATTAAATATGACAAAATCAAAAATAAATCAGTATTTTCCCTCCTCCATGCATTATTTATAATATATGATAAGTACATGAATAAAAAAAAAAGGAATCATTAAAACAAATGAAGCTTTGACTCTTTTTAATGTCTTCTGTGTTCTCCTTAATGTTCAAGAGCATCTCAGGAGAATTTACTGTGAAAATGTAGTTCTTTCCGGATTTAGTCTAGTTTTGTATGAACCTGCGAACTGCCGATTAAAGGTCGACCGCCCTACCTTTGCACCACAGCAACTAAAGCAGTCATTGACTGTCCAAATCCGACCCAATTTACACAGCAGAGAAACAGGAAAGAAACAATGAATGATGCTTGGAACTGAATAGAATTATTATTGGTTGATAATAAACATCGAAATTATCTCTGGATACAGGTATTGTAAGGAACAGCTGAATTGTTCAGGTAGAGTTGTGCAAATTGTCTTTACTGAGCAGGTTCAGAAGTTAAATTAGTGTCTGTTGCATGTCATCGAAATGGGAGGTGGAGTCTGATCAGCTAAGACCAAAAGGCTGGTTTGCATCTATGCAGATTATTTTTGGGAATTCTGCAAATGTTCTTGATGAAATCAGAAAAAGCAGTTCAGTTCTTCAAGTTTTTTGTTGAAGAACAACAGAATTAAAGTCAAAGATTCCAGTTTTTGTTCCAAGTCATCTTTAAAAAAACAAACAGCTGCTTTCAAAGGATAAATTCAATTTCAAACTTTACTTTCACTTTAAAAAAAACTTCAAGTTAAGTTTAAATATATGTAAAAACAAAATAAAAGACACAAGAGTAAGGTTAAGGGACCAACAGACACATTTAAACTAAAATGACACAATTTATTCACTCAAAAACAACTAAAACAATTCTGTTAATTATTTTTGATTTAAATGAAAGAAAAATGAATAAAATTCACGTTTTTGTGTTGTCACAATTAACTTTACAAACATGAATACAATGTTGGTCTTTTTTGTTTAAAATTTCTCAAACATGCTGCAATTATTTAGTTGTTCAGGAGTTACAGCTGCTTTTGCACAAAAATACAAAAAATAAACCTATTTAAAAACTAATTTACATCTTAGAAAGAATGTCATTTTATTTGTTTTTTGTTTGGTTACATGAAATAGTAGTTTAATAATCTGGAGGGAAAACTACCTGGGAAAATGCTCAACTAATTCATTTGAAAATACTTGTTGAAAACTATCGGAACTTTTAGGACAAACAGCTGCAACTTCAAATTTTGCCTCAATTATTACAAAAAAATGCATGTAAGATTATGGACGGACTGCAGATCTATAAAGACTAGAGTCTCTCATTTTTATTTTTATTTTTTGGTTGCTGGTGTGCCTTATGATTTTTGTCAAGAAAAAGTGTACCCTGGCAAAAAAAAGACCACTACTGTGGAGTAATAAGTTAAACTTCACTCAGTGATGTCCATCAGTTAAACATACAAGGCTCCTTCATTGATGAGTACCAGATCTGTTTTTCTAAATTCTCTTTCTGAGAATATCTTTCTTTTTTTTTTTTTTTTTACTTACAACCTTCAAGCATTTTGATTTATTCTAAGAATCTTTTTCTTTTGAATGTAGTCCAGCTCTTCTGAATCCCTCCAACTCTGTTTGCTCTGACTCTTTTGTACATTTTCAACAGAATTTCAGAGAACTGACTCTTTAAAAAAAAAAAAAAAACACTTCTGTTAACGCTGTTTGACTGCGTCAGAAAGCCAAACTGTCTCTTTATCCTTTGAAATGATTTTCTGGAAATCTTGTAAGTTTGCCATACTTTTACTCCAGATGTATTCAAATGAGAAAATTAGAATTTTTAAGGTCATTTCTCACTTTAAAGGAGAGCTTTAGAAAAGACTAATTGGAAGAGAAAACCTAACACAGATTCAACAGTTAAGAAAATGACCATAAGGCAGATGCTATTGACTAAATCATGCAGACATTTGCCCTCAAAGGTCAGACTGGTTATTCTCTGCATTGTAGTTCACTCTATGTATTCAAAACAGATTAATAAAGTTTCCTGCTGTAGCAGCAATGCAGTCTGGGACAAAAGAGGATTATCAAGAACATGTTAAAGACAGACGAAGAAAGGTAGCAGAGCACTGCAGATGCTGGCATCGTCTGAGTTCAAACACACTCTCCTTGCCAGTTACCACCTTGCAGCACGCCTCCGTACCAAAATAACAAGTAAAACGTTTTTTTTCCCGACGTTCAAAACTGGTAATCGAACCGTAACATTCTCTACGCTAACTTTCCCGATAAGACTTGTAAAGCGCAGCTCGTCCGTCTTTCTCTTGCCTCTTTGCCCCGCCCTCATAGTTCCTGGCCAATGACTGAAGAGCTCTTCAGTCACGTGGTTTTGTGTACAAGCTTTGGTCCGTTCCAGTCTGAATACAGACCAAACGCCAGGGTTGGGACTCGATCCAGAACAAAGAATTTTCTAGTTTGGATATACTCTCACATACTCCATGAGCCAAGTCGTAACAAGGAGGTGAGGACGTTAACCACTTGTGATTGGTCAGAAGTGATGCTGATGATGTATGATTAGGCCTCCTAGAATGACTGGTGGAGACAGTTAAAGGGGCGGGACTTTTACAAAAACAGAGCTACCGGTATTTGCTAAAACTGTGGCTAGATCGCGGTACTGTCGTTCTTATAAAAGTGTCTTTGATGCAATCAAATCAACACAAAGATGATCTTTCATATTCCTATCTACTCTGTGTTTTATCAGGGCCTGTTTGGATGAACACAGAGCCGATATCCTGGAGATGAGAAATGTTTGTAGATCAGTGAAAATGAGTGATTTCCCACGGAACACCTCACCATCTCACCTGCACACCGGTTGAAAAACACTGATCTACGGCAACAAACAAACGCCACTGTGAAAGCACCTGAAGAAGAAGTTACACTTTACCATCCATCCTTCCATTCATCCATTTTCAGAACCTGCTGAATCCCATTTTTCGTCACAGTGTAGCCCTACACTAAACTGAATTGACGTTTTTCAAACTTTTGCTGCTAAAGCCTCCAAATTTGCCAGAGTGAGTCCATGTTGAACGATTTTTATCGTTTTTCACTCTAAGCTATACTGACACATATATTCTCCAGGTTTTATGACTGTATTAGCATCGCGACCTCGTTAGCACCCTCAAAATGCCACATGTATGTGTAGATTAGGCCTAACATGTGCTTTCTTATCTACACTAAACACCTGTGCCAGGATGTTTGGATGTATGGAAGCTGTTTCCTTACTTTCTGTCATCCGTCAACAGAGGATATTAAGGCCTAATTCAATTTATGAAGCTGTCAGATTTGTGTACGTCTGTGGGGGGTGGGGTTGAATCGGGGTGTGGCGCTCTCTACTGACACGTTGCCCTGCTCAGCTGTTTGCACCGCACTCCCATCCGCCTCCAACCTTCAGCCGCGGTGGGGGCGATAAATCACACGACTAACAGGGCGAAAAACCCCGTCAGCTGGGAAAAGATGACCCTTTATGAGGAAAAATGGGAAGTGCCTGCTCGTCTTTGCCAGTGTTGACACCTCCCATCTGCGCGTCTCATCATAATTGAAGGCAGACCGAAGAATTTTGTGACACACGTGACGGCGTCTCCACTGCTGGGGACAGAGATACTCGTGCATAAACTGGAGATGGCATGTGTGAGGGTTTGCAGAAACTGACACTGTGAGCCTGACGCCCAGCAGCTCTGACAAACACACTCTGTAAGCTGCTGTTTTCATCCGTCTTCTATCAGGACAGAGTGACTGATGGCTCTTTGGGCGGCTGACTGTGGAGCTGCAGGTCTCAGCTGGCCAATCACAGCGCCAAAAAGCTGACCTTTCCACTCCCCTCCTTCCCTTCCAGTCTCTGACTGAATTTTGAATGTTTCTGCTGCATCTCAGTGGCACAAACCCGGCAGGTTTGAAAGAAAAGCCAAGAAATTTGCTTCACTAGGAGTTCAATGTTTAATTTTAGGTTTGAGTTTGAACAACGAAAAATTCCATAAGCTTCACAAAAGTCTATACATTTTTTTTTATTCAAAAAGTCAAAATATATCATTATACAGACTGTATTTAGGTTACTGACATGGACAGGCTGACGACTGGTTCCAAATGCAGCAAGTTATTTATTTATTTTTCTAAAAATGTTTTTTTTAATCCCTCCATACGCATCCCATTTTTCATCAGTGAACAAATAGAGACAAACGTGTTTGGCTTCTTTTGGTAAATTTCAAATAAACTCCAGGTGGAATTATTTTGAAAGAAAAAAACAAAAGTTAATCAACAAAAATGTTTGCTTTGGGACCAAAATGAGTTCTTTTTTTTACTTTTTACTATAATCTTTATTGACAAAAATATTTATTTTTCACTTTAATATCCAGTAAATTCCTCATCTTTTTTCTTCCATTTTACTAATTTTCCTGTCTTTTCTCTGCCTTTTTCTTTTCACCACCATCTTCCATCTCCACCTGGTTGTTTGTGAGCATGTTGTGTATTTGTTCAGTTGTCGACTTCTCTTCTTCTTCTCCACTTCAGATCAGTTATTCCCCTCACTTCCCTGAAAGTTTGTCCTTTCATCCCTTCCTTTGTAGCAAAGTCTCTTCATCCTGAGATTGATTTCTCCTTTTATCATCCTTCGTGTCTTTTCCCTCTGATTCATCTTCCACATTCCTCTTCAGCTATTCTTCCTCCCCCAGTGTGCTGCCTCTCAACCCCCTCTGTGAGTCACTCCTTCCAGCCGTTCTTCCATCAATTTTCCTTCTCCTCCCTTTGTCTTTTTTCCATAATCGTTGCTCTTTTACGCCATTCCTCCCAGTTCCAATCAGCATCATCATCATCATCATTGGAGCCTCACCCCTCTGACTGGATGTTGGGTTCAGATCGCCATGGTTACCATTTGTACGCTGCCGCTGTTGTAGCAATATCTGCCAAATGAAGCCAACATTTCTTTCCTGAATTTCCCGGATGTCTTCCCTTCAGATCTTTGTTTTTTTTACTGCTGTTCCTTCAAAGAAAATGATGTACCTGGTGTTCCACAAATAAAGAGGAACGCCCTTTTTTATATAATGGGGATGAATTGTGAGTTCTTTGTTACGATTGTTTAAAAAAACTGCCAGACAAACACCAAAATCCTGTCAAATGATCCTTTTCTGTGTAACTCTCAATTGTTTTGGGCTTTTTCAAAGTCATTTACTGTTCAGTCTGGTGTCTGATCAGCATTTTTAAGCTGATCGTCAATCCAGATCACTTTAAAATGTCTGATGAAGAACCAGACATCTGATGAACATTATTAATGGATTGGAATACCGGAGCTGCCTGAAGAACCAGACACACCACATTTCAGGTCGTTGACCTGAAAAGACTCGTTCTAGTCAATACTAATAAGCTCAGGCCGAGGCTCTTTGGTACACACCGGCTTATCTGATGCTTCGTGATTCTCTCTGTTAGTGAAAGGACTTTGTTGGATAAAAATAGTCTCCAGTTTGTCTCTTTGAGGTTTAAACTTTTCTAGATTGTCTGATAGTGAAAATACAAGGATAGAAAAAGAAAAAAAAGGACATCAGGTGATGATTTAAAATCAAAATTTTATGAGAAACAAACACAATCTTGTATCTTTAACATTTAAAGCGCTTTTTAGCTTTGTTGAGTCATTCAGAACAATTTCATAACTGCATCTCCAACTGCTCTCCAGTTCCAGCAAAACCACATGTTCAGTTTACTCTAAAGCCACAGAAACCCCCCCTCACATGACAACAACCCCCTGTTCAGTGGTCCATGATGCTGGTGATTCCCCCTTTCGACTTTTTCAGCAGCAGTTTCCCAATTTGACTCAGCACTGCATGTTAAAAAGGGAACGTTTTCACACTCATGTGCGCCGCGTGGGCTGTGCTGATTCCCTCAACACTTAGAAGACAGTTAATCTTCTCAAACGGGGTAAAATAAACCTCCTTACATCAGATCTGAACAGCCTCTGAAGCGTCACAGGAAAAGTTTTTGTCGACCCTTTAAGTATTTTCAACATTTTCACAAATTTAGAACCTATTCTGAGCAAATATTTTACCAACTTTTTGGCTTTTAGATGCCAAAAAAACCCAAAACATTTTGTAACTGTGCTTATTTCTCTCCAGGATAACATTTTGTACAAGAGGAGAAATGGCAGAGGTCAGAGCTCTGTCTCCCCCCCGGTCATCAGAGTTCTAACCACACTACATCTTCCTGGAGTCGGCACACCTGACTCTCATTCACTCAACCAACCACAAGCACACTTAAGCACTGTACTGAGCCTCACTCAGTGTGAAGTATTGTTTGTGCCGCTCTGCCTTCCTTAGTGAGCGTCATATCTGGACCTGATCTTCTGTTTTTGCACCTGCCCCAACTCTCGCCTGTATCTTAACTGCCCCTGTCTCTTCTCTGAGGATCTCACTCCTGCCTGCCTGACCCTGATTTAGCTCTGTGGACTTTCAGCTTAGCTAAAAGACCTGCTGCTTTTGGATCCAGCCGTCTACCTGTTCTTGTGACAGCAAAGATGTTTGGTTTCAGATCAAAACAGAATCCCTTTCCATCTGCAGTTTCTGGAGCAAGGAACAGATGGAGTTCTGACATACTACTGTGTTCAGAAGGTGATGCTAATGGGAGAAAATAATTCAAAATTCCTTGTGCACGTACAACTCTGAGACCTATGAGTTTATGGTTTGAAGTTGTGGAACTCAAAGCAAAATAAAACTCAAAGTTTTATTTTGATACGTGAATAGTTAGGGTCCGGGGAGCCTTACTGAGGGCTGTCCGGTCTCTGTATGACCGGAGTAGGAGCTTGGTTCGCATAGCCGGCAGTAAGTCAGACCTGTTCCCAGTCCACGTTGGACTCCGGCAGGGCTGCCCTTTATCACCGGTTCTGTTCATAGTTTTTATGGACAGAATTTCTAGGCGCAGCCAGGGGCCGGAAGGGATCTGGTTTGGGGACCACAGGATTTCCTCTCTGCTTTTTGCAGATGATGTTGTCCTGTTGGCTTCATCGGACCGGGACCTCCAGCGTGCATTGGGGCGGTTTGCGGCCGAGTGTGAAGCGGCTGGGATGAGGGTCAGCACCGCTAAATCTGAGGCCATGGTCCTTGACCGGAGAAAGGTAGTCTGCCATCTCTCGGTGGGTGGAGTGTCCTTGCCCCAGGTGGAGGAGTTTAAATACCTTGGGGTCTTGTTCACGAGTGAGGGAAGATCGGAGCGTGAGATTGACAGGCGGATCGGAGCGGCATCCGTAGTTATGCGGTCGCTCTATCGGTCCGTCGTGGTGAAGAGAGAGCTGAGCCGAAAAGCAAAGCTCTCAATTTACCGGTCGATCTACGTTCCAGTACTCACCTATGGTCATGAGCTATGGGTCATGACCGAAAGAACGAGGTCCCGAATACAAGCGGCTGAAATGAGCTACCTCCGCAGGGTGGCTGGGCGCTCCCTTAGAGATAGGGTGAGAAGCTTGGTCACCCGCGGGGAGCTCGGAGTAGAACCGCTTCTCCTCCACATCGAAAGGAGCCAGTTGAGGTGGCTCGGGCATCTAGTCCGGATGCCTCCTGGACGCCTCCCTGGAGAGGTGTTCCGGGCATGTCCCACTGGGCGGAGGCCCCGGGGAAGACCCAGGACACGCTGGAGAGACTATGTCTCTCGGCTGGCCTGGGAACGTCTCGGGGTCCCCCCAGAGGAGCTGGAGGAAGTGGCTGGGGCGAAGGAAGTCTGGGCATCTCTGCTCAGTCTGCTGCCCCCGCGACCCGGTCCCGGATAAGCGGAGGAAGATGGATGGATGGACGTGAATAGTTAAATGAACAATGAACAAAAAAACAGTTATCATAAACATAATTAAGACTAAAATGACATTTTGTTTCTGATGGAAGTGTCACTTCACATTGTAAACAGGATTAACTGAACTTTGGCAAATCCTACCTCTTTATTGCACTGTTCAGCAGCCAGGCTGGTGATGTTTCTCCAAGGTCTTTTAACCCTGTGCTATCTTAGATGACCCCATCCTTACATTGACGTGTTCTCCTACCATGACAAAGGTGGATAAAGGTGAAGAGGATTTCATGTAATCCATGGACACCAGTGAAGATCACAAATCATTGAAGAACAAGGGTTCAGCGCATTGTCTAGTCTAGTGGGTCTAGATGACCCCACTACCAATGTTAAAATGCCTAGGATAGCACAAGGGTTAAGCCTTAAGTCTCAACTGCCCTTACGGGTGGATATGAGCTGTCTGCAGACAAAATAAAAAGGTTAATTCTGTACACGGCACACAAGTGGCCTGGAAAGAATATCAAGGTCTTAGACCTGAAGTTAGCATTAAGAAAAAATGTTCATGCAAAATTCTTCTACAGGCATTCTGTTGACGATAGGTTGTAGTAAGCATTTATAGCCCACGTAAGGGGTGAGGTGAGGTGGAGGTGAGCAGGCGTGTCTTATGAATTTTTCCTTTACGTAACCTCACCAGTGTTGTTAGGTTTCTTGAAATGCACTTTTAAATACATTTTATTATTATAAAATCCTGCACAAGGAATTTGTTAGTGCTGTTTGTGTGATAGGTGTGTGCTTCTTACGCGCAGCCTGACTGTTAGAAATGAGGAACATGGACAGAGTATAGTTGTGCTGGGCACCTACGTACAATACACTTACCACATGCATGAAAATGGTCCATTCCGTTTTTATGGCGTCCCTCCAGGACAGTGATCCCCAACCTTTTCAACGCCACAGACCGTTATGACATCAGACATAGATCTCACAAACCGGTCTGTAGGCTGTAGCGGACAATTATTGTAGCAATTCTACGATGAAGGAGGAACAGAGATGTAGGAAGACGAACTTTGAGCTTTTATTTTGATACGCATCGTACATCGCACAGGTGTCATCATCCTCTCCCCTTCCCACACTGATGGTGCAAAAAAGAACTACTGTCTATTAAATGTAGCTTTCCGGTTTTTGGAAGTCGAAGGCTTCTCTTCTGTCTCCTAGCTGGGCGTTTTGCCCTTGGTAAAGAAACTTTCCAAACACGTTTGTTTTTTACTGATTTTGCTAGATCCAGGGTTTTATTTTAGCGGTAACCTATCACGTGACCAAGAAGAGCGCCTTGGAATGCGTCAAGAGTGACATAGACAGACGGGCAATTTGTCAAAATAAAACATCTTTCTGATTCTGAAATCAATAAAATGAAAGTAATGTAAGTTATTATTATTAAATAAATAAATACAAATACATTCTTTCTGTGTGGTGCGGTACCAAATGATTGGGTTGGGGACCGCTGCTCCAGGAGCCTGTATGAGCCTCAGGGGCAAAACAGACCTGGGCTCCCCTTAAGATGTGGCCACTCCTTTCTACAACCTTCCACAGGCCCGGACAACCAAAAACCTGGGTCAATCCCCCCTGTTGGGGTCATGTGACTTTTCTAAGATATCATGCATCACCACATGCAGACGCCTGAAGACCTGCTGAGTTTACCTGTAAACTGAAGTCTGTCTTGTTGTTTTCGATCTGAAAATACTTCAATAACTGGATATTAGTGTTTATTTCCAGAGGATGATATGAGCATTTGTCGTTCCCATGAGAAAACTAGAGCTCAAATACTCTTTAGAAGAACAAGTCAAGGAGCTGCTTGGGTGCAAACTGAAAGAGAATTACTAGGAATCATCTGATTACATGACTGATCTGTTCAAAGATGAACTCTTTGAAGGAAAATTAAAAAAAAAAAAGAAAGAACGCATTCTTCAACAAAAAACACTGCTTGATGGGTTAAAGTATTTTTATTAGCTCTGTTGTCTGCAAGTGGAAATATTCATAAATATTCATTGAACAGTGTGAGAGATCTGGTGTTGGAAAGTCAAAGGGGAAAGATGCTGGAAGTTCTCATCTTATCTTCCCTGCACAGACAGAATTCTGTGCCTGTTGGTTGTTCTCTTCAGAACACTGTGCTTATCTCTCCAGCCACTCAGCTGGAAGGCGCACTATCACATGAAGAGCACAGTTCTCTGAAAGCAGCAGATCTGCTGCCCACAGCGCTTTAGCTTGATGGATTATCTGAATGTGACCAGATGTTACGGTTAAGGAGGGTTTGGAGGAGCATTTTCACGTTGTCGCCTCTGCAGAAATGCGCTGAGAGACACCGTGTGCACCATGACATTCAACTGGTTTTTATTTAACTTAAGCCAAAGAGATGTTTTGGACAGCTGGAAGCAATCTGGTTCAAACTATAGTTTTAAACCAACATAAAAAACACACACACACTCACAAAACCCCTCAGATGTTTTATTTGGTTTTTATTGTGGACGTACAAAGATTCAAATGAACAAATTATAGGGTCAAATAACAGTTTTTATGATTTGTTCAATCTTTGCTGTGAAACTGGATGGATCTGTTGTCCGTAGAACAATAAATCGGAACTTTTGTTACAAAACTCCCAAAACAAAAAAAAACCCCAAAGCAATGTAGGTGTATGGTGGAGTCTTTGATTTTTTTGCAAACAATCTTGTTTGATGAGTTTGGTTATATTTTTTTCCAAATACAAGATTTAATATTTTGTTTCTAGAAAATGTATCTAAAAATTTGAGATTAGTTACAGTAAGATCAGAGGACATTAGACAGATAGATAGATGGATGGAAGGATGGACGAACAAATAGATAGATCATACCTTAAAAAGAATATGCTACTAAAAATAATAAATAATACAGAAAATGTGCTTCAGTATGTGTTAAAATGGTTAAATTATGAATAATGAATTACAATGAAATACTGTGTAGCTTTTAAATATTATAAGACAGTCTACTAAATGTATCTATGTACACGTTTTTGTACATTTATCACATTTTATCAAACACACTGGAATCAAAAAGAGACAAATATTCAGTTTACGTTTTAGATGAATAATTAACGAGGATGTGATAAAACAGACAAATGCAGATCATTTAAAAGGGCTGTGCGGGCTGAAGGATGGTCATTTGATACATGTTTGTGACATTTTGCCTCCAGCACACACACAAACATGCGCATACACACACACACATGCACTTGAGAAGAATGACCATCTGCTTAATGATTAATGCTCCAGCCAATGGAAAGCGTTTCAATGGAAAGCGTGCATCTTAAACCGGGAGGCGGTTCCCAGAAAGATAGCCACAAAAACGCTTTCCTGTCACTGCAGGGTCAGTGAGTCTGCTGGTCTGTGAATGTGTGTGTGTGAGTGAATACCTAGGTAGAATGTGTGTTGTTGTGTGTCAATGTGTTTGAATTTGTGTGTGAAGGGCTGTGTGTGAATTTACAGTAGTTTAATGTGTATGTGTGAACATGATTGTGAAAAGGTGTGTTTGATAATGTGTGTGAAGGTGTGTGCTTGAATTAATTTAAATGTGCATGTGTAAACGTATGTGTGTATTGATATTTTTGTGTGACTAGGTGTGTAAGTGTGTGTGTAAATATGTGTGCAAATGTCTTACAATGTGCATTTGTGAACATGCGTAGGAATGCCTGTGTGGGTGAACACAACTGTGCGTGAATGTGGGTGCGTGAACATGTATGAGTAAATATGTGTGCGTGAACGTGTATGTGGGAATGTGTGTGTGTGAATGTGGGAATGTGTGTGAATGTGGGAATGTGTATGTGTAAATGTGTGTGTGTGTATGTGTGAATGTGTGAATGTGTGTGCGTGTATGTGGGAATGTGTGTGTGTGAATGTGGGAATGTGTATGTGTAAATGTGTGTGCGTGAACGTGTATGTGTGAATGCGTGTGCGTGAACATGTATGTGTAAATGTGTGTGCGTGTATGTGTGAATGTGTGTGCGTGTATGTGGGAATGTGTGTGTGTGAATGTGGGAATGTGTATGTGTAAATGTGTGTGCGTGAACGTGTATGTGTGAATGCGTGTGCGTGAACATGTATGTGTAAATGTGTGTGCGTGAAGGTTTATGAGTGAATGTGTGCGTGAACGTGTATGTATGAATGTTCAAGTAACAATTAATGTAATTTGAATAACTTCCAGAACACAGAGAAACGTCAGTAGATGTATTTGACCAAAAAATAAATGAAATAAAATAAAAAACAAATTTTTTTTTACCAATGTGAGCTGTAGGAAGCCTTAATGCTGAGCAAACAGTTTGAACTGAGCAACATTTCCTCCTGTGGGGGAAAACGCCACCCGTCTGCAAATTAAAGTTTAGTATTTTTGATCACCAGAGAAGTGGTTTTTATTACGGTTTGAACCCCGGGGAGACAACAAAATATCACAAGAATCCCTTTTTCTTTGCAAACATTCTTCAAATGTCGCCTCAAACACAAATTTAGAGTGAGTTTGCCATGCACCTCCATCTCATGATTGATTCAATAAAATGAGATTGATGTCGCCGCGACAAATGGGAAACAAATGTCAGCAGAGCTGCCATAAAGCGTGTGCAATCATGGAACTCACTGCGCCAGTTCCTCTTTAGCACACCAGTAAGGTCCATGTATGCTGACGGCATTATTTTCCCTTTGTTTGATGTTGTGTTTTAATGTGGTCCTTTTGTTGCTCGCAAAACACTTCAAGCAGCCGTCCTCCAGCTTCCGGACTGAAGCTCAGGCGATGACCAAACCAGAGCCAGGTTCAAACTCACGGAACGAACAAGTCAGTCCAGATTCAGTCTGAATCTGAATACTATAATATGTTCATCCATTTTCAATGTAACTCAAGGATGTCTTTCCACGGGTTCAGGACGCTTCATCCACATGTTTGTCCGTTCTTTCTGAGGCACATTTATGAGTTTGGACCCTGATGTTGGACAATATGGTCCAGTTCATGGTTTTAGCTCAGAATTTTCCAAAAGTTGCTCTGTCTGTTCATGATAGGAAGAACGAGGTCCCAAATACAAACTGCTGAAAGGATTTTCCTCCATTGGGTGGATGTACATGGCCTTAGCGATAGGGTGAGGAGCTTGTCCACTCTGCTTCTTCACATCCAGAGGAGCCAGTTGAGGTGGCTCGGGCATGTCTCCCTGGGGAGGTGTTCTGGGCACTACGTCTCTCAGTTGACCTGGGAACTTCTTGGGGTTGCCTGAGAGGAGCTAGAAGACGTGGACTGAGAATCTTTGCTTGGACTGCTGCCCCCGTGACCCGGTCCCAGATGAGCGGACGACGATGCATGGATGGATGGATGGATGGATGGATAGATGGATGGATGGATGGATGTTAGAACTCTGCAGGCCAGCCAAGTTCTTTCACACCAAAGTGCACCTTCTTTGTGCTCTGGTGTGGTCATGTTGGATCAGGAAGATACAAGCTTTTAGAATTCCTCTCCTGAGAATTACAAGTTTACAGCCCCATTACATAATTGCCCCTCACCGAGGCAAAATGCAGCCAAATTTGTTCTGTTCTCCAGGAAACTGCCAAACCCAGATTTACTGTTGGTGTTGCCATATAAAAAAGTGTGGTCCATCACATCTTCACTGCATTCAAGTTATTTTGCACAACTAATTGCACAGGGCGACCATGCTGCAGAGGTTGGGCGGTTGACCTTTGATTGCAGTATTGCAAGTTTGGTTTCTGCCTTGCCTGCCCATGTGTTGAAGTGTTTTTGAGGAAGACATCAAACCACTGGTGGCAGTGTTTGACGGTGGAGCTGCCATCAGTGTGTGAATGTGTGTGTGTGTGTGTGTGTGTGTGTGTGCGTGTGCATGGGTGAATGGGACTGTGACTGTAAAACATTTTGGACTCTAAAGCAAGGTTATAAGAATACGCCATTTACGCCAAAGCAGAATAAAGACAAAAGCTGATTTTAGGTCAAATACTGAGCCTTTTATACAGAACTCCTTCAAAGTAAGTACCGCTGCAACTTTATAAATCTCATGTGCGGTACACAAATAATCATAAATCCAGTTGATCTGCTGGATGAAAAAAAGCTGATCAGAACCAAACAAGAAAGGGCTGATTTTTGCTGCACAATGGAAGCAGCCTCCAGACTACATCAAATGCCCACAAACTATCTGAAATTTCAGCTCAAATTCAATACTTTGCCATTCTCTGGCTCTTTTGCTCTATTCCGTTTTGATTTGTTTTCATTCCTTTTTGATAGTTTTTTTCTTTTTATGGTAAAGTTTTTTTCAGCTTTTTAAATTTTAAATCATTTTCTCAAATTCACATTTCATGCTAAAGCAATACAAATATTTTTAACAGATGTAAACTTGCAGTATTTTAATTGAGATTTAGTTATGTACTTTATCCTTTTATCCACTTTGCAGCAATGTTACATATAGCACCGACCCTAGATACTATCCCAGGTGGGGATGGCCGGTCATCAAAGCCTTTTTTCAGCATAAATCCAGCCATAATGATATACCTAACTCACTGGAAAATCTTTTACTTTATTAATTACCTTAAAATGAGACACAATCTCAGCTTTTATGGCCTCCACTCACATATTTGAACTAAGTCTGGAATAATCCACACCATGACTCAAACTTTCCATTCATCCTCCCCCTAAGTTTGAGTGTCTGTGTTGGAAAACTGTTGGAGAGGAGCTGCAGCTGAGCTAATATACAGTAGGACCTGCTTTGATGTGTCCACACAAAAGCTCCTTGATGCTCTTGCCGCCTGCCTGTCAAGCCTCAGAAGCAGCAAACACACCAGCGGCCGCCCTGCGGTTAACCCCGCTGCAGTCTGCATGCAGACATGTGCACACGTTAACGACCTATAGCAGAAACGTTTCTCCACAATGCGTCAAAAGCGTGAACAATCAAGGGGTTAGAAAAGTTTATTGTGAATATTTGATGTTTGTGGAGTCGTGGCTGGGTGCGTTTGCATTCCTTGAGGTTCATTAGAGGCAACAGGATAGGCATTAATCCAATGAGCTACAGCAAAAACAAGGTTAGCAGATGAGGATCCTGATTACAGCGACACGATACAAACACACGGTCACCTGATCTGCCTCTGCTGCTCTATATATGGAGCTGCCCTATCAGCTTGCCTGGGCCAGTTAAAAATAGCTTTGCTCCATTCTGTCACGCTGTGTTTCTCTTTTCTTCTAATTTTTTTTATACAGACCCCCCAACCCCCCCTACCACCACCATTGGAAGAAGAGTAAGAAATCCGAAACCTTTTTATTGTCATTGTTACACACACCCTCTGTCCTGCACTATATTTATCTATCTATACCAACTTAAAATATATCTATATATATATATATGCTTTTATTTGCACATGTCAAGCAACAGTTTGTCAAAAGTTTGGTGTATGAATTTTTTAGTGAGACAAAAAAAAATACTGTCTTTTTTTTCTAGGAGTTTGTCAGGAAGATCAATTTTTGCGATGGATCGTTACTAATTTTCATGGTCAGTTCCAGGCAGTTCCACAAATCACCACAGGGGGAGTTTTGCATAACAAGCTAATTCCCATAAACCTGAATGCAGCAAAGTTAATCTTTACAACAAATATAAACAAACCTTTGGAAATGTTGAGGTCCAGCTCTCACAGTCTTCTCACTGGTGTTCCTCAGGGTTCTGTTGCCGTATTTCTTCTCTTCTTGGCCTGTACCTCATCTCTGAGCTTGATCGTTGGTTTGCAAACTAACTTATAACCATTTTGTCTTTTCAACCTGATTCTCTCTACCAAGAAAATCCTTTTTAGCATAATCTTTCTAACGACATATGTCTGGATCTTTCCTGCCAGGCTTGCCGATACATATTAAAAATTGATCTAGCGATGATTTTTACAAACTTTGTCATCTTCTCTTGCTGTTGTGTCTCTATTGTGATGCAAACAGAAAGATATCCAATCACGAACTACCTTCTACCAAGTGGGTGAGTTCAAATTGGCTGAAGGTGAACCACAGTAAGGGGTGTGTGTTGTTGCACTAAACATATGATAACCCTTTTTTTCCACAGATTTAGTAAATCCATTAATATGACAAACGTCTATTAACCACAAAGAACAAAAAAGTCTAAAAGATGACAAATGCAGGTTTTTATGTTTGAAGCTGTTTTGTCAGACATTTTCTGTTTTTATTGCTTACAATATTAATTAAAAAAAATAAACAAGCTTCTCTTTTAAAAGGCATTAGAATTGTACTGTATCTTATTACTACAAAGTTAGTAAAAAATTTGTTTTGGTATTGATTCGACCATGTATGGAGATGCGTATTGACTCACATAAGAGGAAAAAATACACAACCCTGCTTTTCATCTATCCCAGGTTTATCAATTAAATTAAATCTTTGTGGTTTAAAGTGAAGATCTCTGGAAAAAAAATTTTAATTTACCATCAGCAACTGGCAAAATTTCACAAAAAAACTGCCTTCCTTTTTTAATGCATGCAGATTTGTACAATTCTGCAAAAGATCACAGAAAAGTATGAAGTTAGATTTGTTGCAAATGTATTGTTAATAAAAAAAAAACCTGTACATTTTGTAACTGTAATGAAAGATTTGTGCGTCTGTAAAATGATTCTGTATCTGTAGAAAAGAATTGTCTGTCCACAAAAACGTCTGTGAAGTCCTTTGTGAAATGCGCACATATAAGCATGCACATTGATACCATAACAAAACCAAAGTTACATGTACAATTCTTTTGCTTTTCAATAAATCAATAAATCAACAGCCTTTCAATGTTACCAGTGTTATCAGTGTGCTGCTTGGACCACCTGATCAGATGCATGATATCCAAGCCAGGAGAAAGAAAAAACAAAAATTCTACATGAAGGAGAGAAGACAAAAAATGGCAGAAGATACTCGAAAAATAGTAATTTAAATGGTAATTTGATCAAGACTGTGTGAAACGTCATGCGGACATGAAAATGCGTGCCGAAACGTAAGTGTCAATCATTTTTTTCTCATCTCGTTTGTAGAATTTTTATTTTTATTTTGCAGCGAAACTGTTTAACAGGTGCACAAATTTCTTATTTCAAGTAAAAAAAAAAACGTTTTTAAGGACAGACAATTTTTCTGTTTTACAGATACGAAACCTTTTTACAGACACAAAAACCTCTTATTACAAGTACAACATTTTTGTACACACGAGCAGTACTTTTGCAACAAATTTAACATAATGGAAAAGCTTTGTGGTGGAATGAGGAATCTACCTCTGCAGCCTCACACCCAACATTCTAAAAACTGAACTGCTCCTCATCCTAGTGCCCAGAAAACAAGTTTCTCTTTTGTTTATTTATTCATTTATTTAACAGGGACAGTGCACATTAAAAGCATGGCTGCAATGCACCAGAATTAGCCCAAAGGCTATTTTTCATCCGTAGTCCCCGGACAGGTGTTAACATTGTCAACCTAAAAACCTCAAAGCATCAATTAATTACATTTATAGAAAATATACACGTACAGGAAACCATCATTTAAAATGCATAAAAACATGCACACAGTGAGAAACATAAAAACAAATTTAAAAGACATAAAGGGGACAGATCGGACAAGGAGGGGCAGGAAATTAATATTGTTTAATGTAGACATGTTTGTTGTGATATGAGCCTGTTTTTTAGGTGCTTTTTAAACAGAGCATTTGACATCTGTAAGTAAGTACATTTTTGGTTAAATTGGCCTTTTTTTTTCTTGCTTCTGTTGTTTCACACCTTTTTCATCTTCAGAAAGACTGAGTGTTTAACTCGTGCAGTTATGTCATCCAAAAACAGCCACAGTATGGCTTTACATCCTCTTTGTAGTCATCTGATGGTGTCTTTTAACAGTTTACAGCTTCAAACACAAATGAACTCAGCATAGTTATCATGGCAAACATTCATTTGCCCCATTAGCAAAAGCCTGCTAATGAAACAAGCCACTAACAAACTCTAAATTGCTTAATTCTTTTTACTTTCTATAAATATTTGTCCTCCATGTCCACGCTCTGAGCCCCCCCCCCATTCTCTCCCTGCTGAGCGCGCTGAATGTTGGACAGCGCAAACGCAGCAAAGCTATTTTCAGCAGGGGAGATGTGGAAGGTTTCTTCCTGTGAGACGCAGTATTCTGCAAAACTGTCTAAATGTCAGATGAGGAGTTTTAAATGCAAAAAGCAGCAGATGCACCAGTGGAATTCTTCTAAATGGTCCTGAACTGCAGTGTGGGCAGAAAACAGGGAAAGACTTTACTTTGAGAAACTCCCCCTGCTAAAAAACAAATCCATCGTCAAGCAAACAAAATGAGGATATACTCTTGTTTTTTAATTTCCCTGAAGCTCTGAGTTTGCTTTTCTTATCTGTACAGTATTTTGGTTAAATATAAGAAAAAAACAAAAAAAGAAACAATCCCAAACTATAAACTTGTTGCTGAAAAACCGGTAAAATACCAGCGGCTTATTGAAAGAACCAAAAGTGTGTCACATGTTTTGCATTCTTAGCAACAACTGAGAGTTCTTTCTTGACTTGCAGCTGTCACATGATGTCCTTGTACATACTTGTCCGTGTTCGGAGCGAAGCAGGACATTTTTGCTCGCATTTATGCTTTAATGTGTGGAATTTTCACGAGACTCTTTTTGGCTTTCTTGTTTGCATACGTGCTGTACGAAAACTCTAAAATGCATTTCTGTGTGTGACACAAATTCTCACATGATAGGTTTGTTCACGAGGACATTTTTGTAGCATCAGGTCAAACCTGGTGCCAAGTTTCTGTCAAACCTCATGAGCACCAAGTAAAAAAGTACTTTACCCATCCATTCTGATGAGCAGTGGATCAACGACGTTTGCTTCCAGCCAGTAACTCGGAAGCAGTTTGGATCAAGACCGTGTATTAGCAGGGGCAGGGGGGCAGGGGGGTAACACATTACTATTACACCCCCTCCACACGCACACACAAAAAACCAAAAACAAACAAACCAACAGAAACAACATTAAAAAAAAGAAGAAAAAAAAAACACTTAACGGTGGACTGATAGACAGACACAAAAAGGTAAAAAAATATATATAAAAGCATCATCAACAGGACAAACACCAGTGTCCTGCTCGTCCCAAACCCAGTGAGTGCACAGGGTAGTGTCAGGAAGAGCATTCAACATAAAACTGGCCTATCAAACAGATCAAAGGAGAAGGTATAGATGAACAGATACGATAGCATGGTTTTCAATGCATTTTAGGGGCTCAGAGGGATGTGACACCCCCCTTAACTTTGATATTCTACCCACACATCATGGTGGGGCTGGCTAAATCTGGGCCTGGTTTGGAGAAAAATGAATTTCCCTCCAGCAGATAGAAGACGAGCAGAATCCTGTGGTTATGAAACAACTGCATGAAACAGTGAAACCAGCAAAACTTTCTTTCACCTGTGATTTATATGCTCATGTGCAGTTTCTAACTCTTTCAATCAGTTTTTGTTTATCGACAACATTAACCTGCCAAGAGATGGAAACTAGCTCATGGCTACATTCTGGCATGTTTTTATAACTTAATGTCCCTTTCTTAATATATACATACGTTCACATAAAAAAATAGGCTTTTGATTTGTAAAACATCACTTAACAGGAAGCGTTTTCAAATTTCACAGTTTCTTTATTTTGGAAAACAACGGCGACCATTCCTCAGTTCATGTTTTTAAAGTTCAGCCGAGGAAGTGAGGAAGGATGCTCACGATGAAAGTCGAATCATCTAGTGGAAGTAGGACTGACATGTTTTCTTTTTTTTTTTTTTTTTTTTTTATGAATGCTGTCCGCATTGTCTGTGCGCATCTGCGGGGAAAACCGTCGGACGCCGTCACATCCTGAGCGGAAGCCGGAGGAAACCTTCAGCAGTCGATCTCACCAACAAACTTGTTGACTCGGTAGGAAGGAAGGCCTAACCTGAAGTGAGTGTAAACAAACACACCCAGCTGTTCGTGTGTGTACATACAACCACAAACGCCTGCATGTTCATGTGTGTTTGCACACTCATATCAGGAAGAGCTCCATAGACTGGGAGGCGGGGGGGTTCTGGATGAAAACCAGGAAAAAACAAATCCGGTTTCCTCATTCTTCCTGCCGCCGTGTGAGTGTATCCATTACATAAGCCAGTGACAATGAGCAAACACTGCTAAGCAAACAGCAACCCAATCATCTTCCTCACTACTTACAGGAAGCTTTTAATGTGTAACCAGAGGATGACAGGAATGGAAAACAAGTCGTCATCGTCAACACCGTGTTTTGGAAAACTCCTCAAAAGAGAACTGTTTACAACAAATTCTTACAGTTGGTTTGGCAGATTTTCTTTTCTCTATCCACTATCGTCTTGAAAAAATGTATAAAATATCCGGATGGGGGAGAGTGTCTACGTTTTATTGTGAAAAGGAAATGGCTATACGTATTATTATTATCACACTTATTCCGAATGAATGATTATGACTCAAATAAGTCAGCGTGGCTACCCTAGAAAGCTAGCTGGTCTTCAATATTAACTTTGGTTACCTAGTTCTTGAGAGTTTTTCTGCATTTAAAAATCCTAAATTGAGAACAAATAATCCCAAAACAAAGAGGGATGAATGACAAAAGTTACAGAGTGAAGAAAGAGAGAAATGCATTCTGTTCTGAGGTCCCAGTTTATGGAGCATGGCTGCTTCCAGTTGGCCTGGTCTATAAACTATCTGGTAAATATCAAAGTTTTAGATTTGCTTCTTTGAATACTGTCTTTTGGCATGAACCTTTTGTGTTTATGTTTAGAAAAGACCAACAAATTTTAATTTTAACCATATCTGTGCAGAAACACAACATTTTTTTCCCCATAAAGTCATAGTCACAACTCCCCGTACCAATATGTGACGCGGAGGGAGGTCCCTACCACGCATCTATATACGACGGGTTGTGGTGAGAATGTGATGCGTAAGTGGGTGAAACTTATAATTATCCTTACAAGTACTGCACAATACACTTACCACACGCAGAACAATGGTACGTTCCATTTCGTTGATGTCCCTTGAGGTGGCCGTGTGAGCCTTGAGGGAACTGGAAGACACACCTATGGTCCATTAAATCTTTTAAAACATTGACATTCTTGACATTTTGACTACCCTAACTCTTTAGACATTTACGCCGGGGGTGTCAAACTTCAGGCTTCAATGGCCGGCCTCCCACTGGCTTTCCAGATATCCTGCCTTATCTGCTGCTACATACCAGGATCTGGTGTGTTTAGCCAACAAGGCGCTTTAATGGCAAGTTGGTTGGAAAACATGTTGGACACCGGCCATCGAGGCCTGGATTCTGACACCCCTGATTTAGGCAATGAACATAATTCCAGCTGATTCTCAAGCGCAGAAAAGCAGCTATGCACAGATATTCTACACCTTCCAATAGTGAAGTGTTTATGCAATTGAGGGAGGTTAGCTGATTGTGTTGTGTTGCTGTTGTCCAACACTTCACGTTAGCAATGTGTTCCATATTGGTGCCGACAGGAAAACTCAAGAAATCACAGCTAAATCAAAGAGCGTGTGTTATTTGAGTGTTGCTGTACACATTTCCAGTGTTAAAGGGGTTTAGGATGTGGCCACTTCTCTCTACCACCCTCCATGAGCCGGGACAACCCAAAAAAAAAAACACTTGGTCAACCCCTGTCCAGGTGCAGGTGACCAAGTGGCTTATTATTATTTCCATTAAAAGTCCCAATCTACTCTCATCAAAGTGTTTCGTGTCTCAAATAGAGCTGACAATTACGCTGTCATCTTGATCTGAAACATGGAGGGTGTCGATTGTTTGTGGCCAACATTTCCAAGTGCTTTAGAAAAGCAACACAAACAGTGATTGTTAAGCTGCCCGTGAACAGCGGCTCTCCAGTGTCAGGCGGAGCCTCAGGGCAGGAAGCTGGCGCAGTCGGAGCTGTGCAGCAAAGTAAGTGTGAGCAGAAAGGATCTGCAGGAAAGTGAATGAATCCATCACTGACAAAAGGCCACTTTGATTGGCCTGTGCGAACGCAGATGAAGTCAGCGGAACTGTGGAAAAAAAAGGGAGGAAAACAACAGGACACCGTTTTGTTTTTAAGCTCGGTGGCTTCTCCGCACAGACAAAAAAAAAAAAAAAGAAGTAAAGGAAGTGTGGAGCTGTCATGCAGCGGGCAGAGCAAGGAAGGGACTTGCAGATCCGTGTAAACAGCTTTTACTGGATGTAAGCAGGAGGGAAGGATGATGTTGGCAGCTGGGATCCTCCGCTCGTGCACACATGAACTCTGCACCCGCTGTTAATGCAACTTAATTGAAGGACAAGGAAAAGCTTTCTGAAAGCATATCAAGGAGGCAGGAAAAAGATAATGAATAATTTGTTGGCCCAAGGACTGAGGATAGTGATGGGGTTAAAAGAAGGCGTCAGGATGGCTAACACTCCAGCAAAGAGGAGAGGAACAGCAGCACCAGAGGAGCTCACACAAGCTAACAAAGCATGCACGATGTGCAGAGAAATGCAGCATGCAGGCTTTGGCTGCAGGTTTCCTGCTGCCAATAAGAGTTATTTTGTAGTTTTGGTCACTTCCTTGGTCTTCTAATAGTGCCGGTATAACAAAACTCCTGCAGATTTTTTTCTCAGACAAATAAAGATCAAACATGTCATTTTTGTTGATATGTATCCGTAATATTCTGACCACTAGGTGTCACTGTGATTTACAAAGGTACCTACCTGTTCTCTTGTGAAGTCTCGTGGAACTAAGATGAAATGGCTGAAATACAGAAACAAAAAGGATTTTTTTCTTCATCTATGTTTTTGAACAACAATCTGTTCAATTGTTCCACCTGAAACGCAACACGTAGCACGATAAGTTCGTAAATGTGCAGCAATTGAACGCTCGTTAAACTTTAAACCAGTTGAACTTTGACCAACCAGGGACGCGGAGTCGGTAGTGGCGTATGGATGGCGTCCTTTATAATTTGCGGAAGAAGCAACAGTTTAAAAAATTGATTATGGAGGAGAAATCAATAATTACGGTTTGTGTCAGGACGGAATTCTATGACACCAAGTCTTTCATATATCGGAATAGAGCTGTATAAAAGAAAAAGCCTGGAGCAAGAGTCATGACATTTCCACTGCTTTGACATTTCACACCAAGCCTCCTCCAACTGCGAGTTTGTGCGCTCGCTTCACGTAGCCACACAAAAGTGTGTTCAAGAACCTCAAGAACCCTGTTTAGTGCCCTCTTGAACGTCTGTCACATGGTGTGTACGCATAGAAACACATCTTTACATCACAAGTGTGTGACAGAAATTGAAAAACAATTTTGGAAGTTGGTGAACGGATTTTCAATCATTTTCCAAAAGGGTCGGAAAAGATTCTGAATCTGGAAAGAACATTTTGTTCATGCTTCCAGCTGCGTACATTTCACCATCTCATACTGAAACAGGACTCCTCACAAGCATCACGTCTATACACGCTGCCAGCAGTGCAGGAAATGGTGTGGACTTCCCTGCCCTCAGTTTTTTAATAATAATGCTTACAAAAAGCGGTCGTGATGCCCCAGGTCACAACCCTAGCTGTGCTCTTCAGACGTCGTGGACACGCCGTGTTTGCGTGTTCTGTCAGTCACACAAATGAGCAGGAAGGAGGTCAATCATGACGGTAATGATCCCGCTATGAATAAACCACTTGGAGGAAGCAGAGCTCCCATTAGCCTTTCCTCCTTAGGCTATTAATAACAGCAGTGCTAACACCGCCTCCACAATCAATACATGCACCCGTGTTAAACACACGCATGCGTTTAATCCGAGAGCGCCGCTCAGCAGGTGAGGGCAGAGAGGGCACCGCTTTCTGCACTGATTTCTTCAAATTCTTATAACATGAGCAATAGACGAACGTGTTACTCATCTTTTGATCTTTTCATTTCATTAATTTAAAAATAATTTGTGTTATGAACACAGAAAAATCCTCCTTTTTTGAGCCCGCTTGTTTTCTTTTGGGGTCATGGGGGTGCTGGAGCCTATCCCAGCCACTGATGGGTGAAGGCTGGAAACATCCTGAATGGCTACTCATTCCGTCGCAGGGCCACACAACCTCACACAATCACACCTAGAGACAATTTAGAGTCTGCAAATAACCTTCAAAGCATATTTCAAGACTGTGGGAAGACAGTCCCAGGAGAAAATCCCTCCATGCCCAGGAAGAACACGCAAACTCCACACATGAGAATCAGGCAGGATGCATTTGACTCTGAACATTATTACAAATATCAATTTCTTCCTAATGACAAAGGACCGATTTTATTAAAAAAAAAAAAAAAGTGGACAAAGTAGTGTTTTCAGAACATGGTGACAAAAGTATCTTTAACAGAAATATGTTTTCGATTTTTTCCTCTTATTTTTGTCTATTTTAATCTAAACTGTTAGCCATTAAAAAGCAGGAACTAGAGTTCGTACTTTGTCTCAAACTTTTCAAGACTTTAACAGACCCAATAAAATGTGCAGGGAAGGTAAAATTATGGGAATTCGTGCACAAACATTGTGCTTATTGGGGCTTTTCTTTCTGTAGTTCTATTTATGCTTTCTGCTCATGTTAGGTCATCTATGTGTTTTCTCCTAAGTCACAGTCAGACTAGGTTTTTATTTTCTATTTTTCTACAAACCCTCAGTTTTTTAGGACTCTGATCGCTTGCTCAGGTCATCTGCTTGACCTCTCTTTGTCTTTTGAACATTTGAACAGATGGAATTCTGGGATTTATGTGGAAGAATAATGCAAAGTCAGAATTTATTGTCAGCTTAGATCTTCATGCTGTTCAAATGTTTCTTCTAGATCACCTTGAACATCCACAAGTGGTTTGTTGGTATGGCAGCTGTTTTGTTAGAGACCGGTGGCCAGAGAAGCTTCCAGAGGGATGGTTGCTGTCACTCATCCTTTCATCCTCCTCTGCTTCACTGCACCTCAGACCAACGATAATGGTCATGTTTCTTTCATTAGAAAAAAGCCCATTAAGATGCCTGTCCTCCATTTGTTTCCATTCTGAATGATCTCATGGGAAGATTTCATCCTTTGAAACATGTTGAACATCGACGAAATGTGTCCATTATTGGCTCATCAGCTGATTGGAAGATAAAGAAAAAATGATGGATGTCACAAATAAACACAATTGGTAATAAAGAAAAAAGATAGCATGCATTTACTGAAAGAAAGTGGAAGAAGTTTCAATTCCAGAATAAATCGGGTTTTGTTTTCAGATTAAAATGGTTTTAACTGTGACATGAGCTGAGACATGAGCAAACCAGCTGGAAAAATGACAGAACGTGATCCAAAAAAACAAACATTTATGACTATTTTGTTCCCTTAAATTTGAGCTTTTTAAAAACTAAATTTTAAGAAGAAGACAGACAGACAGACAAGATTCAAAAACTCAAGAATTCAAGAATTAAAAAATAGACTTAGAGTTTTACTGTAGCAGATGTCCTGATGGATAACAAGAAAATTCAAGCTGAGTGAAAAAGGACACTTTCATCTGAAGTCATCAGGTTTCTTACAATCCAGGACAGTTCCCTTTTCAAGGATACGGTGGAGAGAAAAATATTTAAAATACACAAATACAATAATAATTAAAGCAGAATAATATTTTTACAAGGTTGTAACTCCCTGATTTTAAGTTTAAACTGTTCTAAAGGTGATTATTTTATCATTTATTTAGTTCACAGTAGATAAATAAGATTAATATATTCATATGGGATTTTAAATTTGGGTTTTCATTCTTTTAATTGTGTAATTTGTCTAATTCCCTCATTTAATTTAAACTAACAGTAATCTTGTTAATATGTTTAAAAAAAGGGTTTAATTAAAATGAATGCTGAACGTAAAATGTTCCAGCTACAGAAGTTAAAGCCTTCAATCTGTGCCTGCAGGTCTCCTGTGCTTTATTTTGAAATTCATTAAGCACACAAAAACAAGGGATTGTACTCTTCTGTTATTCAGCTTTTAAAATGCTGTAATGGCAGAAATGAAATGTAATCTCACGAAAACATAAGAGCGAGTCAAAGCATGTCGGATGTGACTGATGTCCGTCAGACCTCAACGTTCCAGTTTCTCATGATGAGGTTAGGGATGCATTGCGTTAAAAATGCCACTCGCTCGTTTTGTTTGAGTCCCATTATTTCAAGATATGCTTTAAAAATGTTATTCACTTATTCTCTTCGATTTTTATGCCGTATTTATGTTTGTGCAACTTAATTCTCATTACCCTTATTGATCAAAACTTAGTGCCAAACTCAGATCTTCTTCCATATTTTTGTCGGGACATAAAATCAACAACTTTTCAAACAGTTCTGGTAATCAATCAATAAATAAATCAGCAGCCATAGTGATTTTAAATATTTTTTTCAATGAAATTGTCCCAGGAGGGAATCTTCAGAGGTGGCCATTCCTTTGTAGGTTGACCCGACTGGCCACCAAATGCTCGATCAATGGTGTGTTTTTGGGCAAAACACAAAATTGTGACTAATTGAAATGTCATGTGATGATATATTTGTGTTAAATTAACCAAACACTGTTTTCTTTTTTGTCTTATTTGGGATATAAAGGTTTTTCAATTCGTGACAAGTTTGGTTTGATACTTGCATATGTCTTTTTGGACATTTGGAGCAACTTTTATTATTTTGTATTTAGCCTTGCAACTTGTGGGCCTTTTCTGTCATTTATAGTCTCTCAGGACGTCATCAGATTTGAAGTAGTCGGAAACTAATTGTAAAAGAAAACTCATGAAGTTTAACACATTTGAGAAGCACAAACAGAGGTTCTGCGATGTCCTCCAGACTGGCATCACTGGAGCCCCACTGTGGAAGTTATAGGGACTGGGACTCCTCCCATGGGGGTTCAGCTCAAAAGAATGAGGTGGGATCACTCTGTCTTGGGCCCACTACCTGCAGGAGAGCTCAGATGGGGCCGGTCCAATGTGGTTTGGGTGGCAGTCGAACGCGGTTGGCTCGGCATGACCCTGGTCATAGAACTTGGCTTTTGGGACAGTTGTGTTTCATTTACCTGCAAATGTTGAACCAATTTTGAATAAATGTGAGAAATTCTGATGAAGTTTGGGGGTAAGTTCAGGTTAAAGTCTTAAAGTAGATTTCTCATGTTTAAGCACGATATGTTTACATTTTCTGGTACAAGCAGGTCTTTCAATCAGTTTACGCTTTGATTTTCAGATTCTTGTTTTCTAATTGCATTTTTGACGACAGAGTTTTGTTTCCATTTCCAACTATCATAGTTTTATTTTTAATTGAACCTCATTTTGACCGAAAACTTTAAGTTTTGCAGCCCAGCGAACATGTGAGGGGCATCCGTATGGATTTCCTGGAGGGAGATGGAGGCTTCTTTGACTCGTTCCTGCAGAAATGTCCATGCTGGACCTCAGAAAGTCCATCTTCTCAAAGCAAACAAATGATTTCAGAACCGTTTCCCCTGATGGAATTATCTCTAGAAGCAGCTCAAACCATTTAAAAAGACACATCCTGCCTCTGACCTGAAAGTGAGGGATCAACCCGTCATTCAAAAGCCTCAACCCCCCCTCCGACCCCTTCGACTTCATGCTCCGGGCAATCACTGCCACTTTCCCTGTTTGACAGGAGCATAAAGGGAAGGAGGGGAAGCTGCTATAAAATTGATTTTTAATAGGTCTCAGTGTGGCTGTGTGCTCATGGTGGGGGTGGAGGCAGGATAAGGGATTGTCGGGGGGGTTAACGCAGCACTCATCCCACCTGATGTTCCATAGCTCGTGGCAGAAAGAGACATCTCCCTTTAGTGTCATGTTCCCCTCCATGTTGAGTAGATTCAGCCTTTCCTGTTTAGGGGGGGAGTCAATTCCGGCGGTCACACTCGGGCCCAAACCAGCAGAGAGGAAGATTAGAACATCAAACCACCACGGCTTCATTCACAGCGCTCTTTTCTACTGCAGCAGACCATCAGCATTCGGCTCACTTTAACCTGACAGGAAGAAGCACAGTTGAGTCAAACGCTGCCTCGGCCTTTGAGCAAGTCTTCCTAATCTGACCTTTACGTTCCATTAAATGAGGAGTGAACTAAAGCCTTAGTCACATGACCTGCACAGGGGTTGACCTGTATGGATGTAGCGAGTTTTGGGTTGTCCAGCCCGTGGAGGGTCACAGTGACTGAATCCTAAGGGGGGGGGGCAGTTCGTACAGCCACCTCATGGGACGTCATGAAAATGGATTTTACCAGTAGCGTGTGTGTGGTAAGTGTATCATTAAGAATCAGTGAGAATAATGTAAGTTACACACACTTGTGGTGTACGTGCGATGCTGTGTACGGTGTCCGTATGCCACACTCTAGTCGTTGGTAAGCTAGGAGTATTGGCTTTTTACTGACCGCACTTGAATGCCACACCCGCAAGGCGTGCAGATGATACATGTCTGTAGGATGTCCACACAAATACACTCTCATTGTCTGATTTCCTCATTTCTAATAGTAAGATGTGCACACTTATCACATTAACACCAGTTTGTGCAATTTAGGATTTGGAGGATTGAAAGTCTCACCTACTTACCCTTGCATGTTGTATGAATGTTTACTATGATCTTTCTTTAAAAGATGCGCATGAACATTTCTGCTTTACAGGGTCATTGAGCGGTCTACAACCTTGGTATTTAGTGCGGGTCACCTTGCGTGCCCCATAAAGATTTGCCCATGTTTCACTCAAAGACAAGCCCATATTAACCCATGAGGGCAGTTTTAAAGATTCTTTGTTTTGTCAGTAGGATTTTCATCTCATCCTGTTACATTCATGTGTCATATACAAACTGGTGCCATCAGCAAAAGCTTGGGCAGGAGGAAAAAAGGGAGCATAATGTGTAATACAGAGGTATACCATTATTGAAGGATTAAAAATAAATATCTTAAGAAGGAGCACTTGTTGAACACATCTGTACAGATTCATCTAGGAATGTTCCTCAGCAGAAAACATTTTAAAAAAGCTCATCTGGACTCAGTTTTTCAAGTTGAGGATGTTTCGCCTCTTCTGGTAAACAATTGTAGACGGAAACTGTGAGGATTGTGTTCTTTGGTTCAGTCCTTCAGTTGTTTTCTTGGTTTTTTTCCAGTTTTGGGTTTTCTTTATTGTCACAGCTATTTGTTTTGCGCTTTTCATTCTTGTGGAAGCACAACACACTTTACATTAAAGCAAATAAAATACTTAAAAACAAACAAAGAAAATTTGTTCAAAAGCTACACTTCCCATCAGAGTAAAGACTCGTCATTTTAGTGTAAAACTATAGTTTGGTCTGAGTCCAAATCCCTTTGTGGGGCAAATCGCAAAAACAGAAGAAGGGCCAAAAAAATGTTTGCCTGACAAAAACTTGACTTTAAAACTACGAAGCAACTCTATAGTGTTTGTTTTGTTTTCATCATCCACAGCAGATTCATTCACACATCTGATCTGTGTTTCTCATCCGTTTTTAATTCAGAAGGACAGATGTATGTCTGGTGTGACCTCTGCTGCCTCCAGGGGGAACAGGGCATGCTGGGAACATCCTGTGAGAATGACCAGAGTCAACAGCTTATCTTCCTCTCTTGGTCTGTTGTGTTAACGGTTCCTGTCGAGAGAACATCCGCACGCCCTGAGATGCACAAACAGGCGCGCGTGTTGTGCTGTCTGAACGCTGCGGGTCCGCTGCAGCTCCAGAACAGAACGTGCTGTTCTGCACTGCAGTGCTGCAGTCAGCGATGCAGTCTTTGATGCAGAATGAGGAGCTGCTGTGCCCCGATCCATGTGTGCGCCTGAACCTCATCAGGATTCAGCGCATGATAATGTTTATCAGTGGAAGGATGACGGCTCTTTCTTCATGAGCTTCCAGCCTGAAGCCTGAACGATAGAATCCGACAGAAATTCTTCCCATGACATCTCAACAGTGTGGGCTCAGTGGATCCCACAAGCAGCAGGTGAAGCAGAAAATAAAGACAAGAACATGATTGTTTAAAAAAAAAACCTGTTAGTTTTCAAGAACCGAATGAGAATGTTTGGGAAATGAAACGTCCAGGCCTGCATCCACATCTCATCCACATCCATGTGCATTCTAAATAAGTGAGGAAAATAGAAATGTTACCAACTGCTCATCTGAACTCTGGTGCAAATCCAGCAGGTGAGCATGAAGGCCTTGGTTGACTTGCAAACCTTGTGAACCTTGGTGCAGTTTAACAACAGTATGAGTCCAAACAGACCAAAGACGGGCGGTGAGTGACGTTAGCTGTGGATTTTAAGCGAAACAAAAATATTCCCCATGCATAAGAAGAAGAATGATTGGAGAAAGATTCAAAAGAAATGTTTTGTTTCAGTCAAAAAGTGAAGGATAATAATGAAATAGATTTAGAGGGCTGGTTTACACACCTTTTATTTAGGTTGTAGGGCTCAGTTTTGCTCCAGAATTAGCAGCTATTGGAACTTTTTCCCAGTGGTTTGGTTCACTTTTGTCAAGTTCAGTGTAAAGGCAAGCCAAAATAAACAAAAAGTTTTGACCATTTTCAGCCTAATCAAACTGAATTTGCTGGATTATAATAGTGTGACGACACCCGCAGGCTGAAGGTATTAATTCGTTGGACCATGTTTGTTCTATTTATCAAATTAAAAGCAAAATGAACCAAATAGGCAGCTGTCTTGTTATCAAACTCTCCATTGGACAAACTCTCATCTACAGAAATGCTTCCATTTCATATTTGAATGCATTAAAATCCATTTAGCAAGATAAAAAAACAACATTTGTCCAAATCTGAAGACTGTGGTCAATACATAAAAAACAAACAAAAACAATAAAAATATGTGGGTTTTGCAACATAAAACCAAATACTGACCAATTAAAAAGATCAGAAACTTCACCAAACATCATTGGATCCAGAATTACATGTTGGATATATGAATAATTCTTTATTTTACATTTACAAAGGGCATGATGGGCCAACATTTGTCTGCTCATTGACCTCAAAGTTTGAAGGTTTATTTTATTTGTGGCTAAATAAAAACCTGTCAATCATTGCCATATAACAAAAGACAATAGCTTTTTTTCTGACTATCTTTATATTGTTTCCCAATGATATTTTAATTTGGAAAAAAGAGGAAAAATGTTGTGTTGCTTTCTAGGACATAGTTTCTGCAGAGAGTTCAGTGGAGCAGAAAGCATGTGACCGGCCCCAGTGTATTTTTCTTGTCACTAATACAATCTTTTTCGAACGGCATTTTTTGTCTAGAACTGAGCTGAATTAAGAAATAATCAGATATACAATTTTAAGCGTAATTTCCTCTCTCTATATATATATAAATACTGTATATGTCCTCCATCATCAGAAAAATGCCAAAGGAACGTGTTCAAAATAGAATTTTTTCTCAGAGAAGGTCTGTAAACTGAAGTTTTTGTGGTTTACTGTAGCACTGGGTCCACCTGTTAGTGTGATGCCAAACGTTCAGCCTCAGCAGTGGCTGTTTAAGAGCCTCAGGGGGGGGGGGCGGTGGAGGGAAGAGTCATTCAACACTGCACAGCTTTAATTTTGGTATTGATTTTATGCAGTGAACCATCAGAGGACGTGCGAGAACTCTGCAAAACATACCATCATTTAGGATGTCAAGCTTTGCTGACGGTGTCTTTGCAGAAATGACTCACAGGGGGGGGGGGGTTACTGCAACTCTTCTGCCAGCCTCCACCTTAACTTAATCATGAAGCGAACAGACCTGATGCACAGCATAATACTGGGAGTGATAATGTGGTTTTAACGGTGTCAGAAGCAGAGCCCCAGAGCCGGTGCTCATCCACAGCAGGCGCTGAGCTGTAACCGAGGGCAGCAGAGAGGCCAGCAGAGTGTGTCGGAGCAGATCCGGTCTTTCTGCAGCACGGAGGATGACGCAGCAAAGAGGCTGCTGACGTCTGAGCTCAGCTGCTGATGCAGACACTGCACCGTCAGTCGGTCCGTTTCCCCCAGAAGCCCTTTTTCCTCGGTTCTGGTCCCGCGTTCTCCGTGGTGACGCCGGCTGCACATTGGAGAGCGTGAATCGTGAGTTCAGGCTACCTGAGTGAAATGACAGATAGACGCAGTCGTGAGAGGCTGCAGTGACGCACACACCTCCTCCCCATGCCTTCAGTTTTTCTCGAATGTGCTTGTCATTCACATCCAAGCCTCTGCCTGCGTCATAAAAGTCCCCCGAGTGGGAAACGGAGGAAAGTGGAGAATTTACCAGAAAACTGCTTTCCTGTCTGCATCTTATATAAGGACAGAAGATTCTTAGCGTCCTCACATGCAGCACGATTCCTGTCTGTCTGCAAAATACTGGAGTTATCAGATCCTCTAATGGCCCCATTAATAAATCATCCCAGGCGGATATTGATGTGTCTTGAGAAGCAAGGCAGGGTGAGCGGGTTCATCCCCTCCCCGCTATGACCCCACCCTTCCTAGAGATGCTCCCGGCTTCAATGTATGGAGCGTGTGGAGGAAAGAATCGGAGCACGGATGGTGACGAGCCTGGGGGGGCTGCAGGGCCTTATGACCCACTTTCATCAGTCGCCCCAGGACTGCAGCACAGTCCTCACATGCAGTGATGTAACTGACACCATTGAGATGTGCTAAAAGCTGGCTAGAATTGGCCTGATTCTGACGTTTCGGCGTCATTTTCTTTTGCTCAAGGTGGAAGATTTAGCATCAACATGATTTATAAACAAATAATTCATTTTAAATATTTGAAATTGTTAATGGAAAATGATTTTTTAAGATTTTGAACATTGTTTTTAACCCCTTCATGCTGTATGTCGCTAACTTCTATTAAATCCAGGACTCTACGTGAAAGAAAAGAAAAGATTGAAAAATAATTCTTATGTAATTGGAAATCCAGTCAGGGGTGAAGGGGTTAATCCAGACCTGGAAACTCCTGTGTCAAACATGATTATCTGTTTTTTACGTTTAGATTTACACAAATACTTTCTCTCTCAGCTAAATATTTGATCTCTCTTCTTTAAATTTGAGTTAAAAACTGTTGTTTTAAAATAAAGTCAAAGACAACATTTTTCTCCTTTTAGGTGACGATCTGATATTCATTTCTTCACGTCAGACAGGGTCTGCTGATCTTTTCTTCTTTATAATATAAATAAGTGACAGAAATAAGAAGCAAAACATAAAAA